>JAOTMB010000012.1:0-682127 GCA_032357745.1 Camptophora hylomeconis
TATAATATATAATCGTATAAGATTAAAGGATTTAACCGTATAAAGTATTATAGCTAGTTTTACTAGGTTAAAATTCGTTTTATTTAATAAAAATAAGATTTTACGGGACCCCTAGATTAAGAAAATAATTCTAATAAGTTTTAATATTATTATATTATCCTAGGATTAAATTACTTACTAATTAATACCTATTAATATTAATATAATAAAGTAGATCCTCGATAACCCGTTAATTATTTATATATCGCTTAATTCTAGCCGTATAATACGATTATTTATTCGCTAAATTAAGGCGGATTAAGTAATTATTTTAAGACTTTAATACGAAGTTAAAATCGTATAAGTAGTTATCTAAATTATATTTAAGACTAGGCGAATAACTAAAATAAAAAATAATAATAAGAAATATATAATTACCTTTAATAATATCGCTTAATTACGTACGGATAACCCTATAGGGGATATTATAAATAAGCTCTACGAGAAGTAAATATAAAAGGCGAAAACTAAAAGAAAAAAGATTAATAATATTAAGAAATAGCTATATAAGTCTATATTAATACCTTAAATCCTTATACTCGTAGCTAGAAAATTAATATAGAAACTTTTACTATAATTACTACCTAATCTACTACGGCTAAACTCGCTAAGGGAGTAAACTCGTTATGGATACCTTGGCGTTAATCGTCTATGCGCGCAAGCACCACACATATACTATAACATGCCATATGCACAAAAGAGGACCCTCTTATTCAAGGCTGACTTTCAATTTTTGCCACGACTTGTTGCTAGTACGGGACGGACCCGTAGGCCTCTGCCTATGAGAATCGTCCGTTTCCTGTCCTTCAGCTCAGATGGTCTTGAACAAGCGTGTGGCATGTGTATCAATACGACACAGACTGTTTGTCGAGTATGGACAATTATCCCGTAGCATTTCGTAACATAGGGACTGTACTGTGTACTACTAGTACAGCATCCTCTTGTCCGGAATTAAGAGTGCTTACATGCAGTCAGACCGTCTTGGTGGCAACCAGCCACCCTGATTCGCTGCTCGTGAAGATCATACAACACAGCATCTGCATCCAGCCCAACCTGCCTACTTACACACTATACCCAGTGTCTCGTTTCTATCATTCTTGTTTTACGCGGACTTTCAGAAGCGCATGTTCATACGAAGATACCCATATGTTCGTTATTTGCGATACACAAAATTCGATTGTAGAGCGTATTAGCCAATTTGCCGCGACGAAATTACCGAGAAGCAACATCTGTACCATCAATGCGACAACATTGATTGAACGACAATGATATAACGACTAAACGAATTCTTGTAATTAGATTTATCACAAGATGGGAAAGTCAAGCTCAGGAAGATCCAGAGGAGAATCCGAGATCTCTTCGAGATCAGAACGACGAAGAACATACGAGGACGAAGAAACACCTTTACGGACGCGATCGCAGGCGGATCCAGTACCACCGAGTTCAAGCCAAAGAAAAAGGTCTTCAAGACAGGATGAACGCGATCGCGAACGTGACAATGAATACACACCTACCTCAAGTCGGCGCTCGGTCTCCTCTCGAGATCCATACGCGTCGTCGAACAATGTTTCAAGTTATGCGACTGCACCAGTAGAAAGTGCCAATTCAAGAGATAGTGCTGCGGAATTGGCCTACAGAGAATCGAAGCGCGAACGTAGGAGAGACAGTGGGAGAAGCACAGGTCAACCCGAGAGAACTCGTGCGGTGGACGAGGAGGTTGACGACTCTCGACGAAGAAGTAGCAGTTACAAAGAGAGAGACAGTGAAGAGACCAGACGACGTGATTCGCAGAGATATTCCACATCATCTTCATCCAAACCGGCACGCGAGAGTTCAAGAGCATTGGACAACCACGATGCTTCGCTGCCACAGAACCAGTTTCCTGGACAGGCTCCCGATACGTTCACCCAGCCATACAGACCTCCTGGTTTAGCAGCAGATTATTATGGAGATCAAGGCGAGTCTGTGTCCTCTCAACCCGGAGTACGACCCCAGCCACCTACCGTAATTCATACAGCAGACCAGTACCATCTGTATACACCATCTGTCGAACCTGCACCTCCAGCCGAGCCCAGTAGTTTGGGACAAGCCGGCGCAGCATCGAGCTACTTCGCCATGAACGCTAGTGAAACCAACAATGCATCACAAACCACTCCTTCGAGACCGTCGCGACCAAGCAAGCAGTCAAGTCAATCAGCCAGTGCATCTAGGACGAGCCCTGCTCCTTTCGGACGTATCCCCGGACCTAACGTTCCTCTAGGTGCCATGGGACCTGCAGCTGCAGGTGCTGGCTTGGGTGCGGCAGCAGGATATTTTGCTGGTGGCAGTACACAATCGGTTTCACAGACACAACAACATTCCACATCAAGTTCCGGTTACCAAAACTCCGGCCAGTACAACGGCTATGTTCAGAATGGCTATAATTCTTCTTCGAGGCCACCTCAGAATGACGGAAATGGATCTCATTATGGTAGCACGGCAGCAGCAGGTCTGATAGGAGCAGCTGCAGCAGGATACTATGTGCATAACCAGCACGAATCTCAACAAACTCAGCAGGGATACAATCAAGGACCAGCTCCCAATTTCGTGTTGGGGCAGAACCAGTCGGCATTCCCAAATACCTACCAGCAGCAACAACAGAAGTTGAGGCACAAACATCGTGGACCTTTAACTAAAATCGCCGATTGGTTTCGAGACCCAAGCGGTGTGGCTCAGTTTGAAGAGTACACTGAAGTGATCGGAGTGTGCAAGTACTGCTTCGACCCTAACAGTTCGCCCTTACAGGCCCCTAGAAAACACCACTACCATAAGCACTCATCTGCTGGGCCGAGCAGATATGGAAGCACTAACCGTGTAGACAAGATCTACAGGAACTCTTCATCCTCCTCTGATGAAGGCAAGCGCAAGCGGTCATCCAAGGCCAAGATTGCGGCCGGTGCAGTTGCTGGATATGGTGCTGCAAAAGTTGGTGAAGCTATCTACAAGCAGAAATACGACTTCGATGACACATACTCTGTCAAGTCTGGTCAACCCATCGCTCCAAACTATGCTGGAAGCAGTACTCAAGTATATCGTAACGATACCACAGATTCTTACTCGCGCAGAGATAGTCGACAAACGACTAGTGGGCGTATCTCTCCCAAGATTGAAGCTGGTTTGCAGCGTCGTGACTCAGGAGCGAGTCGGAAGACCAGAAGAAGTGAGGACGAGTACAGCGTTACGAAACGGTCTTCGAGAAGACGAGGCTCCAGTTCTTCCCGTACAGGAATATCCAGGGGTGCAGCAATGACTATTGCTGCTGGAGCAGGACTCGCTGGTGTAGCTGCTGAACGTCGCAGGAGTCGCAGTCGAAGTGGAAGTCGAGAGCGTACATCCGGGGTCAGACGTAAGAAGTCGTATTATTCAAAGCGAATTTCTCCTAGACATTCCTACGTCGATCTGTCGACGCAAAACACCGGTCCACTTGGGTTTGGTGGTTTCTTTAGTAGCCCCTCGGCGAACAAGAAGAAGGGCAAGAAGTCGAAGGGACTATTCAATTTCGGAAACGACTCGAGCTCCTCTTCCGATGCGGACCTAGCGTTTGGTCAGGCTGTACTTCGAAGCAAGAGTGGCAGGAAAGGTAAACAGCGTGATGACGGAGGTGTATTTGGTGATTCTGCAGCTATTCTTGGCCTGGCAGCGACAGGAGCAGCGCTAGCCGCTGAAAGTGATAGGAGGAGTGACAAGCGTAAGTCGAGACGAGATACTACTGATGATTATGCAGCTGCTAGTTCGAGACGAATGTCAGCAACAAAGACTAATGCACGCGAATACGAGACAACGAGTAACGTCGATGACGAAGGTGTCTGGGAAGATGCACCTGATGATGATAGTTCCAGTGTTGACACGGCACTCGCATATGGTGGACGTCTTTCTGCAAAGACGAGCAGAGAATCTCTTGCTGATAGAGGAACATCGAAATGGGCCTGGCGATGGAACAAGAACAAGGACAAGAAACCTAGCACCGTTCGACAAAGCGAATCGCAACACCGTCCTGAAAATCAGAGCTTCTACGACGTCGGTCCTGTAGCTACGGTTGCTCCCATGGCTGTTTCGGCGGAACGAATCATGATGAGTGATCCATCTCCGGTCCCTCCAACATCATTGCCACCCATGCAGTATATCGACCCGATGCCTACTGAGAGCCCACACTATTATGATGCTAGACCGAGACAATCCACGGTTGATGATGGTCCTTCACCTCATACCATCTCTAGCAGGAGCCCGATACCCCTCCAGCAGCCACAGGCTAATATTGTACCAACCACCGCTGCCATGCCACAAGTGCTAAACAAACTCGAGGCCGATACCGAATTTACCAGCAGTCCCGATGAGATGTCAGTCACAACCACACCCTCTCGGGCTCGAGATGGATCACAGGAACGAGTTCGCCCAAGAAAGCGCGACTCGAGTCCACCTTTGATCAATCCATCGACGGCGAGTCGCCAAAGTGTATCTTGGGATCTCACAGAGGAACAAATTGAGAATGAGAGGAAAGCCGCGGAAAAAGCGGAAAGACGCAGAAGCCGACGTGAGGAGAAAGGCCGACGACGTTCATCTGAACTGAAAGACATCGAGCCAGAAACTGTGGTCGAGCCCAAATCAGAACCCAGACGTGACTCGATTGATAAGCGTGCAGCTCGTCAGGCTGAAATTGATAGCGAGTTGCAAGCTCTGTATGCCGAGCATGAACGTCAGATGAAGGAGCAGAAAGATCTCGAGGACTATCGTCGAAGTCAAGGAGAGGTTGGTGGAATTGCAGCTGCCATTGTTGGAGCTGGTGTTGGAGCCGCAGCTGCAGCAATGGTTGACGAGAAGAGAAAGAAGACTTCCGAGAGCGATAGTGACCGCAAGCCTCGTCGCAAGTCAAGTCTCAAAAAGTCAAGCATAGATCGTGCGGAATCGCCCCCTAAGACTCGATCTCCCCCCAGAGCTCCATCGCCTCCGACAGTTTCATCACCCCCTAGATCTCAATCACAATCTCCCTCACACCAGACCCAGCAAGAACGAATTGCTCGCATGGTAGCGCAACGTGTGAACACACCTTCTCCAGTTCATGAGAATTATGGTGATTTCTTCATGCCCACGGAGCTAGCAGAGCATGTCAAAGAGCACAACGCTGCTTCGGAACAGAGAAAGGAACACGCGGCAACTGTTCTTACAATCTCGCCTGACGACTTTGATGAGCTTTCCCCACATCCGGTATTCGAGCCACAGCTTTACGAGCCTTATAATCCATTCACAAAACATCAACCGGATTATCATCCACGTGGCGTTCCAATGCTTGGGCTGATTGAGGCAACACCACCTGGAAGTCGTTCGGCAAGCAGACGTCGATCCCCTAGTCCACTTCGTACAGAAGTACAGCCCGCTCAGGAACAAGAGGTGGTCGAATCTTCAAATCGTGGCGCAGACGCTTCTTCCAAAGTCAATTGGGGACGCAATAGCACTCATGTCTTCGAGGCTCAGACCCCTGAGGAGGAAGGCCGAGATCCGATTATCTCCACCAAAGAATCAACTACATCGAGGAGTGTTGATGAAGCTTCCCAGCCTGCCAAGGAGACTCCAAACCAACTTCCCATGGAAGAGATTCGTAAGGTTTATACCATCGAGGACGATGAAGTCTCACCATCTGGTGGCAAGCGGACCTCTACAAGAGATGAGACACCTCCTGAAGTAGCAGAGGATGATCTTTGGCCTACTAGTAGCAAAAAGTCTAAGAGGGACAAAAAGAAGAAGCGAAGGTCTCTTGTTGATGAAGACGCATCATCACCTAGATCATCCAGCTCATCCATGAAGACGGAGTCGCAGAGAGGTAGTCGTGTAGACGAAGTCACTATTGATCCCGAGGACAAATCTACATCAGGTAAGAGGAGAGAGTATTTCTCTGCAACTCCAGCTGAAGAAGCTATCCATGAAGCCGAGGCACCCAAATACAAAGAGCCTGAGGCAAACGATGAGCAGTTTGGCCCGGTGACGCCTGAAAACAGTGAGGGGCTTGGAGACAAATCATTCTATCAGAGCCCATTCGCTGAGACCGCTAGCGATCTAAGTGAATTGGGAGACTTCAATCATAGAGATATACCAAAGACGGGACATGGCCATGTCGAGTCGTTGCCCGACTCTCCTGCTGAGCAACGAAGATCGGCGCCAATCCTTGACGATTACAGAGCGCCTGAGACAACAAAATATGATGGGCCTGTCTCTGATGATGTTCCGATTGAGAAACCTCGTTCATCTAGAAGCGAGCGGAGACGACTTGAAAGGGCAATGTCTTCTAGCGAGGCTACAACACCAGTGATCAAGACTCCTGAGCCTGAACATGAATCTATCCCGGAGCAGGTGGAGACACAAGCTGCATCAAAGGAGCTATCTGAACTTTCGCATCCCTTCATGCCTGGTGACTTTGGTGTATTCGATTACTTGGTAGATGATGAAGGCAATAAAATGTCGGAAGAGACCAACAGACAGCTCGAGGCTGCGGCCGCTAGCGCCTTGAGTCAGAAATCTAGTGCTGGATCACCGGTATACAGGACAGTCATTCCTGATATGGACGAATCCGATCCCGGACCGCTATCAGATCGCAAATTTGAGGAGCGTATTCGTAAGCCTACGCGAGCCAACACATTTGGCGATGTTTCTACTGAACGACATCAGTCCGCGTCGAAGCCTGACTATGCTTCTGATCCCGAAGACTGGGAGAGACGCTCCAGCAAGAAGTCTGAAGAGGGAAAGAAAGGAGCTAAAAGTGATGTTGGTGCCGGTGTCAAGAGTGCCATCGTAGGTGCTGCCGCCGGCGCTGCAGCCATTGCTGCGATCTCGACCTTCGGTACCAGTGGTCATGAAAAATCCAAGACGGTTTCAGAACCGGACTTCTACGCTCAGGATAATGGTTCTTCGCGTGCTGTCACTGCAGAACCTGAGTCTTATATTACGCCAAAGGAGAAGAAGAAAAAGAAATCCAAGCGAGAAAGCGAGATATTCGAGGATTACGACGGTAAATCAGTTATCAGTCTACCTGCAACACAGGACGAAGATCGTAAGTCAAAAAGACGATCGAAGCGAGAATCCGAGACGTTTGATGATGAAGATTCGAAATCTGTGGCTAGCACGCCAGCCACTAAAGAGGAAGATCGTAAATCTAGGCAGAAGTCAAAGCGCGACTCTGATGTTTTCAAGGACGATGAGAATGCTAAATCTACAGCAGATGATGGTGATGAGAAAAGATCCAGGCGCAAATCTAAACGCGAGTCAGAGGCCTACGACGATGATGATACACGTTCGATAACCAGTACATCAACCGAGAAACGAAGGTCAAAAGAGAAAGAAAAGGAGAAAGAGAAGAAATCTGCTGGTTTATTCGCAAGCCTTTTCTCTAGTAATAAAAGTGATGTAAGTACATCCAGCAAGAAGTCGTCCAAATCCGTCAAGTCCGAATCTCGTGCCGATCGGGAACGAGGTGATGACGACGACAGAGAGAAGCGTAAGAAACGCAAGTCGAAGAGCAGTGAATATAATGACGACTCGATGTCTGTCGTGTCCGAACCTGCACGATATACTCGTGAGAGAACTGATTCGCGGGATGATGAGAATAAAAAGCCAGCTGCTCAAGCTTCTCGAGACACGAGTGTAGATGACGGATTTGTATCTGCAGACGAAGGTGGTCGTAATGGCCACCGAAGCCGTGCTGATGACAATGAGGAGTCTTTTTTAGCGAGAGGCCTCGAAATGCCAAAACCAATGGCCATGGATATGCCAATGGGTACTGATGGTGTTTCGGGGCTAACAACCGAAAGACAAACATCATTTGAGCCCGTGTTCGAAAAGAAGAGCGTTGGAGCCACTGAAGTAGAACTAGCTACTGAACAACTTCCTCCTTTGCCAACTCAAGATGAGGACGAGCAGGCATCTCTGAGCTCTTATGAAGACACTGCTCCGTCACCAAATGTCACACCTGTGACAGAGCGAACTCGAAGATGGTCAGCTGTACGTAGCGGTGAGTTTGGATCAAGTCCTGCTGTACTGCCATCGCCCACAGCCGTGCCCATACACTTTGGACGCCGATATCCTGGTACTCCAGGTAGCGCGACGCGTGGAACCGCTCCTATTGTGCCGACCTCACCATTGAGTACTCCTCGCACTCGCATGCAGAGACCTAAGTCTACTGATGGTAAGGAGTTTAAACCTCTTTACCTTGTCGAGCGGCATGGAGCCACTAAGACCGTCATACCTGAAGTTGAGGAAGACTTGCCATCGCTGCCATCAAGCAGGACAAGCTCTGCACATCCGTCAATGGAGGATCTTCGCGGCCAAGCTCTTGCTCAACTAGAGGGACAAGATTATTATGCCTCTTTGAATAGCAGTCCAGAATTGTACCGCGAACGTGGCAGACCGCACAGCGAGTCTTATGATGAGTATCTTGACTCTCGATCCGCTACACCCGTTCCTGGTGAAAGACAAAGAGCTCGAGAGAGCGAAGCTGAGATTCGTGAGAGAAAGGAGAAGCAGCTGAAATATGAGTTTCATTCACCAAGCGAACTATTACAAGATCCACACAGCAGTCATGACGTTGAGCCGGAGGACCCCGAGGACCTAGGATCGGGCAGTCCACTGCCCAGTGTTGTAAGTACAGACAACGACCAAGAATTCATGAGCGCGGAAAGCAGAGCTGCGACGCCTGAGCGAGAGCGCGAGACGACTATAGGGCAGAACTCGTCGAGACCGCGATCATCTAGCAGAGAACGATCGAGACGAAACTCAGCTATCCTGGCTGGGCTAGGCATCGCTGGAGTTGGAGCTGCAGCTGCGGTTGCTGCAAACGAATATTTTGAGAGCAAGAAGGACAAGGGTACTACGCCAGAACCTACATCTAATGCAGTCAGAGAGATTGATGACCCTGAAGCACCTCTGTCTCTAGTACCAGAGCCTTTCCCACCAGCGATCATGGACGAGCCTAGCATCAACACATCTGTTGAAGAGGCTGTACAAGAGGACGATACAATGTTCCAGCCCACATCTGGTAAGAAGTCAAAGAAGGACAAGAAGAAGAAACGTAAGGCAACGGACTCATCCGACGCACTCTTACCTACGGAGTCTACCATGGGCGTTGCAAGGGGCTTCAATGAATCGGATAGCGTTCTGCCTTTGTTGGATGAGCCGGCTGTTCATGAGACTGAGGCACGATACGAGCCCTTCACAAGTATCAGTGACGATATGGGACGAATTCCACAAGATCAAGACTCAGCACGCGAGATTTTGGATTCATCAGACCCTGCGCCCGGCGCTCTCCAGTCGTCCACTGGTGTCGCTCCGCAAGATATTGAGGATGATGCTCTAGAGTCTTCACGATCTTCAAAGCAAATCGTCGAAGCCCAAGCAGACGAGGAGGAGTGGGCTTTGCCGACCAAAAAGTCCAAGAAAGACAAGAAGAAGAAAAAGGGCAAGGGCGCGACTTCCGATAATTTACCAAATCTCGACATTACTGCTGCTAGGGATGCTCCATTGCCTCAGGATGAGGAGCAACCAGCCACCGCAATTCCTGCACAAGAGGAACCCCGAGATCCTATCCAGAGCGACTTTGACACAAGAGAAGCTGCCGCTGCCGTAGCGGCAGGAAGCCTCCTGGCAGGTAAAATTGACACATTATCTCGATCAGCATCAGCCACTCAAGTTGAGCCTTATGCAAGAGACAGGTCAGTCAATACGGCAGAGGATAAGATACTGATTGATCAAGAGTCCTCCACAGCGCCGTTAAATACCCGTGCAAGATCTGAGTCTTTCGTGCCTACGATCGCACAGATCAATGAACCAGCCAATGGACTTAGTGCATTCGAAGAAGCTTTCGAGCGAGCTGTTAAAGCCAGAGGCCTCGCTAACGGTATCACTCGTGAGGACGTTCTGGAGGTATTCATGCCTAAACGTGATAACGCGCCTTTCGTTCCAAAACTTGGCTTAACACCAGTACCTGAAGGCACGCCAGCAAGTGTGGCTTCTCCGCCTGTCGAGAGAACAACTGAACGCGAGCTCGACCCCGACTCCAGTCCCATCTCCAAGGACAGCAAAAAATCAAAGAAGGACAAGAAGAAGGGCAAGAAGTCTGACACTCTGATCGAAGCCGAAGATTCAGGAGAGAAGGTTCAAACCAAAGAACTGTTGGCTGATAAGAATCCATTTGGAGAAGACTTTGATATCGATACTGAAGAGAAATCAATACCGCAAGAGCTTATTGCGCCGCTGCCCCTCACAGAGAAAGATTTGAATGATGTCAATCCGTATGGAGATGACTTTAACATCAAGGACGAGGAAATTCTCAAGTCCAAAGATGTGATTGTGAATCCGATTGCCCTCGAGAATCAATCTGCTGATGCCAATCCTCATAGTGAATCTGAGGTCAAAACCAAAGATGTACCGGCCTCAGAGAAATCAATGCAATCCCTTTTCGATTCGCCACCACAAATTCTTGAGTTGACTGATCGCGAGACAATTCCTCAAGCAGATATAGAAGACGATTCATGGGTACCTACGTCTAAGAAGGACAAGAAGAAAAAGAAGAAGGGCAAGAGTATCGCGTTGGCTGACGAGCCCTCTGAGCCCGCGACACCGCAAGACGAGAGTATGCAAGATGCTTTCGAACCAGTTTTCGAGTTACCTTCCTCTTCTCGAGCTAAATCGGATGATTCAGCGCCAAAAGAGGAGCAGCAATCAGTTTCTGAAAATGAGTTCACAAAACCCGACTATCGAGAGACTCACACCGAAAGAAGCTTGCCAAGTAGTGAGGATATCGCGACTCCAGCAGAATCAACGCAGCCAACAGATGATTATGATTGGGCTCCAACCATGAAAAAGGACAAGAAAAAGAAGAAGAAATCTCAATCATCAACGCCTCTCGAAGAATCTGAGGTCATTGCCAACACAGCTGAAGAAGAGATCAGAGCAGTACCTGACAAAAGCATTCGTGGTGCGACACCCGAGGCATCTACAAAGGATGAAGACGAATGGGCCCAGTCTTCGAGTAAGAAGGACAAGAAGTCCAAAAAAGACAAGAAACGAAAGTCTACAACAGACTGGACTGCAGATGTGTTGGCGCCTGCCGCAGTAGTGGCTGGAGGTCTTGCAGCCGGAACTGCAATTGCCAACAAGTTCCACGACGATGAGGGAAAGAAATTGAGTGTTTTCGAGGAGCCAGCAGATATCGAATCTACAGACAAATCAAAGGGACAATCGCCTGCAGCTGGTGAGTCGATCGAAGGAATCACTGGTTCAAAGGACGAACCTTCCACTGAGCGTTCGATCGAAGCTGACATACCAATGGACGATGACTTCGCAATCGCGTCTGGAAGGAAAGGAAAAAAGGACAAAAAGAAGAAGAAGAGCAAGTCCTCAGCTTTCGATGAATGGGAACAAGAAGCCATATCTGAGAATCAAATCGAGGATGTCGAACCCACTCCAAAATCGCTTGAATTGGAATCGGCAGGTGTGGAGACGGCTGACCGATCCGTCGCCGAGGAAAATGTCTATGGAGCTGTAAAGGAAGCGTCTGTAGAGTCATCAAAGGATCTTCATACTACTGCCGATAACGAGTCAGAGTTTGTTCCCGTGGCTGCTGAGGCTGAGGATGAATGGGCGATGCCAACCTCGAGCAAGAAATCCAAGAAGGACAAGAAAAAGAAGTCACGCTCTATGGCTTCTAGCTTGGACGACTTGCCGGCTCATATGCCAGAATCTGAGATGAGCAGAGATCAGGATGTCAATACTGAAGTAGACAAGGATAACGTGTCAACGGCGTCGGACAAGGCCAAAGAAACAAGAGATGTAATGTCAGCTCAAGGCGGGGCGTCACAAGAGAGTCCTAGAGATCTGATCAACGAATTGAATGCACCAGAAGGAGAGGTTGAGAATGAGGAGCAAGCGTGGACCGGACTGGTTCGTAAACCCTCGAAGAAGGACAAGAAGAAGAAGAAGCGACAATCTAATGCAGACCTCGAGACGGGAGAAGTGGAGAATACCCAACACCCTGTCGAAAGTCAAGAAGGCGAGGACAGCGTCGTCCTATCTATCGAAGCCACTGACCAGGCACAAGAACGTGTGGCGGACGCAAGGTCGTTACAACCCCTCCTCGACTCAGCTAAGCCTAGTGAGCCAGTAGATATGTACGAAGAAGCGAATCAAGCCTTCGAGGATACCAGAGACATTCAAGCTCCTAATGTTCCTTTGCCCACTGAGCAACCGTCGGTGACAAGGGGTATCGGCCCATCAGAGAAGCAAACCGAAAAGAACAATACACCTCAGGAGCTTCCAAAGGTTGGGCCACCTCAGAGACCGTCTCCTTTCGCTAGGGACATATCAATGCAAGAAGCTATCAAGTTGAGCATGGGCCAGAATGCTCTTGCTCTGGCAAAGTCTGCAGCTAAGTCGACTCCCAAGAAGAAGAAGACGGTCGGGTCATCTTCTGGATGGGAGCCTTGGGTTCCGGCAAAGAAGGAAGTTACTGCAAGCCCTGATGTCGACGAGTCAGCCGCAGTGGACACTGTAGATGAGAAGTCGCGTGAAATCGAATCTACAGAGGAGCCGCCGCGGACGATTGAAGCTAGAGATGAGCCAGTAGATCGAGTGGTAGAACAGTCATTGGTCGGTGCTCCTCTAATTGATACAGAAGACGCTGCCATCTCTCCTGCAAGAGAAGCAGCAAACGATCATGCTCTTAGTCCCGAAGCAGGGGATCGGTATCCATCAGCGATGGAGGATGTCCCAGATCTCGAGGCTACGGAGACGCAGCGTGGGCTGACTCCAACTAACGAGGCTCCAGCGGATGAGGATCAAACTGAGGGGCAGCCTGACGAAGATTCCTGGGCTTTGCCATCGAAGTCAAAGAAAACGAAGAAAGATAAAAAGAAGCGAAAGTCTGGGATATCAACACCAGTGGACGAGCCTTCGACACCTGCTGAGTCAAACCACGACGACAAGGAGTTCTCACTTGGAGGATCAGAAGAATCAGTCACTGGCAACTATCAAGCCTCCAAGGATATCAAAGGCATGGCAAAACTTGATGTCAGTGAGAACACACGCATGGAAGACGCAAATGCTGCTCATGGAGAAGGGACTGAGAGGTCCATCGACGATATTCCTAGTACTGAACGTACCGAGCACGACGGGTCTGTTCTGACTACTACAAAACAAGAAGCAGATGATTTCTGGGCCCCTACAATATCGTCCAAAAAGTCAAAGAAAGACAAGAAGAAGCGCAAGTCAGGTGTCTTCGATTACAGTGAGCCTGCTACACCTGTGGAGTCTGAACAGTCGAGAGAACTTGGACTGCCGGAGGATTCCGTGTCCTCCAGGTCTGAGCCTGCGATAAATCACTACGAAGACGTGTCAGGGTTGCCATCTGCCGAGCGTGACTTGGCTAAATCAGCACCAGTGGAAGAGCCAATTCCGACAGAAACAGCCGAAGATGACGAGTGGAGTGTCTCAAGGAAAACCTCTAAGAAGGACAAGAAGAAGAAGCGACAATCTGGAGGACCAACACCTGTCACTGAGCCTGACTTTGTCAATGAGCCTACCGAAGAAGAACGTGAGGTTGCACAAGAGACACAGAGCAAGACAGAAGATGTCGCTGACAGTACTGTCTCAGTGTCGGAATTGGACACTGCCCATCAACCCGAGATTGACAGAGAAGCGCGAGCTTTGCAGGCTGAACATGACCGTCAATTACAAGAGCAGAAGGAACTCGAGGAGTATCGTCGCAGTCAGGGTGAACTGGTCGAAGCCCCAGCTACTGAAGCTGTTAAAGAGTCTTCCTCCATCACCGCAGATGACAGCGTGAAAGAAGTAGATGACGATACAGAGTGGGCCATTACTCGGAAGACGTCGAAAAAAGACAAGAAAAAGAAAAAGAAATCTGAGTTATCTACCCCTTCTGAGGACACTGCTGCCATTACCGAGCCTGATATTCCAGGTGAGTGGCCAAGTACATCAAGATCAGTCGAAGAAGCGTCCGAGAACGTGATGCCTCTGAGGGAAATCTCTGAAGAGAAGACATCTTTTGAGACTTCTCAGGAACAGGTGGAGCAAGCACCTACCATAGAGTATTCGGCCGAGAAATTTGCTCAAGAAACACCTGAAGAGCTCACGCAACCTGAAGAGTCTCAGGCTGTTGGAGAAGTAAATACACCTTCTGAAGAGCCGAACGAAGATGATGAATGGGCAATTACCCGCAAGCCTTCCAAGAAAGACAAGAAGAAAAAGAAGAAGGCATTTCAAGAGACGCCAGCTGAGGTAGAGGACCAAGATGCAAGCTCAGAACACTCATTCCGACCTGGTCACGAACTCGTACAACAGAATTCAGCCGAGGTTATGACAAGCAACGAGGAGCAAACTCGAGATGTATTCCTTGAAAAAACCGAGCACTCACAGGATCAGCCAATTGATACACCGCACTCTGTAGAGGAGTCCAAAGTAGGTGATTCGGGGTTCAGCGCCATCGATGAGTCAGTCCCAGACGATGAATGGAATGTGCCAGTGAAACCTTCCAAAAAGGACAAGAAAAAGAAGAAGAAATCAGAATTTTATACCCCTGGTGAAGATTCAGAACTTCCTCAATCTCAAGACTACGACGACTACGAGAAGACTGGAGAAACTTCTGCAAGCGCCAAGGATTCTTATTTCCCGACAGACGAACAAATGATCGACTCATTTGAGGATGCTAAGGACGTTCAGACACCAGCTGCAGCAATCGAGGCTGTCGAGCCAAGAGAAGACGATGAGTGGGCTTCTTCCACCAAAGCTTCAAAGAAGGACAAGAAAAAGAAAAGGAAGTCTGGTCTCTCGACGCCTTTAGAGGAAGCAGATACCGCTCGAGATCACTCTGCTGTTGACGAGCATACTGTCAATACTGACATAGACTCAATGCAGGCTGAAACAACCACCGACGACGTCTTCGAGGACGCTGAGACAGAACAAATTGGATTAGACACTGTCCAGCCAACCGACGCAAACGACGAGGACGAATGGGCTGCTCCAAAGAAGATTTCAAAGAAAGACAAGAAAAAGAAGAAGAAATCAGGTCCTCTCGCAGACTTCCAAGAGTCTGAGTCAGCGATAGCATCGTCTGTGGAGCCCGAGGTAGCTATCGATCCTTATTCGTTCGATGACCAAGATGCAGTGCCGACTAGAGATTTGCGGGTAGCCGACAATTCAAATCCAGGACTTGAGGACGGTAGTCAAGAAGCGTCATCCTTTGTCCCCGTAGGTGAGACTCCAACTCAACAGGAGGACGAGTGGGACATGCCAAAAAAATCTTCCAAGAAGGACAAGAAAAAGAAGAAGAAATCGGACATACTGGCATTTACCGAGGACCTTGGTGAAGGTGAAGCTGATGTTCCAGGCCAATCATTGACTGCTTTCAATGCATCAACAGACGATACAAGTACCGTAAAACCGACCACGCAGGCGAGCAATGACTTGGAAACAACTGATGAGTCCGCGCCTGAGGTGTCCATTGACAGTAAAGAGGATAAATCGATCGCATTATTGCCTGATGAACCTTCCCAGAATCAGATTCAGGAAGAGGACGAGTGGGCACTTCCTTCAAAATCCTCAAAAAAGGACAAGAAGAGCAAGAAGAAGAAGGATGTACTGATGTCTTCCGATAAGCCTGAGCCTGAATTCGAGACTACATCCACTATCCAACGACCCGAAGACAATTTTTCAGAAGTGAACAGACAATCACAACCTGATGATTCACTCGTCGAGATCGGCGAAGTCGGTGATAGTAAGACCATATCTGTCAACGAAGACAAAGAAGCTGCCAAACCCGAAGAAGACGACTGGGCTTTGCCTGTTAAGGCATCGAAGAAGGACAAAAAGAAGAAGCGCAAGTCTGGCATCTCGACACCTGTTGAGGAGAATGCTTTCGAGCTTGCCGATACTGAAGCCAAGAATTCACAGCATTATCAGATCGAAGATCAAGTTCCTATCCCTGACGAGGCTGTCAGGTCCTCTAAAGATTTGACAGGACCTAGACTTGAGACACCTGACAATGTCGGGGACTTAGAGTCACTCGACAAAGAGCCCCTCGGAGAGTCAATACAATCAGATGTCGACCAAGACCGTTCTCTATCAAGAAAATCGTCTAAGAAGGATAAGAAGAAGCGAAAATCAGCTACATCTTTGATGACAGAAGACGCTTCTGCTGAATCTAGTCTCAAAGAGTCAGTTCCAGACGATCGCCCTCCCGTGTTTGGCAAGCTAAGTGCCGCTGACGATTTGGTGGAAGCACCCACCATTGTGGCTGAAGCTACTAGCGAACCCTTTGTCGAATCAGCAGTATCGCAAGACCTCAGCAGAGAAGGCGAGACGGTAGATGAGCCTGCTGCAGTGGAATCAGAGGACGAATGGAGCTTGTCAAGAAAACCTTCCAAAAAGGAGAAGAAAAAGAAGAAGAAGAGTCAATTCTTGGATCTTAGTGAGCCGGAAAATCTTACTGAGCCCGAGACCTCAGCGACAGTCGAGTCTAGGGAAGTTCAGGAGGCTATTGAAGCTTCTCAACTATCAAGAAATGTCGAGTCGGATGGTTTTGATCGAAAGATTGCTTCAATTCAGGACCGCTCTGCTGACGAGCTGCACAACGAGCCTGCTCATCAAACTTGGCTTGCTAATGTGCATCAAAATGCGATCCAGTTTCCTTCGAAGCCTGAGCAAGTCGTTACATCCGAAATTCAGAATACTAACGAGAAGGCACTGTCAAGTCGAGAACTGCCTCAAGAGGAGAATCGAGGAGCAGCATCCTCAGATACTGGCATTCCTAACGAAATTGATCCTGACTCCGAATTCTGGGCCCTTCCCACGAAGAAATCGAAGAAAGACAAGAAAAAGAAACGGGAGTCTGTTGACTCGGGAGATCATGACTCGACCAGAATCGCCTTAGCTGCTGCAGCGGCTGGAGCTACTGGATTGGCGATTGCGGCATCTAGCAAGATAAAAGAGAGTACTGCTCACCATGAGGAGCCTTCACAATCAAGGGATATTGATGAGGACTTGAAATCTAATACAGATCCAGCGAATACTGATTACTGGGCTCCTATTGACGAGAACACCGATGAGCATGAGACCGCGAATCGAATTACCATCGATGACAACCAATATGGTGACGATAAAGACGTGGGGGCTGGCAACCAAGAAACTTGGGCGGAAGTCGAAGCACCAGAAGCTGCAAGAGATGAAAGTCTTGACCCTATTGTCGATGACTTCTTAGATGACTCCTCTTCGAAAGAGAAAGACGAAGATACATCTTGGATAAAGGGCAACAAGAAGGGCAAGAAAGCTAAGAAAGCGAAGAAGGGATCTGTATCTGACGTCTCTTCAGCAGCTGAGTCCGACGAGCCAATTGCAGCTGTATCATCTGAGTTGCCATCAAGATCTCGAGCACTAGACATGTTAGCTGCTGAGGAAGAGTCAAGTGGCAATACTCCGATGTATGATGCTATGGCGTCTGCTCCAGGAACACCAGCAGAAGGTATACTTCGTGAGCCAGAAGGTTTCTCATGGGCCTCGGCTCTCAAAAAGGGCAAGAAAGACAAGAAGAAGCGAAAGAGTGTTACCTGGAGCGACGCTGACACTTCTACACCCGCGACTCCGGCTTTCGAAAGATCCGATGATCTGTTCCCTGCAACGGAGACGGAGGAGACTGCAAGGGATGATGAGTTTACTACACCTGCTGAGCAAGCAATCAGCACCGATTTCACATTTATCTCTGAGCCCGAGGAGATTGTACACGAAAATGAACCTGAGGAAAACAGTAGAATCTTACAGTCAGCGGAAGTAGAGGAAGTCGAGCCAGTGACGTTGCCAACACAGGCAGACACGAGTGCTACAGGGGAAGTACAGGATACTAGAGAGCTTCTTCAAACTGATCTCGCGACTCCTACTACCGAAAAGGAGGAATTCTCGTGGGCGCCGACGCCGTCGAAGAAGTCCAAGAAAGACAAGAAGAAGCGTGACTCCACTGCTGAATTTGAGCAGCAAGCAGTCCTGCCAGAAGAGCCAAGCATGAGCATGGACAACGCTCAAATCGATACTTTTTCAAATCCTGATCCAGACAAGAATTATCCCTCCGAGGACGTTCAAGCTGAGGATGATTGGAGTACTACTTCAGCTACCACGAAGAAGGGTAAGAAGGATAAGAAAAAGAAGCGCTCTGCCTCTGTAATTGAATTCGACGACGAACCGGTACCCAAGAAGACTGACTTTGAGGAGGACAGTACACGCGAAGCTGACTTGAGAACTGAAACTAATATTCGGACCGTCGAGACTGCTCAGGACATTGACATGCATGACTCCGCCCCATTCGAGGACAGCAAAACCCTTGAGGTGTCTCCTGCAGAACATGCAGCTCATCTCGCACATGCGGATAAGCAGAGATCTATAGAGGAAGTAGATACCCAGGACCGTGACGAACAGCCTGCGGAGACTACTGACACAGCAGCTGAGAGAGCATACAATGAAGTTGAGGCTTTCGAAAATCCAGCTGCTCCACTCGACGACTCCGCAAATCCCTCTGCGGCACAAGACGATGAATGGGCACTCCCTAGTAAGAAGCCCAAGAAAGAAAAGAAAAAGAAGCGGTCGTCGGCTGTAGAAGACGGTCTCACTGTCGCTGGTGCTGTAGCTGCCGCTACAGCTGCCACGGCTGTAGGCCTTAGTTTATCGAAGGACAATGCAGAGGAGTCTGAGAGCAATGCAAGGGACATCACAATGTCCACAGACCACGAGGCTATCCGACAGCAATCATTGGAACCTCTACAAAGTGCCGATGCAGCTGACGCAGAACCCGATGTTGATGACTTTTCGGTACCAAGTACCAAGAAATCGAAGAAAGACGAGAAGAAGAAGCGTCAATCAATCATCGAAGACGAGCCCCTCAGAGAATCAGAAGAGATGACTGACATAAAAGACGTTGCAGATGTCCCTATCGGAGATACCGGACAGCGGGAGCTAGATGAGACTTTCATTGCAGAGCCTTACGACGAAGTCAACACTCGGTCGATATCTGAGACGCCTATCGAGGATGAAGACATGTGGGCGAGTGGCAGCAGCAGCAAGAAATCCAAGAAGGACAAAAAGAAGAAAAAGAAGTCGATGGTGGAGGAAGAGCAGCCAGAATTTCATGATGAAGCTGCAGCTAGGGTACAAACAGCAAGCACAGAAGACGTTGTATCCACCACAGAAAGCGCAGCAAAACTTGAGTCTGCAGACATTATCGACTCCAGCAAAGAAGGACAGGAGGACATCATTGATAACCGGACTCGTGCGTTGAGTAACATGAATGATGTGTTCCAAGGGGAGACAGAGCCTAAAGCTGAAGAAGAGGATTTCTGGGCGTTACCTGGCAAGAAATCAAAGAAGGACAAGAAAAAGAACAGACAATCTGATTCAGCAAAGACCTTAGAGGAAGAAGTGGCTGGTAGTCAGACACCAATGGAAGTCGAAGAAGTCTATACGATGCGAGAAACAGCTTCATCTGAGCCATCATATACCCGAGATATTGCTTCTGAAGAATACAAACATCCTGCTCATGAAATCGCCGAAAAGGAAAATACAAAGGTTGATCGCGCGGTAGCTGATCCAACGGATGTCAGAGAAGAGCAGGGAGACAATGCAACATCTCTCTTCAGTGGCTTCGAAACACCCGCGACCTCGCGAATCGTTCAACAGGGCCCTCCCGATTACGATGATTATACGATGGGTAATGCACAGATTGAATCATCTCATAATGGCGATCAACTTGAGTCATCGAGGGAGATCGAGCCTACTGCCGAAGACTTCTGGACATCGACTAGCAAGAAGTCTAAGAAGGACAAGAAGAGTAAGAAACGTCAATCTACGTCACAACAGGATGATGCTCCGGACGTGGTGCAAGAAGACCAACCTAGCATTGAACATTCGAGTAGAGATGTTGCAATGGCTGACGTACCTTTCGATGAGCCCATTCCGCAAGAAACACCATCAGGAATCGACAGAGGAATGGCTGATGTGAGATCTGCCGGACTTGAACAGACGCAAGAAGACGAATGGGCAGTTCCAGGCAAGAAGTCAAAGAAAGACAAGAAGAAAAAGCGAAAATCGACTACTGCAGAAGACGAAGGATTTGGAGACGAGCCACGTGCATCCGGGATTTCACTGGTGTCACAAGAGACTGACAAGAGTCAACGATCAGAAGAAGCTTACGTAGGACCTTCAGCAATGACAGCCAGAGAACTGCATGATGTGCCAGAGCATCAAAGATGGCTTGCTGGTGCTCATGCTGTAGCATCGGCCTTCCCGACAGCACCTCAAGAAAAGTCGAAACAAGCTTCTGAATCAGAAACATCAGCTCGAGATCTTCATAACGCACCTGTTCACCAAGAATGGCTTGCTAATGTTCATGCCACTGCTAGTCAATTCCCAATCAAGCCTGCACCGGTTTCTACCTCCGCCACGGCTACCTCAGGAAGCAGAGAGGTAATGGATGAAGCAGATCCGTCTCAAGAAAACTTTGGTTTGACTAGAAAGAAGAGTAAGAAAGCCAAAAAGGACAAGAAGACAAGACAATCGATTGAGGTCTTCGAGGAGCCTGCCTTACAGCCAACGGGGAGTGACAACATCATGTCACGCGAAGCAGCAATGGCTGCAGCTCAAGACAGTGATGTTGGATCTGATGTGAGTGCAAGTACAAGGGAGAGACGAAAACGAAGGAGATCACCACCATTGCGACTTGGTGATGATCCAGAAGATCTTCCTCGAGATCGCGCATTGACTCCGCCTCCCGAACACGATGATATTATGGACACTGCATTGGGCATTGCTGCTGCTATGGGCTTTGCTGGTAATGAGAGTGGGTCCTCGCGTGAGGTTAGAGAGCAGCATCCTGTACAACCATCAGACACTCGTGGTGAGAGTGGTTGGTCCTTTTCGAAGCTCGACAACAGACCCCAAGTCGATACTGCACGCGAGATGAGAGACAGTGCCATACAATTTGACTCTCCAGAACTACACCAGTCGAGCTTCTCTGCAATGAGGGATAGCGGATATGCTGCCAGTCCCAGAGTCGCTTCGATGCAAGAAAGTACCACATTGGGCGAGAGAGAAGAGAACGCTCGCAGACCACGTCGGCCACAATCGCCAACGAGCTCAAACGAAGACATGAGAAGAAGTCGTCGTAGTGTCGAGGATGTACATCCGGATCGAGAGACAGAGACCTCGAGAGGCCTTCATGTGACTCCACCTAAAAGACAACCTTCGCCGGTAGATCCAACTTCGAAGGACCGCTCTTCGGTTCTCTTCCAATCTTCCCCAGCAGGCACCACGCCTAGCAAGACACCTCGCTCTGACCGAAGACCTCGTTCAGGTCTGCAAGAGCATGAGACCACCAGAACTCTGGATCAGAACTCGGCTGTACATGAGCAATCGCGTACGAGCCATGAACAACTTCATCGTGATGTTGGTTCGCCTCCGACTCGTCCTCAGCCAGACTTGCATCGAGTACCAACAATTCATGGATCGCGTCACCGAAGTAGGGAACAGATTCGTCAAGATGCACATTCACCTTCAGCACGACGTCTATCGAATGAATTGGCGTCCAATCTACTTGATCGACCAGTTGTATCTGAGATCGATCGAGCAGCACTCAGCCCTTCGCCAAGACACAGCGCCGATAGAATCACGTCGCCAACACCTAGGATGTCTCTGCACCCAATACCTGAAGGTTCGTCACCACTCACTCCCAGTGGTTCTATCTCAGCAGTAATGGGTGGAATCGCGAATGCACGTGACGACCCCACATCTGGCAGTAGATCCCTTGGCAAAAGCAAATCGCGAACCAGTTCACTGCGCGACCTACGCGGCAGTGCAACATCACCATTGAGCGAACTACCTCCAACACATTTCCCTGCGCCTGAGACTCGCGCGCCTGATGGTGCGAGCCGAGAAAGAGACATGGCCGAACTCTACGACGGCTATGGATCATTTCCAGGCAGTCCCATGTCTCCAACGCGCCCGCCCAGCGTGCGAAAGCGACAAAGCATGCAACAAATAAAGGATTTGGAAGCGAAAGTCGATCAATTAGCCAACGAAAACCGATCGCTTGTCGAAGCAAAGCTGATTGCCGAACGACATCTTCAACAATTTAGTCTGGAAAGCAGTAGAGGTGGTTCTGGAACAGATGAGGCATTGAAGGCTGTTAATAGACAATTACAAGAACGCGATCAAGAGATCGTCAAGTTGAGAGCAGAAATTGCGTCGCTCATTGCGACTCATGAATCCCTGAACAGTGAGCATGAACAACGATATTCGGCCCTGCACAACGAGCATTCACAAACGCAAACACAATGGTGGGACTCGACACGAGAACTTGAGGATTTGAAATCGAAGCACGCAGACCTGTCGAACGGTATGGATGACATGGTTCGGCAAGAGATTGATTCGGCGGTCGCAGTCAAGAATGCAGAGATCTCGAGGCTACAATCAGAGCTCAACGCAGCCAGGAAAGGCATCCGCGACCTACAAGCTCAGATACTTGAGAGAGGTGCAGATGAGTTTGTTGTTGTGAGAGACGAAGATTATTTCGACAATGCCTGTCAACAACTATGTCAATACGTACAGCAATGGGTGTTGCGCTTTTCAAAGTTCAGCGACACTCGAGTTTGTCGCAATACCAGTGAGGTCCGAGATGAGAAGATTGTCGATCGATTTGACAATGCCGTTCTAGACGGATCCGAAGTTGACACATACCTTTCCGATCGAGTAAAGCGACGTGACATTTTCATGTCGGTGGTCATGACAATGATTTGGGAATATGTATTTACTAGATACTTATTCGGTATGGATCGCGATCAGCGGCAAAAGTTGAAGCAGCTGGAAAAGAATCTAGCCGAGGTGGGACCACAGAAGGCTGTTCATCAATGGCGAGCTCTCACGCTTACATTATTGTCAAAGAGAGAAGCCTTCAAGCAGCAATGTGAGAATGATACTGAGGCTGTCGTTCTCGAGATTTTGAAGACACTGTCGAAATTCTTACCACCACCTCAGAACTTAGAGCAACAAATACACGAATCATTGCGGAAAGCAATGAGAGCTGCAGTGGAACTCTCGATTGAGATGCGCACACAGAAGGCCGAATACATCATGCTCCCGCCTTTACAGCCGGAGTATGATGAACATGGAGATCTGGCGAGAAAGGTGTTTTTCAACGCCAGTCTCATGAATGAGAGGAGTGGAGAGACGACCAGCAATGATGAACTCGAAGCCAGTCGCGCGGTGGTGCGGATTGTGTTATTCCCACTTGTGGTCAAGAAGGGAGATGACAGTGGACAGGGCGATGAAGAGATCGTAGTATGTCCGGCGCAAGTCCTGGTTGCTCGACCAGATAAAGGCAAACGACCAAAGAGTCGGCTTGCGAGTGGAGGAAGTTTTGATGCGCGCAGTCTGAGAGCTGCTAGTACTCACAGTCTGGCCATGAGCGGAGCGGACATGGCTAGTCCTGGTGGAAATATGATCTGAGCTTTTTGTACAGTGGAGTTGAAATACAGGTGTCTTCTGGGAACATGGTTGCAGTTTGGAACTTGGATTTCACATGCTTTGGCGTAATGAGCTTGAATGAGAGTTAGGATTTAGGTGACGAAGTCACGAATTTCTTATATAGTTGTGTACATAGTAATACTTGCAAATAGACGACGTTATTTCAGGTTATGATTTCTGGCATTTCTGACTTTGTGAGGGGGAATATACGTATGTGGTATTGACATGTATGAGGCTGACAGACGGCTGTACTACTAGTATGTGTGTATCTTCTTCATCGACGGTAGATTTGTGGATGCCGAACCTTCTGAAGTTACAGTCGCAGTGGTGTTAGTGTACGTGATGTCACTAAATCTCCATAGTTTTTAACTGGCACACCATTCAGGAAATCGATCGAGAGTATGAAAAGAAAGCTGTTCTGTTCCACGCGCGTGTTCTCATATCTTTTTCTGATTCGACTTGGCCCTCTTTCTCCTCTCCCACAATCCTGCAGAAAACTTGGGACCTTTCTCCTCTTCTTCTTGTCATGTTGTTGGCTGTGTGCCAGTCAGCTCTCTCCATTTCATTCTAGTCCAAGTCCGATGCCACACAGCCCACACACCTATCAAATCTTCACGTCATCACCCGTACCAAGTCAATCATCCAACTTATTAAATCAAAACTGTACCTGTATCCGCAATGCAACCGCTACCTCCTCCTAAAAACCGAGCTACACCAGCGTCCAGGACCCATTCCGGTAGTCGAGCACGCGACTCTTCTCATTCACTTTCCGAGAATCATCGGCCTCCTCCGTCTTCCATTCCAGACACACACATCGACGCCATGGCAACTGATTCTGCTCGTCCTCCTGCAGGTCCCCAGCGCACCGACACTACCGTCACAACCAAGTCTACCAAAAAACGTAAACACAGAGGTGGCAAAAAGAGGAAGAATAGAAGACAGTCTTTTGCAGCTCCATCCGAGACGGAAGCTGGGACGAGTACGATTGAAGCACCAAATGATCCTCTCATTGAGGGAGAGATGACTTCGCCTCCCCGGTTCTACAGACAACGATCCGGTCATCTTAGCGATGCCAGTCTCGACAGTAATATGTTGCTTGACCATCGGGATCAACCGATGATGCGACAAAGAAGAGAAAGTCGTTTGACCGGGCTGCAGAATGCTTCTCAAAGGCAAGGCATGTACTCGAGCGGTATATCGAATCAAAGAGCAGGCAACGATCGCGACAGACGTCAACACAAGAATCATGCTCATCTGTCTAGTGGCGATGACTCGGATGCAGAAGATGCCAATGATCGCACACCCTTGATGGCCATGCCGCACAAGTCACCCGAGAACAGAGGATATGGTCTTTTCAAAACGCGCACTCGTGGATCGAGCGCATCAAGCAGAAAGAAGGATAAACAAATTAAGTCACAATCGTATCAGAGTCAAGAATACGATGTCAATAATCCTCCATCCATACCTGGAACTCCAGACCTACACGCTCAGTATCGCGCGACTGATGCACCGGACGCTGGTTTCCTGTCTGGATCACCTCGGAGCGCAGGTAGCTTGACAAGAGATGCACTCATCGACATCGATGGTGATGACGATGATCGTCATGGACGGTCAAGACCTTGCAGTTCAGAGTTTCGTCCAGGCAATCTACAGCGACATCAGACTATCAGCTTCCCTGTAGGAGGTGATGTCTGTTTTCCTTCTGAAGCTATGTCAGAGATGGCTGATGAAGATTTCGAGAGGACAGTATCACATACCAACGGTCATCGAAGAAGAAATAGGCGACGCGAGTGGCCTCAATTGTGGGCTCTGGATGAATGGAGTCAACAGGAGAAAGAGCAGAGGGATGGAAACAGAGGTGTAAAGAAGATTAGTGAGCCTGTTTTGATTCAAGGTCGACTACGTCCAAAACAACATGAATGGCACCGACTTGTTGAGGATGCACCGTATCGATATACCTACTTCAACGACGAATTTGAGAGCACAATTCATGCCCAGACTATCTCGGAATTAGTACAACCTGGTGGAGACTTCAGAGAACTGTTTGTTCCTGATCCTCCTCTACTAAGTGACTCCAGTGAGTCCGAAGAAGAACCTGAACCGGAAGAGAAGGTTTCGATGAGTCCTCGAAGTCAGACAGGAACAAGGGACGCTCCCAGCATTCAGGGTAGACTTGGTTCGATATTGAACGAGAAGAGAAGTGAATCTCAAGCACGTTCTGCACGTGGTTCTGCGGCAAATTCTGGAGAGCATACACCTCATGCTGCGAATAACGGTCCAAGGATAAAAGCGAAGAAATATGGACCACGACCAACCTTTTGGCTTGACGTACAATCCCCCACAGAGCAAGAAATGCGAGTTTTGTGCAAGACATTTGGTATTCACGCCTTGACTTCTGAAGATATCATGATGCAAGAAGCTCGTGAAAAGGTCGAACTTTTCCGACATTACTACTTCATCAATTATCGAACTTTCGAGCAAGACACCAACAGTGAAGATTATCTCGAACCTATCAATATGTATGTTGTAGTTTTCCGACAGGGTATTCTTACATTCCATTTCAATCAGATCCCACATCCTGCCAACGTACGCAGACGTATTCGACAATTGACCGATTATCTTATTCTCAGCTCAGACTGGATTTCCTACGCCATCATTGACGACATCACTGATGTTTATCAACCACTTATTCACAACATTGAAGCTGAAGTAGATGATATCGACGAGTTGATTTTGAGAGCCTTCCATGCCACCAATGAACTTAAGGGTGACCAAGACGGTTCAGACAATGAGAATGAAAAGCAAAGTGTCAGTGGTATCGATATGCTTCGACGTATAGGTGAATGTCGTAAGAAAGTCATGGCTCTATACCGTCTCCTCGGCAACAAAGCAGATGTCATCAAAGGTTTTGCCAAACGTTGCAATGAACAGTGGGAAGTAGCACCGAAGACCGAGATTGGTCTTTACCTCGGTGACATCCAGGATCATATTTTGACCATGACCAGCAATTTGAGTCATTATGAGACATTGTTGAGCAGAGCACATAGCAACTATCTTGCTCAAGTCAGTATCAGAATGAACGAGAGACAAGAAGAAACAAGTGATATTTTGGGTAAATTGACTGTTGTTGGTACTATTGTCTTGCCTATGAACATCATCTGTGGAATGTGGGGAATGGTGAGTCAATTCCAAATTTTCTTTCTCGAGGTGAGTACGTGCTGACTATCGGATTAGAACGTCAAAGTTCCTGGTCAGGATATTGATAACCTCAACTGGTTCTGGTGCAGTAAGTTTTGATTCACAGACAACCTTGAATGAAGACCTTTTGTACTAATTGATTGCTATAGTCACTGCTGGTCTCTTGCTTTTCGCTCTTGTCTGTTATCTTTTCTGTAAGAGAGTCTACGGTATTGTTTAGAGTTCTAGAACACTCTAAGACTTGGACTTAAGTCGATAATTGAAGGGGAGGGGAGAACGAGATTTGGTGAAATTGTATTAATTGATCTCTCTGTCACATCGAGTCCCAATCAAATCGGATCCAAAATAGAAGAACGGATTTCTCTACTGGTTACTGTTCTATAGAATGGACTACTGTCAACAGTTGGGTTATAATGAGCTCTATACCATCTTGTCCTGTCTTATCCTACTCTAGTGCTTCTCCTGAGCCTCTTCCATCCTCTTGAGGAAATATCTCCGAGCCAAATCAAGTTGCATCTTCTGATACCTAGATGGTCATGATTACGCTTCATCACAGCAGAGGGAAACTAGCTAGGAATAATTGGATTGGATTTGGTTAGCTTCGATTCTGGCAAAATCGGAATTTAAGTTTAATTGAGATGAATTATTCCATTCCAATTGAGACCAAGGGAGTTGATGAGATTGCGCAAGATGAAGCGAGGCAGAGTGGATTAAAGTAGAGTAAAGTAGAGTACAGTAGGACGAAGGGAGTATATTTATATTTTGTGAAATTATGGTTATGGTCTGGCTGGTTGGCTGGTTGGCTGGTTGGCTGGTTGGCTGAGTTAGATAGATGAACAGATAGATGAACAGATAGATGAATGGATTGATGGACTAATAATAATAGTAGTAAGTATTGTGGTTAATGTATTATTATTACTACCACCACCATAGTAGGTATGTATTTACCTACCTCAATAGATGAGTAGAGACGAGGACTTGTAATGTATTCTAATGTAAAGATGGGATTATTTTACGTGGAAGAAAGGCACTTCTTGATTCGTGGTAGGTAGGGATGATACTGTACAACGATGATTTCAAAAGTTTGTACTAAATCGGTCCTTATGCTTTGGGTTTCGAGGGGGTACAAACAAACTACTGACCGTCATTGTATAGTGTAGTGTAGTATAATGTAATGTAATGTGATGTGTAATAGAGTGAATGAGTGGTACTGGAGTTTATGTTATATGGTATGGTATGGTATTGTTTAGTGATTTTATCTCAATACTCATTTAAACTTGACTTGACTTGACTCAGCTGAACTTGAGCGTAATTATATTATAGTGCTATACTATATGCTAGCTATGTAAGGCTACAATATACTATATTATAGTGTTGTACGCATATTTATTGTATGGTATTGTAATTTGTAAAAGCTCCTCGTGTCGTAGTAGGGACTAATCAATGATGAGGCTGGTGGTAATTAATTATTTCCTGCCTTGGGTTCAAGTCTCGACCAGATGCTGAATCTTAAGGTTTGGTTCTGTCCCGTCTTGTCATACTTCGTCTCGTCCCGTTCTGTCCTATTTTGTTGGACTCTGAACATTGTAGACGTATCTTGCATGTATGCATGCATGCACGGTACCGTTTAATTCAAGGTGATATTTGTGACTTGGTCTGGTCTGATCTGATCTGATCTGATCTGATCTGATCTGATCTGAGGGGATAGATAACAATTCTATATAGATCGAATCAATTGATTATGCTATGCAATGCACTGCCTATGTGCCATGAACTCCATCCTTCTCTTTCCTTTTGTGGGTATCTCTTAGTTCATTTCGCTTTTTTATAGCATGTGTGTCAGATTACTTTTCGCGTTTTGCTATTATGAAATCTGTAAGAAGAGGATGCCGGATATCGAGATCAAGACTGAAAGGAGGAGAATAGTTGACCTTGACTCATTGTTGTGGATCTGCGATACGGACCCGCCAGTGTAGGCTGATACGGCTGGGTTGGGTACCGACGTCGATGTCGATGTCGATGTCATCGTGTCTGCAACTGCGGCTGCATTTGATGACGCTGATGTTGGTGCCGGTGTAGACGTCGACGACGCGACAGTTCCTCCTAATCCAATCCAAATCATAGAACCATATCCACCACTGGATGCTAATGTTGATGTAGTGAGTGGTACGAAAGTTTGTGATCCAGCTGCAAGGGCCGTCGCCCCTGGCGCGAGAGAATATGCTGTTCCGCCTATTGTGACTGAAGGTGCACCAGGCATAATCGTCACGCCGGAGAGGACTATTGGATTTCCTGATTGAGATGGCGATAATGACGATAATACGTTTGGTATCGTGATTGTTGCTGAGCCAATTACTAGGCCGGCTCCGGCTGCATCTAGACTGACTCTTGTTCCGCCTATTGTTACCGCGGAACCGCCAGGGAGGATAGTACAGCCCATTATTATCACTGGGAGGTGAGAAGAGGTGCCTGTCTTGGTTGTTGATGTTATGCCAGATCCTGTTGATGAAGTGATTGTGCTTGTGCCCGATGACCTTGGAGATTGTGATGAAGTGGTAGTGAATATAGGTGTATTCGTTGGAGAAGTACCTGGTGTGTATACGGGTGTTTGAGATGAAGAAGGAGATACGCTCGATGGCTTTGTAGAAGGACTGGTTAGAACTGAAACGGACGTTATTAATGGCATGATGGACGGGCTAACAACCATTGGTGTAGTTGTTATTGGTGTCGTGGTTGATGAAGTCTTGGGAGTTGTTGATACCGGAGTCGGTGTACTGGAAGTCGAAAGCATTGGCGACGGTGTCGGTGCAGGCGTACTGACGGGTGTAGTTTTTGGCGTCGGAGATATCGCAGGTGTGGTAGCAGGCGTAGTCGCTGGTGTAGTCGCTGGTGTAGTCGCTGGTGTAGTCGCTGGCGTAGTCGCTGGCGTAGTCGCTGGTGTGGTGGCAGGTGTGGTGGCAGGTGTGGTGGCAGGTGTGGTGGCAGGTGTAGTTGGAGGTGTAGTGACAGGCGTGGGAACAGGTGTAGTTTTCGGAGTAGTTGGTACTGGTGTAGGAGGAGATGATATCGGTGTTGTGTTTGGTGACGGAGTTTGAAATTGAGGTTGTGGTGAGGAGCTGGGAGGTGCTGCCACCGGCGTCGACTATGATATAGAACATCGTCAGCACATGAACTCGAGACAATAATCCGGCATCTGCTATGCGATAGAGTTTTGTATGAGGAAATCATTGAGAGAATGTGCCTCGCTACCGACAAGGGGATGGGATTGCAGCTTGCTAGCGACTCAAGCTGCCTATGTTCAAAAATCATAATCTTACCTGTTGTGGCGCGACAAAATCTCCGTATTCTGTCGATGTAGCGGTCAACGCAGAGGTTTGCGTTACAGTATCATATATTCCCGTAGTCGCTGCTGCTACTTGCACACACGAAGACAAGTAGTAATTCGACCGGACCAGACCAAAAAATTCACCCATATCCACTGCATGAGTATAGTTTGCGGCTGATAATGCAAAATAACGCTCCGTGCAAACAGTATCTGGACCGGAAGTATCGTGGGCTACTGGACCCCGGGCTCCCGCCACAAATCCATAGTTCGTATAAACTGATGGCGATACACTATGGATGTTAACCTGGTACAAATTGTCAGGTGCAAATGCTTACATTGCCGTAGTAACTTGAAGATATTGATGTGGTGAAGTCGGTACTTGAGGGCTAAAATACGCGGTTGGTGTACCCTTATTGATGGACACCTTGCTGAGGGACAGTTTCGATTCCCAATAAGCTGTGACATCCTGAACTATGCCACCTCCATTCCCCGAAGCCAAAGCTGAAGAATGAACGGTTTTGGTAGTTGATGTTGTATATCCGTTTTTCGTATTGATCTGATAGATGACAGTTGCAACTATGGCTTCGGTAAAGTAAACCGGAGGCCATGTAAAGGTTATCGGTACAGGCTCGGCCACAATACATGTTGTACACGGTTGCACGCTGGCGGTAGAGGTGGTGGTTGATCTAGTAGCAGTAATTGTGACAATAACTATGCTGGTCAGTGGGTGCTCGAGAGCGTATGTGATGATCAGATTCACCTGTTGATGCTCTGGGCTCGAGTGGCTGCCATGAGTACACGTTTTGTGCGACCCATAATAGACCGACTATGATGGACAAAATCATCTTTGCTGATGTTTACCGATGTCTCAAATTCACCATACAACAGTAGAGGGTACTGGAGACAAGGTAAAGAGAGGAAACAAAACCTAGCCTTACATGTTTCTTGGATCAGGATTTGAACTGGCGGCCATCACTGACAACAATCCTCAGGCTGAGAGCGGAGATGTATAAGCACATTAAAGATAGATTCAGTCTTAGTCTGGATTCAAGTGTGATTGAATACGGGCTGCAATTCGGGATTGGCTACACGGTGATGGGAAGAACCAGTCAGCCGTAGAATATAAATCGAGCAGCGGCATGATACCGACACAGCCTCCACTGTATGCCGCACAAGGCAGATGATGAGGTGAGTGGTGTTGTGTAGCTAAAATTGAAACTAAACGTGAGTGGATGAAGGTAGCTGGAATAATTCTTCCCGATGGTAGTTGGGTGGAACTGATTGTTGGAAGCTTGGCTCGCCTATGAGCGCTCGACTATCTGTTCGCTAAGCTCGGAGCTACAGGCGCCTCACGCCTGGAAGTTGGGGTCTAGGTCAGTCTGTACTTCCCCACCCAATCCTTCAATTGCCTGCTCTCAAAGATGAGCATACATGAAACATCGATGATCATGCTAACTGTCGTGGCTGACCACACACCAGACTTGATATTCATGAACACATTCGCATTAGCTGTTGGTTTGATGGCTTCGTTGCTAGAACAACAAAGACGAGCAGTCATTTGCGCCCGCATTCCTCCTCGATGGCTTTGCAGCAGATATGGATTCACTCATGTATGCAGGTGAGGCTGACGAATCATATGAGTGTGACCCCGTCCCATGGCGCTGAGACATATGCAGCCATACCCATAGCTTCGGCTCACAAGTACAGTGTGTTGTCGGTGTGATGGTGGTGGTGGAGGTCGCTACTATTAGCGTCTCATCTACTTTGCCAGGAACTCACCCTCCCAGACAGGGTATTGCCTGTCCTGTACATGAAGGAGGAACACGTCCAATCCTGATCGGTGGCCCTTCATGAACGAAAGTGCCAGTGCCATCTCTTACGTCAGGAATGTCTTGCAGACTTGAAATGTTACTAACAGAACCTTCGTTGTTTTCGTTGTTTATACGTCGACGAAGATGTTAAACCTGCTCTTATGTTGCTTATTATTCGTATGTAGTGGTCTCGCTGATAATGCGCGCGTGATATCGATCCCCGCCAATGGGTTATGGTACGTTCAGATACCTTGAATCCAGTATCTGTGCTAATACTTCCACAGGGATGGTAATGATGGACCATGGTCTTCGTTCACTGTATACGTCGGCACTCCTCCCCAAGAAGTACGCCTCTTTCCCTCAACTTCTGGTTCCACGATATGGGCGGTCGTACCTGTAGGCTGCAATACTACAACCGATCCTGGGGGTTGTACAACCGTTCGTGGAGGAGCATTCGACATAGACAAATCGACGACTTGGGTGCAGAAGGGAATATACAGTCTTCCATTGTCATCAGAACGAGCTCTGGGCTATACCGGTAATGGACAATATGGTTACGATCGTATCACGTTTCCTCAAGTGAATGGAAGTAATAGCAACGCCGTTACGGTGAAAGATCTTGCCGTTGCGGGTATTGCGTCGAAAGCTTTCTTTGTCGGCTCACTTGGTCTTGCCCCAGTGAGTCTCAACTTCACTGCAGGTGATGCTGTACCCAGTCTTATGCAGAAGCTCAAGGACGCAGGTTACATAAAGAGCATGAGTTGGGGATATACCGCAGGTTCGTATCGACAATCTGTATTTGGCAGTCTGCAATTTGGTGGATATGACAAATCGCGACTCATCCGCAACAGTCTGTCATTCCCCATGAGCGTCAATCCCGAATCCTACGGTTTAAGGGTAGGGATTCAGACTATCACCACTGGTACACAAAATCTACTAGTCAATGGTACCAATGCAACTCTCGACTCGACTGTTGGACAACTTTGGCTTCCTTTGGCGTCATGCTTGAGTTTTGAACAAGCTTTTGGTCTGATCTGGGACAACACCACTCATCTGTACCTCGTGAATGAGGCGTTGCATAGTTCTCTGTTACAGAAGAATCCCAAAGTCACATTCACGTTGGGTCTAACCCCAACAAGCCGCGACATTATCAACATTGAGATGCCCTATTCCAGTTTCGACCTTGTTGCCAGCTGGCCTTTGACAACCAATGGCACGAATCGATTTTTTCCCTTGCGTCGGGCAGCCAATGCTACACAGGTAACGCTAGGCCGACCTTTCTTTCAACATGCGTAAGTGCAATAATACTCGGTAATGGAAAAACAGACCTTACTAATGCGTCCACAGATATGTCGTCGCAGATTATGACAGAGCCTCATTCTCGGTATATCAGGCGGTATTGCCAGCAGCGGACACTGCACAAAACCTCGTGGCAATAATTCCGCCTAAAAATGGACTCAGTACGGGTGGTATTGTGGGTGTTGTGATAGCTTGTATTGTCGCCCTGATAATAGTCGCCGGCGGTATTGGATGGTGGCTGAGGAAGAAGAAGTCAGCGGCCAGAGAAGCAACAAACAGAAAGGAACAGGATGCGAGCGAAGCATTCATCAAGCCAGAATTAGACGGGACCGAGTCAACGCCATGGCGGGACGATAAGAAATACGACACGCAAGCGATCGATCTGCCAGAGTTTGAAGGAGCAGGAACACGAAACAGCATGCTCAAAACTGATTACGATGCTCTTCGTGAGCATGGTACAGATCGCTCATCTGCCTACGAAGTGGTAGGAAGTCCACAGGTACACGCTTTCGAGATTGGAGGAACTCAACGCGCTCCAGCTTTCGAAGCAGGTGGAAACCCGCGGGCTGAGTTAGTAGGAACTGAAGCAGCGGCCGAATTACCATCGAGACATCCTCGCACGTATTATGAACTTCCATGAATTACAAAAAGGTTAGTAATGATGTATACGATAGATCAATCGCCAGTATATCTTGATATAACAATCGTTCAAATAAGTATTATCAGACCGATATTAGGCCAAACCGGTTCGGGAGCTGGGCTACTCGGATACAATTTCCGGGCGTTGTTGATGTAATGTTGATTTGGTGATGTCACCTGCAGCTGTGAGCTCATCTTTCATTTTCCGCATCAATCAACTTCAGCGCTCACTGTTGTCAGATTACTGTATACGGTAATCATGTTGTTGTTCACCTTAATTCTATTGGCCCAGGCAGGGTATGAGGTTGTAGCTACTCCTCTACAAGAACCTCTATTACCACAGGATCACTCTCAAGGATATGAATTCAATCCTCTTCTCCATCTACCTGGTACTTCACCATACTTTGACGCGCTAGGTTTTGGTCTCAGACACGAAGCTCCCGAGGGATGTCGAGTCACTGCTGCATCGTATCTCGTCCGTCACGGAGCGATATACTCCAATGACGACGAATATGAGGAATATATCAAACCGTTCCTCTGGAAGCTGGAGGAGCACAGAGGAGGTTGGTCAGGAAAACTTGAATTCTTGAACACTTGGCAGTCACCAATCCTCGAGGACTCACTTGAAGAATTGACACCATCTGGTAAAGTCGATGCCCGTTCTGTTGGAAATCACCTCGTGAAGAGATACCCTCATCTCGTCAATACCACACAGCGAGTCCTAGCCGACAAGAAGAACCGTTGCTACGACACTGCCAAGGCCTTCATTGAAGACTTCCCCAATAGTGAAAATATCGAGGTAGTCAAGTTGAAGAAACCGAAGGATGGCAGCATCGACCCGACGATCCCGCACAAGACCTGCAATGCCTTCACCAAAGAACCTGGAACCAAAGAAATGGCCAAATTCGCCTCCCACTTCTGCCCTTTGGCCGCCCGCCGTCTCAAACCAGACACACCACCCGGTCTCGACCTCTCCGACCACGACATAATAGCCATGCAATCAATTTGCGGCTACGAATCCGCCATCAAAGGAACTAAATCTCCCCTCTGCGACATCTTCACTGACAACGAATGGATGTCCTACGAATATGCCTGGGACATGAAATACGCCCACATGACAGGTCCCCTCAATAAACTATCCTACTACCTAGGCTACCCCTGGCTCCAAGCTCAAACCGACATCTTCACCGCCATCGAAACAAACGATACAGTCCCAGGATCCGGCTGGCCCTCGGACCAAAGATTCTTCCTATACTTCACACACAGAGAAGTACCCCCCTTCGCCGCCACCGTCCTCGGAATCTTCAACTCAACCTTCGAAGAAACATCTCCCTTCCCAACAGACCACGTAGTCTGGACCCGCGCCTGGAAAATGGCCGACCTAATCCCGTTCCTGGGCCACGTCGGTCTCGAAAAGATGAACTGCGACGACAGACCGGGCAGTCCTGGCGATTATGTCCGTGTCATTGCCAATACGGCTCCTAGACCTATGCCGCATTGTCAGGATGGTCCTGGCGCTAGTTGCAAGTTTGAAGCTTTTAGGGATATTATGAAGGATCATGGTGAGGCTTTTGGTGATTATAGGAAGGTTTGTAAGAATAAGAAGGAGAAGAAGGGGAAGGGAAAAGCGAGGATGGAAAAGGACGATGAGGAGGAGGAATTGTGATTGTGGTTATGAGATTTTAAGGTGAATTATGTGCAGTTATTTGGTTAGTTGGTTGGTCATGAGGGGAGAAATCAATGATAGAGATGGAGGAGAAAAAACGCAAGAAGGAAGCATGTTACAGTAGAAAGATTTCCTTGACGGAGTCAGCATAGTTCGGATTCGTATTTGCATTCTGCACAGCATGGGATGAGACGACATAAGATGAGGCAATAAGAAAGATCACAGCATTGTCGGAGAGAAGAAACAGAAAAGCGCAAGCATGAAGGGAAAAATGAGACGAGTTGATATCATGTTTCCTCTTTGATCAATTCAATAATGAAGTCTAAGCATGAATGATCTACTTCTTCTTCTTGTCGTCGTCGCTTCTTCCTCCTAGCAATGATGAGTCCGCTCTGTAAGCAGTGAAGCACTACTGCTCTGCAGGCTGTATTCCCACTCCCTGAAACGTTGCAATATACCATCAACTTAGAAATGGTCTCAAGTCTCGAGAAATGCCCGGTTGTGACGCCCAATATAACAATGCTAGTAATATGATGTTGTACAATTGAAACGAATAAAGAGAAATACTTAGATCAAGCCTTCCTGATAGTAGCATCGCTGGATCTATTACTTAATCCCCGACTGAGACCCCCTCCAATACCTCTTCCAAGCGAGGTAAATTTACCCGTGGCCCATGGAACGAGTTCATCAGGAGCATACGTGTGTGCGTTTAGGTCATCGATTGAGGCGAGCGTTCCTCCGTTTCCCCTTCCGCTTTCGTTTCCACTTCCACTTCCACTTCCTGGCTCTACGGTGGATCTTTGAGCGCTGGATGGAGCTCTTGATCTTGATGATAGGGCCATCATGGCTCCGAGCGCGGTGTCGGGAGATGGATCAACGCGGAAACGAACTGATGCTTCGCTTATGTTGCTCTCTTTGCGAACCATGGGAGGAGGAACGAGACGTTGTGATACTGCTGCGGAGCTTGTTGGGGATTGATCTGTTTTGGAGTCTGGGTAGGGGACTGTGATATCGGTGAGGATTTGACATTGACAACCACAACCTGTCGGACAATTCGCTTGCTCGGCCTCTTCTTCATCGTGCTTCGTGTCTCGTGAAGATGCAGATGCGTTAGAATTGTTAGACTGCCGTTTGAGGTTTATCGGGGACGGGATGAACCATATTTGAGCACAGTCATAACATGTGATATGACCGCATTGTAAACAGGGTATTGTGAGTCCGTGCATGACTTTCTCACATATGGAACAAACTTGTGCCTTGGATATCTTGAGAGATGATTCCAGACAGGTATCTGATGTACAATGCCAGTCGATAGCGATACCATTCTTCTCAATCGGCTCGAGAGGTTTTCCACAATCGTGACAGCATTGTACAATACTGAGGCCCTGCTCGTTTCTTGAATCCTCTCTTTTGCTTGAAGTCTGTCTGTGCATAGTAGAAGGCCGGTCTTCAGGAGGACCGTTAAACTTCAATAATTCTGCTTGTTTCAACAGAATTCCCCATACACCCAGAAGTTCTGCGTAACATATTCGGTATGCTTTGTACTTCCATGCGAATTGCGGATCTAACAGCGGCTTTTCAGCATAACCATCCAGATCAAATCGATCTTGGTTATGTAGTACTGTCCTTGTTAGTCTCTTACGAGGCTTTTTCACCATCTTCTGCTTGTTGACCGTTGCAGCTACTTTTGCACTATTGCGACTTATTTCTGCAGCCTTGCGGCTATCTCTTCGAAGCTCCCATAGATTGACAGATGAGATTGATGAGCGAACGTTGAAATTGTATGTTTCTTCACTGGTTGCTTCCCCTGGATGTATTGATGATCGAGAATTCCGCCCAGCTGTTTCTCGGTTGAAAAGAACTCCAGACCAATTCCCAGTAGCAAGAGATGTTGAAGGGCTCAATTTTTTCAAGCTAGAGCTTTGAGTCGAATTATTGGATGGGGGTGAGTTTGAGTACGAATGTGCTAATGCGTTCAGACTTGCTCGAGATGCAGCAAATGCAGATCCAGAAGTGGGCCGCTTAGTAAGTCTCGGATCCTCTGACAAGTTTATTGCAGACATTGTTCGGTTCTGTGTAGTTTGCGTTTGATTGACAGGTGTTTCAGTTCCGGATCGGGGTGTACCACGCGGACCAGATCGATCATGAACACTTACGTCTGATTGAAACGTCAATCTTCTTTGATTTCGGATTATTGGATTTGGTACGGCGAGGAAATGATTTTGTGAAGGTGCATATGAGGTGATGGTGCTACCCTTGTTGGTTTGACTCTTCACGCGCTGCGATGGACGTATCACTGAGAGGGCGATATCAGCGTTTGGGAAATACACATACTGGCTCGACTTGCTGGGACTTATGTCCGTTGGCAACTGATCTTGGTGAGCCTCGAGATCATGTCCAGGCGATTGCACGAAGACACAAGATAACATCGCTAGCATCTGGATGTCAGCTTTGCGCTCGAAGTAATTGAACATAGCCGTGATAAGGTAGCTCGAGGCAAGTGGACTATTACCCCAGCGGCCCTGTGCCTTAAGTCGCTCAGTTTTCACCTCTACCTCATGGTCATTGCCTAAATCGATTCCACTATCTTTCCTGGTTAGGCTTGATGTCGACCTTTGAGCAATGAAAAGTATGTCTGCGTGTTCGGTGTTACCTGACTTGACAACATCTAAGGGTACCGTCCGCTCGAGAATCAGACCAGCTAATCGCCAGATAGAGGCAACGTCTGGAAGCATGGCCTCTTCTGCGACTCTTGCGTTGTGATCGCAGGTCTCCTTGCCATTTCCAAAGATCATGTATTTCTGACCCAATACTCTTTTGGATGGTAGCAGATCAAGAACGTCTGTACGTATTGAGACTATATTGAGCCGACGTTCTGTACCAACTCTTGTTCCATCAAGAGTAGTAGATCGATTCGAGTGTTCCTCGGATTTCGATCGGTGTCGAAGACCTAGATCTACAGCATCTCCATACGTACTGAACTTCGTATGAATTATTGCCTCGGCTTCAGACGATGATGAGGATGATGAACTGCTCGAGAATTCAGATCCCGTATCACTAGTGTCAGACGCTGCGTCATCATTTGTTCCTTGCGTACCAGCGAAACGGCGTGCAGGTGATGCAGTTTGCAGGCGTCCAAAGCCTTCAAACCAACTGCCATTTTGGTCTCCTTCGCCTAAACCACCAGATTTGCTCAAGACAGATGCTGGCTCTTTCGGTTTTGGGGGAAAGAAGCATATCAATCGTCCATCGTTTGACCAGATAGCACCACACTCTTTGGGTAGGGGCATGCGTATGTTTGCAGAAGAATTGTTAGTGTCAACTACACCATTGAGGTTTTCATCATCAGATTCACTTGATAGATCATCTACTGTCGCGCCGGGATCCAGCACCTTCGAATCGGCCACATTCTCGTTCAACAAGTATGACACGACTTGTTCCAGACTCTGCTCTCTAAGTAGATATCGGACCACAGCTTCTATACAACCTCTTTGCTTGGAAGCGTATGCATCTGCAATCGTATGTACCTCAGCGGACAGGGTCTTGTGTATATTTGGTGCTACTGCGTTGGTTTTCTGCACAATGACTATGGCTTTGTCACTGCGAGGATAAGCCTTCGGAAATCGCCACTCAATTCGAATGTAGACCATCAACCCGCTCTCACCCCATGGACCTTGCAATGACATGACTGCTTTCCTGTGACTGATGTCTACAGATTCAAAGTAAACTTTTTTGAATTTGTCTCCAACTTGTGTGATCTCATCAGCCAAAGAATCAGTGTAATCGGAATCCCATGACTCAATCTTCACATTCTTCATCCATGCGATTGGATTCATTTCTTGACGCGCAGTTGTTCTACCATGCATGCCAGTGCGACGTTCTCGTCGTCCTCCACTTAGCCAACCACGGAATTGTGTTACAGATACCTTGTTCATTCCTACGTTCGTGCTAGGTCGAGGTGCTCGAGCACTGAGTAGCTGTTGAAAGGCCGGAATCGAATCTGTCCGTACTGGTACTTCTGAGGGTGAATAAGGTTCTGTAACTCCATCTCTGAAAGTCCTGTATCTAGCCCCTTTCCTTGTGAAGTTAAGACGTTGTGGTTTAGAAGCTCCCTTCTCGTAACCGATAGCCTTGAATGTATCTTCGTGAACCCGATGCAGTCGTAACTCACGATCTGTTGACCACGAAACTAATTGAAAATCACGGTGATCAATACCTTCATCGACAGTACCACGAGCTCTCCACAAAAACTCTTTCACCTGACCCTTTTGACCGCGAAACGTAGTAACGGGTTGAACTTTCCCGTTAGAATAAACGCCATCAATCGCTCGACGGTCATACAGATGTAGATCGCTATTACCACGTTGTGGCATAGCCAATAGCCCCCACCCGAATGGAGTATGTCGTGCTCTCCATACTGGAAATGGCATTTCAATCACTCGTTCTGGGACATCTTTGGGGTTATTGGTATCCCAAAACTTGACTGCTTTGTCCAGCGAGCATGTAACAATTTTGCTTGGCTCGAATCTGTTCCAATCCAGACCATAAATCTTCGTTCCATGTGCTTCAATAGTGCGCGCTGGATACGCTCCCTTTCTCTTATCCCAGATATGTAGAAATCTATCGTGAGAACTAGCAATGACGTGCTCATCTTGCCGACTGAACTTGACCTGAGTTGCACCGGCAAACCAATCAGAAAAAGAAAATGCTGGTCGAGATGGAGTTCGCAAATCCCAGCCATGTACAAAGCTATCGACCGCACAGGTAGCGAGTACTTCAGGATTATGAGCCGAAAAATTGATATCTGTGATTGCGCGTGAATGCGCATGCAGAACATATTCTATAGCATCGTTATCACTGGCACTCACGTTCCACACCAAAGCTTTTTGGTTGGATGTGCTGACAATCCATGAATCTTTAGAAGCGAAAGGTGACCATTGGACATCGGCAACCTCCCAGGGTGTTCTGTGAGGAAGGTAACGAGGAGGTGAATATGGAGAATCAAGATCAATGATATGCAAACCCTCCTTAGAGGCAAGTACCACGTCACGTCCACTTGGCGAGATGGACATAGACCCAATGGGTTGCTCAAGACGGAAAGAAGCATCTTGTCCAAAGGTCTCGCTTTCAAGCTCCATATCGAGAATGTTGTCAGATTAGCAGATCTCTTGATCAATCGCTGCGACTTTTAGGATAGCAGACTAGATTCCATCTCCTCCTGTACACAATCATTACTGAAGCAGATATAGTATCACTATTTCGAAGTTGTTGAATCGAAGTTCCTATTGGTAAGATAAGATGGCCGAGATTGGTCGTCTGGAGCTTCGTTCATGGTTCCATCGAAGCCGTCTTGCTCGTCATCTTCTGGGCCCCGTAGAAGCGAATCAAGGTATCTGAGTAGATCAGAGCAAAGGTTCAGATCCGTTTGAGGATACTACGCGTCTGAGATTGAATATATCGTCGTGCACAATACGGTAGCGCTGTAGTGTAAGTCGTTGTACTTCTTGACTAGTAGTCCTCCAAGGCTAGACGCGATCGAGGCTGATACAACACGATCTACAGGCGTTCCTGCCAAGGCTGCGTCACCAGGTTACTTCAAATCATCCAACAGCGTCAAACAGATGCGCTTATTCACGACGATCGTTGATGACATAAAGAGTGACATCTCGACGACTAGTACAATTTGTCAAAGTTTTTGGACAAGTCGCTATCGCCCAAGTCTCACCAAAGGTACCGCAAATTGTACCGATATCAAATAACAGGCATACATCTGCTAGAACTATTCACCACCGCGGGGTCGGGCATATCATACATCCCACACGAGACCAGTCTTGTTGGACACGATCCAGACCTAGACTTGTCGATATCTAAATTGAAGGGAATATGTCTTTGCCAAAGAGAATTATAAAAGAAACAGAACGCTTGCAGGCTGAGCCGTAAGCTATACTCTGGACCTGATTTGAAGATCGTACTGATTATCTCAGTGTGGCTGGTATCAGCGCTGTTCCTCACGAAGACAATCTGCGGTATTTCGATGTCACAATTGAAGGACCAACAACCTCTCCATATGAAGGTTTGTACTCCCGTCGGCGAACAAAGTCGAAGTGTGACTGATCAATTTTAGGTGGTATATTTAGAGCCGAACTCTTCTTACCAGACGATTATCCAATGACCCCTCCCAAGATTCGCTTTCTTACAAAGATATACCATCCAAATATTGATAAGCTAGGCAGGATATGTCTCGACGTTCTCAAAAGTATGTACAAAAGGGATTGGGGAAGAGTAGAGCTAATGAATCCCAGGTAATTGGTCGCCAGCATTACAAATCAGAACAATATTGCTATCGATACAAGCTCTGTTAGGAGCCCCCAATCCTGACGATCCTCTAGCAAACGACGTAGCTCAAAGATGGAAGGAGGATCAAGATGCAGCAATTGCGACAGCTAGGGAGTGGACAAAGCAGTATGCTAAAGCATAAGCATTCGTCCCGATATTGGGGTAGGTTGAGATTTGACAGTGAGAGATTCGTCGACACTGTCATTGTGATCTTTCCGTGACTGTATCGTTTCTCGCGATGATATATGATTTAACGAGGTGATGATAAATGCGATAGATGCATAACTGAACATGGTTGCAAACAATTAACAGAACCTTGAAGTCAACAATACTCTTATGCTGCTACTTTATGCTTCCTCGAGGTGATTTATTGCAACGCAAGTCCTACGAAAGATGTCACTAACTTTGTTATTCGAGATGCGATCCGTGAACTTCGTGGTCACGATGATGACAAAGTCGGCGATGATGATGGGGATCTGCACCGATGCGAGATTTGACAATTTGCATGAGAAGCTCCCTATCTTCTCGAGAGCTTCGATGATGATCAGTATCAAGCTCAGAACTACAATATTATACATATTCCATTAGGTGGAGGCACGGGTGTGGGCACTGAGAGTACGATTTCGAGTGGTCAATATGTCCTTTAGAGTACACACACCGCTTTTGAAGGATAATATAGGGAATTTCACAAAGTGCAAGGTTGATTGTGATAGCGCTGATGGCGAAATTCAGACTCAGACTCAGAGCTCCGGAAACCGCAAATCTACAACTTGTCCGGGAGGTCACCAGAGCTCTTATCTCAGCACGTGAACCTGTTGAGAGAGGTTTTGAAGTGCTCAATCTTCAGAGCAGGTAAGGAATTCACTATTTAGAACAAAGAACGTGTTTCGCGCCAATGTTCAATTCACTCACACGTCCACAAACGTCGTTCACTATGCAGTCGTTGAGTCGAGCGTACCGTTCATTCTAAACCCACACCCATTTCCATACACAAGACCTACGAACATGGCTTCACCAAACGGACCTGGGTCGAGTCCTTCCTCTTCGCGTAAACAATATGCCTCAGGAAAGAAAGACTCACTGGCTTGTGATCAGCGTGCCTTCCCTAAGACGCCGACCAAGAAGTCAACGATCACGAAGCCGGAAACCCTCTCTGATTATGATCAATCTGATACTGTTCGCAAGCGACGTGGTTTTCGACCTCTATCAGTCCTCACCACAAGCGCTTTCTATCCCTTCGAATCGGATACATTACATGCTATGGATGCAGTGATTTCAGAAGAGAAGGACACGACAAGCCCAGCAGACAGCCTAGGATTGAAGGCTCGAACTCAACACCAACACAAGCGATCATCAAGCGACAAAGACACACGACAGGACTCGGACGATTACAACGCGGGTACACCGTCAGCATCCAGACTTTATCACCATCAAATTGGATGTTCATCGACCAGTTCTCTTATTACAGTCAAGTCTAGAGAGGACGCGGAGATCTCACTTGCTGAGTTTCTCAAGACTACCTCTCCAAGTGTACCTACAATCAAGGCTGATTACACATCATTACTTGATCTGCCAGCGCCTGATCCAAGCGAACATCCTGCATTCCAATCAAATCCCTTCACCTGTCGAAGCGGTGGTCCTAACCTGGAGACAACGACGAGCGCGGATTCTATTCGAAGGATAGCAGCCGAATCAAGAAAGAGCTATACGCTTAGCATTGGTCCTCGAGCAAGTACAAGCAGCGAAACTCCACGCAGTGCCGAAAAGAGACGATTCTTTCGCTTCGATAGCTTTAAGACTCCTGAACCTCTCCAGAAAAGATCCTCCAAGTCTCCACTTGATTCTCCATTGTCCAAAAAATATCGTCCAATCGAGATTCCTCCTATGTCAGCCAGAACATCTTACTCAGATGATGGCGAGAGCAAGCGGACTGGTAGTGGAGGACTACGAAAGTTTTCGGATATCTTCAGATCTCGCACCAGCGTTGACACGATCCCAGAGGACGATGATTCTTCATCGCCAATATCCTTCAGCTTCAACGATAGTCCATTCGATCACAGAGCGAAATTAGTAAGTGTAAAACAGCTGTGAATTCTGCCGAATCTAACATCTACTAGGAAAAGCATCTGCGTACTGTGACATATAGTCCAGTCTACGAACATTCCGATTCAAGCTGGTACCCAAAACATCCTGAGACATTGAGGTCTTGGAGATCCCGCAACCTGAAGTGCGTCTCCTGTGAGCCAGCAAGCTGTCCTTGTTGCCATCGTACCTGTTGCGCATTCAAATCCGCTGTCATGGCTCAAGAAAATCACCCCAAAGGATCGAAATGTTGGAAAGAAGCGGCAGAACGAATTCAGCAAATTACAGCTGTCTTCCCATATGGCAGAGAAGTTTCCACTTTCCTCCAATGCACTCACAGTGGTACTGGTGAAGGTCCAGGTTGTGGCAAAAGAGTTTGTCCTGACTGCTGTGGAATGTGTCCCATTGAAGGATGTTCAGATATCCAATGCAGAAAGTGCAAACCGGACTTCTGGGCTCCATGCGATTGGCATTCTGCGGCTGATATTGCAGCAGTTTCAAAGTTGTTCGCAAACACTACACCACGCAAGGCTTGAGAATCTTGAGAGAACTTTGACCACGAATCGAGAACAAGTCACGAACAATTCCTAGAATCAAGCTGATAGTTTGACACGATGTCAAGGCTGGAGGAAGTCACACTCGAGATGGAGGGATCAGACAACACAGAATCGGGTATAGCAATCGCCTCGTATGACGATCTGGTCGCTGGATTATCAGTCACTGTCTTAGGACAAGTCCAGTAGGTACAATGGTGCAGTCACCTTATTCGCGATCAATCAATGGGCTTTTTTCCTTCAAAGTTATGACATTCCTGTAGTTGGATCTCTTCATCGCGAATCCATTTCTCCTCAGTTCAAATTCATACTCATCTGCTGAGGTGCTCCGCATTGATGTTGAACATGAATACATGTAGTCCTAGAATGCCTGCTTCGATAGAAGCGATAAGTTTGTAGGATTTGCACTTTTTTGGTGGGTCGCTACGGGCTTGGCATGTGCGTTCGAAATTGTGTGGGTGTTTGACAAGTGACCGCACCTCTGGCAATTAAGATATCTCTCAGCAACAACAACAATTCAACAACCAGGTTTCGCATCACTCGATTTTCAAGATGCGTACCTACGACGATACCTTCAGCGGCACCAAGATCTACCCGGGCAAGGTTAGTCCTTCCATATCCCGAGCGATTCAAACGAAACAATCAAAACCAAAACTGCGATAAATGAAGGAGACGGACCATGGGCTGACGAATTGTGTAATTTTACAGGGCAAACTATACGTCCGTGGTGACAGCAAGATCTTCAGATTCCAAAATGGCAAGACCGAGTCCCTCTTCTTGCAGCGCAAGAACCCTAGAAGAATAGCCTGGACCATCCTTTACCGAAGAATGCACAAGAAGGGTATTTCAGAGGTCAGTAATCACAATATCCGTCGCACTAAAGGAACGAGACCGCTGGAAAGAAACCTGACGATCTCGCAATGGAAAGATGGAACAAATGAGCTGACTCAACATCATATAACAGGAAGTTGCCAAAAAGCGAACCCGTCGTACAGTCAAGCACCAGAGAGCCATCGTTGGTGCTTCCCTCGATGTCATCAAGGAGCGCCGCGCTCAACGACCAGAAGCCCGTGCTGCCGCTCGTTCCGCTGCTCTTAAGGATGCAAAGGAGAAGAAGGCTGCTAGCGAGTCCAAGAAGAAGGCCGAGAAGGCAAAGAACGCTGCCAGTGCTGCCAGAGGTCAGGTCCGAAGCAACATTCCATCGAAGCAGGGTTCCAAGGGTGCTGCGCCAAAAGTCCAAGCTACAAGCCGATAGATTTTCTCCCAATCTTGAACGGATGAGTTGAGTTTATCAAATTTTCGAAATAAAGGACTTTCTTCATGGATTTGAGTGAACGAGAAGAAATTGGGGCTACATGAACGATTCCACTATTGTCGCCAGTGGGTGAGGACGTCGCGCATTGTCTTTTTCCGATTATGGTACTAGCATTCAATGGGGAAAAGACGAGCAGTCAATGTTTCTAAGCCCACAACATGATATGAAAATGGATCTGGCATGTACGCGAGACCACTGCTGAATGAAGAATAAAAAGAATTTCAAACTCATAATATTCAGAAGTCGATGCGAAGGTTATTCTGCTATGTCTCGATTGTTGCTTGTGGTGCACGGATATTCGATCCTGCTGTCTATTTGCTACTCGTTGCATCAATACAGCACTTACGAACCGTGCAAGTCGATCTGAGTGCCCACACTCCCGTGAAGGTCTCAGAGAATCACATCGCAATGCCACCAGTTCGACCTACACAGAAACCTAACATTCCCCTCCTCCTAGCCCCTTTTTCTCTCCCTTCTCACAAATTTGCACTTACACTTCATTGGTTACAATCAATATCATGTTGGTATAGAGACTAAACTAACCAAACTAATATCAGCAACCGCGACAGCAGCCGCAATAAACGCAAGGAACATGGCAGCCGTATTGATTGAGATCCGCTCAGCCTCCCGGACCATAAATTGGTATCCAATACAATTTCATCAGACACCTTCCCTTTTGAACCATGCGGCTATTGATATCATCTCACCCAATAATACTGAACATTTAGTTCTCCTCTGTCCTATCTTGTCCCGCGCTCTAGTCGATCGCATAGGTATGTACATACTAACAAGTGCCGCCCCCTCAAGCTCGAGTGTATAGCGGCTAAGACCAAGCTCACACTCGAGTCTTGATCCCTGTCGTCTCCCTCAATAGTGCCCAACCCGAAACACGAGGCCATTGAGGTCAATCCAGTCCAAGTCTTGCCAGGTCGAAGCTAAGATAGACAAACCACTTCCCAGTTTCCACCAACACTCATCACAAGATTTGCCTCAACCTCAATCACGACTACAGTCACGACCGCCCTCTCCACCAGGCCTAGGATCCACGCCACATGAGACTAACGGCGCGTGAGGAACAAAGTACCAATATTGGTGCCGCATGAATTACGCATACTATCACCGCCACAGCGGCAACGAAAGATATGACACGACCAGGAGCATGACCCGGCTCAGTCTCACATCCTCCGTCCCGTCTTGTCTTACCTTCATCTCATCTCAATCAACCCAATGTTTAAAGCGAACAAGCGAACAGGAGTGAAAGGAAGAAATGTTCCGCTTTCCACCCAGCGGCACAACTCACGAACAGGCACAGCTCGCATCTCTAATCCTTGATTCTGACGGCTGTGTCCCAACGGACTCAAACACGAGCGCGAATACGAATATGTAACCGCATAGCTCCACAGTCCACGCCGCTCTACGATCCACCTTACCGCCGCATGGAAAAGCAGCCGCACACAAGGATGAACGCATGCATGAGGTGAATCCCACGTGACACAATATACAACGGCATGAGTAGTACCACTACTACGGACGCTACGATGAGAGCATGATACGTAGGAAATACGAAGAAATCAGAGCGAGAGGAACGATCGTGACATACGATGTTGTATGACTATAGGGCAGCATAGTATAGTAAAGCAAAGCCTAGAGCTATCTTGGTCCAGAAATCAAAATGAGATAGCTCCATATTGCTGCACATTAACATGATATGGGCACTAGTGGCAGTAGTGATCGAGAATGTCTACTGTAGTAATTGGGAGTATCGAAACAATCATTATAGAAAGAAAGACAGGACTACAGTATATACCGTAGTAAAGTTGAAAGAAGAAGAAGACTACAGTAGTTTAGACATCAGAGGAAAAAAGCACGAAGCAGTGCGAATTTATGTATGGTATCAATCTCATGTCAACGATAGGAGAAGATTCACAGGATTGTGATATGATAGTATTTGAAGTGATCATGAATTGAATTGAATTGCATTGCTTCGTTCTATAGTAAATCTCTTTGTGAGTTTGTCGATTTCTATCAAGTCCAAGCGAGCGGGCGAGCGAGCAGGCTAGAACTTGTGAGGTGATCTGATCTGATCTGATCTGAGAAGCTCCAGATCTTAGTATTTGTGATTGATTGTGTCGTGTTTCTGTGTGCTTCATCCATGACTTGGAAATTAGTCATTTGGTAGATGAAGGGGTAATGTATGAGAGAGTGAGAGAGAGAACTCTGCATCTTTGAGATAGATATGTTTCTCTCTCCTTGACATAAGTTGACTGCAATCATGAACAAGATAAGTCCATCACCAAACTGCTTCTGGATAATTTCCACCAGTCTGATCTGCCGGTGTCCAGTCTTGATTTGGGACCGACTCATCTCCTCGCATGTCCATGTCCATGTCCGTTTCCACTGCGACGGGCGACCTCCTCCTTTCTGATTCTCTTTCCCTGTTCCTGTCCCTTGATTCTTGTCTCCTGCTCGTCCCTCTATCGATACTATGCTCCCTACCCAGAAACCGTGACTCCTCTTCTTGTTCTTCTCCACTGTCGCATCCCCATGTCCGCCAGTATCGCGTGAGTAAGTCAGAGATATGCTCCATCTCGGTGAGTGCGGATTGTACGTCTTGGTGATTGGTTCGCATGCTTTCCATGTATCTTACTAGATCGATGGTGGCGATGGTGATTTTTCGTTGGAGCATTTGGGCGGCTTTGTGCTTTTGGAGGGGTTTGACTTGTCTGTTTAGAAGATTTGGTTGGGGTTTTGTGAGGTACGAAGTCGATGGTGGATTCGAGGGAGAGTTGGAGTGAGGGAGTAGGGCGTGATTGAAGTCTTGCATGCGGTGGATGAGGTCTTGAGTAAGATGGTGGAAGATTGGAATTTGAGGTCTATGTCCTGCTTTTGCTTTGGGCAAGCGCTCATTGTGGTCATTGTCTCGGTTGTTAATATCTTCTGCTTGGTCGTTTTGAGTAGTATCGTCGTTGTCTTTGGAGGCATCATCTTTTGATCTGGGTTTGGGTTTTGGTCGTCGTTTGTGGTGACCTGTTTCGTTGAATTGAATCTTATTTTTCCAGATTTGATTTGTCGTCTGCAGTGAGGCGTACTCCATGTCTTCTATCTCATCATGAAATTCGGCCTGAAATTTGTAGAAGAATTCCATGGCTCGTTTTGTACTATGACCCAGAAGCTCGGCCGCTGTGGAGAATTCCATTGCCTGAGTGTCATAGGAATCTCCATCCCATGCTTGCATAGCCACTCTGCTGTGACGGTGAGGATTTGAAGCCCTTCGTGGAGGAGAGATCGGGTTCCCTACTCTCCAGCTCGTATCCATGTGATGAGGGAAAGCGTAGACTGGTCCATGCAAGCTGTGAGGGTCAAATACACCATATCTGAAAGGATTTTGATTGATGACACGATCATCGTAGTCAAATCTGTCATCGTTACTCGCCAAACTATCACGGAGGGACGCCATTTTCCTCCTTGCCAGGAGAGTTGTGGAAGGTAGAATGGGTGAACTGGATGGACGCTTATAGCGTTTATATCCTTGAGGAGTGAGGTATACCTGTTTCATCGATACGAAGCTAGATGGTTCTCATGAGTGCTACAGGACAAAGGAACCAAAGCAGACGAATCTTATACCTTCTATCTGCTCTGTACATGAATCGGGAGAACAAACAAAAGAATTACCTGAATTGCGGTTTGCATAACCAAGAAATTGTTCAAACCTATTGTGGAATGTCAATAGATGTGAGATAGATGCAAATTTGTGTTTGTGTGTTTGATAACATCTTTAGAAGACTTTGCTTGTAGGAAAACTTTGTGCTTGACTCCACGTGTTATTGTCATACATTATCTTGATCATGTTGTTGTTAGATTGGTGTTGAATAATTACCACGTTGGAAGATTCTACAAGGAGTTCTAGTCGTAGAATGGTCCTCACCATTACCTCGAGGGTAAATGCTTCAGTACCGTCATCGCGACATCGTATTTACATCTCCTAGCGAGGCCTAATGGTTTATACCGTGAAACTGGTTGCTGGTATTGTCGATACTTGGTCACCACTTTATCGCCGAGGACATTCTTAATCTTCTCCGCATTTGCGTCCATCATCACACGGCATGCCAACAGTTTGTATCGAAAGCAACATTCCAATTCATTAATGTTTTTACGGTCATTGCCATCAAATCTGAAACATCTAAGATATTTTACGTATAGCCCGGTGTCAAAAAGAAGTATGGGAGACCTCTTTCCACCAGTACCTCTACAGAGAATTGCTACAGAAGTGGCTTCGTTACTACGGGATCGAAATGAAACTATTTGTGTGGCTGAGACTGCTGCTGGAGGTTTGATAAGTGCTGCTCTGCTTGCTACACCAGGTGCAAGCAAGATTTACAAGGGCGGTCTTAGTGAGTGATGTTCATGGATCTCAGTCGTCATCACGTCAAGTTGGATCTCAGCTGATTGATTGATTGATTGTCTTCACTTAGCTCTCTACACATTACAATCACGAATTGAGTTTGCTGGCTGGGTGAGTACAATCATGAAATGTTTGACTTATTCAGGAGTCATCGATTCGACAACATCATCATTGGCTCGATGAGTAATTCCGATGGTGACTTTGGACTGGATGATGATATGAGGCTTCGCTGATTCTATGTCGATCTACTAGACACAAGCCGATATCGACAACTACAGAGGACCGACTCCTAGATTGGTCGGTGGTATTGCGGAAAACGTCCGCGAAAAGTTGAAAGCGACTTACTGTGTCGCTGAGGTAGGTTTCCCCTAAACATGACATGATCGAACGATGAGCTGTCATGACAATGAATCATGCTTAATCGATCACAGAGTGGAACTGCCGGACCGACAGGAGGAAACACACCAAATCGAACGCCGTAAGTTGTGGTAAAAGATGTATCACGCTCTCTCAAATTGACATAGTGTTTAGCGGCTACGTTGCATTAGCTGTAGCGACCGAAGGCAGGACGGTCTCCAAGGAAATTGACACAGGCTATGGACCAGAGAGGCAAGCCAACATGTTAGCATTCGCTGTGAGTGCGTTGACACTTGCCAAAGACGTTATTGCGAACAAAAATATGTAGCTAACGACCGGGTTCATGACGCGCATCTGATATGAACAGTCGTTGTAAAAACGCGATCTAGCCGCACGGCAAGTCTAATCGAATGAGACATGGATCACTCGGATGCAAGTAATGAGTACATCTACAGATATTCGGACAGGGTTTTGTTACAAGATCCGAGAAAATAGATATGATCAGTCACTTTTTGTAGCTTCAGAAGTTTGCAAATCAGCCAAATTGGGACGCGGACTCATTCTCCTTCCGGCCACTTGCATACACTTGCTGGAGAATCTAGAGAAAATGCCGTAAGAAAGTCGCTTATCTGGATCTTGGTGAGGTAATCTGGCAGTCAACCTGGTCATGAGATCTTGTACAAGGTCAACTTGTCAATATCCCAGTTCATGGAATGCAAAGTCATTTCTGACACACATGTGGAAACAGCTGCAGTGCAGTGACAAGGATTGAACGTTTTACGCGTGAAAGGGAATCTTCTCAACGTGCGGCTACTAAACGGAATCTTGGCACCATAATGTAGAGACATATACCAGATGATTTGAGGTGGATGAAATCGATGTCCAGAGACGCGGACTCAAGTGATGTGTCTATGGCAGCGGCTGCTGTGAGGCCTTCGCGATTCTGCGTCAATCAAGACGAAAGCAATTGATGGTAAACTCAGGTACAATCGACTATTGGTGCAAATTGGCTCGAGTCGTGAGAGCTGACTTGGCCATGCTTCAGTTTTTCGGTCAAATCCTTGACCGCAAGCAAGGTCTGTGTCGAACACGAGCACGCCAGAACAGACCTCGCGGTGAGCTGTAAGTGACGACCATCGTTGTACCTATGCTGCAACCTGTGTGGAACAGAATTTTCTCGAGAAAGAAACCATGATTCAGATGTGATGCACAAGCTCCGAAAGCTGCCACGAATCACATTTGGAGTCACGTAACGATAGAGATCAGTGGAGTGTTGACCTCAAAGAAAGGATTTGACACCTTCCCGATTCAAGAACAATCATCATTCTAGGTAATGATAATCGGATATTGTTCTTCAGAGTCGGATTTCTCCTAGGAGCATATGGCTAATGAGTCTGTTCAGCTTTGACTCGTATCCAAGATAAGTTCGGGATCAAGTATCGACGAATGAATATCAGTGGAACTGTGACAACCATGTCTGTAAATCAATCGGCGCGCTACAGCACACCTTGTTAGTCGGCTGAGCTTTTAGGTCAGAAGGCAATCCCATTGATCTAAGTGATGTTTAACCTCAAATGGACAAGCGAGATAATGGGTGCCTTGGCTAAAACTTCGGTGCTTGTTGGCTACCTGAGCTGACTTCATAGGTACAACCGACGCTGCGTAGACTGCGTACTTCAGCTGGTACCTGTTCACAAAAGCTTACACCTCATAATGTATGGATGTCCTCGAGAGCTAAGGTGACATCCACTCAAAGACATGAAACAAACTTACCTCGCAGGACCTGCATCCTCACATTCGAGGGACAAATACTGGATTGGTAGCTGAGGTCCAGTGACTTTTCACGGTACGAGGATCTACATACTGCTAAACTCAACTCGGGTGACTTTGACCTTGCTGCCCAACTTTGACTCCCCTGTGACGAGAGTGAACTGCAAGTGCGATCATCACCTGCTAAGGCCTCGGTAATAGAGTGTGTACATAGCGCTGAATATAGACAAACTGAGAGTGTGCATGGTACGGTCCTCAAAGTGCAGATCAAGTACGAGGCTGATAATTGTCATGGCCAAAGGCCAGGCAGGTCGGTGAATTGAGACTGTCGCGACGAGGCCTTGACGTATATTTCATCACACTGGTAGCGTTTTGATTGGTTCCCAGCCGCCACCGTCGGATAGATGAACTAGAATGGGGTGCCGTGGTGCCTGGCCGGCAGGCTCGGTAACAACTCTTTGGAATGAACTCTCGATGTTCTTTGGTCGAGAAATTTAGCAAAGTGTGAAGATTGCCATGGCCCAAGCCGAGTGGTTGCAAGGTCAAAGTTAATCGAAGCCGATCATCAGCTTTGAGCTTGTGTGATACCTTTGGACCTTCTTCATACTTGTACCCTTGCCTTGAAGGATAGATTGGTTACGAATGAGAGATCAGGAATTACCTGACGTTGCATGACAGGGATTGTGTGATCAATCCACAGCTACGGAACATGTTCTTCCTGGTGCAAGTGATGGAAGGATGCCAGAAGGTGATATCGATTCGACCAGGGTCTATCTACACGAGTTCGCATGGCAAACCGAGCTTAGTTGAAAGGTGGCATGGCGATGCCTCGGAAAAGTCGTCATGGAAAACGAAATTAGTCAAGCCTGCGACAGGGGAAAATGAAACCATGCGAGTGTCGAGATCCAATCTGTTGTCGCAAAGCTCAAACCGAGTCTGATAGTTTCGCATCGGCGTGACAGTAATATGATAGAGTACGCCTCGTGTGTCATAGACTCCTTTGCGTTATGATAATTCTTCGACCCAAGTCCAAGGCTCTGGTTCGAACCCGTCACATCCGTACCGATGAAGAAGGGCGCCACAAAGTTTGGTGCCTGAATGGCAAATTGCACAATGGATACATTGGGCATGATCTCGAAGTTGTGCCTCTGGCATCCCAACTCTTGAGTTGTACAAAGTGTCGATTGCAAGTCCACGTGATCCCAAGTCTATGCACGCCTCTCTGTCAGATAGTAATTGAAGATGGCAAACAATCCCAAGGGGGTGGAGCCGGCCTGCTCTTTTTTCCAAGTTTACTTCATTCAGATCGATCTCCGAAAAGTGGGAATTACGATGGTCAGATGGGTTCATCTCGATACCACCCACGTACGATGCATCGAGATTGGATCTTCTTTCAGCATTGCCACGCGTTGAGATGAGACGGGGTATCTTTCGTGTTGTATAGTAGTAGATAGAGGGCCGAATCGCGGGATTGGTACTTTGGAGGAGAGAGGGGATCACAATCGACAGCTGACAGGTTACCTTCAATCGTGGGAAAGTCTCAAGTCAGAATCCACGTGGCCGCCAAAACGGCTTCCAAGGATGATAACTAGTGTGCGCGCTGCCAAGCTGAAATGAAGCCTGGCTGAAAGTCAAGTCGGATCGAGTACGAATGAGAAGTTTCCAGGAGGTCTCTTCCTCTCACCGCCGTTTCACCAGTGAGAAGGTGGACGCACAGGAATCAGCCGATCGTGACTTCGCTTCGTCACTCATGTTCCTGTTCTAGCGTCACGGCTACAGTGCTTGCGTATGCGAGATGGGAATAGCTGCTCGTCCTCACGCCCGAGTACAACATTGAGTATTAACTGGGAGGGGAAGCCACCGGTTCGGAGGTTGGATGCGAAAGAGGATGAGATGGGTCAGAGAACAAGACATGTGACCATCACCACCACCATCACCATCACCCGCTGTAGCAATAATAACAGTGATAACTCGACCGCCGCCTCATCCGACTTTTAGATTTCATACCTGTGCGGGGCTAGTGCATCCAAACTGGAACTGTCAGGGTTTCCTTCCATGTGGTGTGTAACTGTAGTCTAAAAGTCTGTCACCCAGCTACACCTTCAGCCAGCGCGGTCGCCTCTTTCCAGTCACGGCACCAGTCACCCACTCAAATCATCCCTGCTTGGTCAAACCATACTACCTCGTCAGTCCGTCCTAACGTCTAGGAAAGTCTATCAAGTCAAAATATGGACAGTTGACGAATCATTCTCCGACCAGTCCTTTTACATTTCCGACTTCCCTTCAAGTGTGGTGCATTTGTCAGAAGTCGCTCAAACTGTTATGACCTGGAAATACGTTGACAAGTTGGGCAGTAGTCTCGAGTCCAGATCGGCCGCTGAGGTTAACATTGCAAGACTGCGACTCCCGACGTGGTGGTCAAATTCCTAATCAAGATAGCCGACTATCGATGGAGTTGTGGCATCAGCAGTAAGACTCCGTAGTATTGTATCTTTGCAGTGAACAATCAGTGGCTGAAGGGAGGGAGGCCTTTTTTTTACGTCGTGAGCCCCACCAGCATTACCAGAGGACGGTCGAGTCAAAGGAGACAAGCCTGGTCTATCAGCACGACCATACTCGTTCCCGACGGCTTGAGAACCATGTCGACGGTGAAGCCACTGGCGGAATGGATCATGTTAAAGCTTTGAACGGACGGCACGATCCCAGAGTCTACGATTGGGGCCAGATGAACCATATAATGATTACCTCTATCTTGGTGGACCAGGGTGCACCTCCCGCCATTGACATGAACACGAGAGATGTAACGAGGAACAGAAGGAGACGGAAGACGGGAGACGGTAAAGGAGAAAGGAACTGGAAACGAACGCGACGGCTCGCTCTCATCCTCTGATAGTACCACCAGTAGTTGTCGCAGCAGCAACAGTAGCAGTAGTCAAGATGTTCACTCACGCTGCAATTCCGTCCGTCGCTTGACATGTCCTCTCCAACCCCAAACCCTAATCTGGCCATTGACTCTTCCCTCGCGAACCTTGCACTCCACCGACCTGCTCTTAATCCCCCTAGCCTACAACCCGAATATCCACGAGCCTGGAAGAGCAGAAGCCAGAGACTTGTCCTGGGCCATGACCTGAATTGACCATGACCGAGCTTGATCGGCTCGTAATCTGAGCCAGTCTCTCGGTGCCCTCCACCAGTCTTCCATCTCTTTTCCCTTCGTGGCACCCCATCCATTGGTCTATCAATCTACAACATCTTAAAACCTCACTGTCGCCCTCGCCGACGTCCGTTTTGCCTCCTCGATCACCTACATATACCACTCTACCGCTGTCTCACCCGCGTGCTACACCTGTGCCGTCTGTCTCTCTGCACACCTGCTCTAAACACCGATCGACCGACCCTAGCTTAACGGGCATGCAGCCCACGTTTTGACCATCGAACTGAACCAGCGCAAATATACACCACCTTTTCGAACACTCTTTTGACCAGGCGTCTGTGGCGGAGATAACAAGAGGCAAACCGCGACACTCGACACTTGGTGTGCTTGGTCAGGACGGATCATAAATAGTGGTTCGATTTTGGCGACGACTTTTGTTTGCTACCACCTTCGCCTCTGCACCATAGCTGTTCGCTCGTGGCGCGCATCTAGAGGCAATATTTTGGCATTTGGACATCTCTGTACACGACTCAGAATCGTGGTCTGTTGGACTCACACCATTTGCGGTGAATTTTTCCTACGCCTACGGACGATACGAACCTGTTCCAGATAATAAGAGCTGCAAGCACACCTAGTGCTCGAATACCTGCATAAGATCCAGTCCGGACAACAACTCACTTATCGTACTCCGACGAATCATCCCGGATCTTACGAATCGACAAGCCACGACGGCAAGTTGGTACCCAGTCGAATCCGTGACGTTGGATTGACATGCTGGATAGGGTTCACGATCTTGTTTGATACCAGCTCAGTAATGTGGTAAATGGAATTGATTAGTATAGCGGGCTAGGACTAACCAGTACCATGGAGGATGTTGGCGATCCTCAGATGAAGCGGGAACGGCCCAGTCCATACAGTCACCCACCACCGCCTGGTCTACATCATATGCCGCCAGCCGAGACTTCAGCGTTGCACAACTATCATCAAGCACCTCCTCCAAGCGCCCAGATGCCACCTCAATGGAATCCCACGCCTTCGCCGTATCATGAAAATAGCGACCATAGACACCCTCCTCCAGATCACCAACAACATCCGCACTCATATCCCCCTCAGCATTATCCTCCCCCTCCCCCTCCTGGACATGTAGTAGATCCCTCGTACAGTCGTCACGGGAGCGTCAGCGCATCGACACGCTCACCCCCAAATCCCCAACAACCACAATATCCACCACCTGTCAATGGCAGCGGACCAGAACATCAATATTATCAGCAACCACCACCGGAATATAGAGGTCGTCCATCCTATGGACCAGAAGGACAGCCGAATGGCACACATCCACCTCCATTACATGTAACGACAAATCATGAAATGATGTCGGGGCAACCTCAAAGTGCTCCACCACTCAATCACGGTGCTCCATACTCGGGTGGTGCTCCTCCAGCGACACCATATCCCTGGCAAGGTTATGATGTCTATCCGCGAAGAAAACCTGTCCGAGCCGCCCAGGCCTGCGATCCATGTCGTCAGAGGAAAGCCAAGTGCGATGAAGGACGACCGTCATGCACACATTGCAAGGACAATCAACTTCAATGTATATATCGAGACGTACCTCCTCAGAAGGCAGAAAAACAGGTTCTCGCAATCACAGACGAATTGAAAGCACTCAGCAACAATGTCGAGCAACTAATGGATCGTTGGAAAGCACAAGAGGACAGGCTCAGTCGTTTACTAGAAATACAAGAAGCTCAGGCTGCTCGCATAAGCTCTGGAAATGTCAGCAGTTCTACATCAAATGACAACAATCGCAACCAGAATTCCAGGGCTGGTCAGTCTGCCAAACAAGAGCAGCGTGTTGACGCGGCGAGTCACACACTCCATCCTACCTCGGCCGCTTTGGACATGCCTCCAGAATCGACCGGAAAGAAGGAACCAAGCTCCAACACACCTACTGCCGCTGCTAATCTTCTCTCATGGCCGGTAATCAAACAATTGATCCCGAAAGATCAGACTGCGTCATATGTCATGGACACGGAATCCGAAAGAGGACTTCTTCGTCTCTATGGTTGTGGAGAAGGCGAAGACAGAGGTGATGGCCATGACGGCGCACCTAGTCCTGCCACGAGCTCTTCTTCAGGTCGATACCCGGACGAGGAGATTGTTGGCCTCTCTCCAAATGGTGTTTGGGGGACAGGCCAGTTCACAACTCCCTCCAACTCAAGTACTAGCGGAACTTCTGCGCGTGAACATTGTGGTGGGCTAGCTCCTAATGGCGGCTTGCATCTCGACTCTGCTATTGTTGAAAAGTATTACATTAGCTATCTGGACAATATACATAAGCTACACCCTTTCTTGGACACCAGAGTTCTAAGAAAAATGATTCATACATTCAAACGAAAGTATAGCTGGGACTTTCTCACTGATGCTCCTCAACGTATAGCCTCCGGCATTGGGGCAAAGAGAAAACGCGAAACTAGTGGATCGCCCATCTCTCTGGACGAATACAGCAATCCTCCTTCAACGCATCGCGTTCTGACACGCTCACCAGCTCATCACCCTATCGAACATTCTGTTGCTAATGCGATAATACTCCTCGTTCTGGCTTTGGGCAAGATATGTGCATACAAAGATCCTCTTCCAGGACCCGTGACAACTTCTTCAATTCGCACATCGACCCCACATACATTATACTCTGATTTACCTATGTCTGCGTCGGCACCCACGTCACCATATACAGGACCTACAAATACAAATGGAATAATTATCAATCCTGGTCCCGGAAATCCTCAAGGCAAGAATATGGACATTATTCCTGGCCTGGCATATTTCACCAAGGCTGCAGATATCTTGGGTGAAATGCCTGGAGGTGTGGACGTATCACATGTTCAAGCAAACTTGTTGGCTGGACTATACATGGGCCAGCTAGCTCGTATTCTGCCAAGTCACTGGTATATTGGAAATGCATGTAAGGCATGTCAGATCATCATTCAGTCTACTCCATATCGAGAGCGGAAAATTTCTGAAGCACGGAGGAATCTGATAAACTTTGCTTTTTGGAGTTGCTTACAACTCGAGAGTGATATCCTTGCCGAAGTCGAAATCCCAGCCAGCGGTATCGTCTCCAAGGAAGCTAGCATGTGGAATGAGACCCCGGCAGCGTTGACGTTGGTAGACCCAGAAAGAGGAGATGACAGTCAGGTCATGCAAGAAATACATCGTCATTACCTTTACCAGATCCAGCTGCGCAGGACAATCAACGATGCTCTCAAGTATCTGTACAATGAGGACAGGTCAAACAGCAAGCCTCCCGAGACTGTAATCAACATTCTAGGAAGTAACCTAGAAGAGTGGAGGAAAGTGCTTGCTGATTGGGATTGGGACGATAACGACCATGAAAGCACGGACATCAACGTGGCGAGAATGCGAGGGAAGTATTATGGCGCAAAATATATCATCCATCGTGCAGCATTATATTGGGCATTAAATCATGCGATCAATCCTCCCACACCAGCAAGTCGACCGTCACAGTCTCCTGTGGCTGGTCATGGATCTGAGTTTTCCACTTCCCCAGCTATTCAAAACACCTATACAGGTCATCCAGTCTCTCATCGAAAGGTCAGCGACATGCGACCTCCTCCAATGAAGGCGTATGAGCAACTGGAAGGTTGGATCTTGGACGCTTCTCAAAAATGTGTTAATGCAGCAATCCGAAGTACAACAGCCTTTGATAAAGTTCCTCCTCGGCTGATCATCACCAATGTCTTCGGAACAGCTCACGCGTAAGTTTATTGACTCGTAATTTCTGTGTATGTATCACTGACAATTTTCAGACAATTCGGCAACGTCTTGGTCCTTTCAGCCACATTCCAATCAACACATCCCCAATTGCGTGCTTTAGTGGACGACAATAAGCTTCGATTCCTCATGGATCGGACGATTAAATTCCTCCAAAAGCACGAAGCGATTTCACCAACCTTGGGTACAGATGCCAAAATTCTGAAACATGTACAGGCGAGACTGTTCCCCCCGTTCCAGCCCGGAAGTGCTGCATCTAGCTTCTCCAGCCGGTAAACGACATTGCTTGAGCACTGTTGTGTCTCTGATTGCGCGCAGTATGTGCGCTTAGCGTGGAAGCACACAGTCAGCTATTCTCATCTCTATGCAGCGTTGCAAGCGATTTGTTTGTTGTGATTAACTCGCCATCTATGGTGTGGAGATTGAGCACTTTGATTGCCTTTTGGACGGTTGACCCGGCATTTATAGTCATGCTATATTACCTGATGAGAAACGGCCGAAGAAATTACCACAGGACCAGCGACTTTCCTTCGTTATCATATATGTATCAGATATCCTGAAGTTGTTACTATGCGCCATCATCACCACTGGGATACCAATATCGGCAGAATACTGTGTGCAGTATTGTAAACTATGGGTTCCAATGCAAGGCGTTGGTGTCACTGGGTATGAGGAAGTTATACAGAATCCCAGCAGGTCTGGAATTTCACGGAATATGCATACAGAATGTCGAATTCTAATTTAACAAGGCTGTCGGTTTGCCGGCATCTCGACAGCTTTATTTGTCAAGCAAGATTTGAAGCAGCATCAGCAAAGGAACATAACTTTTGGTGAAGGTTCTCATCTATCAATGACCAACTATCGAAGACAGCCATGTACAAACAGAGTTCGAATTGATTTGAAAATCCGGTGCTGTCACTTGTTTGTATATTCGTTACATTGAGGAAAAGACATTATGGTAGCAAGTATTACATAGCCATTCTTTGTATAATACCATCAAATACCCCAGTCTTGAAGTCGAAGTTTTCACTCCAGGTCTGAAGCTGGACTGTATACTGTCGTGGTCGGTGTCCATTTATAGTCTAAAACAGCATAGGGATCGTCGCGAGCTTTTACAAGCGACGTAAGTGGTACTAGAACCTGGGACCAATACATGTCTGTTTGTGTGATAGTAATCAGATCCATAAGGTAAAGGTCGACAGCAGAACGGAGATCATGGAGACCCGGTCTGCATGCTGATGAAGTAGACAACTGTTCATGTACCACAAGCAGGATTTAACATCAGCCACCTTCTTTAGCCATGCCGATGATGAAGACAACACGAGAAGGAGAATGCTTAAAAGTGATTGTACTACCTGAGTGGCAACAGCCTTGATTCACTCGAGCGCCTGATGAAAAGTATGGATGCCCAAGCCTTCCGTCGTCGTCATATTTTCCTTGACTGAAATGGTCCCCCGCGATAGTCACTTGCGCTCAATACTCGCTCTCTAAAGTTGCTGTATACCATTCTCTAGGGCTCACTACATCTCCCGCCGCAATCGTTTCGTACATAATTCATATTTTTTTCTCACTGCAAACGTTCAACTTCCGGAGTCTCACATCGTTTACCGCGTCGATCGCTCCGGCTGCGTTCTATTCTCATAGCGGTGCGGTGGAACTTACGGTCTCACATTGTCCTGCTTGTACCCGCTTCGCAATACGAGTCGGCCTTGAGTCGAAGAGAACAAACATCGGCGCATTGACGGAACATACAAACGTCTGGGGTACTATAGCTACTGTGCGAGGCTCCTTGATCGCATAACCTCAAGATCGAACCGCTCTCATAAAGTCGCGCATCGGCGCGCGGATTCTCCTACAACAACTAGTAGAAGAAGGCTACTCTGGTTGCGATCCAGCATGGATCCCTCGAACCTTAGACGGAAAGACACGACTAAGGGAGCGCCTTTGCGCGTTCTATCATTAGGTGAGTTAACTCAATGGCAGGTAGCGGTTGTCGCATTACGATTCAGAGCGATCACTGATGAATTTCTATCACAGATGGCGGAGGTGTTCGCGGCTATTCAATGCTTATCATTCTACAAGAACTTATGCACCGAACGTTCGTCGAGACTGAAGGCCGACCACCGAAACGAGAAGAAATACCCAAACCGGCCGATCTGTTCGACTTGATTGGAGGTACTGGAACTGGAGGACTTATCGCAATCATGTTGGGCAGATTACGACTTGATCTTGAAACGTGTATGGAGGTTTACGTGCGCATGACGAAGAAAGTCTTTGAGACAGACAAGACGATAGCGGGTATACCTTACAAGACGACATTGTTCAAGGCCTCGAAATTGGAAGAGGCTATTCAAGCTTGCGTGAAGGAACATACTGTTTGGGAAGATGAAGGGAACGATGGAACGGCGCAAGGAGGGAGAGAATTCAGCAATCCGAATACACCCGGTGCTGCAGTGATGAGTCCTGCATCGTATCGACTCAGTCAGCCGGACATCCAGAGATCTATGAGCGTTCGGAGCAATGGCAGTTTTGTGAGCCCTGGGGGATACAATAGAAATTCCAATGCATCCATAGGCTTTGGACCGACAATGTGGGGAAATCCTGATGCCAGCTTGTACGACGGACGAGAAAACAGGACCAAAACGTAAGCGATCTGATACGCACTATCGGATTTTTACTGACTGAGTTGCAGTGCGGTGACGGCTGTGTACAAAGGGACCAACCCGAAAACTGGTTCGAGTATACTATTACGATCCTACGATTCGCGAAAAGAGCCACCACCAGAGTTTAATTGCACGATTTGGCAGGCAGGACGAGCAACATCAGCCACTGGACTGGCGTTCAAACCTATTAAGATCGGGCAGAGTGTATTTGTGGATGAGGGAGCAGGAAAGTACAATCCAAGTCCTCAGCTTTTGGAAGAGGCGGTTGTGAATGAATGGCCTGGTCGTGAACTTGGAATTTTTGTGAGCATTGGTACAGGTAAGAGACCTGGTAGCTCTCAAAATACACATGAATGGTGGGAGGGATTTGTTGGTGGGAGTATGGGTAATTTTGCCGAAGCGAGAAGACGACTTATAGCCAAGATCGAGGACTGTGAGGACACACATATTCAGATGATGAATGTGGACTTACCGAGAAGAGGTGTTCCCCTTGAGAATTACTCTCGATTCAACGTGGAGGTGGGTGTTGGTGAATTTGGCATGAATGAGTGGGAACGACTATCTGATATGACTATCAACACCAAGAAATATCTCAAGAAAACTGAAACTCAGAAGATTCTGGGCGATACATCTTACAAGTTGGCCAAGATTGAGCTCATCAAGCGAAGGATGGATCACACATCTCGACGTACGCCGAACAAACTTATGCAAGACTTGTCAATCAATCCTCAACCTGAGCAAAATTCACAACATGAGTGGCCAGACGCGGTCGAGCTTCCAGCCGAAATGCCAACTCGCATGCCTAATCCAGTATCACAACTACAACAGCAGCACTATCGTTCAAGTTCTAGTGCTGTCTCCAGTGATTACAGAACATCATCGCAAGATAAGTTTATGGTGGTGCCAGATGATGTGTCCTCACATCGGATTTCTGCAGAATTGGCCTCTCGATCTAGCCATGAAGACTACAGGTATGGTTCACAGCTTGGTAGTCAGGTCAGCCAGATGAGTAGTCAAGTGAGCAGTCAACATGCACCGCCTGTGCCTCCGAAAACACCAATCAACGATTCTCTGCCACCAATAAGAACTACACCTTTGTCACCTACGAATCGAATGAGTAGCGGGATGTATCGACCACCATATCCGGATATGGATGGTCCGCCACCTACAGTCAATAAATTGAGGAAGCCAGAATATATTCCAAGGTGATGGAGGTGATTGATTGCCATCACAATATTTGCCATGAAATGCCGCCATGGGGGCACTAACGAACGAAAAGAAGCCGTGACCTCTTCGAAATCGACTTCATCACAGACTGGATCAGACGCGTAGACATCCATGCACATGTCAGATGAGGTCAAGAAAGTTTGAAATGTCACCAAGCCGCGGCGGCTAATGAAAATGATTGGGACACAAAGTGTTTCGCAATGAAAATATCCGACTCGCGTGAAACGCGCTTGAACGGCATGATGACGGAGCATGCTTGCGATTCCACGACAGTTGTTGTGACGGGAATGGAATTTGATCTTGATAGCGATATACCCTCAAGAGCTGAAAGCGGACATGGAGGCAGGGCGTTGAGCTGCTATTTTCCAAGTTATGGGCTGAGAGTTCTGTAGTGACGGGGCCTGTTTCAGCACAGCCTGATCGGCTGACGCAACATGGGCGACCGGAGGATGAATGTGAACCGAAATCTTAAGATAGACAGACAAGTCAGGTACCGAGAAGCTAGTGAGAGTATGGAATCCTTCAAGGAACGTAGAACAGAAAAGGAATATTGATGCCCATTATCTCTCCCGTCGCGGCTCTTTGTGTCTCGGTATATGTACGAGTACGTTTCCATCGCATTTCGACTGTAGCGCGTGTATATGTGTGTGCAGGACATGCAACATGTAAAGCGCAACGCGTTTGAACCAGTGTAGCAAGGAAACCAATTCACCATAAGCGATTGGATGGGGTGCTGCCATGAGCAACGCAAAGCGCAACCCAACAGGAGGGGACCTCACTAAAAAGTCACCACTATTCGATTCCTGGATACAGTAATTTAGCAGTAGTTGTAGCACTGTGCTACTACTACAGCAGTACCCATCCATCCCACTCTACATCTCCATCTTCGCCTCCACCGTAGTTCCAGACCCAGCAACGACCGACCGACGGCTGTGCGCGCTACTGTAGTACTGCTGCGTCTTTCATTATTGTACAGGATTCGAACTGGTTATTGTGTTTCCTTTTTACTGTACATCGAGACTAAATTCGACTCGATTGTTCTTCTCTTTACAGAATTATTCTCAAGTTCGTGAGCGGCTTCGTCTTGTATTGGACGGAATAAGTATTTGTCGCATTACATCTTTACTGGCCAGCCTGGTTGAGTAATTGAGTTGTTGGTTGATTGATTGATTGCCATCTTCTACCGCTGCTGAAAGGATTGGAGTCGTCTGCATTCGCTGCTGCAGGGCAATTACCAGTACATTACCTGCGATCCCGGTTTATCTGAATCCCACCTCGAACCTTAAGATCGATCGATTGAATCCAAAGGTGCGCCTCTTGCACACGAGTGCTGTGAAGCCGGGAAATACCTTTTGCTTTCTCCTTCGCTTCGCTACCTTCAGACTATTCGTTAGACCCTCGATACGCCATACAACAACTGCGACCTTTCCTCGACGAGACTCAGGAGTTGCATACCACCCCAGCGGCATATCAGCCATAATAGTACTTCGATAGTTCAACTGAGCACGCGGACAAAATACACATGGCATTTCCTGGGTGTCGTTAAGATCTACAGTCTAGTACATACATCACGCGCGCGGGCCATTCGACTTTCGAATAGCAGTGGAAGTATCGTCTTCCGTCGCCATGGATTCAGCTTCTACCGTGCTCTACGATGCGCAGGTCCTCGTCGCTCGAGCCGGCGCAGGCTCGACAGATCCCAGTCGTCCACCAGTCTACAAGGTCATCGGTCTGTCTCTGGCAATCGCATCCGGTCTGCTAATCGGAACGTCCTTCGTCCTGAAGAAGATAGGTCTATTGAAAGCGAACGAGAAATACAATGAAGAGGCAGGCGAGGGATATGGATACCTTAAGAATGCGTTTTGGTGGGGAGGCATGTCGCTCATGATACTGGGAGAGATATGTAATTTTGTGGCATATGCTTTTGTGGATGCGATTCTTGTCACGCCTCTGGGTGCATTGAGTGTGGTGGTTACGACTATTCTGAGTGCCATCTTTCTCAAGGAACGGTTGAGTTTTGTGGGCAAGATTGGTTGCTTCAATTGTATTATAGGCAGTGTGGTTATCGTGCTTAATGCGCCTACGCAGAGTGCTGTTGCGGATATTCAGGAGATGAAACATTTCGTTATAGCGCCTGGGTTCTTGAGTTATGCTGGTGTTATCATACTTGCTAGTGCTTTCATTGCGCTGTGGGTTGGTCCCAGGTATGGCAAGAAGAGTATGATGGTATATCTCAGTGTTTGCAGTTTGATTGGTGGGTTGAGTGTGGTTGCGACTCAAGGGTTGGGAAGTGCTGTTGTTGCTCAGGCTGGTGGAAAAGCACAGTTCAATCAATGGTTTTTGTATGTGTTGTTGGTGTTTGTGTTGACGACGTTGGTCACGGAGATCATCTACTTGAATGTGAGTGAAAGCTGGATATGTGGTTGACAAGATACTGACGTTAAGCTTTGTAGAAAGCATTGAACCTTTTCAATGCGGCGTTGGTCACACCCACTTACTATGTCATGTTTACGAGTGCAACAATTGTCACTTCAGCTATCTTGTTCAGAGGTTTCAAGGGTACGGCCATATCAATAACGACTGTCATCATGGGCTTCTTGCAAATCTGTGCTGGTGTTGTCTTGCTACAACTGTCCAAATCTGCTAAAGATGTACCGGATGCTGCAGTCTTCAAGGGTGATTTGGATCAAGTTAGAGAAGTTGCTGAACAAGAACAGCCTGAGACTGAACCTAAAGCGGATGCCATTCGAGGTGCAGCCGCAATTGTTCGCAGACTTTCTTCAGCTCGACAAGCTATGGAACACCGAGAATTTCAACGATTGCGAACGGAGAAGAGTCAAGATCTTGAACCTCTGCAGGAGAATGAGGTTGTAGAATGGGATGGTCTAAGACGAAGACGAACGATTATCGGAACCATGCCCAACAGTCCAGTTCAGCGCAGGAGGACGATACACCCACCACTTGGGATGTCAAGCTTTCCAGAAGAGAATGATAATGGAGACGATGAGAATGATGAAGAAAGACGTCACTCTAACGCTCACAGTGGAGTTTTCGATGCGATTCGAGATCGAGCTTCGACGTTGCTACACGTTCCAGGTCACCGACACAACAATCACGGTCAACAGAGTCCAATGCATCCAGTTGCATTGACCAATATCACGATACAACCTACGAAGATTGATACTCCAGGAATGCCTTACGAAACGGTTGACGACGACGAACATCGAGAACATGTCCTTGGCCTTCCGGCAGGCTTACGAAAGAGTAGTAAAGATAAAAAGAACCTTTTCTCTCCTCGATCGAAACCTTTACCACCTCAACCCGAACCTTCGCCTTCTGGTTTGTCTTCCGTACCAGGTGCTAGACGTCAATTCAGCTTCACAAATTTCATACGACACGGCAACAGAACTCCCATACACGATGGAATGGACGACTTACCACCTCCGACGCGATCCGGACTTGCAAGTCGAGGAAGCAGTTACAGTCACGAACAAAAGAAAGCATTAAAGAATGCCACTGAGGAGGAAAGACTTGGCTTGGTCAAGGGTGATTCTAACCGTGCTTTATTTGAATCCTCCCCTGAACGCCTACCTGTTTATCCCGTTAAATCTCAGTTTTCCCATTCCAAATCTTCTTCCAATTCTTCTGTCGATAACTATCATGATCATCCAAGAGGTCGTGCTATGTCAGATTCTGACGATGATGAATGGCAGATGACGCATCCTCCCGATACCAACGCGAACACGACAGCGACAGCGGCGGAGAGAATAAGACAACAAGCAGATTCCTCGAGACCGAATTACCCTCCCTCAAGCAGCGGCAGCAGGAAGCGTCCGTCTCCGCCTCGAACTTACATGCAGGATCATCCTCCATTACCAACACAATACGAGGACCGGCAAATCTCGGTACCCTCCAGCCACTACGTGGTAGGGCGGAAACCTATTCCAGGTCCGCTCCAGGGTCTATCGTCAGTCTACCCATCGGATCCACAGATACGCGTGCCAGAGGTGGAACAGACGACAGTCAGACAAGTAATGGATCATACAGGCCGTTCCCGGACTTTGTCGACGAGCCGTTACCAATCTCAACTTACGAATCCACTGCCGAAGATCCTCGACAAGGAGATCGAAGCGGAACCAGAAAGTGAGTATGATCCGTATGACAGCAGAATTGACCGAAGTGCATATACCGGAGACACGTGGGGCAATGATCCATCGAACTTTAACAACAGTAGTCAAGATCAAGAACTGCAACAAAAGTTCAAGGAACAAAGTCAAAAAGAAAGAGAGAAAAGGAGACAACGGATGAGTATTGGAGGAGTTGCCGCACCTTTGGCTTCACCGAAAACTGAATATCCTGACCAACGCTCTTGATTGATGGGCGGATGAATAGATGGCGTCTTGGTGTTTTGTAACTACGTCCTGAGGCAATGAGCACATAAGATAAGGAGATGAGATGGATTTGAAAGTTCTTGACCATGCGATATGTGTACGTATGTATGTTATGTCATGTTACGAAATGAACGAACGCCTTTTTTTGTCCTGCCAAGGGAACGATTATATATTTCTGTAGATGGACCGAATTGAGGGTCAAGTACTTGAATAGTGGTAATTGAACGGATGAACAGACATTATACTGAAGTACCATACTACTGCATGTATACTGGAAGCACTACACTAGACTGATTGAAGTAAGCTTTCGCGAGGAAGATGCATAATCTTACACTGTACTGTACTGTATTGTACTGTGTGTCGTACTGCATCTTGACCGGTGTGAGAGAGAGTGTGAGTGAGTGAGTGAGAACGTGCTCGAATCAGTATTGTGATTCGTTTATACCTTCTCCATTCGGATATTTGTATTTTTACTTATGCTTTGCCAATCTGTTGGTAGTACTAAGTTAGTTGTTAGTACGAACGTAGATTCCGACGTCGTTCAACCGATATTTCTTGGCGGGATCGTTAGAAAGAAAGTATTTATCCGGTTGGGTCTTGCAATATATATGCTTATACTGGTACTATAGGGATAGATATAAGGGTTTTCTTTACTTGGTGATTGTTGTTCTTTTTGTGAGTGAAATTGAATAGTATAAAGAAGGGAAATAAGGTAAGTACAGGAAGATAGAGGAACAGTTGAAGAGCGAATTTTGAGAGGAAGAGGTATCAAGATACTAGGATCATTTGGAGACTATTATTGTCCATATCATTTCTACGAGAGAAGAGAAAGGATAAAAGGGACGTCTTGAACCAAGGGAAGGAAATTTTCGCTTTCAAACTCGACTTTGCTCGGACCGATTTTATTCAACAGTCTCAATCTTTCACTATTCTATCACATCAAGTCAGATCAAGCTGAAGAACCCCGCCATCATGGAGTACGACCCTTCTGTTGAGAAGTATCAGAACTCCGACTCCTTATCATTCGCCTATCCCTCCGTCCGAGAACGTTGGCCAGCAATCCTGACAGGAATAATCGACGATGTTCACCGCGCCATCTCATCCCTGCCATCAGACGCAAGCGCCAAATTAAATGAAGGCAAAAAGCTCGTCTCGGAGATCGCTGCTCTGAAATATGAAGTCCAACATAACCGGGCTATGATCCCCCTTCCGGACGACGGCAAGGGAGATATTAAACTCTACAACTCCGAACTAGAAGCGAGAGGAACACCCAAATGGCACGAGACCGAATGGTTATTCAGCGAGTGTTTTCTCTACAGACGCGTTTCGATCTTCTTTAGCCTGAGCGAGTATTGGAAAGGATATGACTACTTTCAAGGTCAGAAGATCAGCACATTCAAGAGCTCGAGACCAGCGGTTCTGGAATTAGCGGGCAAATATAAGGAATTGGTGCAGAAGATCAGAGAGACGAAAAGCGTCGTTGAAGGTCAAGATGTTGATGCCGAGAAGGCAAGGGAAGCGGAGAGGATTCTGTTTGTGGAAATGGCGGAGATTTGTCTCTGGGGTAATGCTACGGACCTCAGTCTTTTGACTTCGTTGACGTACGAGGATATTCAGAAATTGCAGGGTAGTAATGCTAGGAAAGAGAGTGAGAAGAATGTCCTTGTCAACGATTTACATGCTGTATTTGAGGTTTTGGACCAGGCGAAGAAGGATGGCAAGAAGACTAGAAGGGTTGATATCGTGTTGGATAACGCCGGCTTCGAACTCTTCGTGGATCTAGTTCTGGCTGGATATCTCGTTGCGACTGGATTGGCAACTGAGGTTGTCTTGCATCCCAAGAATGTGCCTTGGTTCGTGAGTGATGTTTTACCGACGGATTTCCAAGATTTGTTGGGCGCCATGTCTGACCCGAAGGCTTTCTATGAGAGGGACGATAAAGATGGGAAAGAGATTGTTCCTTTGTCACAGGACGAGCAGGATAATGTCAAGTTCTTGTTTGAGCATTGGAGTGAGTTACATGGTGAGGGTCAATTGGTCCTGAGACCGAATGGGTTCTGGACTCAGGCGGGAAGTTTTTGGAGATTACCCAAGTTGGCACCTAGTTTGATGGAGGATTTGAAGGAGAGCGAGGTTGTGATCTTCAAGGGAGATTTGAATTATCGAAAACTTGTGGGAGATGTAAGTTTGATCCTTTCCCCTCTGGCTTTCCCTTGAGGACTTTACTGATGATTGATAGGGTGCTTGGGATCCTACGACACCTTTCGTTGATGCTATTGGACCACTTGGCAAGTCGTCTGGTCTACGAGTACTAGCATTACGTACGTGTAAAGGTGATACGGTGGTTGGGTTGCCCAAAGGTAAAGATGAAGAACTCCGAGCTATGCCAAATGGTGGAGGTGATTCTGGTGCAAGGAAATGGGCGTGGAGTGGTAAATGGGCCGTAGTTGAATTCAGTGATGGGAAAAACTAGATATTCGCAACTCGGTAATGATGCATAGATCTACTAGATAGATTGTATAGATCAGAATTCAACATAGAATAGCAATATAGATATTGGCTGTGGTGGTGTTAATGTTCTGTATGAAAAGGGGGTTTGACCGTCCATCACATCTATCGGAAATCAATTCCGACTCTTGTGTATCGATCCCTCTTATTTCTAACCCCCAACTTTACCGCCGTATAGTGACAACACCGCACCGCACAGCGAAGCACGACCCAAAAGATCCGAAAGCCACAACTTTCAACGCTAAGAAGCCTCTCTATCACTTTTCCGTCGTCATAATTCAGTCACATCCGGCCGGGATTCACGGACCATTATTGTTACACTAGTAATAGAAACTCATCTCCATCTGCGTTCTGATCTTTTTTCTCACCGGCGACGACGACGACGACGACGACGACGACGACATGGACAGACACACTACTCCACCTGCACCTGCAGCAGCGGCACGAAATCAAAACGCTTACAATAATAACAACAATAAGAAACCATCGTACTTCACATTGGCATTGAGATGGCTTCGACTCAAGAATTATCAGTATGAGGTTTCGTCGTCGTTGTATATGCTTACTCCCACCGAGAAGATTATTTTCAGTAAGTTGTTATACGTTTTCTTTTCCTTTGACTTCGGGCTTGGTTCAGTATAATGTGATCCAAGAGTGTACCATCTTATCTTGTTTGGATCGAATACTCAGCGGACGAGGAACAGTTGATCTATGGAATGAAGCAGAGGAAGCACGACATCAACAAGAGCACAATGGCTAACGCGTGAATTCAATAGATATGATCCTCCTCGTCTTAATGTCTCTGCTTCTCATGGCGGCGTTCCTCTACCTTCCGAACCATATCTCTGTTATTTCGAATCGCGTTTGGTATTATGCTATGGGGGAGTTCAGGGGTATTTCTTCCTCGGCTGGGAGTACGAAAAGCGCTGTGGGAGGGAGTAGCTTGAGTTCTTTGTTAAGTCAGACAAGGATTTCGACTGCGACGGAGATTGTGGGTGCGAGGGCTGGTGAGCTATAGTCTCATATTCTTTGGCGATTTGTTAAGTAGAAGATAATGGGATGGGATGTTTTGATATTGTGCATGGCGTTTCGGAGCGAGATTACAAGAAAGGAAGAGAGGGCTTCTTTCGATATAGATAATCAGACAGTATCAATGGGCGCGGGGCTACACATACATAGTCCGAAGAACTTGTGGTGCATATTGGGCTGAAGAGCAAATAAGGCATGGCTCTTATGAGCGTCTAGATATGGACATAATACATATTGTCTGCAATGGATGAGTTATATGCAGATGTACGATCAGGTATATCTTGTTCTTAGAGATGAGATATACACAGAATTGAGCACTGTAGGAGTTCGCGCCAGGACATACCACAGTCTAAACCTACTACACCATTCTGTGGAGATTCTGCGATAACGGACTACCCTCTTTGAAGAGCACGAGCCACACATATCCGAAGAAACACTGCTGCCTTAAGTATACCTTGTGAGGCTCAACATTGAATACTCCGCTACCAAGTGGCTGTGCTCATGAAATCAGCCTGACAGTGGATATCAGAATGGAGCAAACTTGCTTTGGGGGCTTTCAGCACAAGACACATGCTAGAGTGTCACACCTCTTACGATGAATGCTTGAACAATAGTGCAAAGATAGTAGCGGCTCTCTTCGTAACACCCTTTAGTGGGATATCTGATGTCGTACCTGAATGCTACGTGACAACTCCGCATTGGCCGTATGACTTCACTCATGTTGATTTGCTAAAAACAGTTAAAGCAAGCAAGTAAGCGCTTATTTACGAGGAATTTATATCTGCTCATCCCACTTCACTTCTCTTCTTAAGGTATCCTACATCGCTTCAAGAGTCACCAACCTCAAGAGTGTCAAATCTCATTTTCAAATTTCCAATCATGTCTGCTCAAGATTATTACGGTGGCAGTGGCCAGGGCCAACAGCACAATCAGCAGCAAGGATATGGTAACAGTGCTCCTTCATACAATCAGGATCGATATCAATCTAGTCAAACCAATCCAGCTGATCCCTATGGATATCTTTCTGGCAACCAGTCCACACAGTCATACGATCAGCATGGTGGACACAGTCCTGCTCCATATCAACAACAAGGTCAATCCTACAATTACAACCAAGGACACAATCCTGCTCCATATTCTGGACAGGCTTATCAATCATACACCCAGACAAATTCGTATGTTCAAGGTCAGTCCTATCAAGAACCACATCAACAACCATCCCCACAACCATATCAATCTCAATCTCAACCACACGATGGTCGATACTCACCACAACCACCAATCTACGACCAGAATCGTCAGCATGGATCAAGCCCATACCCTCAACAGGGCTACAACCCTCAGACCAACCCATCTCAACCTCCAGATGCCGACAAAGGTCTCATGGGTGCCATCGGCGGAGCAGCAGCAGGTGGGTTCGCAGGTCACAAAGTCAATCATGGTTTTCTAGGTACAGTCGGAGGAGCATTCGCAGGTCACAAACTAGAAGACGCAATCAAAGACAAGAAGAAAAAGAAGAAGGACAAATTCGGACGAAGAAACAGTAATTCATCTTCTTCTTCGTCTTCTAGTTCCTCTTCCGATGATGAGAAGAAAAAGAAGAAGAAATACGGTGCTATGGCCGCTGCAGGGGGCGGAGGAGCCGCATATATGCATCATCAAAACCAACAACAACACCAGCAGCCTCCAAGAGGACAACAACAACAAGTCATGGCCGGTAACTTCTCCTCTAGTTCCTTCAATATAAGTCTAGACCGAGATTTTGACCTAATCGCCTCCTGTCGCACGACAGATGGACATTCGAGATTATCTTCTATCAGTCTCAATGACCACCTTACGAACGAATGGGGTCAGTTGAAGTGGATGAAGGGAGGTGGGTTCGGCGGCAGTGCGAGGAATGTCAGGTTGGTTGATGGAGGGAGAGTTCTTGAGGCCGAGTTGAATGATGGGAGGGGTGGTTGGAGTCGGGGATACATTAGGCTTGATGAGAGGATTGGGAATAGTAATGGGGATTTGGTCTTTGTTTGAGAAGGGGAGATGAGATCAATTTTAGGGGTGGTTTTTGGGAGGTGAGAGGTGTGAGGTTTGTGTTCTGAGCTTGAGCGGTACATTCTTTGATGTGATGGCTGCTTTGGTTTCCATAGAGTAGTAGTAGTAGTAGTATTAGTGTCGATGCTATCGCTTAATTCAAACCCTCTTATTCCCTCATCCAAAGAACGATTCCTCGATTAATATCTCTCTGTCTTCTATTCGATTTTTTGTACACATTGACTCCGTCTATGACCACGTATATTCATACATATACACATTGATATGCAGATGCACATCTATCTTTTCTGAAGAAATAACTTTTCAAACCCTCCAAGCCAAATGAACTCGTCATCCACATGTTCCAAGTCATTTTGATATAACTCCTCTTAAACTCCCTTTCCTTACGCTTCTCTTCCTCTAATCCTCAAGCCTCCACCCCCGCCGCCACCACATCCTTCCCACCCCTCGTATCCCCAAACCCATCCCTCTTCAATCCATCCAGCACCCTCCGTCCTTCCTCTTCCCTCTGCCTCCTAAATTCCTCCCTAACCCTAATATTCCTCTGTATACGCTCGACCTCAGCCTTGATCTCTTCCTTCTCGAACGGTATTTTGTGCGATTGTTCCTGTGTGGGCCAGAAGTCCGGTACGTTGAAGCGTTGTTCGAGGTTCGTGCCGAAGTAGTACATCCATGATATGGGGAAGAGGAGATACATTCCGAACTAGTTGGATGGGTTAGGATGGGGAAGAGGAAAGAAGAAGAAGAAGAAGAAGAAGAGGTGAGATGAGGGACGTACTTTGAAGACTTCGAGGTTTGCGCCGCGGAGGGGACGGAGGATTCGGGTTAGGATTGCGGAGGGCATTGTGCGCGTATGTGTATGTGGTTGAATTGGTAGGTGGTGGTGGTGGTACCAATAGATGACGGCTGCGTTGAGCCCGAGGTGCACAGAGACGAGTTTGGTCGTTCTGGTAACTGTACGATTCTTCTGGACTGACGAATTATGATATTCCGCGAGTGGTGATAGTGTGAAGGTAAGACTCGTGTTGAGTAGTATGAATCACCTAATTGCTGGTCGAACAATTTGCTGCATTGTACTCCGTACCTATGATTCTTCGATTCTAAGTTTCTCTACAACATTTCTCCGACAGCGAAGACGGATATCGATATCCGTGACCACGATTACATAATATCGCCTTCGAGCCAATCATGTATCAGCCGAGGTTTGGTCCCTCGTTACCCTTCGGCTCTCCGCAGTTTCGTGACTTGTTGGAGCATTCAAGTCGAGGGTCTGGGATGATTACTATACACTGAACCGTCGTATTGAATAACTACTACTACTCAACGCTCGTTCTCGTGTGGATAGGTCAAATACAACATTGTTATACCTCGCTTATTCCTTTCCCTCTTTCCTCTTCGTTCTTGGTTTTCTTGACACGAATATCTACTTATACTACTTGCTTCGCGTCTGAGTATCTGTGGACTGTGAGATAATAATTCTTGAGCAGAGAGATTCCAGTCCTCTGGTTTTTTGATCCTGACATACAGACCTGTCCTACTCGAAAGTCAAACAAATACCTATCATGGCATCCTCACCTTCACCCGACGAGGTCGTAACCCTCCGCATCCAAGGCCGCATCGCAATCATCACACTCAACAACCCCAAAAAACTCGGCGCAATGAGACTAGCAGACTACCACCGTCTATCATCCGTCATGCGAGATGTCGCAGCCATGCCCAATATCACAATCACAATCCTGACCGGAACAGGCAAATTCTTCTCCGCAGGCGCAGACGTAACATCAACACGTCCCGGCGCAGACGGCAACCCACACGAAGCACGCGAAGCAATCCTACGAGGCTTCGTCGCCAACAACATCGACATCACACGAAGTTTCTACACACACCCCAAGGTCCTAGTCGTGGCCCTGAACGGACCAACAGTCGGTCTGTCAGCCGCATTACTGGGCTTCGCGGATTTCATCTACGCTGCTCCCCACGCCTTCTTCCTCACGCCCTTTACATCCCTGGGTCTCGTGGCCGAAGGAGGCGCAAGCGTAGGTTTAGTTCAGAGAATGGGTCTCAGCACAGCGAACCAAGCCCTTCTGATGTCGCGCAAGATCGAAATCGACCAGCTCGTCAGCTGTGGCTTCGTGAATAAAGTCTTCGAGGCCCCCGGCGGTAAAGAGGACTCGGATGGTTTCTTGAAGTTGGTCATTGAGGAGGTTGAGGACAAACTTGGTGAACATTTGAATCAGGAGAGTGTGGTTCTTATCAAGCAGATGATTAGACGGCCTTATTTGGATATGTTGGAGGCTCAGGGCGTTAGGGAGGTAATTGGGGGAATGGAGAGATTCATTAGTGGGGCGCCGCAGGCTGAGTTTGCTAAGATGTCTAGTGGACAGAAGAGGCACAAGTTGTGAGATGAGGTGGGTTTTCTGGCTTTGATATTTGGTACTGGAGGTTGAGAATTGTGATTTGTCTGCACCAATTCATAATGTTTTCTATTTCATGTGCGCGTGTGCAGATTTGTGGGAGTGTAGTTCTTGTACATGCTCGAAATATTGTCATGCATGGACACGTAAATGTATTTTGGTGTATGTATTTAGAATGTGATGTTTGGTTGCTGCAGTATTGACTTTATACGCAGGGTTCATTTTCCTGCATAAAGTGTATTGATCCTGGCTTCTTTATCTGCAGATCCCCATCTTCCATGCGCAAAGTCAACATCTATCCTCCACTTGCTCCGTCAACCCCGGAGATCAATTCTAGTACCTTTTATCTGACGCTCTTCGAGTTCAATGTTCATTAAGTGAACATCTGGTCTGGACGTATCACCTTGACTGGACACACACCGATCTTCATTATCGCCTGTATTCTTCCTCTTCCACGATTTCTGGAGCAGAATACAGAATTTGGTTGACTTCAGTTTCGTAATCCAGGATCTATAAACTTTGTTTGCATCTTGACCAGTTCCCAGCATGATGAACAGAACGAAACCCATAATGACTTGCATCCACTGCCAAAACAGGACGCGTTCGTTACGGTTGTATATCACTACAGATGAGATATTTTCCAATCTCAAATCTGTACTAGCGTCTTCGTCATGAAGTTGTGGTGCTTCGTATTGAATCAATCCGGCGGTCGTAACGACGAAGCCACTGAGAGACAGAAAAGTTGATACTATGAAAAGTCGGATAAAGCTCGTTCGATTTACTTTCGAGTATTGACTTCCGAGTAGAGACGATATTTGCTTTCGATATAGATAGAGTCGGTAGATGGTTTTTGTTCCATAGAATAAGCTCAGGACACATGCGATGATTCGAAACATTTGTGTTGTGACGAGATCGCGCCAGATCAGTGATATGTTCACTTGACATCCTATTATAGCGCGGAGTGTATATCTTCTGGTTTGTGTGAGATATTGGAGACACATTGCTATTGTTGGTAGCAGGATACACATGATGAGCTCAAACACAAGCTGTACTCTTTTCTGCTTCCTTGATGGAGCCATTGCTATACGTTCTGTGTTCAATGTTTGTGACAGATATCTTAAGATGCAGGCTGAAGCTCCGAGAATGGCTTGATATACACCATACTGTAGCTTGATCTCAATATCGCATAATATCTTGCCATCGTACCAATGCTCGATATCGTTGTTTCGCCATAGAATTGCGTTGACGAAATTGGAAAGATTGATTATTGCAAAGGCAATGAAGATGCTTGTCAAAGAAATATTGCCAGCAATAATCTGAAATATCAGTGGTGGAATGGTAATCAGAGACGATAACAGTGCCGAAATGATGTATACGATCGTTGGAGGTAAGGTCGGGTATGGGACCGGGTCATTTGGTGACGGACTAGACATCAGGTCAGTGGTATGTGTGTCTTCAAATACGCACGATGGAGGATGATATGGTAGAGATTGAAAAGAGAGTACATCTCAGAATACTGAGGAATCACAGCAATGTAAGTAAGTAGCTTCATTGGGGACGTCTGGTTGGATTGATGTATCAGCATGTCGACTACTCTTAAACACGGTTTGATGATTGCCAATAAGTCTGACTATACTGAGAATCTGGACTTCTCGCAACGGAGGTTCATTGGCGACTTGGAGTATTGATGTGAATCCTGAATAAGGACCTGTCCAAGATAGGTGTTGAATAGGAATGTGGTCTGTGCGCTTCATATCCTTGTAAGTGCCGCAATGAGCACACAATTCGGACATGGTAGTTGCGACATATGTGGAAACTCACACACCTGAAGTATCGAGCTACGTGCTGAGTTCGATAGCGGGGTGAAGAACAATCACCAACCTGCTGAAGGAGTCGGTCATCACCAGTGCGCGTTGAGGGTAGCGGCAAATTTCGAAGCAGCGAAAAGACCACTGGTACGGGCCTCACACTTATGCCATGTCCTAGATTGTCTCATCTGTAATCATGTGGAGTCTTAGAGCAGCTAATGATGGTAATCAAGATGAATCGATACGAAAAGATATCGTCATCAGCACTGCCCATCATAACCACTTTTGTCCTTAATACACACCATGTGTACATTCAATACATTTTTGAACAATACCAGTCATATCTGATGTACTCGGTTCGAAATGAGATTCAAGGGGAGTGTCAAGAACATACGCTTTCATATGCGACATCTTGGTAGAAAGATCTTGTGATGATTCAACGATAGACAGATACATTGGAAATGCTGTCTTGCTTGCGGTGAAATCTGTTTGCGCTGCCTTTTTTGAAGCTGTTACCCACTCGCTGAATAGTCCTGTAGCTTAACTATACTTATGAGTCTTCAGAAATATGCACCCGGGCTGTAGAGGAGGAAGTTGGTTCGGTCAAGTAAGGAGACTGAATCAACATTCGCTCACCTCGCGCCCCCAGTTTCTCATACATTACCGTGCATCATCTGCATGTAATTCGTCAGTACTTGAAGTTTCAATTCGCCGAGCGAAAGATTACTGAAATTGAAATGTGCCAGCATCAACGTGCATGATGTTCTGGGGTATGCATGAAGGAACGAGATCTAGCTCAACATACGATCGTGGGGCATAATTGCGGCAACAATTCTACCTACGATCGTGCTCTGATCAAGAGCAGTTTCGAGAGTTGTAACAATGACTGAACACGAGTTTTGGATAATATCACATGTTAATGATCCCATCTCTCACTAGTGTAGAATCTGCTGTTTGTATATTTCCGTTGATATGACGAGAATGTTCTGCACTACAGTTCCACTAAGGTCAAGAAGACTTACACTTCAAACTCGCAAATGACAAGGATTGGCTACCAGCTCTGGCTATCGACCGCCTCTGCCTTGCATGTTGACGTGTGAATAAAGAATGTAAGCATGAGTCAAAGGTTGAGGGTTGACGTTCAATTCTGATGCCACGTGCCATAAGAGACAAGTAACGGGTAGTAATGTACTTTGACATTCTCAACCTCAACCATTTTTGACGAGATCATGTTGTCAACGAAGCCGCATATAGCTGTGTGTGAGAGGTTGTCTTTAGACCTTCGTAGGTGATACTTGTCGTGTGGCTTGCATTGATCACCATTTGGCATCTCCCACTCACCCCAGATATTATGTCAATAAATCGTACCACCAAAATAATGTGGAGTTGAATTGTTGTCTCCAGATTCGCTGCATAAATCGGAATTTCGGGTGCAGCCACATCCTGACGTTTCGCTGATCCATAGAAGATGGAGCTGAAGCGAATCAACCAAACTTTCAGCTTCTTCCTCAATACTGCTCTCGTGCTCTTACTTCCATTCTTATTCACCTTCTCACTCTTGCTCTTACTGTAATACCCGGATGAATGACCCTGAACGCCAAGGTGACTCCACTCAAACCCTAAGTGGTACTACAGTCGTAGTATTCAATCGACAAACCTGAATCTGAACCATCACTTGTCACTATCACTGTCCTTTCGACAGATGTCATTCACACCATCTCGACATCTCAGTTGCCTGTTCCATTGAACCTGATTGATTCACAGCATCGCTCTTTGTCGCTGCTGTCTTTGAAATCCCTTGTTGATGCGATTTTATCAACATTCGTCTCTATAACTTTTTGTCAAGCCAAACACGCGCGTCGTGTGACCATTGTACAACCAAGGTCTCGGCGATACCCTTTGTGCCATTCAATCGTTCACAATCGCTGTGAGCAATCTTCACGCATCACTTATAAACAGAAGTTTCCGTCAACATGTCTCTTGAGAGATCTCAAACCATTTCTCTACCTGCCTCTGGTGCGAATGGTAGGTCACCTAGTCCCGGTAACTCAGGTGTTAGACATCGGGCATCTCAAAGATCGTCTACCATACATGAGTCAGGTTCGAACCTTCACCCAAGAAGACGTAGTTCTTTCTTTTCAGAAAGTATTTCGGAAACTCACAGATCACTTCGTTCATCCACCGATGATTTGCTACTACCTCGCCTGACGCCCTCGTCGCGGGCAGACGACGCTATGGAAACCTCACATTGGCACTCAGTACCACTCGGGTTGGCCTTGCTGCCTGCAGTGGGCGGTCTCTTCTTCAAGAATGGAAGTGCAATCATCACGGATATAACATTGCTTGGATTGGCTGCCATCTTTCTCAACTGGGCTCTTCGACTGCCATGGTAAGTCTTTTGCTCGAAGTTTGAACGAGCTGACTTCTTTAGGGAATGGTATCATTCTGCGCAATCAACAACTCCGCTGGAGACTGAATTGCCATCGCCATTCGCAGCAGGTGATGGTGAAACAGACGAACAGGAATTTCGAGAATCTGCCGTCAATGGGAAAGATTCATCAACAGCTGATGCACCACCCGATGAAAGATCAGCTGCGCAAAAAGAATTGCGAGTCCACGAATTGACAGCTTTGACAGCATGCTTCATATTTCCACTGCTTGGAGCATGGCTGTTGCATGGGATTCGTTCCCAGTTATCGAGACCTTCTGAAGGATTGGTTTCGAATTACAATTTGACGATATTCTTGCTGGTGGCTGAACTGCGGCCCTTGTCACACTTGATGAAATTGGTTCAGCGTAGAACACTCTTCTTGCAAAGAAGAGTGAATTTGAGCAACATGCAGGAACACACAAATGATGACAAAGATACTATTTTGGAGCTAGCTAGCCGACTTGGAGATCTGGAAGCTCATGTCGCAGATACCGCTGCTTCACCACCTAAACCTATCGATGATGTCTCTCCTGATTTGGTAGCAAAAGCATCATTACAAGCAACATCTGATATGCGTAAGACGATGCAACCAGAATTGGATGCTCTTAGTCGTGCGATGAGACGCTACGAGAAGCGTATGACCATCTCAGCAATTCAAGTTGAGGCGCGGCTCCAAGATCTCGAGACAAGGGTCAAGGATGTAGTTGTTCTTGCTGCTGCTGCTCAGAGGAGTGTGGACAAGCACCCAAGAACCTATGTCATGACTCTCGCGAATTGGGTCTCCGCTGGAGTTGTTATACCCATACAAGTTACTGGTTCAGTATTGAGTCTCCCAGGCAGGATAGCACAGTCTGTGTTCTCGAAAGTCCAGGATTTTGTCAATCTTCGTAGGGGTGTTCGAGAGCCTAAAGAACAAAAGCCAGCCTACAGACAACCGCCTACAAGACCTCGAGGCGGTATCAAGCGGTCCAAAGCTACCGTCTGAGTTCGTCACTGCGATAAGTGTTCTTTATCAGTGTCAGATTTCGTCAGATATAGAAATGATACTCACCGACTTGCTGAGCGTCGCGGAATTTCCTACTCTGTTGTCAGACTGACCAAAGTGATACATTTCTATATATATCCTGGTATCAGCAGGTAAGAAATCTGTTGTGTGATCGAGAACCCCACTTCAATGATATTGCTCCTGAGTCTGCAGCCTTGCCTGGTGCACGGACCATGTCGCCTGTTGTTCAGCAATTGATATTGTTGCTCAGCAGTATCACAACCTCGAGTGCTTGAACAAAGCCCACACAGTCCTCTTCTTTCTTCCATCACTACCAGATATTCCTCCTTGTGATCGGATACCTCGATCTCGCCAGTTCCACAGGAAAAGTCGTCGCGATTGAGCATCTGAAGATTGCCTACGATCCAAACTTGTTCATTGCATAACTCGATATCAATTCGATCCAGGCTTCGATCCGTTGCTCAAGCCCGCATCAAACGATCCGCAGCTGCAACTTGATCAATCATCGTCAGATCTATCCTTCTCAACCTTGTCCATTACTGTCTTCTTCCTGTCTACTACCTCATCACGTTCATAATCTTTTCGTACATCTTTCAATACAACCCGCTCGACCAAAATGGCTCACTGTCCTCCACAAGGCAGTAGTGAACACAAGAATGGACGAACATGGGTTGATAAGAATCATGAACTGAAGCGCGAGCTGATCAAGAATAATGGCGGTACCATGCCATATACACCTGCATTCACCACTGCACCACATCCACTCAGTGATCTCTGGAGCGAAGAGTATCTACCTGAAGTCCTCTTCTACCTCACTGTACCTAAAAAACTTCAAGCCGATGATACAAATAAGGTTGGATACGTCCTTGACGAAGATGGAAAGCCAAAATATCGACCTGGTGATTCCAAGCGCAAGGTCCGCGATTTCAACAGTATCCTGCCTGACCGAATTGCACTCGACGTTCCCGGTTGGATGATTGAAGCCTGGAGGCGCTACGATCCTAGAATCCAATACCATGACATCCTTGACCGTATGACTACCGACCTTGGCGAAGCACAAGACTTGACAAACATCAAAGCCGTTGCACCCAGTCCTAACAGCTTATCAAACCACGCAAACCGCAACTGCCGTCTTCTCCTACATCATTTCAGCAGCTGGGGTCGTCGCGACGAGCCTCATCACACCGAAATCACCGCGATAGAGCTTCTGACCTCTAATAACTTCATGGATAACACTGTTCTGAGACGTGGTCCCGATGGAAAGCTTGTTCGGGTCAAGTTCGTTCGCGCATATGCTGGAAGCAACATATATGTACAAATATTCAATGTCACTGACGAAAACTACGACCGAGTGACTTTCGACGCCGATTACTTCACCAAAGATCTTGCCGAAGCACCTAGGGTCAATGATAACATAAAGTATGCTCTTGAATTGTTGCACATACTCCAGGAACGTGCTGTTGCACATGGATTACAACCAGAGGAATGGGAGAGACTGCCAGACAGATGCAAACCTGCTTCATGGCGTGACCGAAAGGGAAAGGATACCAAAAAGAAGAAGCTCAAAGACTGCAAGATCTGTACCTGGAATGACGAAGATCTTGCAACCTCGATGTTTTGGGCGAAACACAAGTTCGACAATGATGCAACTCCAGTCCCAAATAAGGCTACATGGACACAAGAAGGCGAGGCCGTACCAAGAGGTCCCGCAAAGCGTGGTTTGAAGAAAGCCACCAAAACACCAACGGCGTCCACCACGGACAACACCAACACCAACACCAACACCAACACCAACACCAACACCAACACCAACACCAACACCAACAGCAGCAGCAGCGAGGAGCAATCTTCTGCTCCAACACACGTCGACGAGACCGAGCTCGCGGCCGTCGAGCAATCTCCTGCTGCTGCTCCCGTTGCTGCTGCTGCCTCTGCTCCTGTCCCTGCCGCCGCCGCTCCTGCTCCTGCTGCTGCTGCTTTCTCCTCCGCGGTCATCGACCCGCAGTTCCTGGCCGACGCCGCCGAGCTCGAGCCAATCCGTCTCGCCCTCGCCCTCGACGATCAGTCTTAGGCGGACCTGATCGCTTGGGACGGTGAGGGTGACGCCGGCGGCTCGAGCGACAGCGGTCGCAAACGTTCTGCCTCTCCGGAGGAACTCGCGGGCGAAAGCCCAAAGAAACGTGTCCAAATGGACAATTTCGAATTTTGAGCCTTGGGCTCGTTATGGCTGGCTGTGTGTCGAGGTGGATGGAGGAGTAGAAGCAAGAAGAAGAAAAAACCAAAAAAAAAGTATAAAAAATTAAAAAAACTAAAAAAATGATGAAAATAGTGTTTGAAGAATGAATGAAAAACAATTGAACATCAAGTTTCGTGATTCCGAGTTTCAATCGAGAGTGAGATGAAGAAATGATGCGAGATATGTACGATTTCAGAAGTGATGCTGGGTTTCAATTCTATGTCTACTGTAGTTCTAAGCCAGTGTCTCTCGCCTTATCCTTTGAGAATTCTTCCATCTATCCATGAAGCTGCTTCTTCACTCATACAAGATCAAACTATCAAGACAACTAAATCCAGTAGCAACTCCACCTTCATCCGTGTCTCTTCCTTTCGTTCTAACCATATAACCTCCTTCTCTATTGTGCAAAATTTCAGGTTTGATTCCTTTGCGCCATAGTACAGTACCATATATACTCATTTCGGTGATGACATTGTCAGTTGCGATGTTACCGTCGCTGCGGAGGAGAGTGTTCTTTGCTGCGGAAGGGGGTTTGATCAGTTCCATTAGGATGTATTGCTTGTAATCTCGTTCGGGGATTGATTTGAGGAAGGTGGGGATGTTGGTTCGGTAGATGTTGTTGCCGCCTCCTTCGCGTTGGGGTTTGAGGACGTGGTTTACGGCGCGGGAGGGATCGAGAGCTATAGCGAGACCTTGAGTTGAGGAGGGGTCGGAGGGAGAGAGGGAATATTGAGGTGCGAAGGTTGAGCGGAGAGCCGCGAGAGATTCGGGGGAGTGGTTTGGAAGGAAGTGTTGAAGATGATCTGGCTGGGTGGATGTGAGGACTTGTTGGACGGCTTTGGAACCTGCGAGTTGGACAATAGCTGTAGGACATTTTATCGCTGCACTGCGTTCGATATGGTGGCGTGCTTGCCAGGATTTTGGAGTGTTGTATTCTGATGGAGCGTATAGGGCACGGAAGTAGACGACTGTCACTTCAAACTGTAGATTTGGTGTAGAAGGTGGGGTGTATATCAGAGGTCGTGAAGGATTTGATGAAGTATCGGGTATGGAGGTCTGAGTTAGGATCTGAGATGTGGGAAGACGGAAAGCTGGTATTCCATGCTCGCTCTTGAGATGTTGTGACAGAGCCATCTGGTCGAAAAGGTTGCGCTCGCCATCTTGTACAAGGAAGATGATGCACAAGGGGAGATCAGATTTCGATCTTGGTGATCCATATGCTTTGTGAGCCGCGGCGAGACCAGAAACTAGATTCGGCACTGCATCGTTTGGCGGAGGTAGACCAGTACCAGTCAAGTTTGACGACGAAGGTTCCGAGTTTGTTGATGTTTTGTTGCGTGTGAAGAGAGGGTGAGCTGGATATGCTAATGGGTGTTCTGGAGTTGGGAATGATACCAGGTCGGTATGCAGTTTCGTAACAAGTGAAGATAGTCCGCCGAAAGAAGATGCGATGGTATTGATCTCTATCTGCTTGAGTGACGAAGTTGAGGAGTCATCGACGGCATTGAGCATATAGTCTGATCGAAACAGACCTAGCGAGAGATCCTGAACGAAACCTTCCTCTCTGACAGCTACATGTATCTTCCAAAGATTTTCAATGAAATCGTCGACTTCGAAGACCCTACCTGTTGTCAGATTTGCACGACCGTGCTCAGTCGATATCGAAATATGGCGGACACCACTCACTCTTTCATCACACCCTCCAACCATTCCTCATCATTGGCAATTCCCGCATACAACTCATTGTATACCTGCTGAACACTTCGAGCTTGCTCAAAGCTAGCCCTGGGAAATGGACTAGGAAAAAGAGTGATAGGTGCATTTGTAGCTAGTACATGGTTCGGGTTGATCTTGTCATCAATGAACGCTGGATTTGGCCTCACAGCTAAGCCATGACAGATAGACCAATCTTTGGCTGTCTGTACGAGATATGTCCATTGTTCCGGTGACAATTCTGGTGGATAAGAAGCAAATATACTCTCTGCTGAATGTTTCGACATCTTTGCCTGTGACTATTGAGGAGAATCTGAATAAGCTTCCTTTAATCCAGAGTTAATGTTGATTTACTGACAACCCATTATCGACTTCAAGAAATTTATTTGACCTCTAGAATTGCATCATTTGCTAAATTGATGACTAAGTGACGCGTGAAGATTCTCGGCAAACATTCCTTGCAGATGTACGCGATGCTCCAATCTTCATCTTGATCCAAATTCATAGATTGAGCTACAGGGGAGGACATCAGAAGCAGGGAGCGGTTTGCAAGAAGAAGATTGTGCGTGTTATTGATGATTGTCGCCACTGTACACCGTCGTAACAACCTGTGAAATGTTGGAAGAGCAGTGTTTTTGTTATTTGATTCCCTGGTCGTTGTTGTCTCGACTACTACTACCAGCATCGCCAACAAAAGGCAACTGGTCTTGGCAACATCTGCAGAGCAATCGAGGTAGTCGTCGCCGTGATATATCTTCACTGTTGTTGACTGCGCTACTTCTTGATTCCTTAACCTTCACCATCACCTCTACCCTTCTTCGGAATCAAGATCTTTCCTTGCCTCCCAAATACTTTCCTCTGCCCGTCATATCCTGATTCACTGGCTATGGAAGCCGTCAAATATACCTCAAACAAAAGATAGCGAGATCGCAATCCTATTCATCGGTCAACCTCCCGTCGAGTGCGATCATATCATGCTACAACCTGGCGATCAAGATGATCCTCTGGACTGGTCTATTGACCGTGTCATAGAGGAGTTGTGTCTCACACCTTCACCTACCTGGATTATAGGCACAAACATCAAACCCTTCCATGATCCCATCACACTTGAGAGAGTCTTGAGGGATAATGACATTGATGGCGACGCGCTACTCAATCTAGATGAAACCAGCATTCGAACTGATCTTGGTATAGGGTCCTTTGGTCAACGTCATCGCCTGAAGCAAATCATCTCTGTTCTTCGCCGTCTCTCTCAAAAGTTCGAGCCATCAGACCTTCCTGCTGATCTGAAACCTCAGCTCTCACATGACGCGTACAATGGCAGGACATCCTTCTCGTCCCATGGTCGCGCTGGATCAGTCTTGGCAGGAAGCCCAAATATTGATTTGCCTTCACGACTATCACGTACACCTGTTCCACATCTCGGTAGTCAAGGCGTCACCTCAGCTTCGACATCGGAGCTACAAGCGCAACGAAGCAGGCCCTCAAATCTTGTGGAGAAGAAAGAGACCGGACTCTTGAATGAATTGGAAAGTCATCTGGATGAGGAACTATCAACTGAAACTCGAGTCGGCGGTTCACCGACACAGCAGAACGCCGTTCAGAGCAGAGAATACGTAGACTCAAGCAGCACAAAGAGAAGGCGTATAGCACCCGAAAATATTTCTAAACAGCCTTTTACGTCCACCCAGCAGGTCACTACAGTGTCAAACACCCGAAACTCCAACGAGAAGCCGACCTCTGATCACCATCGCGTCTTGTCCCATCAAATACGATTTGTCTCGGCAGATTATGAGGACATAATTCAGCGAGCATACAAACCAAGACCATCCCGAAATATTCCAGCATACAAAAAGCTAGTGAATGCAAAACTTGTCAAGGCTCACAACAAAGTCTCGTCAAGTGATGTCAGCCCACGCACTGAATTTTACTGGGAAGCCTCACGTCCGAACACAGGGTCGCAGCGTATCGCAGCCAAACGTATCAAGGCTACCTTACTCGCAGTAAGATCCGGGCTTGAAAGCGATGGAAAGTCAAGTGGACATAAGACCAGTTCCGTCGATTCACCACATACAAACGCAATCAAAGACAAAACACAACCTAAATTCGCGTCCAGAGTGGGTTTCGGTGACGATCTAAGCTCTTCACTGCCTGCATTTGAGGAGATAGAGTCAAATACATTAGAGGGAGGCTATCAACGTCTGCTGGAACAATACCCTGCTGACGTAGATGATGATGTTCTTCCACTTTATGGTCAATCAGATGAAGAAGATCGATATGTGACTGATGGCTCTATATCAGATGCTGATAGTAGGAATGATGCTCCACCTGTCACCGAACCAGCTCAGCTGAGCAGTGCTGAGGTTGACGCTGTCATTGACGAAGCCATCAGAGAGTTCAAAGCTGACTGGTTATCTCGAAAGCTTCCAAAGATACAACAGAAAGCGCATGGCAAATGGATGCTCGCATTTAGAGTACCTGGGATGAGAGCAAACATCCTTAAAGCCGCACAAAATGATCTTGATTCAGCGTCAAGACGCTTGCCAAATCTTCGATCTGCGTATCATGATTCCGTCTGGACAAAAGCTACCGAACTAAAGCAGCTTTGTGATTCACTTTCTGCAACGATCGATCTTATTGAAGAGAGCAGTTATTACGTTCAAGTTCTCAAAAGTGAACAAGAACCAACTCGACCGTCACAGAAAACTTCTAAGCGACCCAGAGCTCCTCGTAATTCTGTGCCTGGAGAAGTGAATTGCTCAAGCGATGAAGACGACATCAACAACTTCATCATCGACGGCACGTTTGATGAGCCAGGCATATCTCAAGACCCTATGAATACAGACTGGAATCCAAAGCTTGTGGCATCCGAACCAGACACCTCTAACAACGCAGTCGGAGGCGGAGAACGTCAATTATCGGACACGGCGAGAGAGACTAATCTTGCCGTAAATCAGAACGATATCCCGACAAATAATAATATTATTGACATTGAAGATGACTCGGTCGTTAGCTCGATTGAAGTTGATCGTATGAATGATGTCGAATACGACCTTCCAAAAACGCCGGTACGAGTCAGAGACCCTGTCGACAATACAGCTGATGCAGACGATGAAGCGCACCCACATAGCTCGACTAAGCGAACCAAATCTGCAAAGAAACGAGCTCTGAATGACAGCAAGAGACGAAACCCACTTCCAATTCCACTCTCATTTGGTTTCGATGATTCCAACTCTGATCTCGACTCTGATCTTGACAGAGCTTCCCGACTTCCCGGGTCCAAATTCAAGAAGCAGGGTCGAAGCACTGTACAACCAATCGATTTGACAATGTCTAGTCCACCGAGCCATTCGCCAGTCAACAATGAGTTCGAAATACGCACACCAGAATTGAATGCAGTTGATAGCAAAAGAGAGTCAAGCACCAGGATTCTAGTCAACAATAACCCTGAATCATTTGCTCTTGACATTCCAGAACTACCGGAGATTCAGAAGACTCTTGACACGAGATGGAAAACAATACAAGCGGCAGAAAACAGGCCTTCGATTCTAGCTCTAGCTAAAAGTGTGTATCTACTGGATAGGAGCGATATCCAAATGATTCTTGTGTACATCAGAAAATTGACTGCAAAGGGTGCCTTGAAGGAGGCTATTCGGACATTTCTCAGCGCGATTCATGAAGAAGACAGTGAGCCAATAAGAGCAGATATTTTGAAGCAAGATCAAGAGGCTGCCGGAATGTCAACCCTGCTTTTTCTCTCGTATATCTTCGCGCAAGAATTCTTAGAGCTATCTCAAGTGAGTCCAGAAGAAGCAGCAGAAGCATGGAATCAAAAGAGTATGAGTTTTGATAATTTCCGTACTTCGCTCCTCAATCTACTTCAGCATTGGCTACAGCATAATAATGAATCCACCAATAAGCTACAGTATCGACCCAGAAGCTCAGATACTACCGACGAAGAAACCGGGCTTGAATCAGAGTTCGATACTGCAACAGACATTGACTACGAAGGACCGCCACCTCCAACACAGGAAAGAAGAAGAGGAAGACCAAAGGGAGCAAAAAACAAGAGACAATCGGCAGCCACTGTGGACATACAACGTTCAGGCAAGAAGAGAATGGCAGAACAGTCACGTCTAAAAATCGAGCTGACTCGTAAGCTTAGAGGTCTTATGAGCCATAACGGTACTGTGTTAGTTCCCATCAACTTCAAGGAGCCAATTGTATATGTTCACAATAATGTCGCACCACGACTACGACCTCATCAGGTCGAAGGTATTCAATTCATGTGGCGAGAGCTCGTTGAAGATCCAAAGCATCAAGGTGGTTTACTAGCTCACACAATGGGATTGGGAAAGACAATGCAAGTCATCACAGTGCTGTCAACAATTGCTCAGTGCAACAAGTCAACTGATCCAAAAATCGTGGGTCATATTCCGAAACAACTTCGCGATTTGCGTGTGTTGGTGCTTTGCCCTCCTACATTGATAGCAAACTGGTACCAAGAATTGATCCTCTGGCTACCAAATCACGATACTTTGGGTCCAATATATCGAGTAGGTATGCTCAGTACAAAGCCTTACTGGGATATTAAACAGTGGGCAGAGACAGGAGGTGTACTTCTGCTAGCCTACAATCGTCTGGTTAGTTGTTGCAAAGAAACATCACAGAGAGTTGGATCGACAGTGACAGAGCGTGAACAGATGTCTGAGTGGCTATTGAAATTGCCAAACGTCGTTGTTGCAGATGAAGCTCATATGCTAAAGAACCCCACATCCAAGACTTCTTTATATGCAAATAAGATTGTTACTCACAGTCGTTTAGCCCTTACAGGCTCGCCACTCAGCAATCATCTAGAGGAGTACTGGGCGATGATCGATTTCATAGCACCCAAATATCTTGGGGAGAAGGCTACATTTCAAAGCAAGTTTGTGAAGCCGATCGAGCTAAGCTTGAAGGAAGAGAGCAATCCCTACGAGCGCAGAATAGGACTGAAGAAGCTTCATGTTCTCAAGCGTATCCTTGCTCCTAAGGTTCACCGAGCTGACATTACTGCTCTTGCTCATGATTTGCCCTCGAAGACCGAGTTTTATATCACAGTGCCATTGACGGAGTTGCAAAAAGAAGCGTACACCCTGTTTGTTCATCACTTCAGGAAGGTCGCTACCCAAGAAGCACATTCCAAAGGCAATATCCTAGTCTGGATTGCGATGCTCTCCTTACTGCTCAATCACCCTTTCTGTTTTGTGAAGAAGCTCCAGGAAGAAGCCATGATCGATGAACACATCAGGAACCAAGTTGCCCAAAGTCTCAACCCTGACAAAGAGGTTGAACAACTACCTCGTCAAGGTAAAGGCGATGATGACGATGCAGGTTTGGCAGAAGATGTCGATATCTCTGAAGACTTGGTCGTCCAAGATGTTGCAGCAAAGGCTATTCAGCTTTTTGAAGAGCACAAAATCACTCATAGTTTGGATGATCCTGCGCTCTCACATCGATGTCTTTTGGTCAAGCGTATCCTGGAAGAAGCCTTAAAGTTGGGAGAGAAGACTCTCATTTTCTCACATAGCATACCAACCTTGAATTATCTGGCTCGCATGCTCCAGAAAATGAGGTGTCAGTATGATCGTATAGATGGAAGTACCAACACTCGCGTTCGTCAAGATCTTGCAGTCAATTTCAACACTGGCAACAGCGGAGCAACGGTCTTCTTGATCTCTACCAGAGCTGGTGGTCTTGGTCTCAATCTTCAAGGTGCGACTCGTGTCATCGTTTTCGATTACGGTTGGAATCCATCTTGGGAGGAACAAGCCATCGGTCGTGCTTTTCGTATGGGTCAAAAGAAGCCAGTCTTTGTTTACAGAATCCGAACTGGTGGTACGTATGAGAATATCACCTTCAACACTACCGTGTTCAAGACACAATTGTTCAGTCGCGTTGTTGATCATAAGTCCATTCTTCGCAAAGGAACTAAGAAGGCAAATGCCGACAAGTATTTGTTTGATCCTGAAGATCCTGAACAAAAAGACTTCAGTGAATGCATCGGTAAAGACTCGGTTTTGGATCGCGTTCTAGACGGAGTCGACTGTGTTCGCAGCATTGAGTTGACAGAAACCTTTGCTCAAGATATTGAGGAGAATTTGACACCTGAGGAAGAGCTTGAGGCAAACCAAGAACTGGAGAGCGAAAGATTGCAGCTTACCGATCCTGTGGAATGGGGTCGTCAACAGCGACGTGCATTGTACAGTTCAACCACAGTTCAGGTTCCGGCGGCTACTCAAGGCCAAGGTCAAGCTCCTCAAAAGCAGCAGAGCGCGGCTCGTAAATGGGTTTCCTTCAATGACGAACTGCGCTCACCATCAAACTCGTTCAGTCCAATTCAGAAGGCCCTCAATGATGGTCTTATAACTGCACGTGAGGTTACTGAGGCTACTCATCGACAAACTATTCCGCAATTGTTGAATAGAGTCCTCACGCTCAGAAGCGAGACGAATGATAAGGAGGATTCACCCGACGAGGTCTCGACTCCATCTCGTAAACCACGACGTTACCTGTTGAATCAGAGTCAACTACAACAAAGCATGCAGCAGCAAAGAAATGACCACAGCTCAAGGACTGGAGAATCCGTAACAGGCGATCAAAATACACAAAACACTAACGATCAGAATGCTCCTGGATGCCAGTCTCAATAGGTCTGATCTTTTCCAAGGGGCACTGTGTTTCAAATTTGCAAACGGCGTAATCGGGTTGTAATTTCCATTCGTTATTTTGATGATGGCAAGAAGCGATATATTTAGCATGGAGTTTAGGAGCTAAGCTAGTGATGGTATCTGAGCGTCTGTACTAGCAACAGATGAGAATGAGCCTTAACAAATGTAATTAAGCAATAGATCAAATACCGTAAGAGAGACAGAGGCTTTTGAGATAGATATTTTCATCTCAAATGGTTAGTCGAATACCAAGTTGTGTGATCAATTTTCACCCCCATCTTCCTCAAGCATGTGCTTTTGTAGCTTAATTCGACCATTGGTATTCGAATTGTACTCGGACATCTCAATGGGTATTTACGTCCTATCCACATAAATCAGATTCGTATTCGTTACCAATACCACCGACGAGACTGTTCCACCAATGTCCCTCAAATCATTCCGGTCATCAAACGCAATCCTCTACATCCCAACAGGAAAACCACTCAACTCCGAAGCAAAAAGCCCACAAGTACGCACAATAGTCTTTTTCATCACCGGCAACCCAGGTCTAATATCGTACTACGATGAATTCTTGAACATTCTCTCTCGTCCTTACAGTAGGTCCGAGTCTCGGGATCATGCTTTTTCGAGATCACCTTCTTCCTCTGCGGAAGGAAACGAGGAAGAAGAAGTCATCGTCGCGGGGTTCAGTTTAGGTGGATTCGTTGATAGTTCTGCGACGAATACTTTCGATGATGATGCTGCTGCCACTATCACTACCGACAAAGATCCAGCTCCAGCTACAGCTACAGCTACAGTGAAGACAAATCCTTCGCCATCGTCTCCAGAAGAAGAATTCATTTTCCCACCTTCACATACTCGGAAGGAATTATATTCTCTTCGGGACCAGATTGATTTATCATATGAGAGGCTTGTTTATTTGGTTGGACGGGTACGTGAGTACTATGATGGAGGTGATGAATGTGGTGATGGCACTGGTATGGGCGAGCAGTATGAGAAAGAAGTTGAGGACTACAAGTACGAGAGCATAGACAGCGGGAAGTCTTCTACGACAAAGAAGACGGGATCGAGATTGGAAACGAAATTGAAGGTGATATTGATGGGTCATAGTGTTGGTGCATATATCGCGCTTGAAATTGTTCGACTTCATTACCAGTACCAATACCAGCACATGCATACTCAAAATTCATCTCAGCTTCAAAGCATGCCATCCTTCACGATATTCTCAGCCCACCTCCTCACACCGACGATCCTGAATATATCGCATTCACCCTCGGGCCGCATCGCGACTCCCCTCCTGTCGACTATACCGTTCTTCCCATCTCTAGTGCAGCTCCTCTCTTCGAGTCTGTCGTATCTTATCTCTCCAGATCGACTTGAGGTCCTAGTGAGTCGTATCACGGGAATGAGGAAGGGGAGTCAGGCGTTGAAGAGTACGGTTCGGTTCCTGGGAGGCAGGGGAATGGTGCAGCAGGCTTTGAGTATGGCTAGGGATGAGATGAGGGAGATTGGAGCAGATCCATGGGGAGAAGAGGTTTGGGGTATTAGTAAGGGCGTCGCTGTTGCTGAGGGGGCGGGTGATCGTGGTAGTTTTCATGTTGGGGACCAGGAGCGAAGTGAGAAGGTGACAATAGAGGACAATAAGGGGATTGAGTGGATTGCTCCGAGGTTGTATTTTCTCTTTGCGAAGAAGGATCATTGGGTTGCGGATCTTACTAGGGAGGAGATTATTAAGGGATTTCGAGCTGGTCGTAAAGATCAAGAGGACGATGAGATTGGAAATGAAGGTCCAGATAAGGCTGCGAGGGGGCCTACATTCGTAGTTGACGAGACGGACAGACTGGTTCATGCTTGGTGTTTGGAACAGAGTTTGATTGTAGCGGAGAGAGTGAGAGGATGGATTATGGAGACTTTGGAGGAGGAACCATGATTCGCACGAATGAAGTTTAATATATGAGATCTGAGGATGAGACAGGAAGCATATCACATTAATTTCGTATCGTGTCCGTCATTTGGCGTACGTCCTTGCCGGGGCTATCAATGGATAGAATATAGAATTGTGCTATCATATACTGGAGTCAAACTCGTTCCGTCGATAACGCTTTGCTGAACGCGCTCGCCACGAGATGCATCAGTCATTTTCATCTACTTCAAGGCACACCGGATCATTCTGACCTCGATGAAAGCACTGATTTTGCTTGCCGCAACAATACAAACATACGCACACTAGGTAAATAATGGATGATGTTTGTATGTTGATGTTTGTGAGATCATTTGCTGGACTGATACTTGGTGAGGTCTGGCAGAAGGTGCCGACACACCTGATGTACTGGGTTGGAGGGCGCGAATTCTGTTAATCGGACTTCTCCCAGCCGTTCTCATATTTGAGTGTGGAGTTGCTCGAACGAAGAAAACCTTGGGCCCGGCTTTGTAGCATGATCAAGGAGATTGTTGTGTTCAACGGATTAAGCCTTTCCACCTTAATTCATCGCTATTATTCTCTACTCGACGACCACAGCCGTGTAGCAACGACGCTACAGGTACACAACCGACTAACGGTCACTTGAGCTCCAAAATTGAACAAATGCCACATTTGAACGCGTTGTCGGGTCCAGGATTGTGGATTCTTGTTCATGGCTCGAGCATTCATCTCAACCAGTCAATCCTGCCCTTCGGAAAAGGTCACCCAAAATATCAGGCTGAGCAGGGGGCTGCGGATTGTGTTGCTGATGACTGAGAAACGGGCGTTGTAAGCTTTGAGGATCAGCTCCAGTATTGACATTATGAGAGCGCGCACTGTAGCCAGCATCTTCTTTCCTATTTTGTCCAAACAATTGCTGCAAACTAATATGCTGCCCTTGTTCTGGTGCTGTCTGCTCAGCCTCTTGCACATGACCTCTATGATGTTGCTCTACCGCATTCGATGCTGCTTCCTCCGCAGCTTTCCGGCTGTATGCTGCTAGCTCTGCCAATTTCTTCATCAAATCCGCATTTGCTGTTCTTGCTTGTTCTGTAGAAGTTCCAGCGCCTTCGCTGAATATGAATACACCATATATTTTTTGTTCATGACCTTCTTTTGTACTGATAATGACGTATGGATCTGATATCTCGACACCGCCGTCGTCGGCTTCTCGGAGTTCTGCCTCGAAATTGTCCAGTCCTCGCCTGTTCAGGACTATCACATGATATCTGTCTTCATGATACAATCCAGGTGTTAGTTGACAGATAAACAATGTGCCTTCGATTCCCGTCTTTTGCCATGTTGGTTCCGGGACAGGAGAAAATTCGTAAATGACTGCATAGGCAGCTATAGAAAGTATGGAGGCTATCTCAGGATTATGACGCTTGAGAACTGAAAGATTGAGTTCAGCATCTGTTCGACTAGCTGGCGGAGGTACGATAGGATAATCAGAAATATAACCTTGATTGTCGGATTCGTAGTCGGAGACTGGAGGAGCTTGAAGGGTGAAGGAAGTTTGATGTTGTGACTGCGCCGACTGAGGAGGATATTTAGGTATGTCAACCGATTGCTGTCTCCGAGCATGTGCAGCTCTTCTTGAAGCCATTCTTAACTATGCGTTATAGCGACAGACAAAGCTTCGAGGGAGGTATGACCTCGAAGAGGTAGACCTACCTACTGCCGGGTAATTACGACCCTTGCAAACGGGAAATTCTTAATATGTTGTGTGCACGTTCACCAAACATGAGATGATACCAAACGATCGACTGTCACGATAGTACGCGTGTCCTTGACAAAACGATCTTAAACCGGCGGTATAAAGTACGCACGAACATATCTTCAATGTCAATACATGAATAATGAGGCTTGAGTCCCCTTGCCAAATAAGGAAAGGCGTGACCCCAGAGTAGATGCAGATCGCACTGGCCCCCTTTCTCAAGTTCCCGACATTGATTGCTGTCAATTTTTGGAATCATCTTCGATTATCCCTGATACTTCACAACACCCATCGACATACTCGACGCCTGAGCAATCGTTCTAATTGTTTCGCGTTATCACCACATATTCAATTGTTCTTCCATCGACCACGAAAAAGGCTCAAAGCCACCAATATTTACACACAGACACCATGTCTTCCCCATTGAATGCGGTATGCCAGAATCCTGCCTGCGATTAGCAAATCACTTCTTTGATATCATGCCCTTAAAATGCTGATCATCCATTCTGACTGTAGATGAAGATCAGGAGAAAGAAGAATGTCAAGAAGGGTATTCAATTCTGTTTGATGGTGTGCGGCGCAAGTGGAACAGGTAGGAGATCACATGTTTGAGCATCGCAGTACACACAACTGACAACGCGTTATAGGTAGAACAACGTTCGTCAACACATTATGCGGCAAGCGAGTCCTACAACCTAAAGATGCCGACGATGCAGCCAATGCACATCTTGAGGAAGGTGTTCAAATCAAGCCAGTCACTGTTGGTACGTTTGGAGATACAAAATATTTGGAAACAATCTTTCTGACTACAACAAACAGAACTCGAGCTTGACGAAGAAGGCACACGTGTATCATTGACCATCGTCGACACACCAGGCTTTGGTGACCAGATTGACAACGAGGCGTCTTTTGGCGAAATCGTTGGGTATTTGGAGCGACAGCACGACTACGTTTTGTCCATAGAGTCACAGATCAAGCGTAACCCAAGATTCCGCGACAATCGAGTGCACGTCCTCCTGTACTTTATTACACCTACCGGACACGGTCTTCGAGAACTCGATATCGAATTGATGAAACGACTATCCCCTCGTGTCAATGTAATTCCAGTCATTGGAAAGGCTGACTCCCTCACACCTGCCGAACTCCTAGAATCAAAGAAATTGGTCATGGAGGATATTGAACATCACAGAATTCCAGTGTACAACTTCCCATACGACGTTGAGGAAGATGATGAAGATACAATTGAAGAAAATGCAGAGCTTAGAGGCTTGATGCCATTCGCTATCGTTGGTTCAGAGGACGTTATGGAGATCGGTGGAAGGCGAGTTCGCGCAAGACAATATCCATGGGGTGTAGTTGAGGTGGATAACCCAAGACATTCCGACTTCCTTGCACTTCGAAGCGCGCTACTACACTCTCATCTTGCCGACCTGAAGGAGATTACACATGATTTCTTGTACGAGAACTACCGAACGGAAATTCTTAGCAAGAGCGTTGATGGTGTTGCTCAGTAAGTTTTGTTGCTCGTATACGCAGCCAAATGACTAACCAATCTTGTAGCGCACAAGATTCGTCGATTAACCCAGGCGACCTCGCAAATCAATCGGTCCGACTCAAGGAAGAACAACTTCGTCGCGAGGAAGAGAAGCTCCGTGAGATCGAAGTCAAAGTTCAACGCGAGATCAACGAGAAGAGACAAGAACTTCTTGCACGCGAGAGTCAGCTACGTGAGATTGAGGCTCGTATGCAACGAGAGCAGAGCAGTCATTTGGGTGAAGATTTGAACGGCGGTGAGCACGCTTAAGATGTATATGGAATGACTTGGCGTTGAAGCAAAACCCAGGCTTGCTGGTTTAGATGGCATTTTGTTTCGCTAAAAAGCTGTCACGTAATGAGTGAGTGGGAGAGAGCGAGGAGTCGTGTCAGTCATGAAATTGGGCTGAAGCAAGCGGGATGATCATATTAACTTATTGCTGAGCAAGACCTTTTTTAATCACTGTTTCTACATATCAATCTGACTTCTACTGAGATGATGGGTTTGAGGAATTATCATACTTTGTCAGCTTCTTTCACATGTGTGATTGGTTTCAATCAATTCCATGAGAACCCCTGCAGCTTCAGATAGTCGTGGGGTACTCTGTGTAACTCATATGCAGCTATAGATGCGAGAGTCAAATCAAGCACATATAAGCGTAATGCTTATATACTATCAATCGAGGTCGTCCCTTCAAGTGACTGAGCATCGTCGGGCGTAATAGGTGGTATGTTCGGAAATGAGGCGACTGTCTCACCTGCACATGCAGACAATCAATTCTCCACGCTAGGATATTGACTAAAGTTCGTCCTTCCCTCGAATCATCGTCCTGCGCATCGGAGCGCTGAGTACTTTGCACACTCGATACGACCCGACTCGAGATGAGGTTGACTCTAAGTTGCAGCAACGTGATAATGACTGGATTGCAGACGATGTTCCAGCAGGAGCAAGGTCTGGCAAAGATTATCGGGCCACTCCAAGCGATCACATAAGCCAAATTGACCCGTTTTTTTGCCAGACCTTGAGAAGCAACGACGTGCCCTTTATGATCGTGATCTAGCTAAGACATCACATCAAGCTATATGTGAGTATTCGCCAAATAGCGCTTACGTGCTGTGTAGCACAACTACTGCATGATGCAAGCAGATACCCTGTAGCTGTAGGAAATGGTCATCTGCTCTTCACGCTCGCTTCCTTGTTGACGACAGATGACATATTACTCGAGGTCAGTAAGATTGGCTGCAACAACACACGGTATGGGTCGTGAAGAGACTATTGGTTGTCTGCAGTATCTCACAACTTTCGACGCATCAAGTCATCTCGCTCCCTCAGTGTGATGAAGGTTATTCGTGTGGACGGCCCGGCGATGGATATGCCTGACTAGTTTAACACGAGCTCATGGCGCGCGGACTTGTACTTTTGCGTGCTCGCGGTGATGTTGGACATCTCTGCATGAGTGATATGATAAGGGCTCCCACACGTGAAATATGATCTTACTCGGGTGGTGTTGATTTTCCGATTGCACGCTCGTTCGAGCTCTCGCATACGATATGTTGAAGCTACCGTCGCTGGAAACATTCGCTCGAGAGACGAGAAAAGATAGGCCGTCTGTGCGTTGACTTGACGAGGACTTTGTTCATTCCATCCCATTTTCATCCCACTCACTAACTTCCTTCTGGCGGACTTTCTGGGTTGAAATCATTAACCACCGACATCGCCTAATTGACAAACTCCACACTGTTTTCTTGCCGATCTCCTCATTTTGCATTTCCCATCTCCCGTTTTGTTGTTTCGTCTCTCACGTCACAAGTCTCAACCCAACATTTCTCCTCCTGTCTGCTGTACTTCTGAACGCATTTGCTGTCTCGAGTATACCTCTGTTGGCTGTCGTTTTACGACGAGGATCACTTGTCTACATCACTTGATCTTGTGTCTTCGAACTCCATTCCTACTCGTGCATTGTACGTTTGAGTATTTGACGGCACCCAGGCCATGCACCTCACCACTAGTGGCTCTCAGCTTCACTACCGACATATACATTCTTGTTATCGCTCATGGCACTCTATATGAGCCAGTCGGCAACTCCTACGAGACCGAACTCTGGTCTCAATCTCTTCCATCGCATCAAATCATCCAAAGATTCGAAGCAACATACAAGAACACCTTCTAGACCTGAAACCGCTCGATCTGCTAGTTATGGCTTCAACGATCGGATTGCACCGCGCGACTCCTTTATTTCAATACCAGCACAGGAAGGAACAGGTCTGAGGTCCAGAAGATTAAGTGTGGGTGTACAAGATGAGCTTGTGGTTGATGTATGTGAACTGGATGACGAATTCACATCTGCTTCCAAATTTGGCTGGAGTAAACAATGTGGCAAGGGAACGAGTGCTACGGTGAAAGTCATGATCAGGAAAGGTGACAAGAAGGGCGAAGTTCGTCGATATGCTGTGAAAGAGTTCAGGAAAAAGTCGTCACGCGAGAGCGAGGAGGAATACGTGAAGAAAGTCAAATCAGAATTTACAATTGCAAAATCTGTACATCATCCAAATATCGTCGAGACTGTTCGATTGTGTACACATGCGGGACGATGGAATCATGTTATGGAATATTGTTCCCAGGGAGAACTATTCAATTTGGTAGATCGCAAGTACATGAAGCCGGAAGATAAAACCTGCGTGTTCAAACAAGTCTTGCGAGGCGTGAGCTATCTGCACGACAATGGAATAGCGCATCGAGATATAAAGCTGGAGAACTTGCTGATGACAGAGAATGGACACATCAAGATCACTGACTTTGGTGTGTCAGAAGTCTTCAGTGGTGATCATCCTGGAACATCGGCTGCACATGGGTTGTGTGGGCAGAATATGGGTGAACCTCGAATGTCGACACCTGGTATCTGCGGATCGAAACCGTATATCTCTCCAGAAGTACTGGACCAGAATCGATCATATGATTCCAGGAAACTCGATGTGTGGAGCTGTGGGATACTTTATGTCACACTACTCCTCAATGGTAATCCCTGGCAGAGTGCGAATAAGCGTGAATACGCGTATGCAGAATTTCTTGAAGGATGGGAAAGATTTCTCAAGGACGTTGGGGATGAACCAATCAACGAAAACTCATATCCAAAATGTGGTCAACTGTTCACTGTCATTCCAACAGCAGCTCAGAGAAGATGTATTCTAAAAATGTTGCATCCAAACCCAGATAAGCGTTGCACCATTCGCGATGCTCTCTCAGATCGTTGGATCAAATCGATCAACTGCTGCTCGCCTGATGCATCTACAGATAGGCCCACCAGTGGTATTGATGTGTCAAAGATAGGGTGTGCAGAAATGGCATCCAAAATGAAAATTCAGGCCAAACACGATCATATTCCACCGCCAGTGAAAAGATTGCCACAACACAAATTTGACATGGGAGATGGATACTCGAGATATGATTGAAGAGAAACTGGAGTTTCATGAAATCTGACTTGCGTGATACGAAGTGCTCGGAAACGCTATCAAGATGAGGCTGCATATCACGATATTGCTTTGAGAGAGGGAATCAAATTAAGCGGAGGCGTTAGTATGGGTAATAATATTCACTACAGTGAAGGATAGTATAGATTGCATTTCAAGATGAATGACTACCTTTTCCTAGTGTTCCCATAAACCATAGTAGTAGAGCCTCATGTATAGTGACTAACTTTTGATCTGATTTGCTCGTACTCGTGCTCTGGCTCACGTCAAATCCATTGACAGCGCGACCCCCACGCATACTACGTCATTGATCGAACTTCAAAGTACACATGCACTGCACTACACATCAAGAAATCCATCGTATCGTCTAGTACTACTATTTGTCCATCAGCCATCCAATAACATACAAGCCACTACTACTTCATACATCTCTTCAAGTTCAGCGCTCAGCCTCCATCAAGTCACTTTATCATTTTCGTCTTAATCCAAAATGTCCCCTCCCTCCGCCACCACGACAATCAATCTCAAAAGTCCAAGCGAATCTCAAGACGGAGACATCAGTACTAGTGCCAGTACCAATGACAGTAACGACAACGAGATCGGATACGAATACCTTGCTGCTAAAGCTCGCGCGACTCAAGCTCAGGCTGTAAATGGTATACCTGAACATATTCGTGTCAAGAATCGGAGGAAACGGTATCTTGAACTTCATGCTGAGTATTTCTTTGGTGGGGAGGGGGAGTTAAATGGTAGGTTTTGTTGGTGTTTGTTCGCTGTTACATCTTCTTTTGCTTTTTGGTTTATGCTGCTTTCTGTGATATGCTACCGGCGATGCTCTTCACCGGAGGAGGGTTGGTATTATGTTGTACTTCGCTTCGACTATATGAGTGATTGTGTTCGTGTGCCGATTGAGAATCACGATGGATACTTGCTGTACGATTCACCTGTGGAGATCACGCCTCTGCTTTGAGGTCAGACAACATTCGGACGTTGTCAAGCCGCAATCTTAGTTATATGCTAAACGCTTTGGCCCGGGAGCATCACTGTCATTCTTGGTCGTCCATGTGTTCTTCGTGATCCCTGCCCCTCTTGTCCTTCTGCACAACATCAAACTCACTCCACAGCACGAACGGAACATAAAACGTAAAATGTGAAAATTACAGGACCTAACGATAAATATGATGTATGTCAAGTACAGATCCTCTTCTATACGATCGACTGATTCGTCGATTCCAAACTCCAGCCGAGCGAGAAAGCGAAGGCCGCAAGAAAGGTTATTCTGGTGTCTTGGAAGCAGACATATATCGAGGTGAAGCAAAACTTCAAGCCTTACGAGACCCTAATCGAGGATCGGAAGAGTCTGGTGTCGCTGTGGTCTACAGGAGGGGACCGAATGGTGAGATATTGGAAGAGGAGAAAGATGATGTCCCGAAAACAAAGGAAGAAGGCGAGGTGAGGTGGAAAGAAGAGATAGGCAGAAGGTTTATAGAGGGACTGGACGAAGGGTTTGACTATAAGGCTGTAGATGGAGATACAGAGTTAGACGACCATAAAGAGGAGGAGAGGTCCGTTGAGGAGAAGTATTTCGAGGAACAGAGTCCTGAGTGGATTGATGGTCTGGAGGAAGAGAGGGAATTGAAGGGAGAGACAGGAGTGCAGGATTTTTAGAGTGGGCAGTATGCCTGTGAGCTCCTCGAGACAGTCAAGACCACCCTTCGAGGTCTGATGGTTTCCCGCAATACGAACGCTTCGCCCTCTACTGTCTACAACTGTTTTATGTGGAAATGAGTAAGGCGGCACCTCTTCCTAGCACGAAGTCAAAATGACGACTGGATTGATCAACCATCTCACGCGACTCGCACATCTCACATACGGCATACGTCAAAACACATCTTCACTTTCAGTCTTGAGCATGAAGTCCTGCCGCTCTTTAGGCGTGTTCCACTGTTCCCTGGCACATTTGCTTCGAAACTCCATCAACAGCATGGTATCATGCATCTGATCCCTTGAGGCATATCACTGGCGACCAAGCTTTTCTTCGATCCGAGTAATGTCGGGATCTCTGGTACCTCCACAGGGTGCGTCTGAAAGACTTGACTAGAGGTGAGGAGGCGGCATGCATACCCAGACGAGATAGGATCGAGGTGAATCGATGCGTCATTTTGTCAAGAAGAATATGCTGTCTTACGAGGTTAGAGTCTGCGGGTTGCATGTTGGAACGCATTCGAAAAGCAAAGCAGAACAGACATGCAAGGTCTGGCGAAACTAACTAAGCAACTCAAGGCGATCACATCTACCGACTTGACCTGCCTATTTCTGCCAGACCTTGACATGCCAGGGGCTTACCTAGTGGAATCACGGTTGCGTGATCGGCGGTCTCATTGTTGGCGCCGTCTCTTCTTGACGTGAGGTCCGAATTGGACTCGCGCCCTGCGCTTATGCTTTTGAAGCCGTTCCAGTCCCTTGGAGAATCGTCGTGATAAGGTACCATTCGATGAGAAACTCTTCGTCCGACTCCATACGAAATAATCCCGAATCCCAAGTTTCTACCGCTATGAGAATCCAGCTGACTTCAGTCCGAGAGTTGAGCAGCCAATGGAGGGAGATCAAGCACGGTTGAGCATATACATAGACCCTGCATAAAGAGAGATCTGGAACCAAAAGCTGTTCAGTCATCTTCCAATACTAAGTGCAGTCTTTTGTACAGTTCGTCTACGTTTACAGTCTCTATGACACCACGCTGTGAGATGAACATGCAGAATTCGAATTGCTTCCCCGCTCGTCATCGCATGGAGTTATAGTTCCTCGCTAGAAATGGATTCAGGGATCATTGTATGTAACACTACGTATCAATAAGGTTAGAAAATTCTTTAAGACTGCCCAACACTGCGTACTCACTTTACAGTGGCACGCAGGATCCGATACTGACGGGACAAAGTCCTCTGATTTCGGACAGACTTTCCCAAGATGGGTCCCGTCAATTTCGGCGGGCATGTGTGGTGGTAGTGTTAGCAGGGGTACTGTACAGTGGTTAGTCATGGAGTCAAGTGAAGCGACAACAGCCATCTTGTGGGAATTTAGTAGTACAAATGCTTGATCTTTAGTGAGACTCGACAAGAACGATTGGCCTCGAGACGTATAGATCAGATTAAGCTTTTAGAGCTTGCTTACATCTCTCCATAGCCTTGCGAGGTGCAGCGACAATCACATGGTTGTATCCACTTTGTCTCCACATTGGTATTTCAAGGTCTCCTTTCGCTGATACTATGCCAAGGTGTGGCTGAAATTAGCGGCGCGGCTTTGGTAGTCATGTCAGAGGAAGTGCGCTGTTTTTCCTCAGCTAGACCTTGCAAACATACACTCAGTTAAAATTACATGTTCCGAGAAAGGATTTCAATCCATGAAGATGATGACCAGTACAGATCTAGGAGCATTGTAAGTATCATTGTGTAGAACACTACAGAGATACGGGCCTGATACTCATAAATCTGAGGTCTGACCGGATCTAAATTTTCGACCATTGTTGATACAGGTTTGTGATCGTGCCGTGTTGGATCTCACTACCGGTGGTCTAGAATGCCACGAGACTAGGCCCAAGGGTCATATGTTAGGCTTGTCTGGATTGACCCTGTGCAATACATGGCATCTGCAGCCCGCGGCATGAACTCTAACGATAGCTGCATGCTGTGCGGCTGAAGTACACGTTCATATCACAATCTATGGCTTCTTCGGCACAATTGTTCAGCTGAGCCGTCTTAGCTGGAGTCTGATCTCCGACGAGACTACGCTTTTGGTGTAATATGGCTGGTGAGAGGCGAAGTGAGATGTCTCCTGGGAAAGTATATAAAGAGCCGTGACTCAAAATATCGTCCTGGTGTTTTCACACCTCTCTACTCTTCTTGAAGAATACCTCGTCGCTGTAAGCATGTTCTCTTTCATCTTGTTCTTCGCAGCTTTGCTGTTGGCGACTGTCGAGGCCGCAGGCTCTGTGTGTACGCAGGCTCCCTACTCTCTTCTCTTGCCATTATCCAGTTATCCTGCTGCACAGTCATTCTGCTCCTCCAAGTATCCGGTTGCTCCATGTACTCCAACGACAGCGACAGTGATCACTTCATCCACGTCTACCACAACCCAGACTACTACAGTTGCAACTGCGACTATCACTACAGGTACGAGTACCGTCACGACCACCGTCGCAACAAGCACAGCTACCCTCACCACGACAACAATTACAGTCACGACAACGACCGGAACTGTCACGAACACCATCACTGCACCAGCGTCGACCACTACCAACACAGTCACCAGCACCGAAATAGACACAGAGACGGACACAGAAACTGACACAAAGACGAATACGGAGATCGATACGGCGACTACTACCACCACCACGACTTTGACTATAACTCCTACAGCTCCCAACCGAAAGGTCAAAAAAGATGGTACTGGTGCACTACCTGTGGTGACACCCCTTAAAGCTCCACCAGTTCAAATCGCCGGAACAGCTGTTAGAAAGGGAAGATATCGCCGGGCTGCTGCTGTCCCCACCACAAGTTCATCAACTACCACAACTACGACTACCAAAGCGTCTAGTACGACATCTACAACTACAAAACCATCCACCACTACAACTACCAAGGCGTCTAGTACTACAACCACAAAAGCAGCGAGTATCACAACTTCGACCACGACTTCCAAAGCATCTACAACTAACAGTCTCGACGCTGCTCTTTCGAGTCTCAAGTCTCAAGCTTCAGCTTTCGTCAGTACTGTATGCTCATGCATTGAAGCCCATCCAACATGCACAACCGCAACTAGTGTCTCTACCAGTACCATTACAGTGACCCTTACAACTTCTGTCACTGCAACCACCGGAGCCGTGGCAACTACAACATCGTCTGTGACTGCGACAGTCACCACATCTGTTGCTGCCACAACAACAACATCGTGAGTCTCCCTTGTTTCCCCCTCCATTCACTCCTCCTCTCACTAGAGTACACTTCATTCGTTTCGAAGATACTAAAGTTTCCGGGTTCAGTGTCGATGCAACTGCGATAACGACTACGACTCCAACAGTGACAGCCACCTCCACTACGACCACCACGACCACTACCACGACCACTACCACTACCACCACGACTACGATCACTACCACCACCACAACGACTACTTCTACCGTGACTACCACGACGACTGCACCTGCCGTTCCGTCTTGTTCTCCCGGCCGTCAATGTGTATCTAACGAGGGATTTAACGTCAATTGCGGGACTGGCATTTACTACACCCAGGGACTTACATCAGTTGTTGTGAGCGCCGCCAATGGTCAGGCATGCTTAGAATCTTGTGCCTCCCAGAAGGCGCTTATAAGCTGCGGTGCCTATGTCTTCAACAGCCTCGACAACACATGTACTCAGTACACTGGAACTGGTGGTTATGCAACTAACAGCGACCCGTATAAAATTCTAGGTGCCTACTACGCTCAATGTTGATTGACAGGATGTACATCGAAATCTGGTTCATCTTCACAGTCGACATAGATGTGATGTAGAGATATTGGGGACAGATACAAGAAATTATGTAATTTTGAAATGAACATTACTACGTTTGAGTTGAAACTTGTCATGTATCGCTCGAAAATCTTGGTGCCGTGTCACATTCTTCAGCATATTGTATGGGAAAGGGGAATTTCGTTCACTATCCGATGCTTTGACCCGGGTTTTCAGGAGTATATTACGATTAAATTCGTTGGGACTTGCTTCTTGCATGAGGTGAAGCACTTCAAGTCTGCATGTCTGTCTGGGACGCGTGCTCATCCTTTTTGTTTTTGGATGGAATTTTTCATAGAAGCGGCAGGTGTAACAGACGGGCTGGCTAGTAATATCGCCAAGTCGATATCACGATGATATTGTTGATGATCGACTCCAGTGATGAGTGTGCCATGATAAACCACAGTGCAATTCTTTGAGAGTATACCGATAATAGTCGTAGTTGAATGTTCGTTATATCTTAGTAGTGTAGTTGACTAAATCTTTCCAATACGAACGAACTCGAAGTTAGTGTATCGAATTGTAAACAGTACTGCGCTAGAAGCTTGTTAGACTGAGATCGCTTCTCCGCATCACCGAGGTACAGAACACGAGTCTGGAAGTCCTGTCAACACCACAACAGGATGGAGATCATTTTGGCCTTGAAGGTCCCTTGATTCAAGCATAGACGGTAGCAGCGACGACATACAGTAGGAGCGCGATACTGTTCCTATCCTTGCTCAGACATGCTACCACAATGCTCAATATGAGAATCGGTCGATCAATATGGCGACCTTTACGAACAACGTACCGTCGCGGTCTCCTCACACAAGCATATATCAAAGGACCTACTTCTCCACCACTCTTCGAGGATACGATAGGTGAACATTTTGCGAGAATTGTGTCAGCAAATGGTGATCGTCCAGCCGTCATATCACGAGAGCAAGGTCGACGTTCCACCTACAACGAACTCGATCGAGACAGTAACGTCCTCGCGCGCGGCCTACAAAGTCTAGGAGTCAAGAAGGGAGATAGAGTCTGTGTACATCTTGGAAATAACATCGAGTTCGCAACTCTCACATATGCCTGTTTCAAGCTAGGGGCTATACTGGTACCGTTGAATCCTGCGTTCAATGCGACGCAGATAATATCGGCTTTCAACCATCTCTCTGCTTCACATTTGATCATTGGCGCGGAAACAAATCTACCGTTCAAACCTCCACGGTCGAATACTTCTATACTGGAGACTATTGTTCCGGATCTACAGAAGTCTAAGCTTGAGTCGGAAGCTATTCCTAGTCTCAAACATATCGTGCTCCTAGACAATTCGTCCAATCGAGTAGACACATCATCTTTTAGGGCTCTTACACCTTTTCATGCTATTTCTCAGGATACAGATACATCACAACCTACTCCTTCAGCTGCTCTGTCGAATACTGATATAGTCAATATTCAATTCACTTCGGGCACGACTTCTGCTCCAAAAGCTGCTTGTTTGTCTCATCGCAGTATTCTTAACAATGGAGCACAAATTGGTGACCGGATGCTTCTCACACCAGAAGATATCGTCTGTTGTCCACCTCCACTGTTTCATTGCTTCGGATGTATTTTGGGTTACATGGCAACAGCAACACACGGTTCGGCGATCGTATTCCCAAGTGAGGCATTCAATCCTCTAGCTTCACTCAAAGCAGTTCAAGAAGAGAAATGTACAGCTCTATACGGTGTACCGACCATGTTCTTAGCTGAGCTAGAACTAATCGCCAACAAAACCGTAGCGTACGAAGGTTTCCAACATTTAAGAACAGGCATAGCAGCCGGAAGTTCAATCCCAGCCGAACTAATGAGAAAACTGCATAAAGTCCTAAACTTAACAGAACTGACAATATGCTACGGCATGACAGAAACAAGTCCAGTAAGTGCGATGACAACAACCGACGACCCCCTCGAAAAGAGAATCACAACCGTAGGCCGACTCCTCCCTCACGTCGAAGCCAAAGTCGTAGATCCAACAGACCACACCCGCATCCTGAATGTAGGCGAAAGAGGTGAACTAGCCGTCTCAGGCTATCTCGTCATGAAAGAATACTGGGGCCAACCGACCAAAACAGCTGAAGTAATGGTCCAAGACCCCCAAGGCAAGACATGGATGCTCACAGGCGACGAAGCCTCCATCGATGAAGACGGCTACGTAAGCATAACAGGCCGCATCAAAGATCTAATTATACGCGGCGGAGAAAACATCCACCCACTCGAAGTTGAGAACTGTCTCTTTGCACACCCTTCCGTCAAGGAAGTCAGTGTCGTCGGCCTACCAGATGAAAAGTACGGCGAAGTCGTCGCCGCGTTCGTCGTTAAACGAGATGAGAATTTGGGTATTGAGCATGTGAGGGATTGGGTCCGGGAACGCTTGAGTCATCATCTTGTTCCGAAGTGGGTTTTCTTCGTTGATGAGTATCCCAAGACGGCGAGTGGGAAGATTCAGAAATTCAAATTGAGAGCTACGGGCGTTGAGTTGTTGTCTAAGGGAGAGGGTTTGGAGAAGTAGGGTGGGATCTTGAAGGATTGGAAGGAATGGGAAAGAAATGAAAACAAAAGATGAAGATTGAGATTAAGGTCGGCACGCATTGAGAGGAACATATGGATACGATAAAATGGAGCGGATTGAAGAGGAATGGCATGGACTGAATTGGATCCAAATGGGATTGACTGAATAGGATAGGACATATATGTTGCATATCATCAAAAGAAGGCGTTAGCTCATCATCATTATCTCATTCACGGAGAAAAATGCAATCCAAGGGTTGATCTGGATCTGGATCTGGATCTGGATCTGTACTTGTGGTACTTATCACGTACAGAATTCATAGGCATTCGTCCATGCATGTATGTATGTAAAGGTATTCACATCGACTTACTTACACGACGCTATCTACCTATCTATCTATCGATCATCATCGCCATCGCCATCTCTACGTCTCCCTCCATCTCGCGATGAAATCGCCCTGTTCCTACTTCTAGTGTCTCCACTGTCAACGTCTTCTTCTTCTGGTCTATATTTCTTCTCTCGATCATAATGGCGGTCGCCGTCGCGATTTCGCTCTGAATTTTGCCTGGTTCGATGTCGATCTCTATCTTTATCTGTGTCCCGACGGGTTCTGTCCGAGTCGTGATGTGAGGATCTGTCTTTGTGCGATTCTCGTGGTTCGGGGCTGCGATTATTGTGTCTGTGTTTGGATCTGCTCTCTTCTTCGTCGCTTGGTTCTCTTCTTCTGCGATCTCGATCGTGTCGTGATGGACCTGCTGCTGCGTCACTTTTCTCGCGACGATGGCTGTTTCTATTCCTGTCTCTGTCTCTTCTGGTTTCTGATCCGTCTTCGTCATGGCGGCTGGATCGATGCCGCCTTGATCTGTCTCTGTCTCTATCTCCGTTGTCGCCCTCTTCCTTCTGGTCTGCATGGCGACGGCGATGACTTCGGTGATGGTGATGACTGTGTTTTTTCTCCTCTTGCTCTTCTCTTTCCTTGTCTGCGGCAACTTCTTCTCTCTTCTGTTTGATCAGATACTCTCTCATTGGATCTTCTTCCTCGCCATTCTCTTTGATCGCCAGCATTTCCTCTAACTCCTTCTCCGATTTTAACATTTTTCGAGGTTTCTTTCTTCGCTTCCTCTCTTCTCCGGAGTCGACCTCGGCGTCACTTGAGCGCTTTCCATTCTCGTTTATTTCATCTTCATGTCTATCAATCCGATATGTTTCCTCGTCCTCATCGTCTCGCTTCTTGTACCGCGTATGATCCACCCGTAGCATTCGGTCGAATATCTTTGCACCACCTAGATTGTCGACAGCAAGGTCACAACTCCGTTGATCTTCATATTTGAGGAAGGCGAAACCTTTCGATTTGCCGCTTTCCTTGTCCCGTATCAGGTTTAGATGTGTGGGTGAGCCATATTGGGAGAAGATGGTTACGACGTCGCCTTCGGATAAATCTAGTGGGAGACCTCCAATATAGACATAGGCTGTGTCTTTGTAGTCGCGATGCCAGGACGCATTTGGTGGTGTTGCATTCTCTAATTCGGCCTTGTTTAAGGCTTGGGTTGCACGAATCGCTTGCATTTTGGTAGATGGAACAAGTAGGCCGTTGATTACAACCGATTCGAGGCTGAGTTTTATGATTTTACCGATACAATGTGTCCATATTGATCATCAGATTTCGATGCAAGTTCCGCCTGCTGTATGCGACAATATTCTCTGGTGCCTGGCAGCGAAAACGGGTTGATGTTCAAATCTTTAAGCATGAGGATTCTGAGCGGATTGTCACTCCGCAATTCAAACAAATGACATTGCTTCTCCAACACGTAATTTATCCGCATTTCACGTTCATGTAAACAAAACGCCTGATAGTATCTGACTAAAGTATTACACAGTTCCAGAAGAGCGCAGGCATAAATATCTCAAGATTGTCGTCAATAATTCTGTCCAATCGAGACATATACCTCCGGCTGGCTGTGAATCCGACCTTCACTCCCCTGCGGTCACCCAGACCACATGCCGGATGCGCTGGCAGTAATACTTTAACTTACTATGTCTTCGTTCGGTGCGAACTCTTCTACTATCGGCATAGCTAGACAGCCTAAACGTCCAACAGCGAGAGATGGAGAGAGTTCTGGCAAACAACCATTATGGATCCCTATGCTTCAATCTGCTTCCAAGGGCAAAGACCTTCCTGAGAAACACCTCATAGTACTCGGCGGCTCGTCCGAACAACAACGCATCTTTCTCGAACATCTGAACCCGAAAGAATCCCAAAGAAGAAATGACACACGTTCAGGTATTACGAGTCGCAAAACAGAGATACCTATATCGAATAAATATGCGTTGGGATATACATACCACGATATTCTTGATGCGGACCATGAGGACGTACTGGCAAGACAAAATGTACACATGCTCACGAACCCAAGCGGACGATTTGTACCAGTTTTGAAACCTTTGCTGAGTGCGGATACAGTCAAGGACGTACTTGTGGTCATATTGTTGGATTGGAACGATCCCTTCAAGTGGGCAAGAGAGTTACGGCAGTGGACACGATTGCTCAGGAAAGTCGTCGTAAGCTTAGATGAAGCGACAAAGATTGAACTCGAACAATTCATGAACAATTGGAAGGAGAGAAGAGTTGGTCCAGATGCGCAGAACATGTCAGCCCAGGAGTCAAGTGCGATAACATTAGGACCTGGAGAATGGGATGAAGGATTAGGAATACCGTTAGCAGTGATATGTGTGCAGAGTGAGAAAATTCAAGACTTGGAAAGAGATCTAGGATGGAGTGATGATCAATTTGATTTCCTACAGCAATGGCTACGAACGGTGTTGTTAAAACACGGTGCAAGTCTGGCGTATACCGCAACCGGCGATGCCAATAACGTGAGGACACTCGTACATTCAAGTCTCAGCATTCAATCCCTACTCAAGAAGGATGTATTGAAGCATAACATCATTGATCGAGACAAGATTATGGTTCCACCAAATTGGGATTCATGGGGTAAGATTCGTATATTAAGAGAAGGTTACGATCCCGAAATAGTGAGCAAAGCATGGTCACTCGAAATACAAGAAGAACCAGAAGATACGCCAGATTTCACTCCAGCCAATCCCGACGACATACAAGCAATTTTAGACGCATCCCAAGAACCGACATCAGCAGTCTACCTCTTCGAATCCTCGCTTCCAAACCCCTTAAGCTCCTCCTCAATCCCCCAAAATCCAGAAACATCAACCGAGATAACGATAGTCGCAACCTCGATGCAAGAATTCCTCCAAACCCAACTCCCAATCCTAGAAAAACTCCAATCAGAGGACCACGAACACCTTGTCAAAGCCGCCACGAGACCAGGCTACCTAAACAACCCCGTCCCGATAATAGACGGCAACGAAAAGGACCCAGCAGACTACTCGATATCCTCCCGCTCCGTATCTCCGTCCAAACCACCTCGCACAACGCAAGAACATCTAATAGGACCCTACCAAATCAACGTCAACGGAATAGATTTCGACGCCGAAGAAGCAACACGTCGTCTCAGGGAACGTGAATCCGAACGTGTTGCTGCCGCCAACGCCAATGCTGCAGGAGCGACATCCACGTCTTCAAACAATAACAACAATAACATCACCACCAATGGAGGTGCTGGAGCAGGAACAAGAACACCAACCTTCACCCGAACCCGAACCGGCGATTACTTCCCCGTCCCAAGTCCCGGAGCAGGCACAAGCACGCCCTCAGCCTCAGGCGACGGTGGCCAAAAACCCAGTAACGAAGCCTTACACGGCTTCTTCGCGAACTTAATTAAGAAAGGACAAGAACGAGGATCTAGGGGTGGTGCTGCTGGTACGAGTACGGGAACGGGTACAGGTACAGGTAATGTTAGTGGAGCCAGTAGTCCTGCTAGGAGGAGGGAAAGTCCTGCTCCTGCTTCTGTTACTGGTGGTGGTGGTGGTGTTGAGAGGAAAGTGGAATAAAGAAGATGAGACATAATGAAATGGAATGAAGAACAAGTAAGGGATAGATACGGCTATGGATATGGATATGGACATGAATGGTTTTATTGTAGTGTTCTTTACTACTACTTTTCTTCTTCGAAGAGGAATGCTGGAATAGTGGTATTAGTAGATGATAGGGTAGCGAATTTGAGTCGAATTGAATTGAATTGAATGAAATTGAATCAAACGAAATGAAATGATAGCAATTACTATGATTGTATTGTGAAATACTGGTACTAGAATGATATGTTCTGTAGTGTCATACTATCACTGTTGAATAAGGGATTCATTCTCCTGTACTTATTTCTGTTTCTGTTTTGAATTTTGGTAATTGATTTTCAACGATGCGATAAGTAGGACGCGATGCGATGAATGAATACATACATACATACATACGTAGTAATAGTGAGATACGATCAGATCATGTAGAGTATAATCCAACACAGCGTGATAACGACAACAACGGGTATTCCCTTTCCTTTCCTTTTCCTCTTCCGCTGCTTCTCCCCTACATTCAGCTAAACTCTCCTGATGTTGTCCGGGGCATCTGTCTTTTTTCTGATATATATCCAAGCAGATGACTCCAACATTGAGGACTTGATTGAAGACCAATAATCGTCGCGGACATGCGTCTCCGATGAGTAAGTGTAGCAATATGGTGACACATCTATCACCATACCCCATGCCTTGCACTCTACTTTACTTATATCTTGTTCTCTTATCACTTACAACTTAGAGCCTGCCTTCTGTCTCTTAGCCTTCTCCTTATCTCTCAACAAACGTCTCAAAATCTTTCCACTAGGACTCTTGGGAATGACATCGATGAACTCGACTCCGCCCGCGAGATGTTTGTAGCTTGCTTTCTCCTTCTCGACGTGACGCTTGATGCTGCGAATAAGGCTTGCATCTGATTCTTCAATTGAGACAGATGAGGCTTTGACTACGAAAGCCTTGGGAACTTCACCAGCGCGTTCGTCGGGAACTGGAATAACAGTGCAATCAGCTACTGCAGGATGATTTAGGAGGCAAGCTTCGAGTTCAGCGGGTGCGACTTGATGGCCCTGGATGAGAAAAAGAGTCAGTTTTGATGTCGTTGTAGGGTTGAGAAGAAAGTAAAATTGAGTGAGAATTGGAAAGCAAAGAACGGAGGAAGATGAATGGGATGATAGGGTTGAGACTAACCTTTACTTTGATGAGTTCCTTGATTCGATCCACGATCCAGACGTGTTCATTGCCATCTTTACTTTTCTTGATAACAGCTTCATCACCGGTTCTGCACCATCTACCATCTTTGTCTGTGACGAATGTTTCCTTGGTAGATTTCTCATTCTTAAGGTATCCCAAGACGACGGCTGGTGACTGAGCCCATAATTCACCTGGTGTGTCGTATGAGGTGATCTCTTTACCTTCTGGATCCATCAATTTAACTCTAATTCCGGCAACTAGACAACCTGAACTGCCAAACACGATATCTCTGGCGCTGGTTGAGCACACAACAGTGCTAGTCTCTGTCAACCCATATCCTTGTCGAACCTGCCACGAGGGATACTGCTGTGCAAGCTCAGCGGCTGTTTCTTCACCTAATGGGGCGGCACCGGTGAAAATCTCCTTTACAGAGGAGAGATCGTAGTTACTAAGGGCTTGACTGTTCTTCACCATAGCGATGATGATCGGAGGCACGATGTAAAGAGTGTTGATGTGATATTTTGCGATTGAGCTCAAGTAATCTTTCAAATCGAACTTGGGGAGGACGACAACTTGATCACCACGATAGGTAGAAGCGTGGCAAATGACAACCAGACCGTAGATATGAGATTGAGGTAGCAAACCCAGTGCGACATCTTTGTAATTTTTGGCCTTCTTGTCTCTGCTCGGTTGGTCGTATACTGAAATCTGTAGTGTATTGGATATCACGTTCCTGTGAGAGATCATGACACCCTTTGGTAGTCCTGATGTACCTGATGAATAGCACAGGAAGGCGGTCTGACGAGCTCCTTGACCTTTGCTCCATTTGATGGGTTCTAGATTTGAAACAGATCGGCCCAACTTCATGATATCTTCTAACGTTTTAAACCCCTTCGGTGTAGGACCATCATTGGCCATTGGGCAGATGTAGATTTTCTCTTTTGGAATACCAGCTTTAGCTGCAGCTTTGATGGTTGTTTCGAGAAGAGGTTGAACAGTAAACACGGCTTTTGCGTCCGCATTGGTAAGTTGATACGCGAGCTCATCGGCATTGTAGGCTGCGTTTGCTGGGGAGGAAATACCATTTATACGATGAATGGCCCAGTTCACCGACATGATATCAATCTGGTCGCGTTAGTATTGTTTACGAGAGGAACGTGGGCATACGTACTGTGTTGAGGGCGAAAACGCCTATGACCTTGTCATACTCGGTGCCTTCATTTACCTTCCATCCGAGTTCTTTCTGCAGTCCCTTTGCGATGATCTCAACGCGGTCTTTCTGTTCCTGCGGCTTGATGGTTCTTCCAGAGAGACCGCAAGTATAAGAGTCTTTCGATTCTGAGATAGGGGCTCTGCCATATTGTTCATTGAGGACGAACTCAGAGATAGGGATTGAGTCAGGGACTTCAGGAAGCTCGGGTACCCATGAGGGAGGAGTGAACACCATGATTGCGATATCACGTCAACTGACAGTATAAGAAGCGCAAACGCAGATGAGAAAAGGAAGGCACCTGTGTTACGAAGGATGAGTCGTTAACTGTTGAACTTGAAATCGCAAAGAACGTACTCCTCCTCCCGTTTACTGGATTAGCTAGCTTATACCATGGCGCCCCCCGGAAATCGAAGGCCATTTCCCCCAGAGCCTAGAAACCGAAACCGGGACCGAGGTGAAGGCTGTGATGATCTCACTCAAGTTTTTGCGGGGGAAGAAGATATGGTAATCTTGGAGAAATGTTTCCCCCGAGACCAACGTCAATTTCGGGTTAGTGTCTGCAGTGTCTGGACTCTTGGAACTCTGGTCCCTCGGGCCTTCGGGTAACTATTACCAACACTACGGTTATCATGTTGACAATCAATGGCCACGTTGTTGAAGCGATCCAGAATATCTTTGGTGGAGTCAAATAGTCGAATGTTGATGCATCAGCATGATAGATTGCGTGGGCAGAACACAATTCCATGTGTATACTCATGTCGGACACCTATAACCGAGCTTCTCACAGAAGCATACCTTGGCTACGGCGTCCCATCAAGTCTAGCCACTGACGGCACGGAGAAGTCTCGGGAAAGATAAATCGACCAAAGAGTTAATGATTGTAAATTGTTAATCGTAGATTTCCAGAAAGTCAGATACAGAACATTCAACGCTGCCCGCCCATCGTGCACAACGGTAATACTAACTTTTTACATGGTACCGTGTTCGCCTTCACCACTGATATGCTTGTTTTCTTCATATGCACTCTTGGTTTGACGTGGGACAATACTACTGATACTGCTTAGCACACGGGCATGTCCTTGTCGTTCCTGGGAATTATCTGTAGCTGCCGACCTTCGCCATTCCTCTCCTGCGGCATGAGGTGACATCTGAGAGATGCCACTGCTGATGCTTGATGCATTACGTTCATGATGTGGTCGGTTTGTCGTTTGTGCTATTGGTGTGTGCACTTCACGTTCGTCATGAGTTGGTGACACAGCAGTACTGGTTGCAATGGTAGTAGTGGGTGTGAATGGCGTCGTCGGTGACACAAGTGCACCTGTGTCGTGTTCTATGTGAGGAGAAATTGCTGATCGAGCTGAATTGTTGTAGTCAGAACCTTTCTGTGATCGATTTAAATCAAGATCTGCTGGCGGCACTGGCAAAAGATCTTCGTTACTCCTGTTTGGAGCTAATTCGTACGGCGACATCTGTACTGGACCTTGTGCTGGCGATCGTGCATTTGGATAGTAATCTGATCCTGGTGAAGAAAGAGTAGTGCTTCGCATCGAACCAAGATGGCCACCAAGACTGGGAGGATACATAGGATGATTACGGATTGCAAACCCGTTAGGTGTCATGCTTTGTGGACTACTTCCTTCCACCTCTGCCGACCGTGGTGAGCCTGGTGTTATGACGGGCGACGTGACCTGCGACATGAATCGAGAGCCAGGTGAAGCAGGAGCATCAAGCTCTGCATGACCTACTGGCTTGAAGTAGCCTCCGTAGAGTTCGGCTCCTGCTGCGGGTGATAGCCCATCTCCAATTTCTGTAGTATTATCCGAAATTTGTGACTTTGGCGGTAGTGAATGCTGAGTGTTACCCAACCATCTTGCTACAATTCCTCGTGAGTGTGTGGTGTGGGAAGCAGCTTCACTTCTTCGCTTTCTTGCTGCAGGTCTGCAAAGGCACCACAAAGTGATAGCAATTATTGCAACTGCTAAGACAGCCACAATCGATGCAACAACTGGAACAATCCATTTCTTGGCATGCGGCTGTTGCGGTACTTTGGACTGACCTGTGTAAGGATAGTAGGTGGTGATATTGCCGGTATACGAAGTTCGTAGTAGAGTGGCTAGACCAGAGTCCATATTATTTGGCGTTTGTGTAGCTGAGGCGACAGCTGAAGGTACAGTGTATTCACTCCATACCGACGGATCGTATTTGCCAGTCCATTGCAAAGTATTCAGATCAAAGACATCGATGATGGATTTACTGGAAATTGGGGTTGCAGTACTTAAACCTTGTCCACCAACGGAAAACATTTGATTAGGATAAGGTGTCGAACATGCGTGAGAATAACGAGCATGACCAGAATTTCCCGCACTAACTTGCGTCCACTGGAAAGCTGGAAGAGACAGAACCCAAACAGTGTCGTACGGTGGGTTCATGCCAGAGCCATCTTTGAATATGTTAGCAGAAGAACAGGCAACAGGATCGTGAAAACCCCACCATAACCTCCATAAAGATAGATCTGATGTGATGAACCGTCTTTGGGGGAAGCAACGACAGCGCAGGCTTGAGCAGTTGTTGGGGGTGAACTTCCTGAAGTTTGTTGTGTATACCAAACTTGTCCGGCGACATCGTAGACGGGGATTGTGGTCATGAATGATGGTCCTAAATTATTATTTTGGTTGGTTTGAGTGGTGTTGGGGTACCCGTATATGTCACTAGGAGCAGGGACACCTCCGATCACAATAAGAGAGCCTTTACTTCCCATCGGTACCCATACCATTGATGCATCTGCACGAGGCGTAATCTGTGAGGGTAAGACTGTTTGAGACCATTGTGCGTTACCAAAAGATGAGGTGTCAACTCTGAGCATGGTGTTTACCAATGTATTCGGCTTGTTACCGCTGCCGCCAAATATGGAAACAGTGCCATTCGTTGATGAGCGCAACCCACTGAAATAGAAACCAAGGCTTTCACTTGGTATGCTTGCACCAGCGCCATTGGTGATGTATTTCGTGATGCTGTCGGGCAACTGATATGTATTTGAGATTCCGTAGGGATATTGCGTAGCGAGAGAATTAGGTTGATGCAAACCAGCATGAACTACACCTTCGTAGATGGTGGTATTTTGAACCCTAGGATACCCTTGTCCGCTGTAAAACGTATTAGCAATGACAACACAGCATCATTGATGTTACGCACCCGAACGTGTAGAATTCATCTTTATCCGCGAACATAGTCCCACCGAAGAAAATCGGCGCTGATCCATCGGTGGTTTCGTTCAACTGCTCAAATATCGGTAGTAGGTTGTCTTGATCAGCAGTCCAAGGTTGGTGAAAGCTGAGTCTGTACAAAGATCCATCAGGAGTACCAGGAATTGTGACATTGGTCCATGCGTTATTGACCCAATTTCCAACACTGCGGAGTCCACCTTCAATGTACATGGCATCTTGAACAACACCAGCTCTTGCCTGTTGCCAACCAGCTATTTGGAGTGTCGAACTCTGAGCAATCGCCAGGACCGCATGAGCAGTCACAAGAATTAGCGAACGTATTGCCATGGTCTCCGATGTTGAATTCTTTGGCAACGACGGAATTTACATGAGGCTACAATCACGACCGGTCACAAGTGAGCACTTCATGAGAAGGAGGGCTGAAATAATCAGCAACACTCGGTATCGACAGTTCGGCAGTTGCGGGTTCTGACAGACCCTTAGGTCTGGTTCTTTTGGTATCTGGAACCTCCAAGAGGGCACCCACATGTTATGAAATGTCGATCTCACCGGGCATACCCAAAAATATGGATGGAGAGACTTGTCTAGCAGCGTGGCAGAATATTGGATGAAAAACGTGACCATGGCATGAGGGGTTCCACAACAGCAGTCGCATAGATAGTTGCTGCACGAAAGGAAAGCGAGGGTGTGGTGGAAGAACGGACCGGCGAATGAATTAGGGCCCGAGGTGAGATAGAAGATGCAAACCTGCGACTAGCGTGATATGCAGTCTACTGTAAGCCATGTACCATCGACTCCGTTGAGGTTGTATCCACGGAAGTAGGTCTATACGGTGACACAAGCTTGACGCGCTGATAGGCTATATCAGAGTCCAGGCAGGTCGAAGCATGCTGGTCTCAGCCTAAACAGATTTCAGAAGCGAGAGTGCTTTCTCGTGCCGACTTTTACACAAGAAGACTTGAACAAGCTCTGATTTGAGGTAGCCTGAGATAGAACGATGTCTTGTAAGAAAAGTGCCGTTGAGGCGGTATCGACCAAGCGAATGTCAGCAGTGAATGAAGACCTCGACAATATCAGGCTGAGTAGTGTATTGTTCCGGCGCGCATAATAGAAAAGGCGGTGGCAGGGTTTGGGGGCGAGTGGCCAATAGTGGTGGCTTACGATGTTGCTCGACCTGGCAGTAACGCGTCGACCAGAAGCATAAAAGCATATGCAACGTGCTGTGAGGCGATTGGGCTTGAAGCGAAGGATTTGAATATCATGCAGGATCCATGGCAGGCCTTGAAGTCAGAAGAAAACTAAACTGCGCCCAGAAAGTTGACTATAAGACAAATACAGTTTAGCGCTGAGGGGATCGGCGACTTTACCCTCACTTACAGGTCAATCGGTCACTCGGCCAGTCGTTCCTTCCCTTTCTGTTTCCCTCGTTTCTCACCTCCTTCCAAAATTTTAGCCGGGGACGCGATACAGGGCACAATTACACGCGGTTCACTCTCTTCGACTCACCACCATGCTTACTACACCATACCACACGCTTTCAGACCCCGGCCACCTGCTTTACGACCACCCAATCGCCAACCTCTCGATCCCAGAACCAGTCAATTGTGTACCAATGTAGTCATAGCTCAACTCTCGTCCTGACTTTCAATGCTGAAATCGTCCACCATCAACATGACTTGGGCTATCTTCACCGACACCACTCCCGCTCGTACCAGAACCCTCCACCCACAGTATTAGCTTAAAGTCGTTCGGAGAAATGACAAGCACCACGCGATTCGGAAGCTCTCGATCGGCGGTCGTATCTCTGATCTTTTCGTCCCGTTCCTGGCTTTCAAACTCAGCCCTATCCTGTCTAGTCGTGAGGTACCCGCTTCTAAGCTTCAACTAAACAGGTCCGTTCGACGCTAAACGACTTACTTCCGCACAAGCGCTTCTTGTCCGCAGCAGGTAGAATGTCGGTCTATCATCACTGTATCACATCAAATACCTATATTGGCGTTGCAGCATATGTTTGTTGCCCCGAACCGGTGCTCTACTAAACGTGGCCCGCATTGAATCTTAGTCAAGTCGTGAGAATCTATGCACTAAGCTTCAACCTTCCTCATGGTAGGCCGTATATCCCGATCGAGAGCGGGGAAATGGGAACCTGGACTCGGTTCGTATCTGCAGCCGTAACACCATCAATCGCCTAAACAGTTATGGTCACTCCTACAAGGCGCTTCAATGGCCAGCTTGCTTCGACATAGCCTTGCATGTTCCCAGACGGGCATATCGTTGTCGTGGTCAGCATGCAAGTATATCCACATTCTCACCAGTATGATCCATACTCGGGTGCAACAATCGGACTTTTGGCCCACCGTGAGTTGTGGCATGGCCTGACGAAGCAATCGTTGATGGCCTGTTGTCCGGTGTGAGACATCATGTTATAAGGTAAGGCTAGCATGTATCCATTGTTGGGTTCTTGATTTCATGTAACCTCTTTTCACCTGTTTTCTCTGTGCGTGTGTCACTCGTTGTTGCACGTTGCCTTGGTTTTTGCTCAGACCTTCGCTTATCTGAGCTGAGCTTGTAGAGGAAGTGGCGTGAGCTTGTAGGCATTCACCATGTATCTGAGGAAGATTGCTCTGCTGGTAGCAGCATCTTTGACCATTGTAGGAGCAGCTCCGTCTACTTCTGCAGCCGCAGCAGCAGCAGAGACGGTGACAGTGACATCAACGGTGACCGCTGCTGGAGCGGCGGCGACACCATCAACAGTTACCGTACATGATACAGTGACAGTGACTTCAGCAGGAGCGGCAGCGGCAGCATCGACAGTGACTGTTCATGATACGGTCACTGCTAATGGAGGAACAGTTACAGTCACAGCCACAGCAAATGGAGGAACCGTCACAGCAAATGGGGGAACAGTAACTGTGACCGCCAATGGAGGAACCATCACAGTGACAGCGCCAGCAGGATCGGCACAGACAGTAACAGTACAGCAGACTGTAACTGTGAACGGAGGCACTGTAACAGCAAACGGAGGGACTGTGACTGCAGCAGGAGCTGCTTCGACCGTCACTGTGACCGCACCGGGTACGGGAGCATCAACTATTACCGTGACTGCAGCAGGAGCTGGGGCTCAGACAGTTACAGTCACTCAGACTGCCACTGGAGCATCAGTAGCACCAGGAACCGTGACGGTCCTGACTGGTAGCAGTGGAGCAGTAACTGTCAGTGGAGGTACGGCAACCGTTGTTTCTACCTCGACAGTGACTTCCACACTCTCCATCAAGGTGAATGCTGCATCACCCAACGCAGCTACTGCAGCTGCGAATGCGTGCTGGACGAGCACCATCACCAGTACTGTCACATCATTAATCTGGGAGGGTTGTACTATCGCTCCTACAGTGACTGTCACTGTCACAGCCACTAGTTCAGTAATTAGTACCAAGAAAGATACCTTAACTAATACTAAGACGGATACCTTAACTGATACTAAGACGGATACCAAAACTACAACAACTACTACTGTTAGTGTTTCTACAGCTACATCGACTCTTACAAACACGTATACCTACACAACTTCTTTTCCGACCACCATCACAACGACAACAAGTATTAGTGGAAGTTTGACTACGATAACAAAGCCAACCACGATTACTGCCACACAGACAACCACAACAACGTCGCTCTCATGTACGACAATCACCGATACAGCAACTAAGACCACTACTACTACTAGCTATTCAACCACTACATCGGTAAGCACATATACAACTACCTCCTATATTACGACCACGACAACTACAAGTATCAGCGGTAGCTTGACAACCTTGACTACTACCGTTCCGACAACCGTCACCTCAACCACGACTTGTGAATACTCGTATCCAGTGACAACTACTACAACGGCAACCACAACGAGCTACACTACTACCACGTCAGTGAGTACGTACACAACTACATCTTACATTACGAGCACAACGACGACAAGTATTAGTGGTAGTCTAACGACGTTAACGAGTATCGTACCGACAACGATCACTGCAACCACAACTACCACCACGTCATATCCAGTTACAACAACAACCACTAGTTTATCGACTACAACTACTACTAGTTATACTACTACTACATCACTAAGCACGTACACTACTACCTCTTACATTACGACTACGACAACTACAAGTATCAGTGGAAGCTTGACGACTGTTCCTGTCACAATACCTGTAACCAGCATTTCAGTCACAACTTCTTTCGTATCGTACCCAGTGACGACGACGTCAACAACAACGGCTACCAGTATATCCACGAGTCTGTCCACGACCACTACTACAAGTTACACAACCTCTACAGTAACAAGTATAACCACTAGTCTATCCACTACGACCTCAACGTACACAACAAGTATTAGTGGCAGTCTGACTACAATAACCAGTCCAGTTCCGGTAACGGTCGTTTCGACTCTAATTTCCCTGGTGTCATATCCGGTGACAACAACAACGACGACAACCAGATTCTCAATTTCTACTTCCTCCATCACCTTTACTACGACATCACCTGTGGTTGTGATCTCCACAACAAGTATTAGTGGCAGTTTGACTACGATCAGATCGACAAGCACAACTACGGCGGTCATCGTTGCAACCTCGCTCGTATCAATCCCTGTTACTACCACATCGACGGTAACATCGACGACTGTCAGTCTAGTAACGACGACAAGCACATACGTCAGTTCATTCACCACAACTCAAAGGGTTACAACTAGCATCAGTGGCAGTCTCACGACAATTACTAGTTTAGTGCCAACCACGTCTGTGATTACAGCCACTCTTACCTCACCAGTCACGATTGTCAATAGCGTCACACGAACTGTAGTAAGCGTATCCACATCGCTCAGTGTAAGCGCTTCAGTATCTACGGCCACGATTATCAGTGTGTCTGCTACCACATCTCTTAGCACACTAACAGCAACTGTAACAAGGAGTGGAACAACAATAACCACAGTCATAACTACACCAGTCGTCTCTCTAATCACCACGTCGTTTTACTCGACCATTTCGGTGTTCCAGACAGCCACGGTCACAGTATCGAATACGGTCACGATCACACCATCCAGCGTTGCATCCACTTCATCAAGTCCTGCTGCTGCTTCGTCAAGCGCTTCTGCCATCGCATCAACAGTTGTCACATACAGTTTGACTGGTCTGGTGACGTGTGAATCGAGAACGATCAATCCAACTTATACGCCAGCAACTCCATTACCATCCAACTACCTCTTTGGTTGTCCTCCTCACAAGATCTGTCGACCAAAGCAAATAAACTGTAATTTCGAGGTGAACCCACCTAGAGATACATACTTTTGTTCCCCAGAAGATTGTGTTCCAACACAACCTTACCCTGTCCCGATCGACCAGCTTTCTGCCCTTGAGAATGCCAATTCTACTTGTGCATGGTTGGATCCAATTTCACCTTATTTCAACCTCGATCCAACCCCATGGTCCCTAAGTTTTGCTATATTCCAGGTCGATGGACAAGCAAATTGCACTGCAGCACCTGCTTCTACACCCAAATTGCCAACACCAACGCCAACTCCAACCCCGAAATCTTCTTCGACCAGCGTCATTACGCTCTCTACTGTATATCAAACATCGTCAGCGCCACATTCTTCCAGTTCTAGTGCGACGCCATATGCTGAATCTGCTACTCCGTCCTCTTCCTGGGAAGTATGGACCCACACCTCGGTCGCTTCTTCGGCTTCATGGGGAGTATGGTCTCACAGTTCAGTGGCTTCACATGTAGCTGCATCTCAGCAATGGGGCGCTTGGGGTGTATCTACTATGCATCCATGGGCACCAACTGTCACAAAGAGAGCTACTCTAGCAGAGCGTGCTTTGCTACTTCCGCCGGAATGTTATGGAGTCTGCAATCTGGTCAACTTGGTTGTTCAAAGTATTGGTCTGGATCCTGCTCAATTGTGTCCTCAAGATGGACCTTTCAGTGAAGGACTTCTCAGTGTAACTGCATGTATGGATGCACATTCAGGAAGTGGTGATCGAAGTGTTGCCACACTTCTACAAACTGCAGATGATTTCTGTCATAGGCAAGTAGCTTCAACCTCAGCTTCGGCACCAGCAGATATGACAACACCTGCTGCAGTCAGTACTGTTCCCACATCGACTCCTGAAGCCACCACGTCAGCAACCGAGGCTCCGGCAACCACTTCAGCTACGACACAGCAGCCGGCGGTAAGCTCGAACACACAAGCGCCAACATCTGCAACTGGAGCAACTACAGCTGCCCCAGCCACCACTGCCACGACTCCTACTACAGCGCAGGCTCCTACTTCTGAGACATCTGTCGCCGCCTCGAGTACAGCAGTACCAGCTGCACCCTCTACAGGGTCTGCAAGCTCCGTGGTAGTTTCTTCAGCTGCTTCAGCTGCTACCTCGACACCAACATCAGCTGCTGGGTCAAGTCCGACATCCGCTGGTAGTACAGGCGCCGGAGGAAGCGCAACGTCCGCTGCAAGCTCTGGCAGCGGAGCGAGCGTCACATCCGCTACAGGCACAGCTGCTGGTGGCATCAGCTCATACACTGGATATGGAACGAGTACGCAGACAGTACCATCGGCTATTTCATCTTTCACGGGTGCATCAAGTCCAAGAATGGCGCCAAGTTGGATGTTGGCAATTATATCACTCCTTATTATGATGCTAGTACACATATGATTTTGACGATTTACGATATACACATGGAATTAATGGAATACCTTCATTGGGCTGGGAAAAGTGAGAGTACATAATGATTGACTCGTGAAGAATGACAGGAGTGTATAGAGTGCTTGCTTAGAATACAAGCTTCTGCTCCTGAGTAATAATATCATTCATTTTGAAATACTTGTCTGCTCTACGGAATCATTACTTCCTCTTGAATTCGATCCTTTGCATGTGATATGCTTGACAAGTTTGTGCTTCTAAGTAATGATGCTATTCATCTCAAATTGTCCGCCTATGAACTCTTCACTCCTGACAGCATTTTGATCTCGAGTAAGATACAATTTCTTTCATAGATTGCTTGGTTATCAATAACAGGGTACAGGTCTTGATTGGTTATTTCGTTTGGCCAATCATAACCACATACCCAATCCCGAATTGATTTGAGCAACATCCGTTCACCCCTCCGACATGGAATTTCTTACTCTCTCTCACAATCTTGACCGGAGAGTTTGCCTTCAGATACCAATCGCACAGGATACGTATTTGCCTTGCAGGTATTCGCCCTCCGCCACAATCATCCTTTACATTCTGGCGACCGCTTATCACATAAATGCAAGGCATCTTCGGAAGCTAGTACAGATCCCACGATCCTGAGATCTTTCGAGCCCCGTCTTCATGCATCTTCTCATGAATGGTGTTTCAAAGCATACACTATATGCTGACTAGAGCTATCTCAAATGCCGTGCAAGGATGGGGCTCAAACATTGAGATGAAAATGAGTTAGACCAGTTGATCGCACCCCCTTCCATCTTGAGTTTGAGTTTATGGCTGTTGTCTCTTCTGTTTTCTCTCATTACAGGGACTGTCGTCCTCGATTTCTCCCTGTGCCAGATGGTGTGTCAGCCTCTCGATTTGCGCGACATGAACATATTACTGGCGATAACATGGATTGCGATTACCCAAGTCATAGCTGACGGTCACAATCCCATATCTCAGCCTGCTGCTAATTCTATAGTACCGACTGGAGTGTTGTATACAATCAAGTGGTCACCTGGGACTCCAGGTCCTGTATTTATCGCCTTGCTTACAAACACTGATGGAAGCAATATAACTAGTGAGTACTCCAGACCAAGTGGTATTGGATATCACAATGCTCATATGAGCAAATGCTTGGGATCGCATGCTGATTTATTGGCGTCCCGCTTCTTCAGCTTCTACGAGTAATACTGGGACTTATAGTTGGACACCGGATCCATATTTCGCGACGCACAATGGTGGTCGTGACTATTTCTTACAAATTTGTGATATCGGCACTCATGACTGCACATATACATTCAATGGCAGAATTTCCTTCGTAGATGATTCTCCATCAACTACCTCCGTCCTATCATCCTCATCAATACCCTTTACAAGGTAAGGCACAAGTGTAAAAAGTTGTCCATAGAGTCGTCTTTGCTGAGGCTGATCCTGACTTAGTAATGAGGTCCAAGCCATAACTTCCGTCAGCTACACCCAGGCAGCCACAGCTTACACTGCTGGCGAAATTTCTTCCTCAGTCGCTGGTATAGGCGTCTCGCAGAGGTCTTCGCAGATATTGTCGCAGACACTCTCACAGGCGTCATCACAGCCTTCACCTCAATCTACGTCTCAGTTTGTTTCTTCCTCGAATTCCTACGATACCGGTAGTGCTTCCTCCAAAGTCACTGGTGCGAGCGTCTCACAGAAGTTTTCTCAACCCATTCTCTCCTCTGGAAGCTTGTTCTCGACGTCCGTCCCTATCATCAACTCTGGCTCTTCGCCTACAGCTTCTGTAACTCCTGGTTCTAGTTCAGATTCAGCCCCTGGCTCATTTCACGGCTTGTCTACATTTGCAAAGATCGCAATCGGCGTTATAGTATCCATTCTTGGAACTGTAGCGCTGATTACAGCCGGGTTTGTCATTACTAGACGTCGCACAAGACGTCCAGACGTCATCGAAGGATATATAAAACCAGAACTCTCAGCAGACAGTGTAGAGAAGGCGGATGGATGTAGTCAGAAGAGCCTATCATATGGGACAGACCGTCTGTACGAGCTACCAAGTGAGATCGACCGAGTCTATGAACTAGGTACAGACGCTTCGAGATAGAGATACTGAGAGGGCAGTGGTAAAGACGTATGAACTACGCTCGAAATCTCAGAGGGGTGGAGCTCCAGCAGATTACCTTGAGAAACTCACTTGAATATTTCATAAAAGAGGAGGACAAGGAATCAGCCGAATATAGTAGCACATCAGATCAATTTCATACAAGGACTTCCAAAATCAAAATTGAACAGGTAGATAGTGATTCCCAGATCCGGACAATATTATGTGCCAAGGGAGTGACTGTGTTATTGTGCTGTGTTGTTCCATCGCCTCGATTGAATATTTATCATTCTGGGGAATCATCTCGAAACATCGATAGAGTTACAATCGATTTACATTCACTGCAAACTTCCTCCATGTTGTGATATTGCTTTCTCAACAATTAATGTCCTTCGAACGGAACTAGGCACGCCCATCATGACATCCACACCCGGACCTCTGATGGAATTTCTAGGGCGCGTGGCTTATGAGCTATACCTCATGAAACCCTTATTACCAACCTACCTCCATCTTCTGATCTCAGCAATATTTCCGATATACACTGCAGCACACGCGTCGCTTGCTAGGCCAGCTTCAGCGGCACCGGCCAAGATCAAGAAGACAGATCGCGAAGATGATGAAACCAGTGACGACGATGAACCATCAAAGAACATCGAAACGCTAACACCTTCCGACGCAATTCTGTTTCCCCTACTCGCTGGCTGTACTCTGGCAGGTCTTTATTTCATATTGAAGCTTCTCAAAGATCCAGCAACTTTGAACTACTGGCTTGGTATTTACTTTGCTGGTGTCGGATTTTTCTTCGCTACGAGTTTCTTCAAGGACACTCTGGTCATTGTAAGATCGATCGTGTTGCCCACACAGTACTCTTACAATAGTAAGGTATGGAAGGTATCGACACAAGATAGGAGTTTCGTTTCTGATAATTCAGATGTGGTCGTCAACAACTCGCCTTTTCCGGGTCTATTTGGCAAGATACCTATGCCCTCGGGCGTAAAGAATGGTGTCTGGGCGGTACGCGAAGTTGTGTACGCGAAGGCGCGTCTGGAATTAAATGTCTACAAATTATTGCATGTAAAACTGCCAGTGGACATCCTTGACGTCGTGGGTGCTGCTCTTTCGATCGGCGTTGTCGGGTATCATACATTCATCGACAAGCCATGGTTCTTAACCAACCTACTTGGCTTTTCCTTTTGTTATGGTTCACTGCAATTCATGACGCCTGGAACATCATGGACTGGCACCCTTCTACTCAGCGCACTATTCTTCTACGACATCTACTTCGTCTTCTACACGCCAATGATGGTCACTGTTGCCACCAAATTGGATGTTCCCATCAAATTATTGTTTCCAAGACCTGATGGATGTGTGATGCCTGTCGGAGCAGTAGAAGGCTCGGCTGCTATGGAAGAATACCTGAGATGTATTGCGAAGAAGAGAACTATGGCTATGCTTGGACTCGGCGACATTGTGATTCCAGGAATGATGTTGGCCTTCGCTTTACGTTTCGACTTGTATCTCTTCTACAAAAGAATGCAACAAAAGTTTGATACAAATCAGAACACAAATCCAGAAGTCTCGGAAAAGCCCAAATACAAATCGGCCACTGGGTCATGGGGTGAAAGATTCTGGACAAGCTCCTCGCTTCGCACGCGCGATCTGCGAATGAAGCAATTCCCCAAAACCTACTTCAACGCGACAGTCACTGGCTATGTAATCGGCATGATCACAACCGTCTTGGTCATGCAAGTAGCTCAACACGCTCAACCAGCACTTCTGTACCTTGTACCTGGTGTCTTAGTGTCCTTCTGGGGCACAGCATTCTTCAAAGGTGATCTGAAAACCCTATGGAATTTCAGCGAAGTGCCCGAGGATCCAAAGAAGACGGATCAAAAATCAAGCGATGGAAATCCGGAGAGCAACACAAACAAGAGCAATAAGGTCATTGATCTCAACACCGACACCAGCATCGAGAACCATGAAGTGGAATCCAGTATTGAGGAATCAACTTCCTCAGCCGCCGCCAAAGACACAAAAATACCATCGAAAGACGAGTCCAACACCGACGACACCACTCCCTCAAACGTCAAATCAGGACAACTTCTCTCCCTAACCATAGATCTAATTCAAAAACCATCATCCAGCATTAGAACCAACAGCGATGGCAAGGGAAAGATTTCAGTACCTCAGACTCTCACGCAGCAGAAAGACGGAATTTCTTCAGAGTTCCAATCTCACAGCACAAGCTCAGACCCCCAAAGTAGAGACATGAACGGTGACGGCGAACCTCCAAGGAAAAGAGGTCGAAAAGAGTAGCAAGGCAGCAAGTCAGCCAGATATTTGACGGAATCCTATCTCTCCTCTGAGCCTTTCTCGAATCATGACCGATATTGTGGACTGGATTTAGTAAGTTGACACATGGCTCTGAGACGAGAAAGCGGAATCGTAGCCAGAAGATATAGAACGGGCGACCAAGTCAGAAAGGAAACAAGAGAATACTTTCAGACAATCATAGAGTAGAGTCCAGAATCAGAACTTGAGCCCTTACCTCACTCGGTAGATGAATAGAGCGAGAAAAAGGGATTTAAGTCGAGACCAACGGATCCGAAGAGGACGCGATAGAATAGAATAGAACGAAATGAGATAAGTGGAACGGAACGAAACGAAATGAAATCGAGCAGCGCATACCTATAAGAAAATTGCTTCGGTCTCTCGGTATTATCTGATTGATAACTACTATGATTCGATATGCAGGACAGTAGAGAGCAGTATTTGCTAAAACGGGGGTATCATAATGCTATTCGTCCTAACTGTGCATTGACCATCCATCCCCTTCTGATCCTCTATTTTGGAACATGCATGTTCGAGAGTTGTGCATGACGTTTCAATGGGATTTTTCAGTCTTCATCTCCTGATTTGAACGATCCATGGGATTTGTAGGTCAAAATCGATCTCCGCTCATTTCGTATTTCATATCTTCTGCCTTTCATCTTTCTTGATCGATCATAAGGACGCGTGTCCGCCTCTCGCGAGAGCCTGATTCAATATCTCGTTCCACTCTTGACTTCTCTGCCCCGCGGCACCAAGTACTTCCTTCAACGCAGAGACACCCAACACGCCTGTCCCTCCATTTTTCTCAATACGTAGGATCTTCTTCGTGATATGATCGACAACAACACAACCTCTCTCACCACAGCTCTCTTCTTCAAAAGCATCTGGGTCAAGAAGTGTCCAATGTTGATTATTGTCCTTAGACGAGACGAAACAGGCAAAGCTCAACGGTACTGGTATACAGCTTATTTGCAGCCTCCTTCCTTCTTCAATCTTACTTGAACACAGCACTGTTTCTAAATCTGCATCCCACCATGCTTTCGGTAGTATTGTGTCATTGAGCGCGGCCAACATAGCAAGCCAGGCGGCGTCGAATGTTGTTCCTTCTCCTCCGTGCGATATGCATACCATGTCGATGTAGAGCGTCCAGTAGGCCTTGACTTCTGTCGTGCGATCTATGTAGGCCGGGTCATCGGGGTCCAGATCGAGGTCGATGTCTGGAGGAGGAGTATATGATATCTCGAGGTCAGAGGAGGATAGTAAATGTGATGTGTGAAGGAGTGTGTAGAGTCGCTGTGTGAGTGATTGAGCGAGAGTGGATGGTGCTGTATTGGGTGCGTGGAGAGGTGAGCATCCTGTGGACATGTCGAGATTGGGTACTAAAAGGTTGTGTAGAGACAGTGCGGTAGGTGTCTCAGGAGATAAAACGTCTTCGTGTTGTTTTCGACTGGATTTCGCATCGTAGCTGGGTATTTCTGATATTGGTAGTATTTCTCCACGAACGCCGCAGATTATTGTCGTGTCACCTAGTTTTACTAATGATGAGCCATTGCAATGTGTGAGAGAACCGACATTCACGTCAGCTTGACGAATTTGAGAGGGCGTTCGATTGGAGGGTCTAATAGGAGGGTTTTGAGTAAGGTGGGCTTCGAGAAGAGCGGAGGGTGATATTAATGGCATGGCTGATGGTGGTATTGACTTGGATGGTGTCGATTCTGGTGCTGGAACAGAGATCGCGGATGGCATATTGGTGATAGGAGAGACTCAGTTTGATGGCGACATTGAGATATATTCCTGTGATCCTCTGTAGACAAGTGCTGGTGTATCTGACAACGTGGTTGTAGTTTGTTCGCGTCTACATGGTCATTCAATATCATCACGACTATTTCTGTATATGCGCCCGATGTTCTACCGAAACAAGGCTGGGATCAGGTCAACAAAAAACGTCATATTCAGCTTAAGGCTGAGCGGTCGATTATGATATGTAGACGTCGAATCTTACTCATACTATCTATCGGGTGATGCTTACAACGCTTATTATAGAATGTGGGACACTTAGTGAACATCATTTGGGAGGTTTATTTGCGCATTGAATACGTATGTTTTGCCTCATTAAGTCGTTCAAATTATGTACAGTACAATTTCAGACGCCAAACGCCGACAGTGGTTGGGTATAACATCGGCATGAGCTGGAGCAGATCCATATGGGCCTTGAAGAATCGAATTGTTTGAGGTGCGAGTGTTGATAGTTGTTGGGAGCTTGACTTTCCGAGCATCTAAAGGGCGATCTCTATGGCGGGATAACGTATACAACCACCCGTCCAAGTTGAAATCTCTAGCTTTCGAGAGATTGATCAATCATCGTCGTCGTCGTCATCTTTCTTATCTTTCTTGCTCTTCTTTTCCTTACGCTTCTTCTTTGGTACGTCCGTTTCAATCTTTTCCAGCCGGTCCTCCTCTTGCAAAGCAACTTCCATCGCTTTACGAACAATTCGAGTCATAGGTAGTACAATGGGTCTTTCAATTCCATCTTCACTCCATTTCCGTTCAATCCAATCTTGCTCTGGAGTTATTGTCTTTGTCCACCTCAGATCAAGAACTCTTGTCTTGATCATGGAGTCAACCTGTGGAGTACCAATCTCTCTACAAAGTTGAAAGTAGGGTAAGGAATATGGCGGTTGAGTGACCTTTTTCATAACATGAATCAGATCTTCACGGTCATACTTGGCATCGTCGTCCTCGGTACTGGTTCCGGAAGTGGCCGTCGAAAGAGGTGAAAAGGTCTCGAATTTCTGGTGAATAAGATGGAACTGAAGTAGAGTATATGCTTGAATGAATATAGCTGAGGTGAGTGGAGTTAAATTGCCTTCAGCATTCACCCAGGCACTTAGATAGTCACTTATATGACTCAACTTTCCTCCAAAGGCTTCGTAGATCTCTTCGAAATCAATCTTGGACTTGAGTTCTTCAGGCACCGTAGGCATTAGTTCTGTTTGAAAGTATGAGTATGTGTTCTCTTTGCTGCAGTCGCCAATAGTAAGTATTTGTGCATGGTGGCCCACATTCATCGACCGAAGGAAATGTTGGAAGAATGAATCGCTCGTCGATAATATGACATGGCACAGGCGGTCTTGTTTAGTCAACACTAACAAAGTATCCAGGAAAACCTTCAGGCTTAGCTGATCATCAACAAGCGCAGGCAATTTATGAGCTTCGTCCATGAAAAAGACAAGTGGTCTCTTCTTGAACAATTTAGCTTCTTTCTCGTCATCTTTACCATCCTTGTTCTTCTGGACTGGTACGTCGTCCTTCGAGTCGGAATTGGAGTCAAACGCTCGTGACTTGATTGACTCGTCCTTTGGCTTGTCTTCAATAGAATCGGCTTCTCCCTTATCTCCCTCCTTCTCCTTCAATTTGGCCGCGGGGTCGTATTCCCAATAGTTGAGAAGAGCACTTTGAAGGGACTCCATTAGACTTGCAAGATCGGCAACAGACACCTGGTGTCCTCCATTTTCTGGCTTCTCCCGCTCCAGCATCTCAAGATTTAAATGTTTGAATGTAAGCTTTTGTTTATCCATTTCTTCATCATGCATCTGGTTAAGTTAGATAATTGTACTGGGGCCCTCCAACGTACTCACCTCTTCGAAGAAACGCTCAAATTGCTCACATAACGCCACATATAGCGTACGTAGATCCGCGAATCCACTTATCCTCAGATCGAATTTGATGACATAGAAGTCGTCTGTAGCAAGCACCTCTCTCAATAATGCAGTCTTTCCAACAGAGGTGGCACCAAATATGACGCTCAATTTCGGTATATTGGCAAGGATTTTTCGTAATAATGCTTGCTCCTCCTCTCTGCCATGAAAGCCAGGCAATTTGGAGAACGTATGCTTTTTTGGAATCTTCTTCTGTTCATTGCTAAGTTCTATATCTTCCTTTGCTTTCTTGAGCAGATCTCGAGATTCATTGAGCTGCCGTATCGTCTCTGCTGGATTTGCAATTACACCAAGTACCTGCCCTAGGCCGAAAAAAGATCTTCTTTGCTGTATCTGTAATTGTGTTGCTCGAAAAGATGTGATACCTAGTCGTCTTGTTGCGACGACCCGTAACATCTTGACGAACGATGAATCTCGACAAGCGACTGGGGGGCAAAGATGAGAAGTCTGCTGTCACGCGCCTCAATTGTATAGACGTGACTTGGCTACGTCATTGATAGCAGTCTTTTGATTAGCTTGTACTTCAATCATGGAACGTGATGGTTGTGAAAGAAAAAGCCAATGGGATGATATGATGATGTATGTCACTGCACTACTATAGATCGGAGCCTCAGCCACGTGGTGGATCGTCTCGAGATGGAGCATGAAGCTTTGTTGTCATCTCTCTTGCTGCGGTTTTAGCTCCAGTGCTTGAAGCATAGATAAGATAAGATTAGGTTTAGGCTATGGCCGCAAGCTTAGAAATCCTGACATGACGCATATGGTCTTGTTGCAAAACATCCCACTACTAAACTTTTCTTGATTGCCCCCGTTCAATCTCTGGACAACGCTCACGACTCTATAACCCCGTAATTGTCGTCAAGATGGTTCTCGCAAAATCAAAGAATGCAGTAGGACTGGGAAACAGTCTCATGAACGATCGTTTCGGTAGAGGCAAAGGTGCGGATCGCAAAAAGGTCAGCCAGGGAAATAAAGGTGTCGTACGAACAAACCATGCTACAGGAGAAACATATGTCACAAATGCAGCCCAGGAAGCATCATGGGTAAAGATGCGCAGTGTTACTGAGCAGGGTGCGTTGGATGAGTTTTTGTCGACAGCAGAATTAGCAGGCACAGATTTTACAGCAGAAAAAATGAATAATGTCAAAATCATACATTCGGACCAGAAGAATCCTTATCTGTTGAGTGCCGCTGAAGAAAGAGGTGTCAGAAGAAAACATGCACAAAATAGAAATCGACTCACAGTACCACGACGGCCGAAGTGGAACGAAAACACTACACCGAGAGAACTTGATGAAATGGAAAGAGCTGGTTTGTTAGACTGGCGAAGAGGGTTGGCCGAGTTACAAGAGAATGACGATCTACTTATGACCCCTTTCGAGAGAAACATCGAAGTATGGAGACAATTGTGGAGAGTTATTGAACGGTCAGATCTTGTGGTACAGATTGTGGACGCAAGAAACCCATTGATGTTCCGCAGCGAAGACCTAGAGAAGTATGTCAAGGAAGTGGACCCAAAGAAGAGGAATTTACTACTTGTCAACAAGGCGGATATGATGACAGAACCACAGCGACAGACTTGGGCAGATTATTTCGAAGAGAAAAAGATCAATTACAAGTTCTTTTCGGCGCATCTAGCAAAAGAAATCAACGAAGGTAGAGATGTTACGGAGGAGTTAGCATTGAGACAAGAACGACAGGTCGTTGATCAGGAAAAACCTCAGAAGAGCTTGGTAGACAATGTCCAAGACATGAATTTGAAGGATGTAGAAGATGATGAGGACCTCTCTGACGAGGAGGAAGACGTGGAAGAAAGCGATGCAGAGGATGACGACGAGAATGAAGAGGATGAAGAGGATGAGGAGGAAGACGACTCAGCATCACAGGCATCCTCATCTGAGGGTTCGTACACACAACCTCAGTCAGCATCTCTACAGAATTCGGCTTCACAATCCGCGCGAACCCAAATTCTTACTGTTGATGAACTCGAAGCACTTTTCTTAGAAAACTTGCCGGCAGGCGTCGAGTCTGGAGGCGCTGAATCGAGGAAAACCACCATCGGTCTTGTCGGATACCCCAACGTTGGAAAATCAAGTACGATCAACGCCCTGATTGGAGCAAAGAAGGTCTCGGTATCTTCAACCCCCGGTAAGACAAAGCATTTCCAGACAATCCATCTGTCACCCGAAGTTGTACTTTGCGATTGTCCCGGTCTCGTCTTCCCCAACTTCGCCTTTACAAAGGCAGAGTTGGTTTGCAACGGTGTCCTTCCAATCGATCAACTCCGTGAATTCAGTGGTCCAGCACAATTAGTCGCACAACGTATTCCTCAATCCTTTCTTGAGGCTGTATATGGTATGAAGATCAATTTACGACCTACCGAAGAGGGTGGCACAGGTGTACCCACTGCTTCAGAAATGTTGCGCGCTTATGCCCGTGCCAGAGGATTTGCTACCACAGGTCGACATGGACAACCAGATGAATCACGAGCTGCACGATATATCCTGAAGGATTATGTCAATGGCAAGCTCTTGTTTTGTCATCCTCCACCTCATGACCCCGAAATCGACGGCGCAGATTTCAACAAAGAATTATACGATTTCGCACATCTACCAGCCAAGCGACAAGCATGGCTTCTAGCTCACATAGATCCGAACGATGATACTGCATCGATCGCCCTGGATAACGCTTCAGATGTCACTCCGTCAATGGCAGAAGCTCCCATTCCAGAATTAGGTCTCAAATCTCGCGATCTTGATACAACATTCTTCAAAGCACAGCAGCAAGCTCAACAAAAAGAGCGAGGAAACACTGGCCACATAAAAAAGCAAGCTTTCAACGCACCGTACACAGGACAAGGAGTCGCCATGGCAGCTCAACAGCAAAGAGGCAAGGAATTGACCGGTCGTAAGGAGAAGATGATGCTAGCTATGGAGAAAGGCATTGATGTCAGTGAACTCAGTATGAGTAGTAAGAAGCATTTCAAGGGTGCTAGAAGAAAGACCAGGCAGGGAACTAAGATTGGAGTTGAGCTTGATTGATTGCCCTTCTAAATTGAAGTCTTGTTTCCAAATACATTGATATGAATTACGAGGTAGTGAGTTAAGGATTTTCACGAGTAGGTCAATAAGAATGGATTGAAGCAATGGAACCATACTGCCCACTTTCTCTGACCGCAAGGACTTGTTCAGTTGTGGTAGCCTGCTCTTGTGTAACTTCATCATGTCTAGATTGTGTAACCGTCCTTGCGAGTAACTAGGTTGTCTCGTAGACTTGAAATTCTGTCAGTCAGTATAAACCCGTCTTCGTCAGACGACTCGACTAGAGAAAACAGCAACGATCTCAACGTAGAGAAACACAACTGGTGGTCACGACCAAGGAGAGTCCTGAGATGGCGAATCTACCTGCCTTGTTGCTGCGCTTTGTAGAGTCAACAGACAGATGCTACAGTGCTGATATTCGCCTGAGGGACATTTCCAAAGTCATCTGTGATAGATTCTTCCCACTTCACGACATAAGGTGAACGACAACATGATCGAGATCGTCTCCTCCAACTCAATAGACTCTCAATCGCCTCGAAAGACTACGATTAGATCTTGTACCGGAACAGACAGCAAATAACATTCCTTGTGTATTTGACTAAATGAATGTTATCCTCTTGTTTCAATATACTATACTAGCAGCAATATTCGCTTATCTTTGGCCTACACTGAGCATATTCCGGCGCTGATCTGATCCGTCTTAATTGTAGCTTCACCGCCCGACTGTGGCGTGCCCGGGAACAACAGTTTCCTCGAATGTCCTGTTGTAGAGGAATTGAAGCAGATTGACTGAGATCTGCGGGTGCAGAATGCAGAGATAAGCAGTCACGGGCGATCATGAGAGATTCTGCGGGTCGTAGCGATGGGAGAGAATCGAGATTGGAGCTGAAAAGTCATGTCAAAGGGAACAGACGATTGCCGCACGCTCGATCGCTTCCATGCTACGTCTCTTTTGGTATGATTCTGGTGGTGGCGGTATACTGGCAAGGCAGAAGTCTAGTTAGAACTAACTATCTTATGATAGTAAACCCTTGTTTTGGATACGACTCCAGAGATTGCTGACGTTGTTAAATCTCCTAATGACCACAACAAGAGTCGCAGATGTAAGTCCGAGAGAATAATCACCACATCAAGATAGCAAACGAACATCGCATCACTGTATTGAAGTCCGTGACAGGTTGAGAAGAGATACCAATTTGTCTAGGACTGATCTAGAAATCGAAAACACGTCAATCCCAGGATGGATGTCTGGGATCGACTGCCTCTGTCGTCAAGCATTTGGTATGAGCGACACTCGTTACTGGCTGTTAAAGACACAGGGTCCAATCTCAAGACCCTTCGTCGTCCTGCCCGTAACTTAAACATTCGAACACACCGCCAGAGCGAGCATCAAGCACCAGAGCATCACGAAGGTTGCAAGACAAACCTCACAAGGCACGCCGAGCATGCTCTCAAGTTGAGACGGTGAATGAGGAGACCTGACTTTAAGGCTGCATAGCCGGGCGTCTGATAAAACAAGGATAACAACGTGTACGTGCATGAATGAACTCTGAATAAACCTATCCCGTCCGCGTGTGAGTTGCTAGCGTGAGTCGGTAGTTGTTCGAGAAAGACGCCAACAACGCCACTGAATCATGTTTGCTAACTTTAGAGAATATCAGCCAATCAGAAAGGTAGGCAGGGAAAATGTGGCTGGCATTTTCAAAATGCTCACCGTACATTTGTATGTGTCGATATTGCACCTCAATGGTCTTTTTGCGAAAATCAAAGAAACATTTCCATATGCGGTAAGGATGGACTTGTTGTTTCGCGCATTTACATGGCGTACTTGCGGTGTGACGGCGTCTCCTAACGCCAAAGACAATGCAGCATGGTAGGGCATCAATATGTCGAGTTTGAAGTTGTGGTGAGACCTCGATTCTCAGGTATAAGTATGTCTCGACTTCTTGTTCATGACATTCCTTCAAACGACATCGAAAGCTTGAACAACCATCAATCGATCAATCGAACCATACCAAAACATCACTACAGTCTTTGAACACTATTCAGCTCTCAAGATGCATACCACACAAGCCAACCGACCAAGACCAGACTACGACATCAAGCCTATCTCATACACCCTGGGCAGAAGACCACGTCCGGACTACGATATTAAGCCAATCTTCCGCTCATGTGGTAGACCCATCCCAACCAAACTCTCATCACAAGACGCCGACAGCAAGAGGGACCCCAGCAGTGTATGCACCTCTCCGTCTAGAAGACGACCTATCAGACATCATGAATTCTCAAGCCATCTGATCGAAGCTGAGAGAGACTTCGATACCACAAGTCTATATCAAAGAATTGCACCAAGATTTTGAGGAATTTCTAGGGCTTTGCAGATTACTCAGGCGTTCTTTCTTGTTTAAGCTCATGATCAGGTCGACTGTGAATTAAATGCATCCAGTCAACGAATATCGGAGACCTTAGCACTAAGATCAACTTCAAGGTTGCCAAAGCTATGTAACGGTCGGAAGAAGAATGATCTGGAGGAAATCGATTAATCCATCTCGAGCGCGAAGTGTCTGTCCAAAGCAACAAAACCCTCGGCTTTAAGGACTGGCAGGTCAATTTGTATTCAAGAAGTTCTGTTAGGACGAAAATATGTAGCAATGTACAATATCTGAAAACATCGAATCAATGTCAAAATTTACCATCTAACATCTTCGCTTATGTTCTTCCTCACATTCCAAAACTGCATCTCCCGTGATCACAAGGAGTACCTAAGCATGCAAACAATTCATATCATGGTATAGCATGCAGTACACGATCAGACTCTTCGTTGCCAGACAATATGCGAAAGGAAGCCACGAAAAGATAAAGACATTACGACCTGACTCTACTCACAATATGACATTCACCAAAATGCACAAAACACACAAAAAACTTCACACCCAATCCCATCAACGAAGGTGGATGCCGTCAAACCCAAGTAAATAGGTTTTGTCGGCCGTAAGTTTCATACTCGGTTTATGCAGACGTTTGACCGAAGGAGAAGGATAGAGAAGACCAATGATGCGTATTTGCATTACTCCAGAGCTGGTAATCAATGTAGTGGGGTATCCCCAAGGTGTTGTTGAGTCATTGCCTGGCGTGTCAATCACTATACCGAGGGAGGGCTTCGGAGAATCTCTGATTGTTGGGGATGACCCAAACATTCAGAAATGCGAATGAGAATTAACGTACGAATTCCTCATCTGGATTTTGAAGCAGGAGATCAAGTGGAGCAATCTGCGCGAGTCGCAATCGTGCTCCTTATGCGAAGAAACTTTGTGTTCTTTTCGAACATTTCACACAGAAGTGAGGTAACTTTTCATCAACCGAAGTTCTTGAGAAAATCCATACGGACTAGGTTCAAGAGACCTCCAGCAGATCTTAGGTAAGCTAATCCCTGAATAAATCGTCTATGCGGTCTTCTTGGTCAAATTTGTATGCGTTACCGAAGCCTCGGTTCAGATAGCGGCTCACTACCTCTGTTTCGGGGAGAAAGGTACTCTGGATTTGAAGTGTCTTATAGAACCTTTCAAGAGTCGGCTTGAGATCTTCCGAATACTCGACTTGCATGGCATTGCTATCGGCGCTATTAGCAGGGTCTTCTGTAGATCGAAGACTGTCACTTACCGGAACCAAGGTGCGGAATGGATCATAGCCAGCATGACCCGAGTTGCTTGGGTGTAGTTGGGTTTTCCGGCATGCCAGAGACGTAAGTCACGGATTACAAGAGAACCCTTCTTGATGACAGGCTGAGCAGGCGGTCTCTCGAGAGCACGTTTCTCTAAAAGCTCGATCTTGATTCTTCCGCTTGCTCGCTCACCATGTCTCCCTTCTTGGATAGCTAGAGAGCTCAAAGTGTGGGTTCCTAGCCATAGCTCGGTACTTCCATTCTCGGGTGTCATCTCGACAAGCGGCACATTGACTACCAGTGCGAATGGGCAGCTTGGATGGTCGAAATCAGCATCCGAATGCACAGGCTGAGATTTTGGCGGTGACTCCGGTGTAGGTGGGAGAGCCGTATTACCAGAAAGGAATGAGAGTCGTGGTCTTGGTCCAAGGACCGACGATGTCACTTGCGTGGCCAAAGGGTTTAAGAGTATATTTGTGTCAAAGTACTGGCTTGTTGCGGGAGGATCTTGTTGTATATTGCTTGCAATTGTTTTAGTCAATTACATCTCTCACTCGTCTTGCTTCTTGCTTACCCTTTATTGTAGTTGAACGGACTTGCATCGCCAAGCGATTGCAACATCTGAGCATCTTCTCTCATTTTGGAATTCAATATGTCCAATCTCTTGTGGTCGATGACATCTTCCAGTACCACAAGACCATCTCTGTGAAGAGCTCTCGTTGCTAACTCGAGATTTTGCCATGACAACCTTTCCGAAGCTAATTCCTCTGACGAAACCTTTACAGCGATAGGCAGAGATGAAAGCGGTCGGGAGGGCACCATGGACGAATGTTGCAGGTATCGACATGTTGTACGTCTGATGGGTTTAGATCTGAGTATCAATCTATTCATTTTGCCGGGAGATATTGTTTGATGGCGGTGAGAAGGTGTATCTGCTTCGAGTTGTTTGAAGACAATCCTGCCAGGAACGGGTTCCTGGAAGTCATGGCATATACATAGTACAAAATAGTGCATCCATGCAGGGATACCAGTATGGACGGAGCATGAGCTCAACCAATCGTATTGCTTTTTGGCCTGAATGAACAGAGGCTTTCGGCATCGCTCAAGGTTACCAAATGTGGTTAAGGCGCCAAGTCAATCTCGGCATCATCTTGACCCAAGAGGAAGTCTTCGCCATCGCGTCTTAACTTCACAATTCATTTCTTGTTCTGCTGATACATGTTGTACGGACCCGTCCCAGCTGCGACCATTAATGCCAAAGATTGCATCAAAAGACTGTACGTGCGAATTTCGGGAACTGGAGCGGATTTGGTATACTTCCACAAGAAGGTCCGTTGGCTAACTCATTGAGCATATAGCTTGGTAAAACAATCCGAAAGTCTACCTTATGCAAGAGTCTAATACTTCGACAGTTTGACATGCTTGAGACGTAGAATCAAGTGTGAGTAGTCTGATGTGGATTGCTTTCGTTCCTTAATTGCTTCTTTGATAGGCGACGGGCAACGTCCCATATGTCGTAAATGTCTTACAGCACGAAGGGACTGTGATCGATCTGCGCGAGCACTGAGATTTGTGGTGCACGGGTCGAGCACACAAAGGCAGCATACCGAGACACAAGACGATGCTGATGTTGGGCAACAAATTGGAGTCTCAGATGATGGTCCAGCACCTCTGAACGTGTCAGATGCTCAGCAGTCGCCGCTCGGCGGTGATGGAAGCGACGAAAGTAAGTTCCCTACTTCCTGTCCTGTTAGTAGGCAATGCTTCTTCTGGCGTCCGCTATACGGATCGTTGAATGTATTCTTCTGATCTGGGTATATGCAGTACCACCAGTTGCGACTCAGAGTCCATCAGTGTCTGGGTTTCAATACCATCGAGAGCATCTCAGAGCAAATAGGCTCGCGGTAGCTAGTCCGAGAGTAGCTCTTGGTGATCCATGCGTAGCTGATTTCTTTGCACACTATATTACTTTCCTAGCACCATGGTATGATCTCAATGATTCAAAGTGTCTCTTTGGCGTCTCAGTCCCACTCATCGCTCTCGACTACCCACTCTTGTTTGGTGCTATCATAGCCTTCGCCGCAAGTCATAAGGGGAGGATTTTTGGAATGGATCATTTACGAGAATTTGGATCGGCGTTCCATTCTGCATGCATACAGAACTTTTTATGTGTACTCGCCCAGGATGGTAGACGATCACACGACAACGAACTTGCAGCAACATGTTTGCTTCGCTCATATGAAATCATCGAAGGTCAGTCCCGATGGAGTGAGAGTTGCTGCGATGATCATGGCTCATGAGATCAATTTTTTGCTGACATCTCAATAGGCGACACGGGTAGAGAGCAGGACCATTTACTGGGAGCTTACTCGTTCGCGACTAGCGAGCCTATCGACTTTTCTACTCATGGCCTCCTGCAGGCTGGTTCGTGGAATTACCTGCGTGAAGAGATCACGGTCGCTCTTCAATATCGAAGATGTGTACGCATGGACGAATATTCGACTCGCACATAACCGGAACAGGAGGGGACGATATGGCGGCGAACGATATCAGCTATCTGCTGGCAAAGGTAATCAATTTCAGCTTCACCAACTCTCAGCCGGACATCTCTCATACTGAGCGAGTCGATACATGGGAGGTACTGTCTCTCAATCTCGCAGAATGGAGAAATTCGCTACCATCAAGTTTCGAGCCGTACAGTACTGCCCAAAAGGCTCAGAACGAGTTTCCTTCTCTGCGAATGATTAGGCCGTGGCATGGTGTGTACGTCTGGTAGTAACGTCAACATCGTTAACACTTTTCAGTTTCGGCGCTGCAGTATCATGCTGTTGCGGAAACATTGATTCGAACATTCAGCCCGCGCAGAGAGCGCAACTACTCAATTCAGGCCGATCTGGACTACGCGGAGGACAGAGCATTAAGAATTTGTGGTCTAGCATCCACCAATGAAGACATCTCAGCCAGAGTCAATGCGTTTGGACCTCTTGCTTTTTGTGAGTCATTCCAGACACTGGCAGCTCTCGTTTAGTGTGACAACCTATCTTCTTACCGTGCTCACGAATTTAGGTGGTCGATATCTGTCACGAGCGCATCATCGCATGGCACTGAAGGCTCTCTTAATTGAAGCTAGCAAGCCCACCGCTTGGCCAGTACACATTATAATTCGAGATCTGGAGCGGTACTGGGATGGAGGTTGAAGACGCTCGCTCTCATGGCCTTGCCATGGACCTCAGCACGGAGTATGGTGCATGAGCTGACACGATCCTAAAAATCGCTCGATCTGACCCGTGTACATACAAGTTGAAAGTTTGGAAACACTTGTACGTTCCGGTAGTGGTCGATTTCACGTGTTACTTTGTCGACTCTTGTTACTTTTGTAGTATTTCTGACAATAGGACATGGATCTAGATCGTGCTCACACAGGTGCATGATGTCTGGTACCTCGTGTCCTGGAGCTGATCGTGCGGTCCCAATTTGCGTCATACATAAAGTAGTTGCCACTCATCTGGTGCCCACCTTCCTCCTGAACAGTTCAGCCTTACATGCCAAGACTCTGCCTACGCACTGTTGCTAAGTTCCTCTGTGCAGTCTACACACTTCCTCTTTTTCTCCTCAATCACACGTCAGATAGCAATTGTCAAACCATGGATCTCATCGACATGGAGTGGCGTTGTGGTTATTGCGATAAGCCGTGGCTTATCTCGTCGAATTTCTGTTCGAATTGTGGAAAGGCGGAGTATAAGAGAGGATTGTTCAAGATCTTTAATCTTGATGATGGACGCCATCAGGTCAGTCCATCCAATCAGGTCAGTCGAGTGATTTCACAGTCATCTTTGATCAGTCCAGGTATCGCTGGTCCTGTTTTAGCGGGATCCCACATGCCTTCGACTCATCAGACAGTTGCTGGTCCTACTTCAGTTGGATCACATGACACATCCACACCTTTGAATTCGGCAGCCTTAGGCTTGCCTCGAGCAACTCAAGCTACCGGCATTCTTTCTTCAGCGAGATTGCCAGGTATAGCACACGATGCCAGAGGACATCCTGTACCGGAGTCGCAGCACTTATCGCCGGCAGCTAGCGGTCCAGGAAAGGTTAAGTCGGTCATTCCTGGTGAGGCAGCTTGGCTAGCGAGATGCAAAGCCATGAAGGATGCCGAAGATGCGGAAGAGGCCTTGAAGGCTGACAAGGAGAAGAGGAAGACCCCAGGAACTGCTCCGCTGCCTTTAGTATGCGGAGTACCATCGGTTAGAGGTCGTGGCTCAGGTCGCGGCTCAGGTCGCGGCTCAGGTCGCGGCTCAGGTCTGAGTCGAGGGCAAGGTCGAGGTCAATTTTGTCCACTCCCTGCAGTCCAGCCGATACCACAGCCACAGTCTGCAGGACATAGAAGGGGATCAGGATCGATTCGAGGTCAGACATTTGGTCAAGGCCAAGAAAAGAAAACAAAAATATCAACATGGTCTGGTGTTAGCAAGCGATCCAAGTAAAGCGCAGCCTTCAGCTAGCGTGTTACAATCATCGCTTTGCAGCTTCTAAGCTTGCACTGGGATTCTGGTTATGTTGTGGACCAGTGAGACAAAACACTGATCTGGAGCTCCTTCAGGCAGCTTCAGCCGAAGTGTCACCTTATGATGGTGATGCCATCTGGAGCGATGTTCATCTATAATGCTCATCGAGGTTTCTGCTCGCAGCGCAACGTCTCGAGGGTGCTACTTGCTGAGACGAAAGCCAGTTGCTTGAAATCCAACTCTGCCTTCACGAAGGTTTGACCGCCGATTGCAGATTGACCAAAACAAGCGAGCATAACATTGAGTTATGCATCGCAGTATCTTGTCATATCGCCAGGACACCCGGTATCTGTGACCTACCAGCAGAGCAGCTCAGATACAACCGTCTGCAGCCTAACCTCAAGGAGGATTGTTCACAGGCGTCGACACTTGCATACGTGTTGATCAGGGACTCGAAATCAAAATAGAGTGAGTCACAGACTATGTGAACTGTGACTATCCTCTAGCTCATCTCCAGATCTGATTCTTTCAAGAATGAGTGAATTTGAGTTGAAGCCATCAGATGATGTCACTTGAAGGCATCGTCTGAAAACTCCCTTTGAGTTCCCTAACATGTGCCGGGTCACAGGTATTTAAGATCGCAAGCCTACAAATACAATTTGCAGTGCATTGATCCAAGTCTGTAGCAGCCGGAACATCTCATGCCTGAGTGGACATTAGTCTGCTCCAGTCAGCTGGCGAAGGGAAGAAAGAACCTCATGATTATTTCAATCATGTATGTTTCTAGAGAGACTGCCGGTAAGCACTACTTCAGTGGTGTTCTCGCACTCTCAGTGATTAGATATTGTAGATAGGACTGGGTGAGAATACATTCTACACCATTCCATTGTGTTTCAACTAGATTCGTAACGTTTTCCCGCCATACTGTGTGTTTGTTGCTTTGAAGTAGAATTTTGCTCTCGGAGTATCAAACCTTCTCTCTCCAAGCTCGAATAAAGCTCTGTGGTGTGCATTCTGGCTGGACGTATTACACCTGCACTGCGAATCAGGCCAACCAGTAGACCGAAATTCCGGGATACTTACGCCCAGATGATCACGGTGTAAGGTCGTCAGATAAGATTGTAGTCGTAGAATATAATCTTAAGATTCAGTAGTATATCTTCCTGCAGAAGCGGAGCAGGATCGCCTCCACACGTAAACGAATGTCATTCTACAACGCGCCTCATCACCGAACCCACCATTATCTACACAGTCACGAATCCGAGGTATGCTAGCCCCCCAGCAGCATGAAACCCAAGTCTCTAAACATCACAGTATTCCTGCAATCCCAATGCCGAAACCAAAATCTTAACAACGAGCTAAACAAACCAATCTGATCTACGAACGCGACCGCGAAAACGGCTCGGATGCCTGCAGCAACCAAACAAGGATGAGTCCATGGTCGCAAACACAACTTAGCACCATTCCACTTCGTTTGATCGCCGATATCCAGCCTCGAGCCGAGAACGCGTCGCGAACGGGTTGAAAGACAAATAGAACAGAAATCGAAGGGCGAGGGTGTGTGTTTCAAACCGAAAATCACCCTTCGATGCGGAATACCCGAGATTTGAGACAGCGTAGGACAAAGAAAGAAGAAAGATGAAAATTTCACAGGAGAGATGCCAGACGCTGTGATGGATTGATGCTCCCTGGTTGATACCACCTCATTGAAGAAATGTGTTTGGTACTCCTCAAGTCTACGAATTTGGTCAGGATGTACAAGAGTGCATATCTCTATTCCTCGCTTCCTGCTCTCTTTTTACACTCGAACCAATCTGCAAAAGACATACGCCGTCTCCTACGCGTACAGTCATTTCAATCGCACTCTGCGATTCTACAGCAGATATCGTGATTCTCCCTCGATTCATTCCTGAACAGTGAGGTCTTGTTCCTCTCTCACGTACATACATACGCATATCTGCACACACATACCCAGCAATGAAGAACCGCACATCTCCAAAGCAATCAAAAGCCCACATGGACAAAGTCACGTCTCGTTCGTTCGAAGCAGGTCGATCCCTCCACCAGGAGGAGACATCAACCGCTCAAACCAACGACGTTAATGTCCCGCGGAAACTATGCTAATGAAGAGTTTAAACAAAAAGTTATAGTTTTCAATCTGAGCTATTCCTGTCAAGGAGGGTATATGTGTGTATGTATATATGTATGTATGTACGTACATGTCTATCATCAAAAAGAGAATACAAACCTGGCCTCTATCCTGAAACTCGATCGAAGAGAGTACATGATCCCACACCGATACAGATACCTACATAAACACGCATCAAACAGAATCCACCACCTGCATATCTAAACAGGTTGAGGAAATCAAAGGACGCACTAAAGAAAAGAAGAAAAAAGGGAGATTTGATTGTATTGAGGACTATCTTATCTCTCTTTTGGATCTGTTGGTGTCGTTGTCATAGTAGTGATGGTGATGGTGGTGGCGGTATAGAGCCAGAAATAAGAAGTAGAGAGGAAAGGAATAGAGAGGATATTCTCTTCAATGTACGTCCTACCTACTCTCATTCATTTCTCTGCTTGAGATCCTACGATCTGCGGAATCGGTCACTTGACTTGAGCGACACTCGATCAGTTGAATATCGTTTCGTCATTGTCTGCTGATGTTTCTCCATCGGATTCCTCTCTTTCTATCCATCTATCTATGTTTCTTGTGGTTGTGGATTCAAATATCAATGTCGAAAAGAAAGAAGAGAAAAATTCTCAAATACTCGATGAAGAAGTCAATGTGTCAAAAGCCAAAGTTGATCGTCAGCCGCTTTCGTCTTCCTTCATCTCATTCCATCTCATTTTTCTGATTTGATTTGGATTGTATTTGTATGGTACGGAGCTGGCAGACTATGTGAACCTGAGAGCTAATCTGAGAGTATGTGGTTTGATATGGTGTGAGATGATGTGGGAGAGGAAGGATGGAATGTCGAACGAGAAGATGAATCGGAGCTGAATCCGTGGCAGCTCAAGTATCATGGTGACGAGATTTGAGTCAGCAAGTCTCGGTCTCTGATATCACTAGTTTCCTAACAAATCGAACGCAATCTAGATGACCCCTTCCACAACCTTCGGAATCTTCCTCGGTCGCGTCATCGTTAACTCAAGCCTCGAAATCAGGACACAACCTCAAACAACTCAACAATCTCTCAATCTTCTCCCTAACCACAACCTGAGCAACATCATCAACTCCAATTCCCACCACGACCTCATCGCCCAGATATCCCGTCCCCAAACCCCTCTCACCCATAATCACATCCTGACTCGCTGGTCCTCTCCACGCCCAAGCCAAACTAGGCGTATAAGTAAAATAAACATCCCTCCATCTATCCCTCTGAATTCTTAATCTCTCCATCTCTCCCTCATCATCAGACTGATCCTCCACAGGGAAATTCTCTTCAAAACTCCAAGGCTTCGCCATCTCGTCCTCAAACAAGACCGGAAATCTATTGATACCCACAACTCGAAAAGGAAACCTCGCCTCCCGAACCATAAAGTACCGCTCATACATCATAGGAAGTTTCATCTCATTGCTGAATTTGCGATGTAGAACCATAACATGAACGACTCGACCGTCTCGTACTAATTCCTCTTCGTTCGCATCTGTCAATGTGCATTCGTTGAGTTTTTGCTCAGGTGTTGATGCGGCTGTTGGACGATGACAGAGGACTAGACGGAGGGAATTGGTGCCTTGGTGCCAGTGGCCTATGTTTCCTAGGACGTCGTGGATGTGTGTGTTGTTGAAGCAGGGTGATTCGAAGGGAGAGGTGAGGTTTGGTGTTGTGTAGCCATTTCCTATCAGTTTGGCGAGGGAGCGCGAGGGATGGATTTGAGGTTTTTGGTAGCGGAATTCGTCGAATGGGGTTGGGTTTATTGATTCTGAGCGTTTTGGTGGTGCTGTGTTTGATATGCTTGGATTTCTCGTTGTGTTAGAGGTAAGTGTCAGATCGGAGAAGTTGGTGGGCATTCGAGCGTCGAAGACTTCGATAGCGCTGATGTTGGAGTTAAGTGAGATGTGGTGCTCAAATGTTGAGCTGAGAGTAAAGGTTGGATGTGCTGCTGACGTGACACTCAAATCAGGTACGAGCATCTCAGCAGGGCTATCACCCACAACTTGAAGCTGTTCCTCTCGCGCAACTTCAACTTGTTCAACTTCTTCATGTTCTTGCCCCGCTGTTTTTGACTGCTCTACTCCTCTGTGCTCTTGTTTCTTCTGACCATGCATAAACATATCATACATCACCCAAGCCTCCTCCCCTCTCGGAAAGAAAAGAACCCAATTCTTCTCGATCAGATCTCTCTGTCCATTTCTCGTGATCTCCGTGACATATGGATACGACATCTTACTCTGTGTCAACTTACCTCCTCCCTTCTTAATCACATCATCAAGTTCCTTATATATTGTTCTCAAATCTACCACCCAAAGACCTACACATCCATATTGACTTCCGCTATTGACTATAGCAAGAGGTTCTCCTTTGCCACTCCAGAATACCCTTGGATCATGAAAGCCTGGAATGTCGGGATACATGGACCAAGACGTCTCGCATCGCCAGGTAGGTGTAGTGGGGATGTTCAATTTTTGAGGAGGAGTCTCGCAGTGTAGTCCACCTGATGGACCGAGGAGTTCAAGTTCGGCATCTGTACATGCTTTGACATCGAGAGGGAGACGTTTGTGTGATGTCTTGGGGAGACAGAGGCTTGCGAGGCAGACGTGCGATTCTTGATGGAATCCTGCTGTAGCGAGGCGAGAGACCAGAAGGTAAGGATGAGGTGACCATGACGGTAGAGGGATAAGAGTTGGATTGAAGTAACGTGCTGATGGTTCTACTTCTTGTTCTGTTGTTCTCATGGAGATGTTGAGGAATGGTGTGTGAGGAAGACGAATATGGTGTGTTTGTTCGTTGTGTCTGAAGTCGCAGTTCAGAATGTGTCTGATGTGAGGGTTCAGTATTGGGAGATCTGAATCGTAGGGATAGAGAGATGAAGCGAGGGTGTTGTTGCTTAATGCCTGAAGGTTGGTTTCGAGCTGTATCGAAACACCGTCTTGTACCTGCGATCGGAATATAATATTAAGTAAATCATCTGTATTCAAGATCTCACGTTGAAATACGCTTTTCAACAAGGTTATCAATGTGATTACACAAAGCGTCGAAAGACATATTGCGCGTCTTGATAGTAAGGCAGACATTTTGGCTTGGTCCTGGTGCAAACACCTTGTGTTGAGGCTTGATCGGTCGTTGAAGTGCTTTTGATATTTGTGATACAGGTAAAGTGCTATTCTGGTGCGCTCGAATGTATTCTGAACAGATAAGAACATAGGGGAGAAGATAGAATTTGAGCATTTATTCAATTCGCTCAAGTTTTCTTCGACAAGACCAACTGTGAGAAACCATATCCCATTTTGTAATGCTGTACATAAAATTGACACCAAACCCATCGCTAGTTCATTCGTGTAGCCTTCATACTCCTGAACCTATGCATTTTTCTTTACAGATAATCTTTCTATCGCTCTTCTTCGTCCTCAGACTTATCGCTGTCGCTATCGGAGTCCTCGCCCCATCCATCTGCTTCCAAATTGGTTGACCTGATACCGAATGACAACAAAAATCCGATGAATGCTATGCCACCAAAAACACCAAAAGCCAATGCCTCTCCTTTAGGTTGAACTCGTATAGCTACAGAGAATAGACCTCCAGAAAGGAACGGTCCCACAGCTCTGCCAGCTGCTGATAGAGTTTGAGCAAGACCGTTGAGTGCGCCCAATACTGCATGATTTGGTGCTGAGTTTGTGATCTGATACAAGTTAGCGACAAACTAAATAGAATAGTAACATGACGAACCAATAAAAGTGCACTGGTCAAGCCTCCAACAGCAGCAACAGTTTTGATTAACAGTACAAGTCCAATTTCAATCCACAACCAAGTTGCACCTGTAGAAATGCCAATGTAATCGTTCTTTTCCTTGTAGCCCACCCAAGGCATCATTACATAGGCGATAACGAACAAACCCAACCCTGTTCTGTATGCCCATCGGTTGCCCATTTTTTCTCTGAGCTTTCCGAATACTCCGACTTGAAACAGTATTGTGACCAGACCAGCAAAAGCAAGGGATAGTCCGATTTCACCAGGTTTCAATCCTCTACCAGAAGGAGGTTGGGCTTGCGCGAAAACAGGATAGAGTGAGTTGAACGATACATTTGATAGTTGGAATATCAAGTAAGAAGCAAGAAGTAGGATAGTGTCCCGATTGAGTATATCGCTTCTCTTCAAATCCTCCGAACCATGTCCTAGCAGGTTGATGGAACCACCATCATTATCGCTGCCCTCACCATCGGAATCTTCGTTGTTCGGAGATTGTTCTTCTGATGGCTTACGTGTGTATGTAGGTCGATAGGAGCTGGAGAATTGCCAGAACCAAGTAAACAGATTTCTGACACGCTTTCCGAGCGGTTGTAGGTATTGTGCCTCTTCCAAACTCTCCTCCAAGAAGATTATTGACAAAACGAAATCGACCATGAGGATTGCCGCTGCAACTAGGTTTGGGGGTAAATATGGGTAGGGATTTGGTTTGGATTTGTCGAAGGGATTTTGTGGCATGATGAGTACACCACCGATGAGCGGTCCAGTAATTCCTCCAATGCCATATATCACTGGTAGGTATGTAAACGCTTTCGATTGATTGCTGCGATCTGTAATCTCACCAAGACAGGTTGAAACCACACCTTGGTTGCCATTGACCAGACCCATCAACGCCTGAACTAGCACTGCCTGCCATAAAGTCCGACAGAAACCAAAGGCAACAAAGCAGGCTGCCGTAAGAATTGTTCCTGTCAAAATGACTGGTTTTCTGCCTATTTTATCTGACAACCATCCCCAGAAGAAATTCGTAGTTAGTTGTGCCAAAGCGAATGCCGATGCTATGGTTCCAACATATACACCAACTTCATTTGGATTGACTTCGGGGAATGTAGAGGCCATCGCAGGTAGGTATGGACTAATGGAATTGAGGGCAGTTTGTTCACATAGTGCAATTATCGCCAGCATAGCCATCTGCCTCTTCGGCAAGGGAGATGCGCCATGATCGTCATGGTCTGTATTTGTGAGGTCGGCATTGGAGGAATTGGATGAATCTGAGAGTGGTTGGCCCCGCGATTTGGGAGGTGCGATACCACCAAAGGTTTGATAATGAGAGGTAGAGGACTTTCGGCGCATTAGAGGACCCTGGTCTGAGGGCTTCATTGTTGTGGATGGTAGAGAACTATCTTCTAAAGATCATGATCGATGTGTGGAGGAAGTAGAGGTTGTCTAGTCGGTTGCGATGGATGTAAGCGATCGTGATGTTCTTTGCTGAGAAATCTCCACTGTACTACCACAAACGAATTACGATTGCTACAAGTACAAATCGTGTATGCATATATCTCATGCAGCCTGTCAAACCATGCAGGACAAAACAAAAGTGTATGAGTAGCTACCAGTGACGAGTCTTTGAGAAAATGACGGGACAGGGTTTGTCGGTCGGCCAAGGATATCACCTCCGATGACGTCCGAAGCTTCCTTACCGAATTTATGTCATGGCAAATCTTGATTGGGCAAGCGCGCACGAGACTGAAGATGAGACACCATTTGACACGAGCGCTGCCATATCAGAGATACGAGTATTACCATAATCTCAGTCCGTGTATCACATTATATGGAGTTGTCATGCTCGATCAGACGCTCTACAAGCATGCTCTATGATTGCAGTAAGAGCGATACTGCTAGACGCTGGTGCCGACTTCGGATAGCATGTATATCTTAGCAATGATGTGCAAGTTGTGAGGTCCGATGTCATTTGTTACAGGCGGGATGACAACTGTGCCAGCTACATACGACTATGTTCTAGCTCATCAGAAGCTTCACAGCCCAAGGAATTGAAAGTTGTCTGAGATCACCATAATGCTGTCCAACACCCAGGAAGACAACAGGTATTCCGGTGGAAGCGACCATGCTTACAATTGTACCGATTTGATCCCCAACGGTATCACACTTGCTGATAATGAAACCATCCAACCCTCTGTTTCTTCCAAATGCCCTGTTGAAGTTTTGAGCTTGAGCGACCGAATCATTACCGACCAATGCCTCTGCAACCTGTAGAATTTTGTCTGGTTTGGCAAAGTCTCCAAACTTCTCTAGAGATGACATGAGTTGTGCGTTGTTGTGTGCTCTCCCAGCAGTGTCAATGAGAACCACATTAAAGTCATTGGCTGATGCGAATCCGACAGCATCGCGTGCCACATTGGCCGCATCCTTACCATATCCCTTCTGGTAGAGGTCCACTGTTCCGATATTTTCTCTAGCAGAGAGCTCTCGCAAGTTGCGTACATGTACACCCAATTGCTCCACTGCACCAGATCTGAAAGTGTCACCTGCGACAACCAATACTCTGTAATTGTTCTGCAACAAGAAGTAGCATATCTTGGATAGATTGGTAGATTTGCCAACTCCATTGACACCGACAACACTGATGACATACGGACGGCTTTGTTGACCGAACTTGGTGGGCTTAACAACAGAATCAATCTCCGTAAGCAGGTCCAAGGATGTTTTGGGTGTGAGCAACTTGCGCAATGAAGTTTCCAAGGCTGGCTGTAGTGCCTTATCGACACTCTCGAATGTTCCTGTCTTTTTTCCTATCATCTCTGCTTCAACACCCTGACACAGACGGATGGCAGCATCACGAGCGACATTCTTCTTCATCAGATGATCCTCCATTGCTTTTATGGGCTTCTCGAGATCCTGCTTGGTCAACGTCTTTCCACCTACAATGTTGCGGAAGTAACCAGAAACTAATCCAAAGGCACCTCCGGAAGCTGTAGCTGTCTCTGTCTTTTCCGTGTTCGATTCATTGAGGATCTTAGACACTTCGTCATCGAGGTCTTTGAGCACAAATTGTCCCTGCTTGTTCTTGCTACCCCAACTTTCTTTGGCAATATCATCAGGCATAGGTGTCGATGCAACTTCGCTGTCATATCCTTCACTCACAACAGAGTAGTCCAAGTTTGTTCCATCATCTTCATCTGCCAATCCGTCTGCACCCCAAACTCTACCTTTCTTTGCGGTCGCCTTTGGTGTTCGTGGACGACGTGATTCATCGCCCGAAGCATTCGCAGAGTTCGTAACAGCATTTGCTGCCTTCCGCGATCGTCTTGAACCACGACTTCCTGGACGTCCGCTCTCCGTGACTAAGTGTAATGCTATGCCTGGTAAAGGTGTAGTGGGCCGGGATGCGTCAGGAGATTGGACTGGTGTACTCTGTGTTGAGTCACCATTTAAAGGTACAGCTCGCTGCTGTACCTTGAGGAAATAAGAGTCGGGTGGCGGTGGTGGTCCTCCTTCATCCCTCTCCTCTGGGTTTGTCTTTTTCTCATTCACTTCAATTTGAGGAGGTTTGCTGGTCACCTCACCTCCTGTAGTCTTGTCAAGTCGCTGCAAAAGCTGATCGTAGTAAGAGTCGAAGTCGTATCGCTTAACATATTGCTTTTGTGCAAGATCTTCTTTGAAACGTTGGAGGAAAACCGTCTGGACGTTCGCAAGTAGATCGTCTACCCATGTCAGGTGGAGAATGGATTGGTAGACTGCCTATCACGCATCACTGTGAGCGAAGCTCCCATCCTAATTCAATTCTACATACCACGAATATCAATCCCAGATCTTTGACAAGTGCATACTTGAGGGTATATTTATCGTGCTGGTAAGCCTGTGACGTAGTAGGTCGTGCCTCTATGAATACATCGTTGATGAGACTATTGATTGCTGAGGATCCTGCATCAGTGGTATTTCGAGACCACAACACCACCCCGGTGGTAGTAAAAATTTCGAATCTCTCAAGCATATTGTCAGCGATGGTACTGTTGGTGTTGTTCAAACCATAACAATTTGAGTGGAAATTGCGGGCATGCATCACTCTCCGCAGTCAAGATGTTCGTTCTCTTGGCGAAGACAGATGGCTTTGCTTTTTCGAACTCTCTTTCTAGCTGGTTCTTCATCCAATCCAAGTTGTATCAAGTATTGCTATCAATCATAGATTGCTTGCAAGACCCGACTCTAGTCGATGATAAAATTTCTGAAGCGGACCATCACGATCATGGTTGCGAGGTACACATACTGACTTGACAACCAAGAGATTGTGGAATATTACAGCAGGGAGAGTAAACACGACTGGGATCTTACGCGATGCTCCGACGTTCTATGATGGTAGACATATGGGCTTGAACAATCACGGAATTTTCCACGTTATGTGTAATTGTTTCGACTGTGTGTATTCAAGCTTTCGTGTTCGGTATGTACGTGCTACACTGTGACATCCACGATAAGTCGACAAAGACATATTCGAGCAAGTTGCAGTCCAAATATTACAGGTACTACGAAGCTACAAACCTGAGAGTAGAAGCTCGCTGGTACGAGAACGCAAGCTCGAAGTGTTCCTCGAGACAACAGGTTATATTTTACATTCCCTGAATAATGTTTCAAATCCAGCGCCCAAGTGTTACCGGATCTTCACTCCAGCAGGGGAGTGTCGAGAAGAACCCCTACTTGGCCTGGCTAGCGACCGAAACATTACCTCAAAAGGAGAATAGCCTATGGGCATATTCTCCGAGGTGACTAGTAAGTCCCTAGGAGGTTCGGAGGTTGGGCCTTAGTTATAGCATCGACTCGCGGTAATAGAAGGGGAATGCGATAGATGTTGACGGGTAGTAGCAGACGCTACAGAGGTCTCCGAACTCTTTGTCAGTCCGTGGGTTGGTCCAGTGGTAAAGCGTTGTGTTCTATGTTTTTTGACGACCCATCGCTTGTTCGATCCTCGCGACGTGCACTGTTGATGATTCTTCTTCGTCCCGGCCGGCACACAGACACACATGTTTCAATCTACGAATATTCAATGATTAGCGGGAGAATTACAACTCAGTCTTGAAGATGATGATTAAGGAAAGCGAGCGCCGCGGTTCGATCGAAAAAACCCAAAGATTTCGAATGTACAGCAGGTATGTCATGGTCGTGAGATCCAATAGAAGTTCCCACGCAACAATATCATCTCCACAATGAACTATTGATTTACTTACTATCTGCCCAGCACTGGGAGCCGCTACTAACCTGTATTGCGCAATGAAATCCAGAGTCAATGTGAAGTATTCTGATGAGCTTGATTGTTTCCTCGAGATATGATCCTTGTCAGGAATATGCGCACAGAGAGGAGAACAGGATCATACACCTATATAGAGAATAAACTTTTGCCAAATGCTTCCCCCGATCTTAGTTGTCTTTTGCGAGTAGCTTTACAGAAATGCAAACACTGCCTTCCATTCGCTAATGCTCTTCGACGATACTAATCAATATCAAGCATGAATCTCTCAGACGGACGTGCTACGAGTAGTGACCGACAGCAAGCAGTAAGGGAGCTTACTCTCTCTCAGGCTTCGTGCTACAAGAGCCAAACCTGAAGACACCGATCGTAGTAATGGGTAAGGACGAGGTCGGGTTCGGTATATCATGACCCACCAGTCAAATAAACATGATCAAGTCCTATGAAATCCACCAGTCAGATAGCTGCGAATGCATGTCTGTGGATGCTTTCGGAATACCTTCTCCCAGTCGGTCACGAATGCATACAACGTGGGAGTGGGGACTTACATTCATGCTTGTTGACCAATTAGATTAATAGCCGCTGTTTGTAGATTATCTAGTTGGAAGATTATGGCTGTCTGACTATGACCTCGTTCTAGAGTTGAGAACGGCCTAACATTATCCATCGGCTCGGGTGCTTGAACGTGACTGAGCAAAGAAGGGGGCTAGTACTTCATTCCTTAAGGATCATTAGCTCCTTACTACTACTCCAAAGCCTCAGGATGTCACTCTTAGCCTCTCCTACCAGCCAGCTAATCGCGAAACCAAGACAGACAAGTGTAGGAGTGTCCACGTGGTAGTCATGATGGCAATGGTATTGTTTCTCATCTAACCGCGACCAGGCGTCCACATCTGAGCACTTCTGCCTCCATCTTCCTCTTCGTTCTTGACAGGACGGCGCACAATATCATCTGCTCTAGCTTCAGACTCTGAGTTCCGGGTTTCGATTTTTTGAATCATCCATCCATTCCACCTGTACAACTATCGACTTCCAGTGCTTTGTGAAGGTAAGTGGCTTCAGACCTCCTCATGTCGGTGGCGATGGTTCCCTCCACATTGTCTCAAAAGTCCGTAGGGATCAGACTTATTTCCCGTTGGAGCTACGATCTGGACTGTGACTAGTACTGACCACCACGCGGAGACTCCGTACAAGCTTTTGCGATTGAGTTTTCGCTAGTACCAATCACAAATCAGCTACCCCCATGTGCACGCTATTTCCTTCGTTATGGAGATAGAAATATCGTCCAGTGTTGTAGTCTATGCATCCTTAACTTCGTGGCTGTTCAAGAGCTGAAAATGTCGTGAGCTGAGAAATGGAGGGCGAAGAACATGAGAGCTGTACAAGGTGAGCTTTTTAAGCCGGACTGCTTCCTGTCTTTCCACAATCGACCAATTCTCACTCTTTCATATTACACTTCTGAATCATTCCAAAATCCTCCACGAAAATGCGCGCCATTTCTGCGATCCTCTGGGTAGTACCCTTAGCCAATGCCCTTGTCGTGAAGCGCGCAGGTTGTACCACAGGGTATACACCAATACCGGGATGGCTTCAAGGCACAACAACGACGATCTGCTATGACCCTAGTTATTACAGAGCGGCGGATCAAGGATCACTTTCGGGCAACGGTGACTTCAGCCAGACACTTCAACAAAAGTGTGAAGCAGCTTGTACTCTAGACTCTAGCTGTCAAGCTATAGTTGGAGCGACTCAATATGCCGCAGATTCCAATATGGCTACAGGTGTTTGTTTCTTCTACAACCACACTCCCTCACCTCGCCAATGTACAGATTCGAGTAAGCGTGCGGTAAGGGCAGGAACTAAGAATATCATCTGCGCTACTACTACGACCACTACCAAATCTACCACCACTACAACAACTACTAAGATATCTACCACCACCACCACCACTACTAAGCCCACGACTACCACCACCACTACGACGAAACCTACTACGACGACGACGACGACTACTAAGCCGACAACAACAACAACAACGACTACTACTAAGTCTACCACCACGACCACCACAACGAAACCTACCACAACGACAACAACAACTACCACCACCACCACTACCACTAAGCCAACAACGACGACCACGACGACGACTACTACTACTAAGCCGACGACTACCACAACTACCACCACCACGCCTTCTACGACGACAACCACCACCACTACCACTACTACTACGAAGCCCACAACAACGACGACAACAACTACGACGACGACGACAACCACCACCACCACCACCACCACCACTCCTTCTACTACTACTACTACTACCACCACTACTACTACCACTACTCCTTCTACTACTACCACTCCCTCTACGACGACGACGACGACCACCACCACCACCACCACCACCACCACTACCACCACCTCTCCCCCGAATTCTGCACCCACGTGTTCACCATACACCGGGTGTGCTGATAACCGACAGTAAGTTTTATTCTTCCATTGTTGTTACGACATATTTGTTTCATTCGTCCCAGTCCATAGACCCAAGCGCTAGAACAAATGGTGTTTTCTGTCTAGTTCGTTCTCATGAAGCTTCTACTTTATTGTCGTATTTGCAACTAACGTTCTGTTCTCACTAGATACAACGTTCAATGCGGCTTCGGTCTCTCTGGAAACCGGTATATCGATACAACCACTTACGATACCAATGACGAATGCCTTCAACATTGTGCGGACGAGCAATGCACGCTCTACAACTATGATTCAACTGATGGTACCTGCTTAACATATTCGGATCCAGATACTTCAAACCTTGCTGGCTATGGTGCTGATGGAGGCTATGTTGGACAATATCAAGGTTCTTGCTAGTATGCAACGAATGTATGATGTAATATGAATCGAATCTTGAGGGATATCCATACATAGATCGTGGCGTCAAATATACATATTTCGCTTGTTCTTTCCAATGTATATGTGCTGTTGACCATTCAATGCGATCGAGATTTCTGTTGTAGGCTCAGCTTGTGACTGACTCAACATCTACCATATTCTTGTTCCCAAACGCCTGATTCATCATTATGATCGAAACAACCTTTACAAAAGAACGAAAGTCGATAATCACGGATTTATATCTTCCTTCCTTACGCTTTCAGCAAGGTCTTGACTACTGCTCTAGTCGACACATAGTATATCTACTAGGATGTATTAATCAAGTCATGATGCCTGTCTCTTACACCACTTGAACCTTTGACAATTTTTTCTAGCTCAACTTAGAGCGCTGTCGGCGTCAATGACTATGTCCGCGTACATAAATATTTCTTGCTCTGTAAACTATTTGTGAGCCAACAGTAAGTATTCTTCGCTCTTAAGATCAATTCTCTCAAATAGCAAATCATCGGTGTTAGCCCACAAGAGTATCATCATGCCTGATACGCTGGCATTAGTACTAGTGGCAACTTGTTACTCTGGCATCCTTCCGGAATTCATACCCGAGAATCTGCACCACCGGTAGACGCGAAATCACGCTGTAGTGGAAGCAGTTAAGACGATAGATTGGTCGGACTACTGGAGGACTGTTAGGACATTACTGATACCTAGAAGAGATGCAATGATGTCTCATTGAGAGGTCAGCTAAACTTGAAGTGTATTCAGAAAAGCCCTATCTAAGGTACCTGCTCGCAGATAATCATGTTCCTGAACTGTTCTGAGTCCTGACCGCACGTTCATCCACTTCCACGTGTCGACAATTTGTTTTCTCTTCCACCCTGCAACTCCCACCACGCTAAACTTCCAGGACTTGTTCTTTGAACTTTCCACTCGTGTCGTCAATATGCAGCGTACGGCTTTTCCTCCAGCAAATGCAAAAAGCCCAGAACTATTCCATCCGCGACCACAACATATTTCCCAAGTCCCAATGATGCGCTCTCCCCCTCCACCGATGCAACAGCAGCCACCGCAGATGAATAGCTATGGCAATCCGTATCAATCGCCGCCTCCACAGGCAGGAGGACAGAATTTTGGTCCAGGGTTTGGTAATTTCATGACGGATCCCACAGCACAGATGGGATTTCAAGTTGGAAAGACTGCTGTAATGGCGGGACAGGAATACGTGGAACAGAACGTGAGTGACGTCTATACAAATATGACCATTTCGACTGACATATAACAGCTGAACCGTTACGTGTCGATATCTGCGCTAAAACATTACTTCAACGTCTCGAACTCATACGTCGTACGGAAACTCCTTCTTGTATTAGTTCCCTGGCGTCACAAGCCATGGACGAGACAATCTGCGCGTTCAGCAGCGGCTGCTGATGGTCAGATGGTTCAAAAACAATACGCCTCGATGTACCTAGCCCCACGAGACGATTTGAACTCCCCCGACATGTACATTCCGATCATGGCGTTGATAACATACATTCTTCTGTCTACAGTACTGGCAGGTGCAAGAGGTAGCTTCCGTCCTGAGCTTCTGGGTTCAATAGCCACGACCTCTTTGGGTGTCATGTTCATGGAGATCATTATTTTGAAGATTGCCATGTACTTGTTGAACATCAACAACGACTCTCAACTCATGGATCTCGCTGCTTATTCTGGCTACAAATTCGTTGGGGTGATTGTGACGCTGTTTCTGTCAGAGATATTCACAGCAGGAGCTGGTACTAATAACTGGATTGGTTGGACCTTGTTTGTCTATACCTGGGCTGCGAATGCCTTCTTTCTGGTAAGAAATCTGATCGAATAAATTTGTTGTATGCTAATATGACAAGTTACGATCTTTAAAATACGTACTCCTCCCCGACTCTTCGAACGATGCCACGGTACGCGCGGGTGCTTCATACACAGTTGCTCGAGCACAGAAAGCTAGAAGAACATATTTTCTTGCGGCTTATGCCTACCTCTTTCAATTTGGATTTATGTGGCTTCTTACTCGGGACACGGGTTCCGGTAAAACCACCACTACAAAGCTTGCTGGTTGAGGATAGATACATAGAAGACACGTTGTTACGAAATTCAAATGTCTGCATTGGCATAGACAAAATAAAAGAAGGATACACATTTCAGGGCACTCGAATTCAAATCTCACGTTCGCCTCTACTCACAACTTACGTTTTCAACCGTGAATGCTGCTACACTGTGCGAGCAATTCAGACCTCGAAGAGCAATGAAGGGTCGTTGCGATCAACATTTGAGAAGTAATATAGACAATTCTGCCACGTGCGAGTACTATCTCAAATTGGTAATTCGGAGTATCCGGCTTTGGTCCCAGGACTATGAGCACATACTTGATCATACGGCTTGTGTTGAGCTATGACAAAAGGAGACATGGAAGCGATTCGTCATACGGTTGTCAGTATCCGGGTGTCCGAATCTGTCTAACATTCAATTGGTACAATACAACGATCAGTAGAGACAAGTTGTGATTGTTTTCTCGTTCCATACTCAATATCATTTCAAAAAACCAACTATTGTACTCCGCATCCGGAACAAATTCCGCCCAATGGAGCAGATCAGAGCTCCCCCATATGGGGGAGACCTGAGCTAGTGTAGCGTCCATTCTTTCGACCCAATCATAGAAGCAACCATTTCATACTATGGTCTAGAGCCAAATCTACGAGACGTTCGGTATGACAAGACTAGACCAGCGGCGGATTTCCACATTCGTTCATTGCCATAAGTTATACAATGGCCCCTCCTCTCAAGATTGTTACAGCTCCTTAGCCATCAGGAGGTGAATCAAGAAATTTTATACTCGAGAGAACAGAAGTCCTTTTGATCCAACAAAATGTCGCCAGGAAGAATCACAGAACAAGATGAATATGATTATATCATTTGGTATGTTACCAGGCCTTGATCCTTTCGCATAACGGAGAACTGAATGAGCAAGTGGTGGTGGTACAAGTGGATGTGTGGTAGCAGCACGTTTAGCCGAAGATACCAATGCTCAAATACTAGTAATCGAGGCTGGTCCAGATAGCAAAGATAACGAGAATGGTAAGATATCATTCATCAGATCTGATGCTTTTATTCAAGTATATACTGACAAAATTGAACAGTGAAGATGGTTGGTGGTTGGTCAAAGAATTTCGATGCCGAGACAGATTGGAATCTCGTAACTCCTCCAATGCCAGGTGTCGATAATCGTCAAGTCAAGCTCAGTCGAGGAAAGTTTCTTGGTGGTAGTAGTGGTGTCAATGGTACGCTTGTTGTCAAAGGAACGAAGCAAGACTATGATGATTGGGAGTAGGTACATCCCAACATGTACGGAGCTTTCTAACGATGTCAGACTTCCTGGATGGTCGGGTGAAGAGATGTTCAAGTACATGAATAAGGTATGCACCCTTGAATTGATATTTAGTCTGAGACTGATCAAATCAGTCCGAAAATTTCCATAACAAATCATGGTTCAAAGCGAACGAGAAGTCTCATGGTTATGATGGCGAACTTCACACTGAACCTCATGATCTTGCGCCAATCTCAGAGCTTTTGCTCAAGTCTATGGAAGATCGAGGTCTTCCTTTGGTTCCAGATATGTTCTCATCTGGAGAGAGTGCTCATGGATGTGGCCATGCCGTACGAACTCGTGAGTATTGTTTTTCGTTTTGCAAACTGTTGGCTCACAAATGTCAGATCACAACGGTTTACGCAGTATTGGTGCCGATTTTATCACTGACGCAAACAAGAAAGACAACATCGACATCGTATGCGAGACTACAGTCGACAAGGTAAATTTCGATACGTCTGGAAACGAGCCACGTGCTGTCAGTGTATCTCTCGTTGATAAATCAGGAGATACTCGAACCGTCAAAGCTCGAAAAGAAATCATCTTATCCGGTGGTGCCTACTGTACTCCTGCAATACTCCTTCGATCTGGCGTTGGTCCTCGCTCAGAACTAGACAAGCATGGCATTCAATGCATCATCGAATCTCCTGGTGTAGGACAGAATCTACTCGATCATCTCATCGTCTTTGTCTTCTACGAAGTCAACAAGGATGGTTTGACTAATGATCATCTGGTCTATCATGATGATGCGGCCATGGCAGCTTACATGCTCTACAAAGAAAAGAAGACTGGTATTCTTTCCACGTTCCCGTTCGGTGCTTTTGGCTTCGCCAGACTGGATGAGAGGCTGAAGGATGAACCATTATGGAAAGAAGCTATGGCAAAGAGGAACGATGGTAGAGATGCCATGGGTTTGACTGAAACTCAACCCAACATCGAGTTCTTCACTACAGAGGTAGGATCCGACTCCAATGGCCATGACGAATTATCGCTGACAGTACCGAAGCTCTACGGCGGACCAAAACAATACGACCAATTCCCAATCGGTGAGCAACTCCTCTCAATATTAAAGCAGCAGTACGTCCAAACTAATAAAATCCTCAGACAAAAAGCACGCCTTCGCCATGATTACAGAACTCTTCTCTCCAAGATCGAAGGGTACAGTCACACTCGCATCCAGAGACCCACTCGAAAACCCAATCGTCGACTGCAATTACCTCTCCGACCCCCTCGATCTCCTAGTCCTCACAGAAGGTGTTCGCTACGGAAACGAAATCGTCACCCAAGGTGCCGCAACTAAAGATTTGATCAAGGGGTCTTGGCCTGCTGGTAAGATACACAGATACACATAACCTCCTCCAGTCCCAACTCGATCCTCAAACTAACTTCCCCTTTCCTTTTCTCTCTACAGATCTAGCACACCACTCACACACCAAACGCGAACAATGGATCCCACACGTCAAACAACACGCAACAACATGCTACCACGCAGCCGGAACATGCAAAATGGGCAAGAACGACGACAAGATGGCCGTTCTTGACGAAAAGCTCTTTGTCAGGGGAACGACGGGTCTTAGGGTTGCTGATTGTTCTGTTATGCCCAGTTTACACGGTGGTCACACTCAGATGCCTGCGTAAGTGGAGTCTTCGCTTCTTTTCTTTTGATTTCTGAAACTTCGATTTTGAATGGGAAGAGGAATTTATCAGTGAAGGATTAGCTTACTGACTGCTTTAAATACAGATATGGAATTGGAGAGAAGGCTGCTGATTTAATTAAGGAGTCTGCTGCTGCTGCTGCTGGAATCGCTGTTAAAGCATAGCTTAGCCTTTTTGTTAAGGATACGATACGGTAGCATGTCAATTGATATCTTGTCGTCGATGCAATGGAAATCTTTGTTGTCCTCTTTTTTATTCTCTAGGGATTGGATTGTGGTTACATGTAAGCTCTACACATATATATATATATATAGATAGGCATCTGGATGAATGTATTCCCGTCATACTGTAGCATATACATATACATATACCTATACATACTTCTGGTGTTCCAAATATTTCTTGAGTCACGGGAATAAATCGATAAGAGGGGGAACGGAGGTGATCAATAGATGGAGTGGAGGTTTGGTTCTTGATTCTTGATTCTTGGTCCTTGGTCCTTGGTCCTGTCTATCTGAGCAAGGAGAAGAGTATGCTGATGCTGATACGTCAAACAGTGGACATACTAGACTAACTATGAACGATATAAGATGGTAAGCGGTAGGTGATGGACGGTGAATGGATTTCGAAATACACAATGTTTTGTTCCCGAGAACGGTATTGCAAATCTGGTTGGTGCTATCCGTTCCTTGTGAATGTGAGCCTCGGAAAAACAGAACATATTTCTAAATCGAGGTAGGTGTTGGTATTAGTATTAGTATTAATATTACAGATCTAGATAAAATGTCTTCAGTATCGTATTTCATTCGTCCGTCCGTTCGCTTGCTCATTCATGCTAAAAGAAAGAAAGAAGACAAATGTCCCAAGTCACTCGACCTAGCAAGTCCCATGCAATTCTTCCCATTTTTTCTTTTCCCTCGCCATTTCAAATTGAACCCAGAAGAAAGAAACAACAGCCCAAAGGACGATGTAAGCGAACAAAACGCCCAATGATGCTCCAAATGCATAGTGGAAATCCAATGTGAATATGATCGCGGACACGCAGCCGATGTATATCGCTACACCGGCCATCCACCACCAAGTCAAGTACAAAAACATACGTCGAAAGGCCTTGGAAGCCTCGTAGCGTGCATTATATCTGATGCGGAACTCGCGATCTTGGAGACCATCGACGGCAATGAAGTCCTCGGCAGCGTAGTAAATGAACGGTCTCAATCCGGAACCACGATGGTGTGAATTGATTCCAATGGGGATCTTGAACGGGAACATAGTTGCGAACATCAACGCGCCCAGAAACGCCATCAGGAACGACGGTGCGTATAGATACAAGATTGGTATTTCCATTGTACTTCCCACGACGAAGGGGATGAAAGCACATAACATGGCCACGGCGTACACCCAGGACGTAGCGTCTAGATCCCATTTCGTCCTCGAGAGTAAAGGGGCGCAATCATCTCTGTAGCGGAGAAGACGGTAGACTCGGGCGATGAGGATGTATAGTTCTCCCAGACCGAAGGATACGATGGCGTAGCCTAGGATGTCCTTGTCGAATTCTGGATGTGGGATTGGACATACGTCGCCGGCTTCCTTGTAGGGTTGACAATTGCGGTCCCAGCGCCCTTTGTGGATGTTGTACCAGACATAGTAGATTATGCAGGGGACGACGATATCGAGGAGGACAATTATAGGCGGACCGAATGTTATCGAGGGATGGTCGAAGGGGTGTGGTTGTTTTTGGGCGAGTTTTTCGAACTTGTAGGTCGATGGGTAGGGTGATGGTTTGGAGGGTGTGGGAATTATGGTGTTGTTGTTGGATTGTTGTTCTTGTTTGGGGGCTTCGTCGAGACTTGAGGAACGAGATCCTATTGGAGTTGCTGCCAGGCTTTTCTCTTTGGGTGTGCTATCCTTGGAATTTTGTAGGGTTGTGGCACCACTTTCTAGATCTTTGTCTTGACTACTGGCTGTTGCAGTGACTGTCATATCTGCGGTGGTGTTTTCCATCTCGACGTAGGGGGAGGGAGGGGCGAGGTCTCTGGTGGTTTAGAGGGTCGTCTACCCTAGGAATTTGAAGGAGTCGGACATCGTCGTGGGTCTTCGACGCCGTATATACAGCGATGAGACGAGGCGTGGCCTGACAGATGAAAAATTGTTAGCCATGACGCGTTGTATGTGTATATAGAGCATGTCGATTGAGTTAAGGGACCGAAAAGGTCCGTCGTGGTCCCTCAACATCCGAATCGTGTTATGGCATGTGCCGGTTACTCCGGGTGAGGATACGTCATTTATCACAATAAACATTCGTCTTCTTCTACCCATTTACATTCCATACGTTATAAATTCTGGTGGAGTGATTATTCTGACGGTCTTTTAATCTCATCAAGCATCTACATATTCTACGTTCGAATCTTGTTATTACATCGAGAACGAGCAAGAGTATGGTGAATGCGAATTCAGGATACAAATTGTCGGCGCGTCGGGAAGATCGAGTATCCACTCAACTTACTTTTTCTCACATTTCGCGTTTAGACTACCGATCGACGACCAGGAAGACGAATGCTCAACCAACCATTTGCCCATGAATACAATTGACATTCAATTCATTATGTGGAGGGTATCAACGTTGCAACGCACCCCAGATCCTACTATCCCTTCAGGCTGCTACCTTCTTTCCAACAATGGGATAGCCATAATCCTCCTTGATGATATCTGCTGCCTTCTCCGCAAGAGCGTAGACACTTGATACGATATTTCCTGACACGTGATTGGGGAAGATACTTGCATCAGCCACTCTCAGACCCTTAACGCCATTTACTCTCAGTCTGGAATCTAGTGCATCACCCATGGCAATCGAACCACATGGGTGATACTCGCCCAACGTCCATTCTTCCACTGCCTTTCTTGCATCTGCCGTCTTTTGCATATCTAGTTCTTCTCGAGGCAGTAGACGTTTAGCTAACTTGCCTTCCAGATGTTTTGATTGAGTAGCCTTATCAACCATCTTCAAGCCGGCAGCGCTTACAGCAATATCGGCTGAATGTGAGTTGTACTGTGGATCAACGATTGGTAGCTCATCTGGGTTGGAAGACTTGATATGGATTGATCCTCGTGACACGGGGTACTGCAAGCAAACAGCGAAGGATGTCGCTTGTCCCTTCGTAGGGTCAACTGGTGGGAAGAGTACTGATTGATCATATACACCCTTCTCATAGCCTGGAGTTGCATTGACCAGAACCATCTGAAGGTTGGCGCTAGTATCTGATTCAAGGTGTTTGATGATCTGAGCATATTGCCTCTTCTGGAAATCTGTCTTGGTAGGAGTGTTCTTGATGCTGTCGATGACTTCTTTTTGCTCCTCTGGTGTTGCAAATAGTTTCCATGGGAAGAAACCTTGAGTTGACTGTATGCAGGAAAGTGGCTGTCAAAGTTAGTCAATGTACTTGTGATGGCTGATCAAACACTTACGCCTCCTTGTTGCTCCGCGTACATCTTGGTAGCAAACTCCATGGCTTCGGGCGCGTATATCGAATCTACCGTGTTTACACCAGGAGCTGTTGCATAACCGGCAATGGTGACTGTGTGATCTTGGAAGTTTTCACCGACTGCACGATTTTCGACCTTGCATTCGACGCCAGCTGCTCTAAGGATGTCTGGGTTTCCGATGCCCGATAGTTCGAGAATCTGTGGAGAGTGACAAACACCACCACACACGAGGACTTCTTTTCGAACCTTGACGGTGTGCGAAGATCCTGCATGTTTGAATGATACTCCTGATGCAGTCGTACCATCAAGCTCGACCTTCAGAACTTGAGCATCACAAAGGACACGAAGGTTTGGTCGACCGAGGTTTGGTTCCAAGTATCCTCGTGCAGCGTATCCTCGCTTGCCCTTATTAGGTCCAGTACGCACCACTGTACCAAGAGTCTGGAAAAAACCAATATGATCACCACTCCATGGATCATTTGGTTTCTTATCTAGTCCTGTTGCTTCGTCACAAGCCTTTACAATGTCGTCTTCGATTGGCAGTCTGAAGTCATTGAAACTAGTTCTGACTGGACCATCTTTTCCATGAAACTCGTCGACAGTACACATGGTGTCTGATTTGATGGCCTCCTTAGCGATCGGCTCAAGTGTCTGATGCTTGCGCATATATCGTGCCATATGTTCTGAGCCCCAGCTTGGATCATTGGCGAGCTCAGCCCAATCATCATAATCTTGCAAAGATCCTAGAGTCTATTATTAACGGAAGTTCGGAATACATTTGGTCACAACTTCAAGCTGGAAACTCATATGATTGACATACCTCTCACATACATCATATAGTTGATGCCACTGGAACCTCCCAACATCTTGCCTCGGACCAAATGATGGACCTTATCTTGGTTGCCTGGTTGAGCTGGTCAAAGTCAGTCGATGACGTTCAAGTCCATATAAAGATTATAGCATACGTGGAGTGCGAATCATATAATCGTACTCTGGATTTCCTAGCATTTGTAAGAAAGCAGCCTGAAACTGGTATTAGTATCGAATTCAAATGAACTGTGAAGCAACCTACTGGTGTATCAACCAGGGGATCTCCCAATCGATTTGGTCCGGCCTCGAGTACACCAACATTCACGTCTGGGTTCTCCGTCAAGCGAGCAGCAAGAACGAGACCGGCAGTACCACCACCACAGATAACAAAATCGTATTCATGGTCAAGGAATTGTTCAGCAGAGGTACAGAGACCCGACGGCGAATGACCATTCGTTCCATTGGTATGTCCATTTGTGTGGCCGTTGACACCGTTGGTGCCGTTGGTATGACCATTCACGCCGTTAGTGTGTTCTGCCATGTTGATAACTATGACAATTTCGTGCTAGAACTAAGATTGATTCAAGATTGCTCTTATCAAATAGACAAATGGACTTTGCTCGAGCAGGGAACGGTATGGAATATGTACCTTGGACGTGGCTCGCCACGACCCCGCGTTCTGGTGAGACCCATTGTTGACCATAAGCAGCGTAACCTGAACCTAAAGGCTAGTGCAGGGACCATCAGGTTTGGACCCTTTCTCTGTGAGGTTGATTGCCGTCTTTGGAGTCAGCTGAATCCAAGCAGATGTGTTTATGCACCGACTTAGCGAGGCACTAAGGCAGCTTTCCTACCAACGAGATGCTGAAGAACTGGACGATCAAAGGTCCCGAGGAATTTTTGGGGTCGGAATTAGATCCGCAGCAAAGGATGTCTTATAATTGGACATTGACCAACTTATGAGGCCATCTCGTGGTGTCACTCTAGTTTGGTCTCTGGTGTTTCCCGAGTTTTCGACGAGATGTGTACTGTAGGCGAAGGATTTCTCTGGTCGAAGTTCGACGCGTGTAAGACACCATAAGAGCCTTTCCCGATCCAAGACGTATGAAGTGACTCAGCGTTGTAAGAGGTCAGCATCCAGACAAAGGCAAGCTTACGTTCACATGTACAAGATAATTGTGAGTGGAACGCCACCTCGTCTGAATTGGCCCCGAGCTACATCGAAAGATACACGTGTGTACTTGAGGTCGAGGAAGCTGACTCTGGCTATGGTGTCCCCTCCCCCACAATCACAAAGTGGATGTCCTCTATCTCTGGGGAAAGTCTTGGTGGACCAACTGATGATCTTGAACGTACCACAGTGGTCCGGTTTTGCAACTACCGTCTCGCAGTCTCAGTGCACCACCGGCTCTCTGCTTGTTTCTTCCGCCAGTCTCATCTCGAGGTCAGTCTTATCAAGTTGATGGCCAACACTCGGATCTAGATTCTACAGCAACGTATTGGTTGACCTCGGCCTGGATAACATTGGCAGGTTACCCACTGAAAGAGATGATCTGCGCAAGGACCAAGACTTCGTCCAAGTCAGCCAATTCGTGACACTGACCCGTCAACTCATCTTGCATATAATTTCTGTCTAGAGGCTATACAGTCCGTCTTCTCATCTCCTACGAATATGCATGCGAGAATGATATGGTAAGTTCATCATGTGCTGGTCTTACACAGTCTGTTATTAGATGACGTTGATGTGTATCTCACATGTCGTCATTAGACATGATTCCTCACAAAGTTGGCAGAGTGTGGAACCTACCACCACTACCGATACCATGAAACTATCAAAAGGTCCTACATCTTCACATGTCTTGGGACAATCTGTGTGAAACTTCGTCTTCGTTCGAACATCGTTTATCCCTCTCTTAAGTGATCGTCTCTCAAATCCATTATGGCTCTTACAATCCAACCCTGCAGCATGCTATTGCTTGCTGTTGTTATCATAGCCTTCGCCCATCCAGCTGATGCTTTCGGAGCTGGTTATGTAGCTCGAGGTTCATCTCGGCAAGGTACTAACTTCAGACATGGTGACATTCTGAATGCCGTTTATTTCCTTAGCCATGCTCATTCTACCCTGGTCCGCCAAATCTACTTTGGTAATTGGTTGCGGGATTTCAGCCAATTGATCGACCGAAAGGCAATGGAGGTCGTTCCTGAACCAATTCTTCGAGCTGTAGTGGCGGTCTTTGCTCAGATTCAATTTGGCTACACGACAAAGGAATTTGAAGTCACTGCCGAAAGACTTGGATCTTATAGACCCGAGGAGCACATCGATAATCCAAGAGGATACGAAGGCGGTGCTTACGGTCAGTTGAGGTTACAGGTACATCCAGAGGAGTTGAGCATTGATAGCATGTCTGGCATGAAGAATTACATTGCTAGTCAAAAGGTCGCTCATATTAATGATACCAGCTCGGACTTTATCGAGAAGCAACTCGTCGCCGCCATTGCTTGTGGTCGAGCTCGTGATTACGAGGCCTACACCCATCTTGGAGCTGCACTACATACTTTGGAAGATTTCGTTGCACACTCGAACTGGATTGAACTCTGTTTACAATTGGTAGGTTCGGAAATGGTTCGAGGCACGGGTGAAGAAAACCCTATGACCAACGTGTTTGCATTTACTGGGTTGTCTGCAAGGGTCAAGACGTTTAGAGGTAGTGCTCCACCGCTCGTTACTGGAACTTTTGGTGCTTTAGATCTGTAGGTCAACACGGTCGAATGAGTTCATCATCTAATGGCGTACAGGTATCAAACACTGCTTGGAGAAGTAGATGACAAGATCACGGCTATGAGTCTTCCCGGTTTAGCAATGGTAGGGTTCTTGTTATGATCCTGAGAAACGACTGACGCAATACCAGAGAACTAAGGGACCGCCTGAGTCTTTGTCGAGTATCTCCAAGGGTCTGATTGCTATTTTTAGTAAATTCGAGGGGACTGATATCGCGAACGATATCACAAGTATCACAAAATCAGCTACCGAAGAGCCTGCCGATTGGGGAAAGCTGAATGAAGCTCCGGAAACGTTGTGGAATCAACTACAGCCAGTGTTCCGACTACGGGATAAGATCGTTCGATGGATTTATGATCATTTGACCATCAATGCTGTCGCAAATGCCATAGCTTCGATCTCTACTGCTCTCGACAAGCTGGTCTACCGTATTGTCGGCATCTTCATGGGTCCAGTACTGAAGGATATCGCTGCTGCAATACAACATCAATCAAACCAATTATTGATGCAAGATCAACAAGTTCGTATGATGACAGGTGAACAGAGTATTTTTGATGAAAACTCAACCGCTACTGATCCTACTCACTCTCAACTTTGTAAAGACCATTATGATCATGATTTGAACGAATTAGCGGGTAAGTGATCAAAACTTGTAGAGAATTTCACTGATATAAAACACAGGTTTGGTGGCTACGAAAATTACCACATTTACCATCAAGAAGGTTATCGAGGTATGGCAGCCAGGGTCTCTGGTTGAGGTCAAACCCGTATTGAACAGTATACTTGACACCCTTCACCACCCGTACAACTACTCGAAAGAGTCTGAAGTCCAAGGTCTCATGGTTGCGGAAGTCATTGAATGGTGTACCCAGAAGCAGAAGCACGATCCCATGAAGTTTGCAACCATGATGCAACGCTTGGACAAAGAACACATGGCAGCCAGAATTGGAGAAGAAAACGAAAGAATTGAACACTCACATGTTCCAGCAATGACAGCAACATATACTGGACCGAACCAAATTTCAGGAACAACAGCACATGATCTTGTTACAATTGGTGGAGGTAGAGCCCAGAGTAGCTTCAACCAAAAGATCACTGAGAACATAGAGAAGAACATTAAGAAAGGTTTGTTCGCGGGATTGAGCATGGATGACTTGCCTGGAATCAAACAAATATTGGACTCGGATCCGTCTGCCGATATGCCCAATCCAATTGATTCATCTCTCTTCAGAGTTCCTGGCATGGGTTTACTGTCTGTTTTCGAAGACATCGATATCGGTGAGATTGTCGCAGCTCCAGGGATGGGTGTTATTTTGAAAGATGCAGTCATTGGTCTTCGATTGCAAGACACAGAGTGGGTGGAGAGACAGCAAGCCGCTGCGAGGGAGAGATTAGGCGCGTTAGAGGATCGTCCTGCTAAGGAATTGTTGCAGCTATTGGATGTTCATCCCATAGAGAAGACTATGGAACGGCCAGTCGAAGAGAGTAAGACGAGACGACTGATGAACAAGCTCAAGATTGGAAGTTCATGAGTAGTGTTACGCAACTGGTCTGCTGGAAAACGTGTAGAAGTGCGATGCAACCAATGATTGCCGAACGACGTGGAATTGTTGAAAGCTCCAACTAGCAAATAGCACTTAGCAGCACTGATGAGATAACGGATTGATTATATCGAATGGATGGTGAGCAATGTAGGCGACTACGAAGTACTGAAGTTACAACTCAAATTTCCAAGATGCCGAAAGGATTGCCAAGATATATCATGACATGCATCTTCGTAACTGCTTGACCAGACAATACTCGTAATGCATCAAACATCTTGCTGATTCAAGAAACAACATCGAACCGCGATGGTCCCAATCTATCGACCTTATCCCCGAATTCAATCTTGTCAACTGAAAGCAACATTGGTCTGATTCCGCGATGTCATGTTCTAGACTACCCGTATGTAGAAGGTCTATCTTAGCGCATCCTTCCCGATGGCTCTCAACGCTAGATGATTGTCGCGAGCCGAATGCGCCGTATCGTGGCCGTATGAACTGATGTGTAGTCCGACGAAAGATACAGGACTATCATGTAGAGACTCACACATCGTGTTGCTCCAGTGCTACGGCTCGGAAGCACAACGAGAGTTCGCTGCGCTGCATTATGGGATACCCTATATCACTGATTAAAGCTGAGGGTTTCCAGAATACTTGCCGTCCTACGGAAGGTTCATGCCGAGCTGCCAGGCCTGATCAAGTCGGGTTGGATCTCTTCACGCTCGATATTATCATCACGAAACGTTGAGCTCTGATGACCAGGATGGAGGCCTGACATCGAGAACCCGGAGAATCAGTGCCGCTTACTCGCTTGTCGGAATTACGTCATTGATGAACCATTCATATCTTTCAAGAGACATTCTTCAAGAAGGATCAGTTGTTCATGTTTCGTATCGGTCTGATTGATATCGTATCCACAATTGAAGCTACGGATAATGCTTGCGACATCCGCGTAATACCAGATACATTTCAGACTTTCTGTAAGTACAGTATATACCATACTCCACGTCTTGTCAGCGTTTAGGCAGGAGTTTCGGATCACGGGGAGGATGTTTGACATGTTATGTTGAGATTTCGACCGGTTCTTCAACAGGGAAAGGGTACGATGTACGGATCACCATTTGAGTTCGTGGCTAGCATTCCATTGCGGGACGATCCATTAACGCTCCCATCAAGCTAAATGAGTTCGGGTATGTACTGTATCTAGTTTCGCTTCGCCTTTTTCGGTGTACGAACGGAACCAAATCTTCACGCAGTATCCGGTAGCTGGATGGATCCCCGGCTCTTCACCAACCTTCGAGCATGAGCATATCCGCGTTCCTGAACTATCTCGACTATGCGACCGTTTAGCTTCAACCTTCGCGAAAACCGTTATCGAGGTTGCGCTCACAATGCACAATCCATGTACGGAATCTCCCATCTTGATGTTAATTTGAGCCAATACGGTTGTTATCAACACCACGGATCGAGACAAGGGACAGTGATACGTGACAACACAGTCAATGCTTATGTTGAGGTTATTGATCAATCATGAAGGATACTTCTCCTCCGATGAGATACCAAGTCTTCAGTAAATACACACAGAGTCAAGCCATTGTGCTTCAACACGACGAACTCCAATGGCAGCTCCATTGAGGACAGGATTTCAACATCTATATGAATCGATTTCCGTGGCTTTCAAGGGATTGTTACGAAATGAACGAGTTCGAGTCATAGCCGTAACTCCATGATTCGAAATACCGAATGATGGACCCTTGACCCACTTCTTGAACACAAAAGTGCACATGCGCAATGAGGATTCGTGATACTCGTCGCGATAAGAAGGAGATTATGGTATGTTGAGATATCAATGCAATACCAGAGGAGCAATATCGGACACTCAACAGAAAAGCACAGGTACATGGTCTGAAGCTGATTGGTCATGGAGACGCCGCTAGACGATTGTCCAGAAGGGGCAAGCTTCGAAAGTAGGTACATCGACTGAGCATGCCACGAAGTATGAGACGGTCGGAAGGATTCGAGGTCAATGTCGCATCTCGGCAATCAAACGACATAGAGACCTGCAGCTAGAGCCGCCGTATTCCTCACGTGGTCTATGGAGCTTGCCAAGATCTGATACACCATGTCTTTCAGACACACGTGAAAGAAAGGTACTTACTGTTCTCCAGAAACAGGGACCGCGCTTTGCCACCAATTTCAAGCTCTACAAGGATGGAATCTCTGCTCTCCTCTTGAATGAGTAGTCGGTCCAGTCCACAGCAGAGGATGGAGAACCAATCCTACTATGACATGTTTGTCGAAAGCAGCTCCTGGAAGGCATGGGCCACATAATGCGGTCAGCCCCTCGCCCTGGGAGGTCGAACACATCCATAGTACCCACCTACAAAGGATTGTATCTCACAGGTTCTCGGCGTCCGCAGCTATGTTAGAATTTGTAAGACGAGGGTAATGGGCAGAATGTATAAGAAGTGTTGCAAGAAGGGATGATCTGAGAGCTCTTCAGCATATGCTCATATCGTAATCATGTCTACCACAGCGACAGAAACGGTGACGATAACTGTCAGTGCACCAAAGAGTCGATTCAATGATGTTGGCAAAGAGTACTCGACAGAGAGGACTCTTGGAGAGGAACCTATCAAGAAGGGTCAAACACAGCGCAAGTGGACGATTCAACAATTGAAGGATGCCATTCCTCCTCACTGCTTCAAGCCTGATTATGCTACATCATTGTTCTATCTCTTCAGAGATGTTGCTGCCATCTCTTCCCTTATGGTAGCTGCCTACTACATCATACCTATGCTTCCTCATGTCATCTTGAGAACAGCCGCATGGTTAGGATACGGCTACATCCAAGGTCTGCTGTTCACCGGCATTTGGGTAGGCATCCCCCTCGTCATCGCTGAAGCTTGCTAATCTCTGCGCAGACTATCGGTCATGATTGTGGTCATGGTGCTTTCAGTCCCAACGAAGTCCTCAACAATACCGTTGGCTTTATTCTACACTCTTTCATTATGGTACCATATTTCTCATGGCGATCTACACATCGACGTCACCACAGATATACAAATAACCTGAGCAAGGACCACAACTTCGTACCACCAACCAAGGAGAGATATGCTTCTCTATTCGGTCTCTCTCCTGAAGCTGTGGACGATTTAGTTGAGGATGTACCTATCGTTCTTCTCGGTCGAATGCTCATTCAACAAGTTGTTGGCTATCCATATTATCTGCTCACAAATATCACTGCGGGTCACGATTCTACCAATGCTTCCGACAAGCCAAAATCCAACTGGCCTCTTCGTGATTCTCATTACAATTTCTTGCCTCACAGCACTCTTTTCAGACCCGCAGAAGCTCCTCTGATTTTGGCTTCCGATCTTGGTCTTGCCGCAGTCTGGTTTGGTGTTTGGTATGCCGCTCAACATATCGGCTGGTCAACAACATATCTCCTATGGGGAATGGTAAGTTTCAATCAATGTCATATATTCTTATGTCTAACATCAGTAGCCTTACATGTGGGTCAACCACTGGATGGTCGCCATCGCATACCTACAACATACCCATATAAGTATTCCAAAATTCGAGCCCGAAGCCTGGAATTTCATCGACGGCACAATTGGTACCATGGACCGTGACTTCTGGGGTGGTCAACACATACTCCATAATATGTCCGGCTACCACGTAATCCATCACTTCTTCACGTAAGTCAACCTGTCCCTTCTACATTCCCTCATACCACTCAATCTAACGCGCATGATTCTAGTCGTATACCACACTACCACGCCGAAGAAGCCACAAAAGCGATTCAACCCCTCCTAGGTGAAGATTACCTTGAGGACAGAACTACAGGCTTCTGGCCTGCTCTCTACGAAGCTTTCACCACATGTCAATACGTCGAAGCTGATGATCCAAAAGCCGCACCCGCCGATCGCAAGATGATGTATAAGAAGGGTCCATTCCCACCGATTCAGTTGAGTATTGGAATGGATGGTATCAAGCTAAAGTCTGCTACTTCTTTCATGGAATGATGTATTAGAGCACATTTTCAGTCTCAATTCGTCGATCATATCCATACATGGTTTTCTCTCCCTCTCTCTCTTCCTCTCAAGATGACGCCGACAACTTTGATAAAACATATCGAACACAGCGAAGTCCCGATCTGTCGCCGTCCTGATCCTGATGATTTGAAAATATAATACCGGATATACACGTCGACTCAGGTCCCAATGAGCTGTTACATGACAGACATCCCTTCGAATATGAAACCATTCATCCAACTCGACCTAGTCCGATTCTATGTTTGTTTACAATCACGCAAACAGACACATTCATCATACGGCGTCGAGACCAATCTGAAAAGAATCTCAGAAGTATCTCCCCATCCATGAAGAGAGAGAAAGAAAGAGATATTGATAGATAGATAGATAGATCGGCACAGGACACAACATGTAAAACTACAATTAGATGAGAATATAGAAATACATAGACACAAGATATAGAGATGAAAATAAATAGAACTCGATTCAATCCGGTACGATACGATGCAATACGATGTAATGCAGTGCAGTGCAATGAGATCCCTATATTATACCAAGACACACAGTACTACTTAATATAGAATTCTCGCTGAGGAAAACTCAACACCGTGTAATACTACTACACTAGTACAGCACGATATAACACAGTATGATATAATATAATATACAATAGTACACAATTCAATATAACGTAACAATCACGATGAAATACTTGACTTAAAGCTACGTTTACATGTTCATGTGTATATGTATGTATCTATACCTTTTGAATCTACTATACATATATATACATTGTACTGTATCTCGAAATATCCACATGCATATACAGCACAACAGTAGTATATCGAAATCAATATCATCACATTACTATATTCAACTGCTTAAGAGAGAATGTCGATATATCTACAATATATACCACATGTATACTGTAGTAGTGATAGTAGTCACTTACTTACTTACTTCTTTATCTATTTATTTGTTCACTTGCTTGTCTACCTACCTACCTACCTACCTACCTACCTATTCATCCATCTATCTGCTTCCATTCTTCTCCGGACTAGATCAAGGAAGTGGGTATACCAACTACACTATACTATAATATACTATAGTTCGTCGTGATTCGAAACAAAGTAAATCGTATATGATATACGGCAGGTAGGTGATAGATAATATGGAATTCGATTACGAAGGTAGAGGTCAATGAGTACATAAATATAAAATATCGAATTACTTCGTTTGGACGATGTAGATGGAGATGTTGACGTGAGCGGAGATGTGAATATGGATGTGTAGCAGGGTGACATGATAATGCTTCTCTATGGAGGTGGAAAAATTCAGACCTTCAGGTCGCAAGAGATAGATTCATTGTCCACACTATCTCATTATTTTATCCTGAATGATATATACTTGTACTACTTAATTGAAATTGGGATCGTTCCCTTTTCTCTTCTCTCTTCTTCAAACATCCCTCTTCATCACGACAATTTGAGTGAAGGATTTCGATGATATGGATATTGTCAATGTTTAATTTACAACTCAAAATCCAACACCTCATCATCAACGACATATCCTGCAAATCGTGACTTGAAGTCTTCGACTGACATCTCACCGTCAACCATCATTGATGCACCTGGTGATTTGGGCGGAATCAATACATTGGACAAGACATGAATAACTCCATCAGCGGCAATACCATCCGAAACGGAGACGCGGGTGAAACCGTTGATCTTGATGGTGATGAGACGACCGTAACGAGCGATGTCGATGCTCAACTTCTTGCCTTCGAGAGCTGTCTCGAGGTCAATGTGGTAGAATCCCTTTGGAATACGATGAGGATAATCCTCCTTCGACTCTTCATTCTTGTAGATTGCGTCTGAATATAGAGTAGCTTGAGTGGAGGAGTGGTACAAAAGTAGTGCCTTGAGATACTTCTCACCATACTTGCTGAAGAGGAAAGCGTTGACTCTGGGACCAAGCATTTGGAATGCAAAGTTTGAGGGGGCGAAGAATGTACCACCATTATGAGCCTCGGTCTTGTTGAAGTCCTCATACAGACCAGTCTTGATGAGAGCGAGCTCGAGAGTTGAGAACTCACCTGGAAGAGCGGAGATGATGTCAATAACCTTTGGTGGGGGGATGAGAATTGAGTCGAGACCGTGGATGACACCGTTGGTACCAAAGATATCAATGGCGATGATACGAGCGTAGAAATTTACAGTCAATCCGCGAAGACCAACTTGAGTAGATAGACGTTGTGGAACGTCCTTGATATATTGAGCATCAAGAGCAGTAGGAATAGTGCGAGTGACCAAAACGCGACCAGCTGGGTAGAATTCTGGTGATACGTGATATGTCAAAAGCTTCTTGAGGAATTCCTTGGACGGCTTTGGTGCATGCTCTGGGATCTTGTCAAATGCTCGATCTGTGGGTGCGAATACAGTGTAGTTTGCCTTGGTGCCGTTAAGAGCCTCTACGAGATCTGGGAACTCGTTGATAAGCTTGGCAAGCTTTGTGGTATAATTGCTTGCAGCGATAAGCTGGTACACAGTCAGGTTTGCTGGACCGTGGTGTGGCGAACCATGGTGGGGTTTCTTATGGTGAGGTGGTCCACCGTGGTGTGGTCCGTCATGAGGTGGTGGCCCTCCATGATGAGGTCCTCCATGTGGTGGACCATCGTGTGGAGGCTTGTCTGCAGGTCCATCGAGGAGATCGATATCATTCTCAACTGACTCGAGCCAATTCTTGCCTGCGAATGCTGCTTCCTGACCATAGTTGATGGCGCTATCATATGCAGTCTCAGCAGTTTCGACAAACTCGTCAAACTTGTCCTTGACTACATCAGCAGCCTCGTTGAATTTTGCTTCCAACTCTTCCCAAACGTTCTCCGGATTCTTGATGTTGTCCCAGAATGGATGCGATGGTTCTTGAGTTTGGAGTTCGAGGGACTGTGCCACTTCGACATCAGGAATGACGAAAGCCGAGGCGGCGAGCGCCAACGGCAGAAGGGAAATGGTTCTCATGGCTTAGTTTGGTGTGTGTTTAGACAGAGATGAAGAAAACAAAGATCAAGGTCGAAAAGAGCGAACAGGCAGAACCATATTCATATCTGATGTACGACGTTTAGGCCGCGTAACTTGGCCTGCGCGTATACCTCACGATTGCACCTTCCGGGACTATGATGCTTGCACCGTCAATGATGACGAATTCAATTCTTCTCTCCTCACTCGGTGAAGAATTCTGCCGAACGGAACTCAGTTTACTCCTCATCCGAGTATAGAGCTTCCGTCCATACAGATTCAGATACTGCCATACCACGTTAGCTTGATGGTTAGCTCAGCATTCATAGCATTCCTGGTTGATACTGTCTCAGAGATACCAAATCCTGTCACCGTGAGATGACAGCATCGATGCACCGATGACTTTCGACAAGCACATCTTGTGTGAATCTTCAAATGTTCTTCATCATCTCCATCATTCTCATAATTGGAAGTCTTTGCATTCCTGGTCCCAAATTTGAGAAACTGAATCTGTAGGTCGAGATGTGACCAACAGGCATAATGCGGTCCATGGCCGTCGTAACTGTCGAGTATCGTCCACGCGTGTTACAACAATATCATCGCTTGGATAAGCGATCGAACGCCGTGCTTTTAGTGATGCCTCTATATCTGAATAGACGCACCTTCTTGAACATCTCTTTTAACAACCAGTCGCTCCTTCCTATTCTATTTTCTCTTCTGTTAGGCGCATCCTCACCAGTCCATTCATTTGATCTTTCTTTCTTCACCAGCAACCTCACATTTGCAAGTCACTCTTTTCCTTTGAAGGATACGGATTCTTGGATTTCTTGGTTCGACAATTCATTGTCCTTGTTGGTTGTGGATGAAGTTGTGCGGATTCACATTCCTTACCATTGGGTTCGATCGCATCGAGAATTACCTCAGGAATTTGCTCAATTTGGTAACAACAAACATAATCCACATTGGGTAGCTATGTATTCAATTGAATCCAAGATTGAGTGAGCATCTGGCTAACAGCGCCAGAAGTAATGATACCTCGATAAATTATCAATTGGGTTGCTTTTGGCGAGCATTGGAAGATACGAACGAGGCTGTTGTTGCGTAGCGGCTGGACAAATAATCAACATCACTACGACAAAAACAAATAGGAGCTTCTGGTGCAGACTCTGCACTTCACTCGAGTCTCCGCACGTTTCGAAACCCCATCGCTCTCGAGAATCTACATCGAAAATTTCTATCTACAGAACACTCATGTATTAGCAAAGCCTGCTCTGGAAATTACCTGCAGCACAATCGCCTTGCAAAAGGCCAATAGCCTCCATTATGGACTCTCCTCTGAGGTCCGAGAGGCCTACAAAACGTCCAGTTCTTGTGGAACGACAACCACGTCTACAACCTCCTAGTCCTTCCAAAGCTGTCGACCTTCTCAATTCATCACCACGTATGCTACATCATGAATCCCTCAAACCTGATTGCAATTCCTCGGTCAAGAGCAAGGTTGAAGCGTTGAATTCAAAGCTTCAAGACAAACGTGTTTCTGCAGTTGTGGAAGTGACTGCGTCATCAAACAAACGAGACTCCCAAGCTTCTGCAACATCAACTCTATCCGTCACCAAGTCTAAGAGAAAAACACATGTTGGTCCATGGCTACTTGGAAAGACTCTGGGCAAGGGCGCTACAGGGAGGGTCAGACTTGCGAAACACTCATTGACTGGTCAAACATCCGCGATAAAGATTGTTTCCAAGAAGTCTGCAGCTATGGTACAAAGCGCCAGCTTAAAGGTCATAACTGAGGACGACACTGCACCGGCTGGAGCAGATGATAAGCGCAAGATACCTTTTGGTATTGAAAGAGAAGTCGTCATCATGAAACTCATCGAGCACCCAAACGTCATCAACCTATATGATATTTGGGAGAATCGTGGAGAACTTTATCTGGTATTGGAGTACGTCGAAGGCGGTGAACTATTTGACTATGTCTCTATGAACGGAGCGCTTCCTGAAGTTGAGTCAGTACGACTCTTCCGACAAATCATCGCTGGACTTTCCTATTGTCATCGTTTCAACATATGCCATCGCGATTTGAAACCTGAAAACATCTTGCTCGATCGAAATAGGAACATCAAGCTTGCTGACTTTGGTATGGCCGCTCTCCAACCTACCAATAAATGGTTGAATACTTCTTGTGGAAGCCCTCACTACGCTGCACCAGAAATAATTCAGGGTCACCAATACATCGGAAGTAGAGCAGACATCTGGAGCTGTGGTATCATTCTCTTTGCCATGCTCAATGGTTTTCTGCCATTCGATGGAGGAGACATACAAGACACTCTACGTCTTGTCAAGAAAGGAGAATACTACCTTCCTGATTCTCTTAGTGTTCAAGCATCCGACCTGATTCAACGAATCTTGCAGAAGCAACCTGAGAAGAGAATTACCATGGACAAAATTTGGACACACCCTTTGCTAAGAAAGTGGGAGGCTTATCACGCAAGTTTAGTCGCTCCGGAAGAGCTTGTTGGTCCACCACCTCCTTTGACTACCAAAGATTGTGGCCAAAGACTTCAAATCGGCGACCTCGACTCGGATATCATGCGTAATCTACGAACTTTGTGGCATGGTGAAACTCAAGAACAACTTGTACAGAAACTTACGAGCGACGAACCAAATCATGAGAAACTGTTCTATTCAGCATTGGTAAGCTTCAGAGATGAACAGCTGGAGAATTACCCTGGTGACTGTCTTCAACATTCCAACAGTGACTATCATCATGTCAAGAAGCCAACACCTAAATCAAAGCGCCCGACTAAGAGCATCAGTCATACACGTCGTCCATCACAATTCTCGATTGTCAGTGATGAAACCCCCAAGAGAGATAGCTACTACAAGAATCCTGTGACAGCTGCGAGTAAGACGACTCAAGGTAGCTACGATCCATATCGTGCATCAAAAACTCCACTTATCGAGAATGCTAATCGAGGAACTGTCATCGTCAAGCATGTTGAGGGCAATCACAGTCAATCATCCAGTAACACAGCTAGCCTACGTCATCCAGCAGTAACTCGACTACAGAACGGTCAACCTCCCCTACCTAAAATCGGTTCAGATGAGCTTGAGAGAATGATTGAGAAGAAGCGACGTTCGTACTCGACAACCGCATCACGAAGCTCTTTAGCAAGTTCACGGCGAGGCGGTATTCGCAAATCTTTCAGTCATAAGCGACAAGTAAGCTTCCAGCACAGACGACAAAGTTCAGCAAGCACTTTAGGTAAGGGCCATGCAGATGAGTCCCAAGGCACCATATCGCCAGACGCAAGCTATGTACGAGCAATCTTACAGGATAGCTTCGATGACCTTCCAAGCCAGAGCTATAGCAATATGAGTTTAGCCACACCTCCTCATGCCGCACACGCTCGCTTCGCTACATCAGAGTTGAATCTGAAGAAACCTCGTGTTGCTAGTTACTACTGGAAAGAGGAAACACGTAAGGTCAGTTCCGAACTTGGAAAGATTTGTGAAGAAGCTTTCAATCGATCATCTATCTCATCCGTAGACGGCGCCAGCCCACACAGTACAGTGGATTCTCCTGCGACTACATGGTCAACCACAGATCTTACAGCTTTCGGCGCTTTCAAGAATAGACCATTACCATTGACACCAATCTTACGAGAGCTTACAGAGAGACGCCAAAAGATCATTGAGACATGGGGCGACGCAAATCCAGCTACCCTGGCTGAGATTATTGCTACACTCGATCGTGCTATCGAGGAGGAGAAGAGAAAAGCTAATGATATACGCTCCGCGTCTGATCCTACATACAATGCGCGATTACGAAATGCTCGTCTACCATACCATGCCAATACCATGGAAGATCTCTCCGGTCGTCCAGAATCTAGCAGGGCGGCGTCAGATCCTACAAAATACAGAGAGAACCACACCATTCGCCTTGTAACACCTGATCCTACCTCCCCGATATCTCGTCCTCAGCATTCAATTTTCAATAAGAGCAAAGCCGCGCCTACTAACTCGACCCGTAGCAATTCTGGACATCCTACCATCTCAACTAACCGAAGCATCCACGAAGCTCGCTCTTACAATAGACCAGGACTTGACACCATTGAAGAAGATCCCAAATCTCCTAAGCTTCCAGGTGCCGACTATGGGTTGAGTAGAAAATGGTCCTGGCTCGGCAAAAAGGTCTCTGGCTCACAAGAAGATCTTCCACCAACTCCTCCTCGTAAGGAGCAGGCCGGAAGAGATTCCAATATCGCTACCAGTGTATCGATTGATTCGTCCCATCTTTCGAATAATGAAGCAAGTGAATTGCCAGCTGCCATTGAAGAGAAGAGAAGATGGTTTCGGAAGATGTTTGGCAAGAACAAGAAGCAGGAGGCAGTTCGCACAGGTTTACATGAGATCGTCGATGATGCTTTCAATGATAACGATTCCATGGAAACCTCCGCAAGCAGACACAATGGCAAGAAGATGAGAAAGAATTATCCACCTGTGACGAGTGTTCAGGCCGCGGCCGCGGCTGAAGCATTACAACCCATTCAGATCCAACAGAATTGGTTCGCAAGATTCTTTCGCGTCAGGCCTGCTACTCGTATGGTAGTCATGCAGCTCAGCAAAGCCAGAGCAAGAAAGGAGTTGGTAAAGACTCTAAGAGAATGGCGCAAGTATGGTATTCAAGATGTCACCGTGGAGAAGCGAGGTGGTGCTGATATCGTGAGAGCACGTGTTGATTCATGCAATTGTGAGCTATTCTTTTCATCTCTGAATCATTGCTGACATTCCCAGATCTACGTATCAAGCCTGTCGATTTCCATGTACATCTTTACACAGTACTTGAACGTGGAAGAACCGTCAATCTTAGCATTATGAAGTTCACACAGGAGAAGGGTGCTGCAAGCAGCTTCAATCGTGTCGTTGACACTGTCGAATCGGTGCTCAAAGAGAGTGACTTCCTGGTCACCAACGAGCAGCGGAGAAAGGCAATTCTTCAAACTATGAAGGATTCCGGGCTGTGAAAATAAGAAGACGCATCGGTCTGCAGCAGGATCTGGCCTCATCCAGAATTTCGTTCGAGTAACATTCGTCGTCCATGGTTTTAGAGATAATTTGAAGAATAAGAGGTAGACTCAATCTTGTTGTGGGAATATGACAAAAGGGTTAATATGCGTCCGAAGCACGACGCAGCGCATCAACAGAGGGTCTCTGAATGTTAATATCATATGCATAGAAAAATCAAAGCAGGTTAATTTCGACTTTTAGAAACAAATTCGTGAAATATTGTCATACGCTTTACGTAGAAACAGGTCACGATCAGAGATGTTCGACTGACCGGCGACACCCTTGGGAGGAATTTTGTACACGTCGGACGCAAAGATTTCCCCGTTTCAAACAGGCCCGTAAATCTTATCTCGGTTCTCTATCACAGCTTTTAGCTTCTCCGTTGGTCTTCGCTGTTGTGCTTTTTTTCCTCCATGTATTACAAAATCTTGCCTACAAACTGCTCCTCCATCTTCCTCACCTCCCTCTTGAAAATCTCGACCTCCTTCCAGCAATCAAGCGGTTGACGATCATTCATCCTCAAACACTGGATCACATCTCCACGCGCCTTGTCAACTTCCTTCGGTAAATCCTTCACCACCTTCCTATCACCCAGTGCCTTTTTCAACTTCTCGATCTCACTCTTCACCTTGGCCGATGACTGCTCCTTGCGTGCTTTCTCTTCTTTGGACTCTGAAGATGTAGGGATAAGGTCCGAGGCCGAGATCGAGGGCAGTTCCAGGAGAGATCCGCTTGATTTCTGTTTGGGAGTTGAAGACGAGGAATTTGAGTCGGAGTCTGTTGTGGATGAGGAGGTGGAAAGTTTGTTTCGGAGGGCTTCGAGACGGGATGTCTCTTGTTTGGAGATCTTTTCTAGTTCTTCGTGCACGCGTTGCGCTATGTGCAGGTCTAGGGTTTTGGCGCGGGTTGAGTTTGTCTGTGGAAAGAGAGAAGAAAGGTCAGCATTACTGTTTGGGTCTCTTGAGAGAATTGGAGTGAGGAATTTGGGTGAGATTGGCTGAGGTTGAGAATGTGGATGTGAAGGGCCGGATGGACTTACTTCTGGCGAGGATTGTAATGAGTCTATGAGTTCTTGTGAGAATTGGATTGGTGTATCGCTGTATTGAAATGTACGTCAGTGTTCTGTCCGGTATGTTGCGACCGAGATTCTATCGTGGTAGTCCCTCGTGTAGCTGGTGTTGTAGCTTGGTACGTACCTGGAGAAAACATGTTTGACTGAGTCGCCGGGTTGCGAAGCTCCGGCGCCCATGATGTACTGTAGAATCTAGACGGAGAACTTCGAGAATGTGCTTCGAGGGCGGAGATTTGATTTCTAGATGTTCGTATTGTGCTATAGAGGTCTGTTTTGTGTCTGTTGCGCTCCTGTTGTGTTATTTCCTGCGTTCAACGGAGCTTCTGCTATTGCGGCTCTGCTTTGAGATTGACGGGGCAGGTTAACCGACAGGGACATATGAAACTCACAGTTTGGTGACTGCTACAGTACCTCCACCTTCTAATAATCTGTTCACACGTCTGATTCAGCTCTGTTATTCGTGATATTGTCTGTTTTTCCTAGGCTCCGATATTTCAGCGTCTATATCAATATGAGAGGGCCAAGGTAGGTGAATCAATTATACAATATGAACAACTCGTTCCGGATCTCCAGGTACAGGTCATAATATTGGATCAAGGCTGGGTGAACACACGCTCAATGAACGTACTTGCTGACTCTTTATTCATGTCTTTCTACGATTCGTTTCTTGTTCCATGAGATGTCCGCAGGAGTATCTGCGACAGGTATATCGGGACAGGACGATAGCTAGAGAGTACTAGGGGACTCCCTTTTGCTGGCTATTCATCTTTGGTGAATATTGCATTGTTACTCTAACTTTGTCTGGTCTAACCACGCAAGATCATACTTGCAGAGCATCTACTATTGGTACCTAAGTTTCATCTATCATCGAAGTGTTCGCCGGGATTTCCAACTACCTCGGGATAGCATCTTCTCACAACGGGGCTCTCATTATTTCTCTGGTACAATATCAACTCCTGTCACATAACGTTCTATAATTCTAACTTCTAACTTCTAATTCTAGCGCGAAGCAAGAGCGCAACATGGCAGGCATGACTTTGAACGATATTTGTGCCACTCTAGGAGTTCATCTCACTTGGAATGTTCACGTTCGTCTATATCTCGAGCGCCACAGATGGTCGAACCGTTCCAGCGCAACTCAGTCATTCGAATCACTAGCAGAGCAATTCTTAGCAGAGGATGGTGATCATTGGCTCGGACCAAATTCAACAGTCAGACTCAATGGGGTAATGAAGCTTGTTTGGCCTGATCACCGCGCTCAAATTGTCAATCTTGTGGTAGCCATGATGGAAGTCCAGGAGATCAACAGAAGAGAAAGCCATCCTGGAGACTTTATCCATGACAAGAACGTCTCTGAGAACAAATCTTTAGAACCAGGTACGTCCAGACTAGGTCCCCTCTGGATCTGACTTTCCGTGTCATCAGCTTACTGAACACAGCAAACATCCCCGAGAAACGCATCAAACGACAAGCAGGGGCTGCTGATTCTAGCTGCTCTATTCCGCAACTCGCAGCATCCATTGGGTTGACTGATATCGAAGGTAAACGACTAAGACGAGCAATCAACGGCCACATAGAGTCACAATCTAAGATGAAGGGAGAGCAGACAGCAGTCCTCGAACCCTCACAGATCCCACTCTATGCGAAATCGTTCCTGGAGGGGGAGAAGAAAGGTGAAAAATCCTTTTTTCTGCAAGGTACTGCTGAAGAGGAAAAGTTGAGAGTGGTTCAAGGCATGATGGAAAGAGAAGTGAGCTTGCAAGAAAGTAAAAATTCCTCCGCAGCGACAGTGCCAGCTAGCTACCAGGGACAGCGCATCAAACGACGAAGAACAGGTGCTGGAAGCATGGACAATGCAGAAATCATGCAGTCGCGAATTCACCGCAGTTCATCAGACCCTAATCAGCAGGTGCTTGCTGCCAAGACACCTGCTGTTCAGCCATCTTCGACACCCATCGGGGGCACGTCCGGCACACACATACCGTCTCAGGAAGGCGAGAACATAGTTGAAGCCATTCTGCCTGCAAGAGTGAACATCAGTGACCCTGTAGAGCTGACTTTGGGGAGGAGAGCATTCGAGGTCTATGGTGATTCGATGCCAGAAGTAGGCAAAGCCTTTACAAAAGTCATCACCGATATGAACTATGAAGCTAGACGCAGAAGAGAGAAGATTGGTATCAGTGATCAGGATCAGATTGCTAGAGAGGATATCAGAGCAGAAGAGAGAAGGGAGATCGAACTTCGTCTCGTGGAGGTATTGGCTATTCATGGTACCGAGATATGAAGCTGAACCATTACTACTACCATGGGCAGATTCATGATTGAAAGAAATCTCGGACACAGATGTAATCGAGCTTAAACGGCGATAAATGACTTGGTCTTCTTGACAAGTAAAACATCAGAATATGCGAAAATGAAGATCGAAATCCAAATCCCATGCTATGCTGTCGCCTCATGTGTAAAGCAATCTGAACCCATCTCCACAAATGAACCACAAGAAGTTTCCCTTCGACAATTAATCCAGCGCTGTCTCGTATTCCAATCTTCGTGCAAATGGCTAGACCAACGCAGAAGAATTCCACATTCAAGCAAAGCCCAAAATTTCATTTGCCTTTTGAAACATCTTTCCCTCTCCAGTGCGCGAAGTCTCAGCATCAAACCTGGAGAATCCCATCGCCTGCAGACCTTCTTTTCCAGTATACTTCTCCATATACCGAAGCGAAGGTCGACCTCTATGTTCCGACTCTCCCTTTCCACCAGGGAAATCCGGACCAGGATGACCACTGAGGAACGCATCTCGCTGTCGAGCTAGATACTCGACGTTCGACTCCGTGACGGGACAGACGGGTATATACATGACGCTGGAATCGGACGTTCCTTCGTGGACCTTGTCGACGGCGTGTATTGTGTCGCAGTGCCAAACTACGAAATCGCCCGGTTGGATCTGAGGTATGTGGACCATTGTGTTCGAGAGGTCGAGATGGGGATGTAGGATGTCGTTCATTTCTTGTGAGACGCCTGGACCGGCGCCTTGTATTAGGCTTGAGGTCTCGGGTTCGAGGACCCAATTGTCTGCGTCGAGATATGCGTGGTCGATGTCGCCTATTTGGTCGACTTTGGGCTGTTTGATTGGGGTGAAGAATGGTCGGAGCATGAAATATGATGTTGCGAGCTGCAGGAGTGGGTTGACTAGGAGTGTACCTTGATTTGGACCTGTTTCGGACATGCTTAGCCAGCCTTGGAACATGCGATACATGGAGCAGGCTCCGGCGCCGTTGTAGAGATCTGAGACGGCGGGGAGACGACTGCTTGATTCCCAGGGGTCGTATTCTTCCCATTTGCCGGCGAAGATTTTGTCGTAGACGTTACCAAGGCCGTAGCCTTTTGGTTCCCAGCGCTCAACACTACCGCCGTCAACGTGAGGTCCCAGGGCGAAGCCTGAGTCGCCTGGTTGCCGGATTCGTAGGCGGTCGGCGTATGTCAAGGGCATGGTTGTTGAGATCATGGAGCTGGAGTTGTTTGAATACCAGAGGGACATTAGGTACTTTTGTGCGGCTAGGAGGTTTGGATGTGATCGTGCCTTGACTTGTGATGGTGACCAGTAGAGTTCGAAGACTGCTGGCGCATGTTGTGGAAAGGCTACGAGTTGGTCAGTACTGAAATACAGGTGATCGTGAGTACACTGATACACACCCTTCGTCCAAGGATTTGCTTTTACATATTCCTCTATTTCTGTCTTGTATGCGCGAGCTTCATCTTTTGGTACAACTCCTTTGATCACAGCAACACCCCTCATTCTAATCTGATCCTCGAACTCTTTAGGTCGCGACTTGATATCGTTGAAGTCGATCTGTGGTACTACGCTAGGACCTTTCTCCGCTATAGTCTTGTTCTCAACGGCCAGCCTGCTTAATAGCCGGCGCCAACTAGATTCAAGTTCTTTCTCATGTCCTTGAATGAGTTGCTTCTTGAGTTGACCATATCGTTCAGGTAGTGGTTTGGCATCTCCGCCGGACAGTGATGTGAAGACTGACGATATGTCACCTTCCTTCTTTGCCTGTGCGTGAGATGCCATTGTCCTTACACAATGACTATGTCGGGTAATCATTTGGCGCAAAGAAGCCATGGGTTGTGCTGATGACCGTATACTCATAGTTGAAGTTCAAAGACAATGCCTATAGGTATTCCTTTACAAACTTTGTTGGCTTAATTGGTTATGCTTGATGTCACAAACGATGTTCGTGATATATGTATTGTTTAACTGCTGCTTACCCGTATGCTCGTGCCGATGCGGAGGTGGCGTGGCGGATGAAAAAATCGGAGCTTCCTCTTTGGGCTACTAAGCCGCCAGAAGAAAGGGCATCCACTACTACGTTCTGATTATTCATATTGTACGAAGAATTGCCAGAAATCATATTCCGCAACATGCACAACCACTGTTTACCTGTTCGTTGGCCGCGTAGGCTCGATGAGTATGTTGGACCAGTAAGGGTCGAAGCCATTCGCCAAAGCCGCATCAATAGCGTCCAAATCAAAGTCGGGATCAAAATGCTCGAAGACATTCATATCCGGCATGGTATCCAAGAACATTGGATTGTATGGATCTTGATGTAGTTGTTGATGCATTGCGTGTAAAGCGTTTTCGTCTTGTAGAGGTGCATTTGGTCGCGACATGGTGGAGGGATCCTCTGTGGGTACGTGATCATCAACATGTCCATTGATGTTTACAGACGTAGACACAGCCTGAGTAGGTGGCACAATGCTGGCCCTTCGTTGTGTTGCCATTGACACATAAACCTTATCCATCTCGTTGATTGTTTGTTCTGCAAGCTCGGCCATATGTGTAGATGTTGCAAAAATATCACCAAATTCTCGAAGCATAGCACATATCTTGAGTACTGTTCTCCGGGCACGAATGCGCATGTATTGTGACTTGCTGAGTCGAAGTGTTATGTAGGATACACGAAGTGCCAGAGTAACGGCATATGGCACAAATGGGAATAACGAAAGCTGTCCGGAAAATTCATCCCCAACGATGGAGGTGACACTCATTGCTGATAAAGCCTGGCGGAGATGTGTGTTTGAAGACCAAGAAGGCTGCTCGGAACTGCGAGATCTGTATGATAGCATTGCTGTAGCATGATACAAAGTTTCGATAGTAGCTGGTTCGCGGTGTCAGTCATGATACATCAAAAAATTGAGGTTCGACTCACCGAGCAAATGAGCTGGCGCTCGTGAGATGGCACTTTGATCGAGCAGTTCTTCAAAAGAAGGGAATTTCTCCAAGCTATTGGCAGTAGAATCTCCGAAGGGTCTGTAGATCGCAATTACACCATCAAGTAGAAGAACAATTCGTAGCAACAACTGGAAAGGCCCGTCTTGTTCTTCCACGCCCGCGCGAAGATCTCTGCCTGTGTCGCGTTCATGCATAATCGTAGGTCTCCCATGAAATGCGGCATTCAATTTATCAAGGACCCATGTACAATAGAAAAGTCGTGTGACGTAAACGTGATCTTCACGTGTTGCCGAAGTATCGAGATGTAGTCCAACCGTCTGAGCATGACTTACAGCACGAGAGTTTAGTTCTGCGGAAGAGTGTCTGTCATCCGAGAACTGGGTGCATAAAGAAAGAACAGCAAGTACTTGTATTAGTATAAGCTTGTCTTTGATTAGATCCATGTTGATGATCATACGGAGAGCTTGCACCAGCTGCTCGGCGAATGTCTTGGCCGGTAGTAGAGAAAATCTGTTCGATGTGGATGGTAGTCGGAGGTGCCCTCCCGAGCGGACGTTACTGCTTGCTGCCAGGCATATTGTTTGCTTCAGAACAGTTTTCGAAGGACTTTCAGGCTGCAAGCTGTCAAATGTATTTATATCAACGATTGGAAAGATCGGGTGGAATTCTTCCAGATAGATGACTTTCAGAGCATCGAAGTCAGCCTGTGATGGAATGACGCGAAGGAACTGATCCTCTATTGAAGGCAAGATGACTCGAGGGAGCAATGAGGAGACTCCTGAACCGGTACTATGAGGAGATCCTAGCAACGCACTCCCGATACTGTTCCCGACTTGTCGTAGAGTACTACGTGGTACCCAGACGCCGACCTTATCGTCTATCGGTCCACCAGGTTCTTCTGGGCTGGCCGTAGACAAGAAGATGGCCTCTGGGTTAAGATCGCCAACGAATCGTGAGCTATCTCCATTTTCATCGCTCATGGTTGCATGCTGCGTATTTCCGTTAATTACAGAAGACGAGTAGGGTGACTCGTTCGAAATCCGTTCTGCATTGGAAGAGTCTGGGATGTTTTGTAGCGCTGTGTTACTGCTCTCATGTATCAACTGAGTGGGTCTGACACGACCCTGATAGGTTGCATCCGACGATAGCTCGCGACCTCCTACATCCCGCAATACATCCTCACCTTCAGTTGAGAAATGGACGCATCGTTTCTTTGAAAGATTCAGCACGTACTTAGTACGATGAGAGAAAGCAAACTAGTACCTTGTTTCTTCGACATTTCTCGCAAGCCCGACTTGATTGTTTGCGCTTCAATGGTAAACCACTGGAGTCGGATTGAACAAATCTTAACATGGTGTCCAATATTTCGCCAGTGAAAGGCGAATGACGGCGATCTCAGATCAAGCTATCATTCCATGACTAATTCTGAGTAGAAATCAAGAACCAGTCTAATCGTCTCGTAGGCATGAATTGGGTCATGCGTAGCAGGGGTATTGCTATGAAAGATGGAGGCGCGTCGGACGTGAAGAATTGAGAGATGCCGATCGGAAGTGCCAAGGATGGATAATGGTCAGATGGCTGACTAAGCCAACAGCGCCCAATAGCGGTTCTAAGCTATGCGTGGCTATGATATAGCAGCATTAGAGGTACAGGAAGAGTGCGTAAACATCATCGGGATTAAGGCTAGGGAAGGCATAGATGCTCCCAGTACCGGATGCATGTCGTGCAGTAAGATTTGCGTGACCCTCCAGATTGAGTCACCAGACGCAACTCGGACCATGCGTACCATGTATTCCTAAGAATACATGGACGTGCCCACATACATGTATGGCTCGACTCAAGAACACACCAAAAACAAAATGCGCAAAAAGGATATGTTCCTCGAGGGAATCGAACCTCGTCCGAATCGACAAAAAGGTTCGGTGCTCCTCGAACTATATTAGCCGAAGAGCACCTACGTCCTTCCCTCGTAGAGTCCACCGCCATAGCCAGAGCTGTAGGGCTTCTCTCACGCCACTAAAGGCGTGAGCGCACAGTTGAGCTATGTAGGCTTGCCATCAAAGGCAGGATTCCAGTCATTGGTGAGAGAATTTGTAGTTGAATGAAATATAAAGCACAGACTGATCGACAACAAGAACACTCCCACCAGGCAACAAGCAAGGAGAAGAAAGCTGGTACCGATTTGAATCCACTCCATTGAAACTCCCGCAGATGCATCGACTTCTCCTCCGTCTCAGCATCGTTCAGTATCCTACAACAAAGCCGCCCAAAGTCCCACCATTCCACCTGCAGCCATCAGAACAGCTCTTACAGAATTCAGCGCGGCAAATTTGTCCAGGAGTTCATTGACCTTCCTGTCTTCTGCCTCGCTAGTCCCAGAAGAGGTTTGAGTCTGGGGTCCGCTAAGATCAGTCAACTGATTTGGGGCATCCTTCCCATCTACCGAGTCGTCTGCACTTCGTTGACCAGCTCGATCGGGTTGTTTAGAACGTTCGATTTCGGTGTTCCGACTTCGCGCACCGCCCTTATCTTCGTTCATTTTGATCAAGGTGAAATTGGTTGGAACCATAGCAAAGGATGTGAATGGTCCAATGCTCAAGGTCAGAATAGCTGCAGCGAGATAAGCGTTCACTTTACTGCTGTTGCTGGCGAGCTTGAACAATTGAGTGATTGCTCTGTACTTTCCCAATGGGAGAGCGTTGTACGCCAGAAAGGCGAAGCCAGCGCTAGAGATTACAGCGGCCTGAGGGAAGATATGTGATCCTCGACTAAAGAGCCATCTTGTCATCGGCAAGGAACGTGAAGCTGGCTGAGACTTCAACTCCGGAATATCAAAAAGTGATAGAGTTGCAATACCGCCTGAAGCGAGGAGAGAAACTGAGATGCTGATGATCTGGGTTGCCTTGATGAGTGAAGACATCGTGAGGGATATGTGCTGGTCGGGAGATATGCTTGCTGTTAGACTTTTCACTTTTACTTACGGGTTGAGAGCAGGCATTGACGGGGGAGTACTATCAATATATACAATGTACTGACTCTCATCGATCGGTCTTTGCGGGCTTTGATACGGGTCATGATGGTAGTAACAATTTCGATAATTAGCATTGTCCGAGTCGGCCAAACTTCAGCCGACTCTGGGTTTTCAAACACGTCACAGTCTTGGTTCTGCAGGGTCTACAAGCACTTGTCATCGAGCAACCACCTTCATGCTCGGACCCAAATCGTTCAATTTATTATCAGCACGATAGAGCTGCTGAAGGGCGACAGTCTGAAAGCGTCATTGTTCGGATGTCTAGAATCATAAACTATTCTCGCAACCAATGGTTCGATCTGTAAGTTCGGTGCGACCTAGAACAATTGTGCTGGTTTTCATTACCCTGCGATCATGCCATACCTGTTACACTATCGACATCCGCAAGAAATATGTCCCAGTTCAGCCATGGCAACTTCTCCTCAAGATCGAACATATGGTCCATTTCTGCTTGCAGATCATCAGCTTGATGCATTCCAATGTGCCTACTGCCGCCGGAAATATTCTCGTCATTCTCGACCTGATCTGGATCGTACGAGATCGTTTGTCGCTCAGCGTGAGACATACTGTGCTGGCTAAATTCAGCGCTATCCCCTATTGTATTCGAATCAGACATCATGTCGCTGCCGTGTGACTTTCGTGTGATTTGCGTCGGCACCTCGACATCCATATATCCCTTTGCATCTCCTCTCAAACGACGAACCTGATGCATCAGTTTCGCAATCGGCTTCCAAAGCAGTCCTGTTTGGAAATCTGCTACAAGACTGGCGTATTGCGCAAATGATCTCTGAGCGATCAGGTAAGCTCTATCGATTGATGGTCCTTGACGATCACTGTGTAGCTCGACGAGTAAGACGGCAAGAGCATACCAGCGAACCCACTGAAACCAAGCCCATGGTGAAAAGTCGTTCGATTTTTGCTTCGTCATAGACCTTTCGAGAACAGTCGTCGTTACTCGGACGATATCAAAGTCATCCCATTCAGGGATATTGATGTGAATATTTCGATAGGGTGGGCGACGTAGCAGCAGATGTATGGTCGTCGCAATATCTTTTGCCGCTAAGCTGGCGTATCTTTGTAATGGCGGGTCCTTTTCATCGCAACTGGGATATTGTCGGTCCATTGATTCCTCAAAGTCACGTACTATCGCGATTTTCTCTGTCCAAGTATCTGTGTTAGTTTGCGATTTGTCACTCGTCAATATTCGTTTTTGACAGATCATCGCCTCATGTGTGAGAGACGAAAACGACATATCGGTGAATTTCTTTGGCACAGACCGGACTGATGCGATGAGATCGTAGTCGTCAATGTTGAATGGTGGAGTCTTGAAATCTTCATAAGACATCAGCGGAAGCGAGCCACGGTCAAGAGCCGTCTGTGTGTCCAGGACACCAATGGCGAACCATACTCTTCTGCGTATTTCGAGGTCAAATGCACTACAATGAGGCGCATCATCCGAGTCAAGACGGAGGGCGCTCCCCACTCTAACTGCCGTCGCAAGTAAAGTCCAAGTCGAGGCACAGTCAAGACATGCACGAATTCCGAGCTAGCCACAAGTATCAGCCTCACTTACCTGTTGGATGATATAATTTGTATAAGAATCTGCTTACCAGGTAGATCACAAAGGCTTGCAACGAAGTCAGGCTCGGCTGCTGGAGTAGCTTCGACTTTGACAAAGCAGTTTCTGTCGCATAGCGAAAACGCTGTATGAGAGAAGACCTCTGAGTGGAAACTGCGTTATCAGACTCTGCTTCATTTACGCTGCACGTGGCTGCGAAATATATTGCGAACTCTAGAGCTTGAAGCTCGGAAGACCGCGAAAGTCCTGCTACATTGGCATATTTCTGATTGATCGAAGTAGAAACTGTGGGCCAATGTAATACCTTGAAGATTTTGTCAACACGATATTCGTACGTTTCGAGGAGGAGTCTCCTCAACGATTCGTCCGGAGACTGTAATGAGATATCATCAAGGCTTGGAGACGAATGATTGAACAAGATGGTTTCTGCAGAGCTATGCTCATAGAGAGGAACAGTATGAGCTGAGACGTGAGAATCTGGGAAGCTAGTCCCATCCTCAGAATCCTCGAGAATGTCGCGAAGTCCGGTAACCTGTAGCACTAAACATTATTGATGATGCTGAACATTAGCCTGATGTGACTTGCTTCCTGAGAAAGCTCCTTCCAGAAATCCTGAGCAATGAATTGACCTAATCTGTCAGATGAGGGTGAACTGTTCGATCTCGGCAACGCCTTCACTTGACTTGCATCGTGAGTGGCATTGCGCTTGACATTCACTTGTGCCTGGTGTCAAGACTCAGTATGCAGCCTCTGGATAAGCAGGGAGGACGCTCGACCTCCAATCGCTTCATCAAAGTCTCAATGCGAGTAACTCTGCTTTCCAATCTCGAGCTCTCGCCGTGATTCTTCCCACTTCGGCCTCGCGGTAATCTTGCACGATTGACAGCATGACAATTGAGTCCTGCAAGCTGACAAGCCGAGCACGGTGTTTGTTTGTCGCACTTCTTCTTTCGGCGGCGGCACTGCTCGCAGCTTAGCCGAACTGAAGGATTCTCCATCGTTGTATCGGTGTGACATCTCAAGCGAATCTGGACGCGTTCAATGCTGGAGCGTCAAATATAACAGTGAGGTCATGGTACATATCTCATACGCGGCTAGCCTATCCACTCTGAATCGGCATGTAGGTTGCAGGCATTATTGAGGGCGATAGATAGGTCCGCCCGGAGGACTGCTCACCTAACTTCTAGGCACCTGATCCTGGGAAATTTCACATTGGGTCCAAAGTGACCAAATTAGTTGCGCGTAAGACACTAACGCGTCTGGGTCATCACGTCGAACGCGTAACAGCAGTCGCGATCCACCAGTTCCTTCTCTGCTTCCTTCCCACCCGTTTGCTAGTACGTCAGAGAAGGATAAGTCATCTCGTCCTGTATCAAGATAAGACAATGCATGAATTCTTTGTTCTGAGAAGGATATCTTCTACGGGGACGTCGCACGTTTGCCCAGATATGTTATCAAGTCAATCCGATGATGCCTCATCGAAACGTCACATCACACCCAGCTCGCTCCTCAGTATGCGGTCTTCTCAGAGTGTTCATGCCCGATCACCATATCCTTGTTTCCAATAGACATACCTCGAATTTCATCAACTGACAGCAGACCCAGAGTCACATATATCTTGATCAAACGATCTCGATCCGCAAGAGCATTACCTGCTTCGTCTCCAAATATCTCATCCATCTCTTCCAGTGTCAAGTTCTTAGTTTCCGGCACAAAAAAGTACACGAAAGCCGCACCGATAATACAAACCAAGCCGAAAAAGACAAAAGTGCCGAAACCCATGCTTGCCACCATATCAGGTGTAGCTTGTCCAATCTGAAAATCCAGACAATCAGTATTTCTGGAGGCAAATGATTCAGGCGAGACTTACAGCAAAATTGTTCAACCAATTCGAACTTCCTCCAATTGATATACCTTTGGCGCGAACACCCAATGGGAAGACTTCGGAGACAAGTACCCAAGCGCCGGGCTAAAGAAGAATCAGTAACGTGCATCGATGAGAAATCAGACAAGATGGTACTTACTCCCCATGAATATCCAAAATTGATTTCGTAAACCCATACAAAGACCACAGCAACCCACCCTGCAACTCTATGATTTGGCCAGTCATCACTGAAAGAGCCCATGAGTCCAGCTACGATGAAGTGGGAAATTCCCATTCCAATGGCTCCAGTGATCAGAACTGGTTTGCGACCAAATTTGTCGATGTAGAGAACTGCCGGAATGGTGGCAAAGAAAAGAAGAATACCACCGACACCACTGGCAAGAAGAGACGTCGTGTTACTCGTAAGACCAAGATCTTTGAAGATGAACTGGAAGACACTTGTCAGCTAGACGAAAATCCTAGCAGAAGAAGCTCGACTTACAGCAGCATAATAGAGGATTGCGTTTATCCCAGACCCTGTACTAATTGTTAGGACGGATCGTATTGATTGGTGTACACGAAACTTACACTGTTGGAATACCATGATCATCACAGCCACCATAACTCGCTTCAAAAGAGACCTGTTCGTAACCAGGCTTGCATATTCATGGAATCCGAGTTTGAGATTGCTCATGAAGGATCCATCCTGATAATTAGGAAACTTCGCGATCGACGTTTCTCTTTCAAACAGATGTTGAGCTTTGACTTCAAGAAATTCAAGTTGCAGTCCTTCATCTGTAGGTGGTTTTCGTCTCAGACTGGCAAGGACAGAAAGACACTCTTCCTCGCGTCCTTTTGTCATCAACCATCTCGGACTGAATAAACGATCAGCAATGACGTTCTAATCTGGTAATGGGTTCTTTACCTTTGTGGCATAAACATGATACCGACGCCCAATATTAGAGCTGGCACGAGCTGAATGCATATTGGAACAAGCCATGCCGCATTGGATTGAGTCTCGCCTGTGCCTCCAATGTAGTTGGTACCATAACCTGTTTAATGTCAGACGTGCTCGTCAGATCAGTCATACAATGCAGCTGAGCTTACCGATCCAATAAGATACCATGATGCCAAAACAGATAGCTAATTGTTGTAGTGAGACAAGAGCACCTCTCAGTTCTGGAGGTGATAATTCAGCATTATACCTGCGAAAAAAGTCAAACGTGTGTCAAACAGAGTCTGAACTTCTGTCAACTTACAATGGCACAGTCATTGACAAAACTCCAACACCCAGACCTGTCACAAATCTTCCACCAAGAATGTAATCAGCGTTCTTAGCACAAGCTTGTACAACAACACCAATACAGAAGACCACCACACCTCCAACAGTTGCCAACTTTCGTCCAAATCGGTCGGCGGCGATACCATTGATGAGAACACCTGCCCAAGCACCAAGTTCAAGGATCCTGCAACATGTCAGCCCGGTCCACGAGCACAAATCCAAGTAGGTCAAGCTCACGCAGTCAAGAATCCTCTCAGTGTGGTGTTTGAAATAGATTCAGGATGAACCGTCCTTGAGAAAGCAGGCATATTCAGGACTTGACCGAACATTCCTTGATTATCTGTGATTTCATGTTTCAGTCCTTTCACCCTTCGCAATTCCCGGTCAATGTGATAGACTTACATCCATAAACCAAACCTCCGAGTGATGCGAATACTGCAATGGCAAAGACATGCATACTAGTAAGCAGACCTTTGATACCAGGAGGACCTGCGAACTGCGCTCTCTTTCGTGAGAGAGCAGCATGGCTGACACCAGTACTATCAGCGGCAACCATCTTTATTACCTCTTGAATCGTCTTGTGTTGCGCAATGTCTGGATTGTACAGAAGATCAAACCAACAGAGTTCAGGAAGAGGCAGAGAAAGCAAGCCAATACATTCCTACCCCGGATATACTTCAGGTATTGTATGCGTGTAATGTGATCCCGAATCCAATAATGACAGTGGCGGCAGGCCAATTCTATGGTATGTCTTTACTTACTAAGCTTTCTTTCCTAACATCCGCGCTTTACACACATCAATCCACGTGGTTAATCGGGTCCGTCCTGTCAGATCAGCGCTTTCATCGTGACATTACATTAACAAGCACTGTGTTACATCCGCATAAATGATCAATTAGCCTAAATTCAAGATAGACCAGGAATATCGGCAACGACGATGGCAATTTTCAGGGTCTGTCACTTTACCCCAGATCCAATTTCCAGACCATGTGCCTGTATATGGAACACCTTGGACTAGAATATGGGGAATCCGAGAGTCTCATGAACTCCTTCCGCAAGACTCATAGTGTGAAGCGAAAGCAAGGCAGTAAATCATCGGTCTGAGAACCTAGAATCAGATCCGTCCGTCGTTCTAGCCGTGGCGCGTGATATAATATATCATCCTGTTCAAATCCCTGGCAAATATAATCCCACAATCTCATCCATCATACGCCTCCAGACAGGTCTCTTCCGTCCGTCATTCTTGAGTATAACAGCACACGATGTACAGTGGAACCGGCAAGTGCCGTGCCACGACCACGACAATTCACATCCTCGATTCCTCAACTTGCCTGTTCCATATCAAACTCATCTCCCCAAGACCTCCTCCTTTACCATTATTCACTTCTGCAATTCCCTCAAGGATCACAAATGTCGCGAGAAATGGTACAGCTCATCTCAACTCAGCTTGGCTTAGCTTAACTTATCTCATTCGCGTACAACCAATACGACTACTGTCTGTAGTCCATTAACGCTAGCATAAGCACAAGCAACAACAACAACACGACTAACAATAGCAATCCGCCAATGACCCGAACCCAATGATCTAATCTGATCTACTTTGCTTTATTCTACTAGTACTGTAGTACCGTAGTACTCCAGTCCTCGGCAAGTTCAAGTTCGTATCCAAGTCTGATTTGATTCCACATCAATCAATTTAGCCGTATTGCCCTGCATAATCACCCACCTACCTACCTACCACCATACTTACTTACATACTTACGTCAACCAGCAGTGATATATACATACGTACGTACGAACGTATATGCTGAGCGGCTGAATTCAACATCAAGCCGGACAAGTAAGCAAGCAAGCGAATGAGCGAGCAAGCAAGCGAACAGGCGCAATTTTCTTCGCGAATCGTTGTTGTCCTTTGCTTGCTTTGCCTTGATATGTTCTACTATGCTCTACAACTCACGTTGCTATCGTCTCGATCTTAGTCATAGTCGAGGTCGAGGTCGAGGTCGAGGTCGAGGTCGAAAATCTGGCTGTACTTGTTATTAATTTCTAGCTGTCAAGATACCGCCATAACAACGCATCGTCATGAAATTTGTTTGATTGTTTCCTTGTTTTGTTGTCGATCGTGCTGTCTTCTGTCTTTTCAAGTCGAGTAGCTATGTGTGTATGTGTGTATGCATGGGCGTGCGGCCGGTTAGTTACTCAAGATAAAACAAGTTAGGAGATGGTGAGATTCAATACAAGATTCAGACAAGGTCATAATCCATTCGAATATCGACAGGTAAACATATGCAGAAATCCAATCATTTTAATTCAAATTCTATTCTGTTGATCTATTTACATGAATTCATGGTTCAATACAAGTTGATCCCGTGAGTTTCCAACGCCAATGCTCGAATTCTGGTATCACTGAAAGTAAAGTTCTATGACTCTATACAATTGGTCTCGTTTCGTTTCGTTAGATCTATGTCGCGCGTGTCATCACGTATGTACATCAGAAAAGTTGCTTTACCTAAGCAGCACGACAAGCTCCAGAAGGACAATAGCCATGGTTACAGGCATAGCTGCAAAGTCCTGCATATGAGGAGTCAAGACCTGCTGCAGGTTGACCATTCACACCTGTTTCTGGAGGTGGAGGATTTTGTGCACCGTATCCGCTGCAGGTGCATGGACCTGGAGGGCAGTAGCCGTAACTGCAGCAGAAGGAACATAGACCTCCATAGTTGCCTGAGCCGAAGCCTGCGGTACATACTGGAGATGAAGAAGATGTTGTTGACGATGTTGTTTTGGAGGTAGTTGTGGTTGATAATGTGGTTGATGGAGTAGTGGTGGGGCTGGTGGTTGATTTAGATGTTGTCGTTGTTGATGAAGCACTGGACGGGGTAGTGGAGGCTGTAGTGGACTTGGTAGTAGTGGTCGAAGATGATGTTGTCCCAGGTGAAGTAGTAGACGAGGAAGTCGTTGTGGGAGATGCAGTCGAAGATGTTGTCGAAGGGGTAGTGGAAGCTGTGGTTGATTTCGTGGTACTTGAGGAAGACGTTGTGGAAGGAGTAGTTGATGCCGTGGTGGATTTGGTAGTAGTTGAAGAAGATGTGGTTGAAGATGTAGTAGTCGGTGATGTAGTGGTAGAGGATGAGGTTGAAGATTTTGTGGTTGACGAGGAGGTTGTGGTTGATGAGGCCGAAGTACTTGAGGTGGTGGTCGGAGAAGTAGATGTCGTTGAAGGAGTGGTCGAGGCTGTGGTTGAAGCGGATGTGGTAGTTGACAAAGTCGTGGATGATGATGCACTTGATGACCTGAGTAGTCTTGTTGCTGAAGAGCTGGTAGTTGTCGAAGAGGTAGCTGTAGAAGTCGAGCTGATAGTACTTGAAGTGGTGGCCGTCGAGGGGGCAGTTGTGGAAGTCAATGAGATCATCGAACTTGTAGTAGATAGAGTAGAACCCGATGAGGTGGTTAATTTGGTGGAAGATGAGGTTGCATTGACAGCACCTGTAGACGTAGTCGTTGAAGCAGTGGCCGTCGCACTACCTAGAGACGCCGTAGCGGCACATGTTGAAACCTTGAGGCCGGTAGTAAAGACGGTATACCCATCTGATCTAAGAGAAGCACTCAATCCAGTTGGAAGGGTTCCGACGTATGCATTGAAATTGTATAATCCACAAACACAACCGTTGATGATGTCTTTCATACTAGTACCGGATAACACTGTCTGTCCATTTCGGGTCAACTTGAACTGCTGCTGACCAACACCCATAGGAACTGCGAACGAACTAGCTCCAGCCGGTGCGGTGAAAGATTTAGTAGTGTTACCCGACGATACCTCCAAAGTAGCACCAGATTGCAACATTGTGACCACAAAGATATTGTCTGTGACAGTTTGCCAGCCATTAGGTGGGCCGATATAATAGTCGGCATTGTTGACAGGTTGCATGCAGGTATCTGTAGCATCACAGTTCGTATTCATAGGTTGAGGTCGATACCAGTAGATTATTTGATCGGATGTGATATAATTACTCACTGAATTCGCATTGGCTTTGAACGCAGCAATAAAGGGTTTCGCCATATCGAGCCAGCCATCATGTGGCCTAGTAGATGTTGTTAGTCATATAGAAGCTGTGAATGTGCTGAAACTTACATATCATTGATCCACTTGGATGCGCCATCATCAGTGTGAGGCGAGCTTAGAGGTCCCACATAGTGCGATTCACCATAATCATTCCAAGAAATGATCTCGATAAATCGAGGACCTAGAGTGAGAAGTTGAGACCATCGTTGATAGTACAACATGTCGCCCGGAAAGAGCCAGTTTTTGCTGTATGACACTTCGGCACCGTAGTGTGTAAAGAACCATGGTGAGACGGCTACGAAGTGTCAGCACATCGGCTAGAGCTTCAAGATGAATGTCACTTACGAGCCATGTAGTCCTTGGTACCAAGCGCATTCATGTACTGAGAATCACCCGCTTCGACAGTTCCTGTTTGACCAGGATTGGGAGCACGGTTGTTACCATTGTTTGGCCATCCCAGCCAATTAAATGCTGCATCAACCAGTGACAAGTCTGTACCATAGCTGGGATGGAAGTTTGGAGCAAAGTAAATGGGTGTTCCAATAGCATTGCGCAGAGCTGCAACGTTTAATCCATCTCCAACAAATGTCGAGACAAATGGTTTGCCGTCCACCATCAACTGCGCCGGGAGATTCATGTACTGCGTAACCTTCTGAGCCACGGCGGCTGTAGCTCCAGTGGAATACCAGTTGAAGTCGATGGAAAGAAACACCTTCATACCATTGTTGGCTGCGGAGGTATATGCGTAGCCAAGTTGTGTATCAGTGAAGTCATTGGTACCAATATTCAATGCGAAAGCGTCAATGCCATAAGACTTGGCTCGTATCATATCGGCATCCCAATCAGCAGCACCTTGTCGATTCGCTGTAAGGCCGACCTAGATCTCATCAGTATACCTTCATTACCGACTGTAAGTGATCTTACTATGAAATGCGCAAAGACATAACGAGCACCAGAACTACTCGTCGTCGTGCTGTTCGTCGTGTCTCGGATGCGTCTAGGTAATGCTAATATGTTCGGAAGAGCAACGACTAGCGATGTCATCAAGGTTAGCGCCGTGAGGCACAATTGGAATAATTTCATGTTGTTAATGAACGAATGTGAAAAAGGAATGTGTTGGTGTTGAAGCAGGCTAAATAAGCAGTGGGAACGGTGAAAGTTGTTGCTGCTTACCACTTCGCAACCGAGAAGTGAAGTTTCGTGGTCTGGCAGGGCTGGCAGCTCTTTCTTTAACTTTGAACTTCATTGTGTTCTACTCGCCGGTTCGGGACAAGACGACGTTGGCTGACTCGGTCAGCGCGGCTGAAGAGGGTGCGGTACCACTGGACCAACAGAGCTAGGGGTTATGTCACGTCGAGACAGCCAGCCGCCAGTTGTAGTAGTGTAAGCTTGTGATGGATCTTTCTGAGACGCGGGATGTTTTGGCGTGACGCTGCAGGAGGGAGGGAGGGTTCTTTTCGTCAAGCCACACGCCCACACAAAGCGACGACGACAGCGTGGTTCAAAGCTTCCCTAAGGAATGCACTTGGCATTGACCGTATCTAGTCTTTACCAATTCTAGTCAACTTGGTGTCGCCGCATCCGGAACTTGTCAGCTCACTAACACCCAAATTGGAAAGTTGGGAAATTGCAAACACCTCCCAACTCGAGGAAGTTGGTGTTTCTAACTCAAACTTCCCGATCTCAGACTTTCCACATGGTTCTTGCTTACGTGTAAGTTGTCCAATACCAAAGGTATGATTGACATAAGTACACAACACGTCAAAGGCGTATCTCAAACACACTTTTCATCACCTCGTATCACCTATGCGACAGCAAAGGCCCAGAGATGATCGGTGCGCATACTCCAGAAGAATGCACTCGCCAAGTCAGCGGTTCGTGATGGTTTAATCTCCGACCTGCGTACGTGAAGCAATTCCACCGATAGAGATGGTGGCTAAGCTGAATTGTGTCTCTCGTCGTGTCTACTGTGCACTCTACAATATGGAGTACTTACTGGAGTACTTTTCAGCTTTCGGATAACTTACTCCATGTGTGGATTCCTTTTCGGTGCAGCCGAACCCTTGTTGGAACACGATTCCCCTATTTGACTTCAGCTGGCCCTTTCTCTTCAGAATCTAGATACCAGTCTACCTGGAAAGTTCAAACCTTATGTCTCCGTGCTCCGTACACCACACTTATCATTCTAGTCCCTGATCTAAAACTTGATAACGGTGGGTCGAGAAGAAAATCCACCAGCAACCTGTCAAAGACAGTCGTCTCAAACACGTGAGTGACAGCCTAACATAATCTTTCTCAACCCGTGGCTGGCTGTGTGTCGCTTTTGCCTAGGGTTCGGCTATCTTACGGGGTACTATGAGATTGACTTTTCATCTCGCTTCACACCGAAACTTATCTTCAATGATTCAGTATGCGATCTTTTTGCTTGGAAACATCCACGAATTGATCCGGATTCTACAACAGAAGATGTAGCTTAGTCTAGAGACGCGCAGGTGTCAGTGAGCACTGTCAGTTCCACGTAGTGTCGATGATGGATCGCGACTGTCAATCTCAATATATTGGTTTCAGATCTACATGTCTCTTTCACATGGATATATGTATCCATCCGTTCCACTCATATGAGGTAACCGGACAAAGCAGATAAAACTCTCGAGATACGATTATCGAAGACTACACGAATGCGCACGACGGAAAAACTCGAATTGCTGGATACTTCTGAACTGCCGAGCGCAGAGTGAGTTCAGCTCGGACGACAAGTCTAGCAAAAATCAACCTTCATCCATGAAAGAATCTTGTAAGCGAGGGATGCCACACGGATGAAGGTTAAATGTCTCTGGCCAGACCGTGTGCAGTTATTACTGCCGAGGTGATGCTTTCAAGTTGCTTCTCGGCCAACCTTCCAAATTATGAAATACGATCGTATTGATGTCGGGAACGCTCTTCAGCTGCAACTCATTTGACTCTCAGAATATCTCATTATACGACCGGCGGATCACTCATGCAGTGTGTTCTAGGGCGATTTCAACTGCATGGATAATCAACAGGACACTGATGGTGTGGCTACACGATGTTGGGTTCATGAATAATGATGGTTCAATACTTTGCATTGCATATGACCGTGATCAAGAAATGCAGCAGAACTGGTAAATGCTTGCGTCTGGGTATCGTACTTGATGCGTTCATTTGAGTGCGCTATGCTATTGATTTCAAATTCATCCAAGATCTCGTCGATCATCTGTATGTATATCCACCAATTTTGCAGCAAGCATATCTTCGAGCAAATCGGTCCTCCGGATACACACGAAGTGCACGAGTTTACCATCTGTTAAGACTGTCGTGGGAGTCTGCTTGGTTTCTGGAACAGTATGTCAGTCATGGCCTTCCCAACACCGTTCCCTCAAGATTGAAAGAGAGGAGAAAAACTCACGGGTCGTATTGATCATACTGGCCGTATTGTTCATCATACATCTGTTCGACATTCTCTCTAGCATGACGCTTGGCTTTTTCCCTGTCGACCCAGTCCGCACCCTTGGTTTCAGCAAGCTTGTCAACCTCAGCACCAGCAAATCCAGCCAAGAGCTCCTTGGCGAATGCATGGGAAACTGGCTTGCCTAATTCGTGAGAAGACCCGTCAGTGATTGTTCTGCCTCTTTTCGTTCTCTTTAGTCGTGACAGGGCCATCAAACCCAGACCATGGGACACGTGGGATTGGAGTGCGTTGTCTCTATCACCGCCTTTCTGCTAAAGAAGATGGAAGGGTCTCGGAAGGGAACGTACCTTCAGCGCGCTGTCTATCCTCGAAGACCTTGAAGGCACCGAAGGAAGCAGCACCAGCTAAAGCTTCATGACCGAAACTGGCCTCGTTGACATCGCCATCTTGAGCTTGTCTGTAAGATTCCTCAGATTCTCCTATAACGACACGAAATCGAACGATGTTAGCAATCTCGCACTTCAGGACTGACGGATGAACAAAAGGGATGTGAGTGTAGAGGTGGGTGAGCACGCAGATCAACCAATCTACCCGCAAAGTGTGGTAGACATGGCAGTAGTAAACTTACCCCATCCGAAAGGCATCTTGACTGATAATTTGATTGTTTGGGATTCGAAAAGTCGGTAAGTAGAAAGCGAGTGGGATTAGGAGCGGGCAGTTGTGGATGAAGCTGCAGAAGATGCAAGAGTTTAAGTAGTAGTAGTAATAGCAGTGGCAGGGCACGAAAGTGTTCAAAGATGGAGGGGTAACTGGTCTGACACTACGACAACAGGGTCTTTATATTTCTACTGTACAGCAAGGAAAACACCGTCACTCGTCATCGTCATCCTACTCACTCCAATTCACTTCATCTCACTTCACTTACTTACATGTACTTATTTAGATCTGTGTACGTATACGTACATACGCAAGCATAGCTCCTCCTCCTCTTCACCTCACATCACTTGTAATCTCACTTCCTGTACGGTCAGTCAATCCGTCAATCAGTCACCAAGATCCCCCCGCCCTCAATCCGATTCACAATTCACGATTCGCAATAATTCACATGAAATCACATCACGTCAACAACGTCAGCGCCAAAACGAAAACAAGACTCGACAGGGAAACCAGAACAAAAACAAGCATCGAGAAACCGGCTTCCTACATTAGCACTGTGCTTGTTTCACGTTTCCAGCAAATCAATGCTGTAGGCTTACCGAGATTGATCCACAACGAGGGGTAGCGAGGTAGCATGTGTGCAATTGTAAAATAAGTACCTGGATTTGAAAAAGTGGGTGAATTACGTGGCCTGTCCTATTCTGATCTGGTGTGGATGCTCTAACGACGAAATCACATCCCTGACATTTTCATACTCGTTGTCTTCGCCGGTGTAAGTACATGTACGAATTCACGCTCTGGTGGTTTGATTAAGAAGTGCTACTTGTGAAGAACAGTGAATCCAAATACGAATGCTAGGACTCCTACATGAGTAGTGGGGTGTTGATGCAGTTTGAGCCAAGGCAGTGCGCTCCACCATCAATCTTTGGCTACGGGAGTCTAGACCACATACCCTAAATCAATTAAGAATATGTGAGTGACGATATGTTGTGTCGCGTTGTGGTCTATCATGATATATTGTAGTTATGACCTGAGGAAAAGACGACGACGAGTACGGACACATATGGCAAAGGTGGAAGATATACAATGTAAGGACAAGATTGAGTGAGAAGATATATGGATGAATAAATTTGAGTAATTAGATGCATAAATAGTTCGATTAGGTACTTGATGAGCGAGTGAGTGATTGATTGAGTCGAACGATTCTCCTCGTTTTTGAATCTGAACATGAGAGCATGAGAGCACGATGTATGTCTGACCAAGCCAGCACGACGCGACACCAACATAAGTCAGACAGGTAAGGAAATAACGACCCATCCCATCCCATTAACCACCGTATCGAAAATGAATAGATAAAACGAAATGAATAAATGAATGAATCCCAATCCGGTGCTGATATGTGACATATACCTCCTACTTTGCAAGACAATCTCCATCATTCGAATGCAACTTAAGCACAGTCTCAGAACCACAAGATGTTCCATGGGTTCGTGCATAAGCATCGACATGCTCCTTAATCACAGCAATGCTGTAAGGAGATGTCAAGCCAAGGAGACTATCATCCGTCAGACCATAGGTTCGACATCCATCGACAAGGAGACATCTGTTGAGAACGACGTCCAAGCTATTGGTCAAGACGCGATTGACGCGTAATTGTGGAACATGTTTTTGAGTGGTGAAGAGTGAGTTAATATCGAAGCCGTCGCAAACGTTAAGTTCTTGGTAACAAGTTCTCTCGGAAGAAGTGATGGGGCTTGGTTTGCTTCGTTTGGATGTGAGCATCGTAGTGGGGATGATGTCTTTCTTGCGGAGGGACAGGTTGACGCCAACACATAGAAGTCCAGAACATGGAGTTGCTGCTGCTGAGGTGGTTCCAGCGGCTGTGGTACCACCGAGAGCACCGACTGAGGCTCCAACTCCTCCGTTATTGACGCCGGCTGTGACTGTGGCTTGGACGGGTCCTAGAGAGACGCCGACTGAAGCACACAGAAGTCCTACACATGCGGTGGTCGCGCCAGCACCAGCTGCTGGAGTGGTTGCTGGAACAGCTGGTGTAGTACCAGCAGCGGCTGGAGTAGTGTTACCTCCGGCGGCTGGAGTTGTAGCTGCTGCACCCGTGGGCAGAACAGCTCCAGTAACAGTGGCGCCACCGACGACAGGTACATCAAGACCGACGGAGACGCAAAGAGCTCCTGAGCAAGGAGTGGTAGCGCCGGTACCTGCGCCTGTTGCTGTTGCTGTACCTGCACCACCGGCTGCTCCTGTACCACCAACACCAGCAGTTACGGTTGCACCACCGACGATTGGGACCGAAGCACCAACACTTAGACAGATCAGATCAGTACAGCCTGCAGCAGGAGTACCTGCTGCTGTATTTGTAGCTGCTCCTCCAGCTCCACCGACTCCGGCGGTCACAGTAGCACCACCAACGATGGGAACTGATGCACCGACGCTGAGACACAACAAGCCCGTACAATCTGCTGCAGGAGTTGATGCCGCAGTGTTGGTATTAGCTCCCCCGTTACCCCCAACTCCAGCGGTGACAGTTGCACCACCAACAACAGGAAGTGATGCACCAACACTGAGACATACTAAGTCAGTGCAGCCTGCGCCTGCTGTAGCAGTGGGATTCACTGCACCAGTACCAGCTCCTCCTGTGCCTCCCACGCCAGCAGTAACAGTGGCACCGCCGACGACAGGAAGTGAAGCACCGACACTGAGGCATACCAAATCGGTACAGCCAGCTGTAGCAGCGGGTGCAGTATTGGTGCCAGCTCCTCCATTGCCCCCGACTCCCGCAGTGATAGTGGCACCTCCGACGACAGGGAGCGAGGCACCAACACTGAGACAAATTAAATCCGTGCAGGTCGCGGTCAACACTGGTGCTACTTGACTTCCACCACCTGTGGACGAGCCACCACCATTACCTCCGACACCAGCAGTGATTGTGGCACCGCCAACGACAGGAAGAGACACACCAACAGAGACACATAGAGGTCCTACACATGGAGTTGCACCAGTACCTGCAGAGGTACCAGTAGGACTGATAAGAGTTGTGCTACCATCTCCACCAACCACAGCAGTAACTGTAACTCCACCAACGACAGGAAGGGAAACACCTACAGATGCACACAAAATTCCAACACAAGGCGTAGTAGGTGGTGTCGAAATGATGATCCCCGTCGTTGTTGACCCTCCAGATGTCACAGTTATCAACGTGCCTGTGATGGTAGTTGTCGCTGGAGCTGATGTACTGCTACCACCGGTCAGGATGGCAGAATCAGTCACTAACACTGAACTACTCGAGGTTGTAGATGGTAGTATTGTGACCGTAGTTGAACCAGACAAGGTATTGCTGATAGTGTTTGTTGCTGAAGTACCTCCTGTACTTCCGGGACCACTAGTCTGAGAGGTTCCAGTTGGAGGATCGACCACTACCACTGTTCCAGGAGTCGTGCCTGATGGCTGAGCCAGAGTGGTCGTCAAGGTTGCAGATCCAGTGATTGGTGTGCCAACGGTACTGGTGCCGGTGCTAGTGTTGGTACCAGCATCAGTAGCAGTAGCGGTGCTAGTACCAGCGCCTGTGCCTGTGCCTGTGCCTGAGCCTGTGCCTGTACTGGCACCCGTACCAGTGCTAGTTAGTGTAACAAAACTTCCTGTGGTTGAAGAACTGCTGCCTCCAGTCAGAATAGGACTATCAACTGCGGTGGATCCAGAAGTCGAATAGGTGGTATACTGAGTAACAGTCGTGACCTGACCTCCACTAGTAGTCACATACGTGCTGATGGGATATGTAGCAGTGAATGTTGGAGCAGGAAGACCACTTCCCTGACCACCACTTGATGTGGATGATGGTGGTGGAACAGGGAATCCAGTGATTGGTGGTGAGAGTAATGTAGTGGTGGAAGTTGGTTGATCGATGATATATGGGAGAGTGACCGTCACAGTCTTGGTTATTGTTGTCGTAAAGTCGAATGTGGTATGTCCGTATGCTGTCTTTGTAATGTAAGCGGTCCATGGAGCTTGCGTGACTGTAACAACCTTGGAACTATCGACACGTGTAGAGTAGTGACCTGGGTTGATGATCACGGTCACTGTCGAGGCAGGAAGAGTAATAGCAGTTGTGACTGGTGGCTGGGGGAAGGCCCAGGTATACCATCCAGCTTCGTAGACTACAGTGCTGGTAGCACATACTGGCGATATCGTTTTTGTGGCAGGTGGTGCGGGATTGGAGATCCAAGTTTGCTCATACTCCAGGCAATTCTGTCGATTGCGTCCCCATCGACACTCCTGAAAATGACATCTCTGTTTCCATTCGCAGTCATCACAAAGACCGCTACCTTTCCAGCCTGGAATCGCAAAACCTCCTATGGATTTGTATCTGGCCAAACCTTGCTTGTGCCATGTCTTGTAGATGGTCGTAGGAGTGGTCTGATTGGCAAGGATAGTGACAGTGCTTGTCGTCTGAGCTGCTTTGGTTACCGTGATCCACTGAGCAGTATCTGTGACTAATACTGATGATGTAGAAGTTCCATCAACGGCACATGGGATAACAGTTGACACAAATGCATATGTACTGTACGAATAGGTCGTCGTATTGCTATATACCTGTGGATAGCATGTTGATACTGGCTGATACTGAGCTGTAACCGTGATGAGTTCTGTCCTTGCGGAATCTTGTGGACAAGGGTTGATGGTCGCAATGTTATCAGCCTTCACAGTACTTGCGATGACAACCGCAGCTAGTGCAGTCCCTCTGTTGAAGTGCATCTTGATGGAGATTGTGTTCACACCCCTTCAGATAGATTCTAGAGTGAAGGACAAGATCGGGATGTCTGCGTGTGAGATTGTCAATGGACGGAGAGGTCATCCCAACTTTATACACTTCGTAGTGCTCTGTATGTACTCAGACAGGCGAGATTGGAGATTCCACGAAGTCCCGATCGGTTTGTAGCTGATGACCCATAATCCATACCTTGGAGGGCTCTAGCTCTTGATACTCCATAGCTAAGCGAAGATGCGAGTGCATTGAGAAAGGCGTTTGGCACACGTATACCGCCCTCAGCAATGACTGACACCCTCTCAGTCGATATTTTGGGAGGAGAGATCATAATTGGGTGAGGCTGAATACGAGCATGGCCGTAGTGTTCGTAGAAGTTCTCGTAGGAGCATTCCGGCGTCTTGGTGTGGAGTTCACAAAAGCCATCTGTACTTTCGCGTATACCACTTGAAACCATAAGAACAAGGATTGTATGTGGTGTGGCGTTCCATATCGAAAAGTACATGATACCCCTGCAAGTTCAACATCTGACAGGTGTCAGAAGTTGTTGGACAGTATATGCACTTCAACCATGATTCGCGACTCAGTCGCATCCATATTGCGGATTAGCAAAGAGATGATGATCTCGCTTACTGTTCAGAAGTCTCTGTTGTGAAATCACTGTTTAGTGGACGAATATCTGCCTAATGGCCATCAGAGCATCTGTCTGCAGGGACATCACTCACTACATTTGTAAATCGTCAGTAGAGCATCTCGTAGTATAACCCTCGAATTAAAATTGCGATACGATGTGAAAGATGATATTCGTATCACAGAACGTTCGGCAGACGGAGAGCTTTGACCGTAGTCTCGTCGTCATTCCCATCAGTGCCATCAGCTGTCGGAACGATTCTGAGGATACGACAGAGTTTGATAGATGTCAAATGACACGTTACTTGGAAATACGTGTGGATCTTCTCTTCGACAGTGTGGATAGAGTTTCACGGCCGCAGCGGCATACTGCAACTTACCACTCGGATCATGAACCTACCACACACGTGAGGTTCAGGCTAGAGCAATTGATAGTCTCAAACTTGACCCACAATATCGCAGACAAAGGTCGAGCTCATCACCTGTCTTGGTCTAAATGTCCAAGCTTTTCGTCGCCGTCTGATTTGGCGCATCTGAGAGGCCGGACAAGCGCATGGTGTGTACTGAATGGGTATCGCCTGACTACATAAGGGCGCCTTGAACCTTGGCAGATACTACCATCACGGGGAATGATCATCACGTCAGAGCTTCGTTCATGCTCTCTGGTTTTTGTTATGCCAGGCTCAGCAATCAGGTCGATCCCAAAAATATCAACGTCTAGTACGATTTAGTACTACCTCTTCGGTTCTATGCTTAGTACCGATCCGAGCTCGAGTTGTGCAATCTTGAGAACGCTGTGCCAACGGACGGACCACTTCGTGATTGTATGGGCTTATGCGAGCGTTCTGAGTCGCTAAGCGTCGCGTATTACTCAGAGCGGGAAAGGCTGATCAGGTAAATTTCAGAGAGAGGTACTCCTTCAACAGCAACAATGATTCACAAAGATTCGGACTGAGTAGGCCATTACTGTTAATTTGATAACCTGTTGTAGTATTTGTGATCGGTATAGTTCTTGGTCGAGGAACGCCCCCATGTCTCTCTAGACCATGGATCCATATCAAACAGCTCTGTGTAGCGACTACTTGGCGAGCGCTTTGAAGCTCGCCTAACGGCTGATCAAGCGAGATTGTCGCTTCCCACGACCATTCTATGATTTCAGTTCCACAATATCTCATGAGCGCTGCCGCAACTTGCCGAGCGTTGAGATGCCGCGACACCAGATCTTTCCATGCGATCGTCACTACTATCAGCTCAGAACTGGCGATCTGCAGCTTGAAGGGACCAAAACCAACAACAAATGCGAGTTTGCGCAACATGTTCAAGAATCTGACATGAGTCTCAACGCCTGTTGAAGTTCACGCCTTTTGTATGTGACGTGCTGTTTCTGTCCCAAGCTACCATTTTCGTCGCTGAACAAGCGTCGGCATGTTGAATCTGGTAAGTGAGAAGTACTGTTAATGTCACTGCGCTCTGGGTAATTCAAGCCTTGCAGCCTCGCAACGTGGACCCAAATGCAGGGTGTCTTAAGCATGGACAGTCTGTCAAGCATGCACCGGTGAGAATCACTTCCTCACTCACTCATGTGGCGCTCTACACAACGATCCACATAAAACGCGCCTCTCATCCTAAAAATCTCCATATTTTATAGCAATGCCGTCTTTTGGTGAGCACTGGCTTCTGTCTCGCAGATGGTCTGAGCTCAGTTGATGTGGGTTCAGCTTATACTCCCTTTGAGTCAAGCGTACGAAGAGAATAACCGAATGGCAAAAAGTGTGTTCGACGGTCTTTCGCGTTTCGCAGAATGGAAGAGTGTCTGAAAAATCATTAGCATGAGAGAATATCTAACAGGTATAATGTGTTTCGATATTACATCGAAGGGCCAGAAGTAAGCCAAAAACCAAAGTGCACTCCTTCGTTACTGCCGCTAATTTTCATTCAAGAACGGAACTCATCTCGTGATTGCTTGCGCGGTATTGTGGGCATCAGAGGCCGCCATACGCGCCTCGGTAAAACGTTGATACAGGTTCAGTAGCCTTAAAATCCGGTACTTACCGTCACGTCTGGCTATTGCGACCTGTATACTCGATATTGGTGTCTGCCTATGATTCGTTCGGTAGAATTCGCTGTCATTATCCAGGTCTTCTTGGTCTCCGCGAAGGTGGCGAATCCAACTTTCTCCTTACTTGTGTCCCATTTGAGATGGGGTTGAAAAGAATGATTGGCATGGCAGACTCGAGAGGCGAAGATCGTGTGGGCTTGGTCGAGCAATGTCGAGTCAATGTAACACCAAACCCCCTCATGCGAGCGGCAAGGGTCCTCATTATGATAGACTATCACTGTATCAAGGTTCGTGCCGATACAAACTTTGCTGTGAATGCCAACTTGGATTTTGTGTCATGAGGGTTTTCTTGTTGGATGTTTGTTCTCGATTGCGACACGTCTGGCCGATCTACATCAGCACCACAGGAGGCATATTGTAACTCAAAGCGTCCAGTATATCACCGAATGCCTCAATAAGACGCGTGCAATAGCATGAGCTATCTTCCCGTCGTGTTCAGTTTAAACCTTCTTGTTCTAGGGCAGAGTAGTCCTCAGTGCTTCAAACGCAGCTGAATCGTAAACCATACAATAAATCGAGCACGGGCCCGGCGGAAACGCGTCGTTACTTTACCTGAGCCATTGGCACGGAGCTTCTCTGATCTGTCCCGGGACGATCTGATATTCGTGTCTGTTCTCTTCGACATCAGCCTCTGAATATCTCCGTGACATTCTTGGAAGGGCCCGATCTCTTGTCAAAGATAATCGTGCCACATACGTGTTTGCAGCACAGGTGGAAGCGTGGGCCATGCCAATTTGAAGCCTCATCTTCTGACACATCTATGATAATTAGATGTCACATTCAGTAGAAGTGTGTTCAGGATTGTCAAACTAGACAAAGGTGAATGTCGAAAAGGAATATGGGTTGAGGCCACGTTACATTGCTACTACTATTAGTGTTCGTGGATTCGCTTCGACGCCAAGGCCATGTCGCTTGAAACGGTCTTGCCATCGATGGATACTTTGGCGTTCCGTGGTTGTGCGATACATAAATGCCTGATATACTATTCTGTAACGACATGTCAAAAAGCAATGCGAATCTATGGCGATGACTCTCAGTTATCATCAATAACTTAAGGCCTAGCAAGGATTTTCGCGTACCCTCGCCCACGTAGTTGACCACATTACGCCACATGAGCCTCTTCTCTGACTTGCAGATTGAGTGATACTCGACAACCATGATTCTTGCTCTACGAAAGGGGTATTTGAGGTCAAGCCTTGCTTCCGACTGTGCACTTGATTACAGCATTGGTATGTCAGGACAATGCCAATGATCAGAGAAAGGAAATGTACACTGTGAGACAGATCAAGCGAAGGCCTATCCGCTTAGCTTTTTCTTAATATTTTCACCCTAAACGGATGCAAAAGAAGTACTTTTACATTTGATGTTGTTTTCATTCTGTTTTCTACTCGTCTCATTTTTGGGCTGACCTGTCAAGACATGCGTCCAGCATGTTTCCTGAAGACTTTATCGAGACTGGAAGACTAGCTGGTGTCCTTCGACCTACAGAAGCCAATCAAACCTACTTCAAATCCCTATTCGCCTTTTAAGAGGCCATGTAAGTTGAACTGTCAACTCCGCCTTCAGGATACTCGGGAACCTGAGCCTCGAATCTCTTCTCAATCTCCTTCAAGACAGCTTCATCCTGCTCGTTGGACACGAATGAGATACTAAGACCCTTTGTACCGAAACGACCAGCACGTCCGACACGATGGAGGTATGAATCGGCATCAGCAGGGAGATCGTAGTTAATGGCCAGGTTGATACGTTCGATATCGATACCACGACCGAAAACGTCAGTGGCGACGCAAATACGCTTGTTGAACTCCTTGAACTCCTTGTAACGTTTGATGCTAATGTTTTGTTAGATGTTTGTGGCTGGAATGTGAATGGTGTACAGAAACATACCGTTCTTCTTGACTGACGCCCGAGTGAACCGCGATGGAGGGGAAGTTACACTCGCGAAGAAGCTTGTCAAGCTCCGTGGCACGCTGAGTGCTCTTGACAAAGATGATGACTTGATTGAACTCAAGACTGTCGAGAAGTTCGTTCAATTTGCGATTCTTTTCCGCTTCACTGAGCTTGATGCAGTATTGTTGGAGACCGTGTAGTGTGAGCTTAGTCTCATCATCGACGTAAACCTCGAGTGGGTTTCTCATAAACTTCTTGCAAATTGGTCGGATCTCTTGGGAAAGAGTAGCGCTGAACATCATGACTTGCTTCTCGGTTGGAGTGGCACGGAAGATTTCTTGGACATCGCGACGCATATCTGAGCATATAGATTAGAATCGATATAACTTGAATGATACAATATGCTTACCAATTTGATCGAGCATTTTGTCGCATTCGTCGAGCACAAAAGCTTTGATGTTTCTTAGGGAAAGGACCTTGTCTCGAACGAGAGCATTAAGACGACCCGGCGTACCAACAATAATGTTGGGATATTGCTCCTTATTCTTCAGAAGTTCAATGTCCTTAGCCATGGGTGTACCACCGTAGAAGACAGCAGTCTTGACATCTGGTAGATATTTGCTGAATCTAGTATATTCATTCTTGATTTGGTATGCAAGTTCTCGAGTATGGCACATAACCAATACCGAGCACTCTCCAGGGACAGGCTCCAATTGATGAAGTGTGGTCAAGACGAAGACGGCTGTCTTACCGAGACCAGACTTGGCTTGGCAGAGGACATCGACGTTGAGCAGAGATTGCGGGATGCAGACCTGTTGAACTGTATGAAAGGCCGCAATGTTAGATTTCTGTTCGTAAAGGAATAATGAACAATGCAATCGAATGTCGGTCCGTCCATCTCCTCAAGTCTTTATTTTTAATTCTTTGTGAACGCGACCACAATCAATCGATTGAGATATCGTGAAACAGTCTAAACTGTAGCCACATCATTTGCAGGTCGTCTGTTACAACAACCTTGCAAAGACGTGTGCTTTCAGCCAGTATGCAAGCGTGTCTCTCGCTCCTGTGACCAGTGTGACGCCATACTCTCTCGAGGCAAACGCAATGAGCGCGGCTGTCATCATCTTAATCTATGGTCAAAGCCGACTCAGATGGACATCAGATGTTGAATCATTTCTGATCTTACATCACTCGTGTAGTGTTGTACAATTGTCCTGACCGGTGGATTGCCACTTAGAGCCGTATACATTTTCTTGACTTGTTTGACTTCTTCTCGGAGACGGACGGACTTTCCAAACGCTGAGGGAATATATGTAAATGCTAGGATGTATGACTAACCCTCCGAAGGATGTTCGAAACCGCAGTCGGTGATCGCACGAAGCAGCTCTCCTTTGAGCAAGAAATCGCGGAAACCGGTTGAATGAATACCGACGTAACTTCCTTTGGCTTTCTCTGCGCCCTTTCCAGAAACTGACAGATCTCCCTTCTTGGCTGCACCATTCGTTGCTGTTCCAACTGCTGGAGTCTCAGTTGTTTGAAGCTCCTCGTCGGAGTAATCGATGAGATCCTCTTCGGCCGACATTTTGTGATGAGTCTAGACTATTGGTGAATGAGTTGAAAGGTAGTGTTCAAACGTCCAGCTTTCTGGGCTGAATCAAAGTTGGCGGCAAAAGGGATCGAAGCGAGTGGATCGATGATCAGGATTGGACGGAGAAAGTAAAATGGGAGGATGTTTTCGAATCTGTTTAATGCTGGGATTGCGACAAAGATGTTGACGGGAGTGTCGTATGGTAAAGTGAGATGAATTGAAATCAGGGTCATAACAGCAAGGCGCAGACGTCAAAAGAATGCAAACACTCGGAATACGCGCTAAGCAAAAAAGTGGCAACATTGCCGAAGCATTTATAGAATACTGATGAGGCTGACTTCCTTTACTTCAAAAGTCTCTTGGTATCTGATCACACAAAGAACTTGTACCCGCTCAATCCCTGCTGGGATCATTTGTTACTCGGAGATTGAATCGGTCACTGGTATCATCCCCAGAATGGGAAAAGCGAAGTCCAAAAGTGTAACCTCGATACCGAATAAGAATATTTATTCACGGATGTCATATCTGTACCAGGCAGCCAATTATCTGTCTCAGGTCAAGCCAGTCGATAGTCGACCACTGTCCACTGGCAATGAGAAACGTCTAACAGACGAGAAGTTGGATTCTTTGGTACCATCCTTACAGGGTCAGCCACAATATCTCATCAATCAACTTCGGGGCATATCCAGAAAGTCCACCGTGAGACTGACACCGAGGGTCAAACGATCCGCATGTAAGAGATGCGATGCGATCCTCATACCAGGGGAAAGTTCCTCTGTGAAGGTCGAGAATATGAGCAGAAACCAGGGGAAACCTTGGGCGGATATCCTCCTCGTTCAGTGCAAGGCTTGTAGCACTATTAAACGCTTTCCTATAGGACAAGCTCGAACAGCAAAAACAGATCACAAGAGCCCCAATGACTCAAATCTGTCCTCGCAAGGCGCATCTCCGTTACCACATTCTAACAAGTATACCTCGGTCGTTCCAATGTTGAACTGATTTTCAAAGGATATGCATTCGGCATTTTCTTACAACATAACGCCATTGATAAGTCATCCTGAACAACCAGTACAATCTGCGCCGAACTCCTCAAGATCTACACCAAACAATCATATACCCAATTCCCTCACAATTATTGTACAATCATACAGTCAGATATCACATTACCCACCAGCCGTGAGGCAACCTTGTTGTTCGCCAATAATACATTTGAGGAAGACGATTTGACTGCGCCCAGCCACATGATGACTATCCATCTGCGAGTCTCATCTTACAATGAACAAACACTGTGCTCATGACCTGTGAGAGGTTGCAGATTTCTTCTAGGCTTCACCTACGTCGGGGATCACTTCTAGCGGCCCCAGGATTGGCGCGCGAATGGTGATTTGATGGCGCAACTTTATCAAGTCGAGTGCTTGCCGCATCGACCCTCTGTCGAAGCTGTTTCACAACTTCTCGAATGTGCTTGATTTTTTCACAATCTTCTTCCAAACGGTCAATCTCACGAAGAATCTTTTTCATCCTCGTTATTTCATCATCGGCGTGTTGCATGGCGTTGTCCGCTCGGTTGCCGCTCGCCTGTATGGATCGTTGGGTTGCATCTTCAAGCTAAATAACGGTCAGCCTAATCAGCAAATCGTGACGAAACTCGCTTACTTCTTGTATGCGCCTCTGGACTGTCAACAGGAGGTTGTCCAAGCTTGCACTGAGACTTGATAAACTGCGTGGATCCAGTACGATTCGTCCTGGAACGCTTTGACTGCTGGCAGCACTGGCTGCACGAGAGCTCGGCTGAGAATGCCTGCTCGTACCTCTTCCGCGGTCGACCATGACGCCGCGCTGAGTGGGTTGCTGAGCGATAAGTTGTTGTTGGTGTCGGAGGATCAAAAGTTCAGATTGCGTGAAACCCAATGCAGTGTCTGGAACTGATGTTGGCGCGGACATGGACGGACGTCAAGTCCGGTTGGCTGTAATGTAATCTGCGCTGCGCTGGCCAACAGAAGTATTCACAATGCAGTATCTCAGGTTCACAATGAACATATCAGTTCTGGTTGCTGATAGGTGTGCTGCAGTGCGCCAGTCAAGAGTACAGGCAGAAGAATCGAAATGCGACTGGACTAAAGTATATGGGTGTAGGGATGCGCCTGGTCATTGTAGCAATCGGTGCAACAAGTGACATTCGTCGAGGAGCCACAACCGGATGTTTTGCCAGGCGCTGACAGGTTCGATAATGTCGGATTGATTGGCGGGCTTGGTGGATGGAAGCGGGCGTCTCGCGGGCGGGTAGACCTCTGTAGTTTCGGGAGAGATTGTCAAGCGACAGAGGGTGGGACAGGGTGAAGGAAGTAGGTCAGCCCACGGGCACGTTTCATCGCCCGCGATAGATGGGGGATGGCAGTGAGTGATGGGAGGAAGGGAGGAGAGGAGGTGGAGGGATGTGAAGGTAGAAACGAGCCTTGCAGGTTAGAATTGGCAGAGTGGCAGTAGTCAGAACGAGAGTGAGTGCATATGCATGTAAGAGGGTTTAACGTGTTGATTAGGTAGCCGGGCGGGCACTGTAGTGTCAGACGGAGAGGGATGGCCCTCCGAGCGAACGACCCTGCCAGCAGTACGAGTAGCAGTAAGAGTCGCAGTTTAGCAGCAAGCCTGTACGAGTACCCCACCCCCTCCCATCAACCTGCATGTCGTAAGGAGAATTCCTCGTCATTCTGGTTGCCCGATTAATGAGCATGAGTGCGAGTTTGGATCAGATCATGTTTTAGAGTGAGTCCGCGAGGTATCAGCTGAGCAAAAACATGAGCGCGAGAAATCTTCAAATTTCCACCAGCATCTCATTCGTTGGATGTGTTGCTGCCAGTCTGATCTCGGAGTTCCTCACACTCCATTCATCTCATCCACCTTACGATGCACGAGTGTCTGCCATATACTATGTAGTGATTCTTCTCGATACCCGTCCAAGACACTTCGGTCACTTCGGATATGCTCAACTGACAGGCAGGTCGTACGTGTCCAACACCAAGAAGATGCTAGCACCTGTTCATGCACCCTTGATCCATCCCGCAGGCGTTTGACCTGCCAATCTCTCAAAATTCGCAGCCACCTGCAAAGCTTATGCAGCTACAGCACTCATATCCATGAGAAGGCTAGGCGCCGTCAAAACTTTTGCTGGTAAATTGTCCTATTGCATGGTTCAAGAATGGTTCGAAGTGTATTTGATTTAGAGCTCGTATGAGGTGACGGCAGGTGATCGCGTACTCTAAATTCCTAAATGACAAATGACGCTATTAGATGAAGAACATTTCACGAAACGCAACTGAAACCTGATCATTACTTTCACCCAGTCCTACACAGGTCCTTTCAAGTCCGCTATGGCGAAAGACAAAGAACGAACCGTCAATCCTGCCGCACAACAGCGAAAAGTCGAGAAGAGCAAGGCCCTCAAAAAGGCCAAAGCAGAAAAGCAAGCACAGCGTAATGAACGACTTGCCCATCGCAATCCAGATCGTATCCAGCGTCAAATCGACGATCTTAAAGCCCTCGAGTCCTCCGGTGAGATCAAACCACGCGAAAAGACCATCTTAGCAGACCTTGAACGAGACCTGAAGGCCATCTACAAAGCGAAAGAAAGTCTAGGTGATAAAGGGTCAGCCAACGCGTCTCGAGATAGACCGCAACAAGATCGTAATCGAAGAAATGAGAACTATGGTAAAACAGACAAAAATAACGCCAATTTTACCGTCCTGGGCAAACGGCGACATGACGGGCAAAGAAAACAATACGACGAACCCTCCTCCGGTTCCGAAACAGATGAATCAGTTCGTAATATACCCATGCCCAGAGACACACCGCCACCAATGCCACGAGCTCGAGTCCCATACAACGGCAATAACAACAATACCAGCCAAACACACTCTACCGAGCCCCATGCCCTCCCAGCCAGACCTCCAGCCCCAACCACAGTCCAAGCGAAGACAACCTACAGCTCCGCGCCTCAAATCCGCGATCTCAAAAAGGAAGCAACATCCCGCTTCGTACCAACCGCAGTAAAGATAAAACAAGACGCCATCAGGGGCGTAGGAAGCACTCTCCTCGAGCCAGAAGAATTCGATAAATTAGAACAAGCAGGTTACGTCAAACCGCCAAACGCTAAAGAGCAAGAAGCGAGTTCATCGTCAATGCCAGCAGCAGCAGCAGCAGCAGCAGCAGCAGCGTCAACAGCGTCGCGACCCTCAGGAGGAAGTAGCATAAACGAAGAAGAAGCAAGGATATTAGCAGAGGAAGAAGCTAGATTCGAAAGAGAATTAGCATTAGACATCGATCAGAAAAACATAGAGATGAATACAGATACGGAGATAGGAGCTATGAGTGGCAGTAAGAAAGACATCCCGGGCGGAGAATCAGAATCAGAATCAGAATCAGAATCAGAAGACGACGACAATGACAATGACTCTACTGCTTTACCGCCAATATCGTCATCGAGACACAATACAGGAGGAACAGGAGGCTTGTTCTCTAGTCTGCCCCGACCGAACAGTACTGCAAACTACACCAAAAGATATGTCGAGATCGAAGAAGTGGAGGACGAAGATCTATAATCTCCATTTTGGAAGAGGGAATCGTTTGTTCCAGTCTGGTCTATTCTAGAGCACTCACTGGTGAGTCTCTCACAGATTAGCTTCATTGTGACGGGCGATATTCACCTACCCAAATCTAGGGAGCCGATGGTATATATAGCTTCCGAGACTTTGAATGAACGAATTGACGATACAAATACTGCTATTGCAAATTATTACCGCACAGGCTGGTACTTCACTCGTATGTGCGTATTTGTCAATGCATTGATAGAGATTATAATGACCAAAGTTTTGATAAGTCTATTCTCGTACCGGTCTTTCTATCGTCGTATCTGCCTGCAGCTGGTAATGCCCTAGCTCCTGACCTTGCAGTTGCAGTTGTGGACACAACATCTTCAATACTCTCAAAAACAAAAAGAAATTCTAGCATATCAAACTGCGAAGAAGAAACATCCCTTTCCGTTACTTCGCCCATCGCCTTTCCGATCTGGTTCCTATGAACGCCACACATGCTCATGTTTTGTACTCCGGGAAGCACTCAATGCTTACATGTGAAATAGCAAAATACAAAAGGTGCTCCGGTCCCGTCGTACGAACAAGCGTTTAGCCTGCGTGTCAACTGACCATTTCAATATAAATCTCAATCATGGCCCTGTTCGTCATCCGTTTCTCATTCATCGTATGTGAATTCATGCTTGTAACAATTCGGGTGCTCATAGTGTGACTATAGCTGATCGCATTATCTCAATCCTCTGGCCGGTAAGGTCTTTACTTCTCGCTTCAAGAAAGGACTAGGCATGTCGATGCCGTAAACATCCTCATCCCATACTGGAACTGGGGGTAGGTCTTTGTCTCTCTGTGCGCCAGACACGAAATTACTGCCAAATTCGGCACTTAATGGACGACCACCAGCACGAGCTTGAGCCAACTCGACTCTAGTCCTTCCTGCAACGACGTTGACATTGGTGTCACCCTTTGCACTCGAGAGCTTGCTTTGGAGCTTTGTCGAACTAGCTGCGGCACCATTTGTCGTGGCCGCACGACGCAACGGACTCGTGCTGTTACTGGTGGTTGTAGTCTGTTCGCGAAGATCGTTTCGACTAGGGATCTTACTAAGACGACGTCTGGCCGCGTGAGTTGGACTACTAGGCTTGCGAACTTCAGTCTCGGTAGCACTGCGTGGGATATGACTCTGCGTGGCCGAAGAGATGCCAGCTCTGATGTTCTGAGCAGTACCGCTACCTGCTGCATTTGGAAATAAGCTTGGTTTCGTGACTAGTCTATTTGTTGTTGCCACAGTATGCTGACGGACCATGCCTGGTCTAGCCTTGGAAGGCAGAGGGTTGATAGGCAGAGAAGGCATTTTAAACGGATCAGTATTGGCGAGTCCTTTCGGACGGGTAGGGCTTGGAAGATCTGGAAAGTCGTCATCGTCGGAGTCGGCCATTTGGTTCTCTTTATCCTCATCTGCACCTTCGTCGTATGCCAACTGAGGCTGCCAGCGAGCCTTTTGACGTGCTGCCTCTGCGAAGAGATTTTTTCCGTTCAGAGCTGTACTCTTAAGTTCTGCTGCAGCATGAGCAGCAGCATTACGTCGAGGGGAGAGGGCCAATGAAGAGATAGACATTGGTGATGGCTCAGACATCATAATATCTGCGGGTGAGTCGAATGTAGTCTTGGAGCGTGTGAATGGTGTCTTGCTTTTCTTCGATGGTAGTGGCCGCGAAATCGATAGATTAGGTGAATGAATTGAGAGTTGAGACAAGTCTGTCATATCTGTCGTTGAGGCCCAATCCGACTCTCCAGCGGTGTTAACCGAGGAGTGTGGATTGTGTAGAAGTGAAGAACGCTGACTGGTAGCATTACGATCTTCAGCTTTACAGACGTGGTTTGCCATCAGGTCGGCGACTTTGCGATTGACCTCGTCGTCGAATTGTCGTTTGAGCTTCTCAATCTCACCCTCAACTTGACGATCAATTTCAAGTCGTGCCTTAACTTCCCATTCCCGACGAATCTGTGCGTCAATCTCTGCTCTCATTGCCACACGGTCGTTCTCGAGTGCTGAAAGACGCTCGCCTGCTTGCTTGGCTTTCAACTCTGCAGACTCTTCTCTTGTCTTGAGGTTCTTGCTTATCGTGACCATCTCTTGCTGCTTTCGTGCTAGCCATATGTATGGATGTGATACGAGAAATGCTGTGTCGGGGCGTGAAGTAGGATTCGTTCGAAGACAACTCATGATGATCCCTTGAAGTTCGCTGGAATATATATCTGGAAGTGGCTTTACTTGACCGCGACGAATCTTCTGTACTAGCTGCAGATGGGAATTGGCGTTGAACGGTGGCTCCTTGGTGCACAGCTCGTACATGATACAGCCGACTGACCAAATATCTGATTGAAGTGTGTACTTTTCGGCTGCACAAATTTCTGGAGACATGTAGAAGGGAGTACCAACGTAGGTTGATGCAAAGTCGTGAGATTGCATGAGCTTTGACAGACCAAAATCACCCAACTTCACCGAATGGTCTTCTCCTAAAAAGATATTCTCGGGCTTCAAATCCCGATGTAAGATCATTTGAGAGGGCTTGCCTTTGGTTAAGCTTCTGTTGTCCTTGATCCGTCTAAAATCGCTACCAGGTTCAGCAGGGTCGACACCGTAATGACATCTATACAGAGCTGTCATGAGTTGCGCGAAGATCCTCCATATGAAATCCTCTTTTGCATATTCATCTCTGTCCTTCAAGTCTTTGATGATCGTGCCCAAGTCTCCACCTCCGCAATATTCCATGTACATATATAGCTCTTGAGTATGCTTCAAATGTTCTCGATGGAAATAGCCGACGATATTGGGATGCTTGAGCGATGCAAGAATAGAGAATTCAGCTGTCAATTGGTCGCGTTCTTTCTGAGACATCTTTAGGTAATTGATCTCTTTTCGACACAATATCTGAACCTTCGTTAGCAATTTTGATGGAGAGCATTCACAAGCACTTACATGACCATCATTCTTTCTGCGAACCTTACGAATGATACCGAACGCTCCTCGGCCTGTGTATGTTAGAGATTTGGTTACTCGTGACTAATTTGTACCAACCGATCACCTCAAGCACCTCATACTTGTCATTATCTGCAGGTACCAATGCCATAATGCAGTTGTTGAGCTGGCGGGCAAGCAGGAGTGCTTCTATTAGCTATATGGTTAGTATATGCTGTCTTCCTCCAGCTCTAGGAAGATTATCCCCAAGGACGCGATCAGAGTTGATGAGGTGTCGTGTGTCTGAGCTGAGAATTCATACGATCAAAAAGATGAAGAGTAGTATGATGTTTGCGCAGGATGGCGCTAGTGGTTGCACCCAGCAACGACGCGGATATCATAACCGTTTCACTTACTCTCATCGTATCATCTGTGCCAACACTCCCTCATCGGTGATTAACATGACGCAAATGACGGTATCGGTGTAGGTGGTGTCGACCTGTCTACAGACTTCTTTGTGCTCATCGAGTAGACTTGCGCTGCAAGCCGACAAGAAAGTATCTTCATCGCATGTCAGATTGAGAACTCCCACAACAACCATTTTGCCATGCTACAACAATCAGTAGAATTGCTGTGCCATTTGCGTCATGGGTCGTTAATAAATGTCATCTCTCATACTGGGTTGGTGACCACATGGTGACAGTACAATGCTAATCTGTCTTTGCAAGGGGGGAAGAGGACGGATGAATTTACTACTTATCCCACTCATCGACATTCGTTGCACTCTAACTTGAGGCAAGAGCGACCCACGAAGTAAGAGCTATAATACATATATTGTCTTCCTCATTTCCCTTCTTCAATTCTATCTACCCTTATCCACAGCGTCACAAACCAGACAGCTCGTCGCTCACAATTGGACTCCCGACCATACCGCACCTTTGTCCAACTTTGAATCTCATAATGATCAATGAGATTGATCCTGAGATGGCAAGACTCAATTGGATCTACCTCGGAAGCCGGCCGCACATCCGTTGTCGATGATGGTCAGATACAATTTATGTGTGAGCATATCTCTAATATTGGCTGATCACATACGCTCCCATGCCGGAATTCAGCAGGCTTACTGCATGCAACTCCAAGATCGAGCGAATAATGGTGTTAGCTTGTGCACACCACCGGAAAGTTTATTCAGGACCTTTGTTCCTGCTGCTATTTCTCCGGTGTGTTACAGACTCTGAATACGAATTCTGGATCTCGCCAAAGAGCGAGAATTTCGTGTTGCAAATAGGCTATTTGAGTGGCTCGTACGAGTACCACTCATACATGTACACACCTACTCCTTCTTTCTTCCTAATATCGCCACATGCGATGTTCGCGACAGCTATGAGAGAAGTGTGGGAATGAAGAGGATTGCACTGAAATCAATTGTCAAGCAAAAGGTGGGCTACCTAGCAAGTCATTTCGCCTTGAGTGGCAGCGAGGAGTTCGGAGTCATTCGGCTGTTGATTAGAAATCCGGAATTACTCGAATTCGAATCGCGTTGAGCGCTTGGCTTAAGTTTGCATCCGTGACTTCCAAATGTTCTCGGTATCGTCTGCTGACGAGGTAGACGAATGATTCCGGTGATATGGTTACATTTTGTTCGAGCTCGGCAGCTGCAGGGAGACATCGTGGCGTATGGCCACGTGGATCTAAGGAAGTTGAGCGGGGAGTTCACGGGGTGGAGCTGAAGGTCAGTAGCTATTGTTTGCAATGCTCATAATTGGAAACACAATTTTGGCCATCTTGCAATGGCTATCCATAAAAGTTTCTGATACACACTGCTGCTGCAACAATGCAAATGAGAGGGAATACTTGGCTCGGAAATCAGACCCCAGCGGTCACTGTCAGATTGCACCTGCTTTACAATAGATCACCTAAAAGAAAGCACACAATATTAACTCTGGTTGGTCGCAAGGGGGACAGTCGGTCATCGGTGCAATGATCGCCCTTTGACATCTAGCCTTCGCGCAGAGATCCGGTAACGAATCACATGCTCAAAACGTTCAGAGGTTAAGCGTCACAGCTTTGATGCAGCAGAGTTCGCACCAAGATCGACTAAGAAATAGTATGCTGCGTGTTAACCCGGTCTGCAACGAACAGGCTCTCACCTCCGACCATCACGATACCAACACACCAGAACATCACCTGTACGAACAACAACCCAATTTTGAGCTAGATGAGTAGAGAGCGTTCTTCCAAAAGCAGTCGGGACAGCTACACGAATCATAGAGGCATCATCATGCACCTGACGACAGAGTCTTATTAGGCTGACCGAACCCGAACGGCCATGCTACTTGTGGATATGATCACCCAAGTGTGGTCCTGTCTGGAAGCGAGGGCAATGAACTTTAAAATCAGATCATGGCGCTTTCGTTTACCGAGACCAATTGGAGGCTGTGGCTGCATCTCACCCAAGCTGAGATGAAATGAGTAAAAAACGAGACCTGTTAGTGACTTGCAGGCTTTCGTTGATCATACCGTTATCTCCAAAAAAATCCAAGCAAACTGTACAATCTCCCCAATTCACCATCAGAAAGGTCTTCGGTTACAGCGTGGGTAGCGTCAGACCACCACGTGGATACACGAGCAATCTCAAGCCAAGCACGGCGATTTTCATAGGCAGAAACCTTATGCGTTCTGATTTTGGAGACACGATTTGCAGGAGCGTATCTAAGACAGAAATCTTGGTCGAGAAGCTCCACGACCCGTCGATCAAGGATGGACGTGCTCATTGGGAAAAGCGTGGGTGAATATGATCAGGGCGTGTTACATTCACTTTCTTGTGGAAGCTGCAATACTTCTGGAGATGATGGGAGCATGAAAGGTTTATGAAACTCCGCGTCAACCGTGAGAGATACAGTCCTCACTTTGTACTTGAATACTGGATGTCAACACACGCACGATCAATATTACCATACAGAAAGGGAATATCTGCTGTTCATAACGACGATTCCTCACAAAGCCAAGATCTGACCAGGTTAAGCGGAAGGGACTGTGACAAGTCCTCATGGATCGGATTGTAGTGATATTGGTCAGAGTGGACGCCCAAGGAAGAACTAGTTGGACAAGTGTGTATGGTATATCTTGAAATGGGATAGGGTTGCCTCTTTCTGATTCGCAAGCTGTACCGCGTAAGGTACCGTCCTTGCAAGTCAAAGTCAGCGGGGGCTTGGAATCATAGCATCCGCTGAACAACCCCATTACCAATTTAGACTTGCGAGTGGCAGATCACTCGGACCCCGGCTCTTTTTAGCTACAATACAATAACACCGCTGTCCATCCTGTCGGGCATGGCACGCCGAGGCAAAAGGAAATGGAGGCCCAGTTCCCCATCTCCTGGGTCAGAACTCGCGTAAAAACCACTACGACCGTACGAGCGTGAACGGCAATTCATCTTGTACAAGTACGGTCAACATCAAGATAGTTCTAGCGTCGAAAGTTGTGCACAGAATATACTCGGCTCTAGGTTCCTTTTGATAAATTCGGCACAGGATACTGATCTGGTACCAGCAGAGGCCGGAAGATTGTGACACATGATCAGTTGGTGTATTCCTGTATGAAGTTAACTCAGGACTTCTATGCCCATCATACTCGTACTATCTCCAGACCAGACGACGATCGTTCGGGCCATACTGCCCGTTGATCTGTTCAAGCCTCACGTTACATCAGCAGACATGACGAGCAGCGTGGACACAGGAGGGCCCGGGCTGGTACACAGCACTGTCGACCCGCTGCAGGGCATATTCTTGAATCGTTCCGCATCCCGTTTCGAGAAGTGATGTGCTAGCCATCACGATTCCAAGCTGATGTGGATCTGCCGTCTTTGGACCTTTCCATGTGGATTAAAAGCTGACTGACCTGACGCGACCTGGTCTGAACCAACCTTTTGACCTAGTCTTGTCGAACACGGCTAACCTGAAGCCCGAGTGACGATTACATTTACACCATTTGCTCACTACCTGATCTTGTGCAGCCGCGCCGCATGGCGTAGTGTTAGTATAGCGTGGCATGGCAATGGGACTCGCATGGATTGCACTCTCGCTTTCCTCGTTGCGGGTGGACAATACTGTCCTGGCTGGCGCCCAGCGGGATGGATTGCCCTGTTCGCGGTGGCTGATGGTGTGGTCTTGAATTCCCACCGACACTCGTACATCCAGATCGCAATCTCCAGGATTTTGCCCTTTGATGCGGCGACGCTACTGTAGACATGATCGTCACGCTGCTCACAACTCATTCTAACTCAGCTCATCTATCTTAACGGCGATCGGCGCGCAGTGGACTGGCAGTGGACTCTGTGGTGGACTGGCCTTTTGTCAAAGCGGTTTCCGTCCAACGTCACGTCTGATCTCGTCTCCCTCTCCCTCTCCCTCTCCCTCTGCCTTGTCCCAGCCCGTGCTCAGTCTTTTGCCCTTGAACCCCTCGACGTCCTTCGACATTCCTTTCTGCCTCACTCTCTCTTGTCTCCTCCCGCAACACGAACGACGGCGCCCTAGCACCAGATCAGATCGTATCGTATCGTGCCTTTAGGTCAACAACCAGTGTCCGCCACAACCGTGTGCCTGCAGCCAGCGTAACGACCAGCCCAAACTCGGCATCTTCGGCGATCATTCACTACCCGGTGCCCACTGCCTGTGCCTTTTAGTATTTACCCTGCCTTGGGTCATTGTCCACTTACTCGCACCGGCGGGCTCTTACTAGTACCTGCTGAAACCACACGACTTACGTTGATTCTGCGTCAGCCTCTACGTCCTCTTCCTCCTCGTCTCTGTCACTCACCTGTACGTTGTGATAAAGGTCACTCACCTGTTTGGACTCGTCCATCTATCAGAAACCCAACACGCATAATTTTGGTGGTCGTATATGATCTCATTTGATTGTCATGGCAGTAGCGCTTCCACCCACACCCCGCTCGGCGCAATTCCCTCACAATATTCTACACGAATCACCTTCGGACCGCAGAACTTCTTCGAGGATGGAACACACCCATCACCAGAAACCATCACTGCCATCAATTTCCAGCTTGATAGAGGCCGTCAAGGACCAACCACAACCGCGTACGTATTTCTTTTCTCACCCTCATCATCGTCTGTGCCATTGCTGACGCCCTCTCCCTCTTGCAGGAATGGATCGATCTCCAAATGGTGATCATCAACGCAAACATTCTGGAGCTTCTTCGGGCCACGCGACAAGTCCTGATCGATCTGCAATCATGAGTGGAAGTCCGCGCAGTCATCCTCCACCAACACCTCCTCTGCCGCCAGCGTCCTCCTTCGATTTTCATCAACATCACTCTCCTGGCAACACCTCACCCACCTCAGCGACCACCTCGCAAGCCGGCTACTACGGCCACGCGTCCGGGAACTCGAATCCAGAGAACTACGCGCAGTTGCGATCCTCTTACCCTCCCATCCCAGAGCCAGGTCAATGGTCACAACCACACCCACGTTCGCCCACAGAAAGCTCCCATCGGGAGGATACCCGACACAATTCGACCTCTTCATATCCTGAACCACCCACACCCGAATCATACACAGGCTTGTCGCAGCAAAGACCTCTTCCCGTCAATTTCCCTCCGACGCCTGGACAAGCGCTTCCCGCGATAGATCCTCAGATGGCTCCAGCTCCAGTTCCAGCTCCAGCTCCGGCACCGGCACCCACGTGGCAACATCACCATTACTATCCTCCAACCAATCCAGCAACTTATCCTCCTCCTGCAGACCGCTACGTGTGCCCGACATGCCAGAAGCCATTCTCGAGGCCAAGTTCACTCAAAATTCACACGTACTCACATACGGGAGAGAAGCCGTTCAAATGTAAGCACGAAGGTTGCGGCAAATATTTCAGTGTACGAAGCAACATGAAGCGACATGAAAAAGGTTGCCACGGAGGCGAAGGTTCAAGCGCGGGAGGAAACAGCCCTCAATCTTGAAGCTCTCTTCATTCTTGAGATCTCATAACTCAACCAGACCTCTTTCATTTCAGATTGGTTCTCAGTACCAAAGATACCCAAACCGAATCAGATGTCACGACAACAGTAACAGTAACAGCAACAAAAAGCAGTGCGACAGTTTCTCTTTCCCGAGGGAAATGGAATTCATGGCTATGCATCGAACAGTAAGATTTCAATAGTGCCCAGAATACGCCTATATCGACAGCTCGATCATCAATAAGGACCTTCAGCAGTAGAATATGTGAACCAGCAGTTCACATTTCATCCCAACGTACAAAAAGGAAGAATCAGCACTCCTTTTCTCTCACGTCGAGAGATCAGCTGGTTGACTTCTTCTTCTCAAACTCCTTTTGAGTATTCTTTTGCTATGTCTACGGCTACGAAATACATGTACGTACGCACAAACGCGGGTGTAAAGGGGAAAGGGACCAAAGAAGACACAACAGGCAAAGGCGCATGGTAAGGAAATGGAAATGGCGCAGGACGGCGGAAACAAGGACATCGAAAATGATGATTTCGGAGCACAATGTTTTGGGCGGTCAATTCTTTTCTTTTTCTTTTACCCATCTACCCAATCCTATAGAGGATAGGATAGCTGGTTGAGTGGATGGGGCATTTACCGCTGCTAGTACGCGGGAGCTGTCAGAAATCTGTCTGTCAGCGAGTGACTTTCGGTTGCTACCCGATCTTGTCAAACAAACAAACAAGAAGCACAGACTCTTAAGAGTGTGAGTGAGGAACTAGAAGTGATCAGATAGCTTTCTCGCTCTGTCTGATAGACGAGCTGGCTGGAATTGATGGAATCATGGACTGTGCACTGTATATTTGAAAGTAGAGAGACTTGCCGACAAAAGCAAAGCACGGATGATCTCAATTCAGAAATCAAAAGTACCAATACCGATACCCATACTGTTATTCGTACTCATACTCTTGCCCATAAACATGAATCAAAGGCATCCTGGTAGGCACTCCTTCAATGAACGTTTTGGGATTTCCCTGAATTCCTCCCGTTCTGCTCTTTTCTTCGTGACATATACAGAATTTCGGCGTTTGCTCCGTCACAGTCTTTCTGAAATAACAAGGTCTCTGTGTCTCGATCTGGCACTTACCTACAGCGCTACTAATCCATTCTGATCAAAAGCACCTAGAAAGACACTTCACCACTCCCACAACCATCAGCAGATTTGATGTTCGGTTGTTTTTGCCGGGTGACTTGGCCAATATGCATTAGAGACCATCACGCCCATACTGGTACTGTATTGATACCATTCTCATCGATTTGATCCGCACAGGCAGCATGTCAATCAGGACAACGATACGAGTACATAGCGGGGATCATGGGTAATTGGCGCGGAAGTACACGTCATATTTTGATAAGCCACCTCGCTTGCCTGCAGGAATAGAGTAAATGTTGTCGGCAGCAAACCCCTAGTCCTGAGATGGCAGCTACCTGCTGTCCGGAGGTAAGCAACACGAGCTAGAACAAGTCATGATCCTACCGTGCTCGGAAACGTGTAGCCAACCTCGCCGGTAAAAACTTTCGTGTTTAGCTCGTTGCTGTTGTAGCGGCGATCGTGGACTCTTGATCACAAGTCCATTGCTGATCACTGCTTTCAGTGTCTCGATACATGCATAAATGTCGAGATTTGACCAATGAAGGGCTGCATGTGAACTGGCAGGGAGACCTTATGGACGCCCAAGCATAGTACTCTGACAGTCAAGCGATGGATTGCATGCTTCAGACGTGCTTGGTTGTAATGCTGCACAAGTACTACAGTGTCCAACAATTACCTCTCTCGGCATCTCTACCGACCACGTCCATGCTTTAGGGCAAGATCTGTCACTTTAGCCGTGGCGGTCGTCCAACATTGATATAATTTTGCTTGTGATATTCAACCATGACCGATACATGGTTGAAGCGAGGAAAAGCATCTTCCAGGCAACTCAATCTCTGTCACATATCCGAGCATCAGAGGAGAATGACTCCAGCCGTAGCATATGGGATCAGCGGAAGGCGATTTCTACCACATTGGAGTGACAACCTCATTACCAATCCCGTTTTGATTGTCCGTTTGAAGGGTTCTGAGCTCTAACCTGGTTCCAAGGAGCACTAGTTCTTCATAACGACATTAGAACCAGCCTCGATATGGTAGGTGAATAGAGCATCACATGGAGAAGTAGATCTAGTAGACTTCGATATACAACATTCGGAGAAACTCTGACGAATCAGACGAAGCAGCTGGTCATGACTGGTGACTCTTCTCGCTCGAACCGCGTCCAATCTGATTTACTGAAGATCAAAGATGAAAGAGAAGGTGACCTGCACGAGACCGTTCTGGAACCATGTTAAAGTTGATGGAGGATCTACCAGGATCTTCTTCCGCTGCATGATGTGAATGTAGAGCGGATAGTATTGGTTACCACGTTTGATATCATGTTGATCTTCTCTGGGCAGCTAGGATGTAATCTATTTGGAAGTCACTGGACTTTATGCGAGGTGGATATGCGTGTCAGCATTTGAACGGGTCTATCTCCTAATGTTTATCGGCCTGACATTAGATCTAGGTTAATCATTGAAGATTGAGTAATACCGACGCCACCTAGGTACCTGCATATCCTTGGTCAGGTGATAAATGGTCATTCTCAGAGGCGACAGTAGAAGGACTGACTTTCAAAGATACCGTGCATCTTCTGCCCAGCTGCGTTGTCAAAGATTGGAAGCGAGTGAACCAATAGAGAGCGCGCATGAGCCAGTGCACTTTGGTACGGCGAAAACTATGACTAGTAACAAGGCCTAATCCTGATGGTGGTCTTAAATCAAGGTTCAAAGACTGGGATGCAAGGTGCGGCAGATGATCATTTGTCGATCATGATCCGCAGGTGCTCTTCGCGGTTGAAGCTCTGTGGAATTAAGATGCGGCTGAAAATGATCATCCAAGATGCAACATGTTTGACGATCCTTCGTGATCATAGAAAAACCTGCTGACGATGGTGTTTGCTGCTATGGCCGCTCATTCGAACAGTGATCAAAAGTGTCAGTCTGGCCCGTCGTGCTATGCGTACGATCAACTTGGTCCAGACTGGCTGCTTACCCGGCATGCAAGATTGCAGTGTCAATCGAAGGCGTCATGATAGGTCAGCCACATAATCGAGCTTTCGGTCAGGCCGAATTTTCCGAACGTTGTTCACCCTTAAACCTATTTGGTACAATGTGGTTGCACGAAACGGGTGATGCTATACTCGTACTCTGGCTGGAGTTGGTGGATCCTGGAGCAGCCATCGTCGATTGAACTTTCTTGCTAGGCGCGCATATAATTACCACGGCCGCATAATTTCGTTGAAAACTGACAGCCTTAATTAATGTCCATCATAACTTTGTGCTTGTTTCCGGCATGAGCACTGTCAGTCCCCACGCTGTTTTATTTGGCTCGTCGGTAGCCAGGACTCTCAGAAAATGATGTCGACGATCTCTACGATGTTGAGAAAACCTAATTGCTTCTCCGCTCGACAGCTGTAGATGATGATCATGTCTGTTCTGTACGCGGCTGCAATCAACCCTTGTACAGCATGGTGTTCTGAATGGAATGTCAATTTCCAGAAACTGCACGCCGCGCGATCTCCGGCTTTTGCTTTTGTCTGGAGACAGGACCCGTCATACTTTGATAGAACGGAGAAGGGAAGACCAGTGATGGTTCGGAACATCAACGACCGATGAGGAGGTATGGAGAAGGATGGAAAGCTATCATGATAACGTTGCAAGCATTAGCGAGCCACGTAACTCAATTCGAGGCGGCACGCAGGTTGGCCACGTCTGCGAGTGGACCATGTGGCCTCGTTGACGAGGAGGTTTGAGTCATGAGCTGCGAGATCGTTAATCTGATCAAGTCAATGTGATTTAGTACGAGTGGTGTTCTTTTTGCACTACTGAGTATTCCACAGCAGGAGTGATTGATCGTTTGAACGAGGAAGGGACCACGACTTGAGTCGGAGTCGGGAAGCTGTCTATTCAAGTTCTCACTCTCACCCTTGTTCTGATAAATTCCCCAGTCTGCCGTGCGGCAACAGCAGCAGTAGCAGCAGCAGCAGAAGCAGCATCATTGTTCTGCGTTTGCGCCTTCGATCATCAATACAACATCTCTGACTACATGTAGAGAGTGCTGATCGTACACCACGCAAACATGCCGACGTAGCCTTTGTAATCTCATTTGAAGCTCCTGCTAAACGAATATCGGCGCTGCAAGTGAAATCCCCGCGCTGCATTGGTACGATGTTATTTCGCCCAACGTACAACCTTTCATATCCCTTGTGATTATGAAAGATCATTCATCCCTTTGTCGAAAGCGAAGACAAAGGTATGAAAGCTGTGGGGATCTCACACTCCTCTTGCTGCTATTCCTGAATTGCCAGCATAGTGATTAGCTCGGTAGGTATGGTCTGTACTTGACCTTCCTGGAGAATCATGTTGCAAGCTGTCCATCACCATGCTGCTAAGGGAAATTATTGCTCCATCTCAGAGAGCACTGATGCTTTGGTCTACATCATTGACCGAGACAGCTCTAAGCAATCAACCTCTTAGGCATCAAGCCTCTGTCAGTGAATTCAGTTCACGATATATGTCTCCAGCATGCAAGAGCACTCACTTGATATAGTCCTGGAATCCTAGATTTTGGTCTTTGTTGGCTGGTCTGCTTTAGCGCGGCCTCTGGCCTCTGTTGATTTCTAAGATTGTGTTGTTCCTACTAAAACGTACAATAGGATCAATCACCTGCCTTCATCAAATTGAGATTTGTATTGGTCACCCATCAATGCTATGCAAGAATGTAGCACGCGTTACTGTCGTGAAATGATATCGACACGATCGGTTCATGAATTCTCATCTTCAGCTCAGATCTTGTACACGACCGAGTTGGATACACAGCCAAATCCCCTGGTCGAGCCTCAGTATCCACCAATTGGGTTCACATGATGAGGTACTATTGCTCTCGATGGACTTCGGACATAATATGAGGATAACCTCGATCGAAAACGACTACCTTGGGTCGGTCAGCGTAACAGTATCTGAGCAGAAGAGATTATTGAGCCATACGATACAAACGAGACGGGAGAAAAGTAGGAAATTTGCTGGCAAGCAGGAGCCAGCAAGAATTGAGTGACGCTGATATGGTGGTAAACAGAACAGTCACGAACACACTCTCCCGACCAATTCATAACACAGAATAAAATCTCAACCCGCCGCGACTTCTGCCTTATCTTCCACTACATCTTCTGAACACATTTTTCAACTCCATTCTAAATCCCTTCGCCCATAATCAATCTTCCATCCAATCAACGCCGCTGATCGAACTTCAATCCATCTTCAATATCCAAGAAGGAGACCCCTCGGAACCTCTCACAAGTAAGTTTGTCTCTGATTTAGTATGGCACTGCAGCATCGATCTCTCGCTGACTCCCTCCGCATAGTCTAATTTACACCTGTCGCAAACTTCAAGTCGATCAACATGCCTCCCAAAACTGAAAAAACCTCAAATGAGGACTTCTTGGCCGCCTGCTTCAAGCATTGCAAGGAAAAGCCAGCCGTTGATTTCGCCGCACTCGCAGGCACAGTCAATATGAGTGTTGGTGGCGCTCAGTGAGTTATGTTCTACAGACACCCTATGATGTTCACGTCATACATTCTACTCTTTCTATATCACATCCTACATTACCATTCTATCACATTGTCGCATCTATCGTACGTGACTGACATGTGTTTATTAGGAACAAATTCCGTGCTATCATGAAACAGTTTGAAGATGATGGTACTGCCTCCTGGAGCAAGAAGACTGACGAATCTGCCGCGGCTTCTGACAACGCTACTGAGGCTCCAAAGAAAGCTCCTGCTGCAAAGCGTAAGGCTGCAACAAAGAAGGCCCCTAAAGCTAGTGCCGTCAAGGATGAAAGTGCGGAGGAGGACGATATCGATTCTAACTCTGATGCTGTTGAAGCTCCCAAGAAGAAAACCAAGGCAGCTCCCAAGAAAGCACCCGCAAAGACTACTGGCAAAGGTCGTGGCAAGGGCAAGAAGACTGCCGCAGCTGTCAAGGCAGAGGCTGACACTGTCGATGAAGAGGATGACGTGAACATGGCAGAGGTTCAGGAATCTGTTGAGGCTGTCGAGGACGAGGATGACAAGGAGGTTGAAGTCTAATTTAGTCAATCTTCGAATCATGTTATTACGACCAGGAGGATTGATAGCAATATGGGATGATGCATGCTCCAAGTCTACAGATCATGATTCAAAGCAGTGTGCTGAACTCCAGAAAGCAAGTTCAGCTCTTCATTGAACGGCGTCAAAGAGTGTTGCATGGATCCACCGTCAGAGAGACTCAAACTTCAAATAGTCTCGAGCGCATCGCTTGATGCTGTTGATAGAACTGATAATTCTGAAATCAAATAAAGTTCATCAAACGAGACAATTCACACGAGGAATAGGCGCTCTTCACTTCCAACTCACATTGATATTTGTTTTACACGTACTGATGCGCCAACTGAGGCTGTAATCTGAGAGCAGGCTGCTGTTCAAGTGAAACCTTAGCTGAATCTCTCACTGACGCATGTGTTCCCTTCTCACAACACACAGTAGACATTCTCTCTTTCAATTTCATGACGAATTTCCGCACCTCCTTTTTCTCCTGAAAGAAAAACCCTATATTCCGATTTCATTTCAAGTCCTCCAAAACTGCCATATCAGAACTCTCTTCCACGCGCCAATCATCAACATGCCTGCTCAGACTTCGGAAGAACAATTGGCGTTCGTCATGACTTGTCTCAAGCACACCGGTGTCAAGCCGGATTTCGACGCAGTCGCCAGGTAAGCATCTTCTCATCAAACTGCGCCGACCGTCGATCACGGGAGCCACAAATCGCATTTCCTGCTCTGTCGGAAAGGCCTCCAGCAGTCAACATAGCACTAGCTGACATGTTATACAGCGACCTTGGAATAGCAGCTACTACATGGTATGGATCAAATCCGAATATTCCAGATCTTGCTAATCAGATATAGCTACCATCGTCGCTGGAGAATGATGAAGGATTTTGGTGTTGGGGACAGCGCACCATCGACACCAACTACCGGAAAACGAGGTCGCCCTAAAGGAACCGGAGGAAGCACTAAAGGTTCAAGAAAGGCCGTCAATAGTGACAACAATGCTGAAGATGATGATGCCAGTCCATCAAAGAAAGTCAAGGCTGAGAAAGTTAAGACCGAGGAAGCCGCTAAGGTCAAGAAGGAAGTCAAGGACGGTACCACTGCTGAAGCTGAGAGTAATGATACAATCGAGATCGACAGCGAGGTCGAGGCATGAGGCAATCGTACCTGCAGAAGTACATGATACTCTTCGAGTAACCATGGATTCTCAAGAAATGTGGACCGTAGAAAGGAAGCAGTCACTTAGCTCAAGAGATTTACCTACATGACTTGCTGATAATGGTCAAAGCTAGAAAACGCATGAGATCAATGAACTTGTGAAAGTTTACATCAACAAAGAATGAATGATCATCCCAACATTCAACCGCTGTAGTGTTGTTTAGGCTATGTGTGACGGTATGTGTGTTGTGAATGTCCACGCCCAGATCTTCGGACCGGTTGACCTTCCCTTTTCTTTCTCAGCCTCGTGGCCCCCTTCGACTCGTCTGCCGATTTTTGACTTCACGACATTCACTTCCCTTATGCTGTCACTACTGACTATGTCTACAGAAGTACATGTGTGCTTTGTCTCATGTTGACCAGCTCTGTTCACATACGGACAAAAAGCTGAATCATCGCGTCAACCACAAAGGTTGGTCGCGCAAGCCTACTAATTAATCATCATGAAGCGAAGTTCATGTACCGCTTCACTATTCTAGTAAATCAGACTGAGATGGAAAAGTGATATACATCATGGTCTAGAAATCGGGAGACTCGACTAAACGAAGAGTAGTGAGTTGCGAAATATACAGAACATATCACTGTCCGACCTCCGGCCTTCTCTGGTAATACATGGAGCCTCGTGAGCCTGATGATGGTGAGTGAAGAAGTTTCCACTGCTGTCCAGAACACAACTTGGGGCATGAGAGTCTCGCCGAAGCCTAATGTCTATTGATTTATTGCTGAGCCTTTCTATTCTTGAGATTCTTACCTTTCTCCCTTCATTCTTTCCTCTCCTAACTCTACATCAACTACTATCCGACTCTTGATCGATCAAACGCAACATACGTTCCACAAGATCCACTCAGCCCATTCTCGTCGTTCACAATGCCTCCTAAAGCTGCCGCAGAGGGGAATGACAATCGTCAAACCGTCATTGCACTCTGCAACATGATGATCAGTTGCTCCGAGTTCAAGATCGACAGTCATGCTCTTGCACCGATCCTTGGAGTGTCTCATGCCAAAAATGTGTAAGTCAACTTGATGTTCCTACCACAAGAGACATCTATCTGACGTGTATTTTGACCTAGTGCTCGCAAGATCAACACCCTCATCAGTCCATTCGGGTTCGAATACAAGGCCAACAAGATTATTCGCAAAGACGGAGATGCCGACGCACCGGCTACTCCAACCAAAGTCGTCAGTAACTCTACTCCTGCCAGTGCTCCTGCCAAGGTTGCTACCACAAAGACCCCTGCTTCACGACGCAAGAAAGCAACTTTTACAGATGCGACTGAGACAAACATCAAGGCCAGCAAGACTAGAGTTACCAAGAAACGCAAGTTGGAAAATGTGTCACCTGACGAAGAGGATGACGACGAAATAGATACTGAGGGTACTCCGGGCGCCATGAAAGCCGAGAAGATCGTCAATGCAAAGGTTGAAGTTGATGCGAAGGATGAAGCTGATGTGAAGACTGAACCTGTCATCAAGGCTGAACCTGAGGTCATCAAGGCTGAGCCTAAGGACGTGATCGACTCTGAGGATCATCCAATGTCTCATGTAGCTGATGACTTTGAGGACAACATTGTCAAGGCAGAGGACAAAAGCGCAAGCATCAAGGATGAGTCCGAGTCCGAGGACGTTGCAGGACCTGAGGAGGATTGAACAGTTGCAGACCACAGAGTATCAGTTTCAACCTTGCTGGATATTGACTGGATAACGTGAACATCGACTAGATGCAATTTGGCGTGGTGATACAAATCTGGTTACCGATGTATATCGTCCACAAGAAAGAAAAGCTCAAGCTCTTAGTGGAGTGCTATCTGGTCCAAAAAACTGTTCATGAATCGCTGAAAGCTAAGTGATTCCATGTGATGGATGCCTACTACGCACGCAGCAGGCTATTTTGTAATCCAGTCAGTCAGGCTTCAGCCTCAAACAATAAATCACTGAACAATTTTCATTCCTTGAATCCTGTATCTTTCCTCCCTTGTTCTCTTTCATCATAAACTTCATATCTATCTCTCTCACACCGACAATCTTTCGCCCTGATTCATAATTCTCAACTTGATACATTCTGCTCTATCTTATCGTCTTAATCGACCAAACAAGATGGCTACCAAAACTCCAGTTGATGGTACCGCGCACATCAACTACATCCTCTCCTCCCTAAGTCATGCCGAAGGTGAGTTCAAGATCGATTGGAACGAAGTCGCAAAGAGCAATGGCATCGGCTACGGTCGTAACGCGTAAGTGAAAACCAGCCCATCATCACCATCTTTTCCAAGCTTTTCCCGTCCTTATATGCGCTCTTTCGTGTATTCTCGAATATCCAAGGCGCACCCCTCTCTCCATTTACATGCGACCGCCAACATCCAAAAGCTAACCAAGAACTTCTCTCCAAAAACAGCTCCACAAAATTCAAAGACACCCTCAAGAAATACGGCTACAAATTCGAATCAAACACCATCACCAAGATCGATGCCACTGCACCAGCCACACCAAGTACTGCCAGCACCGTGAATTCCAAAGCTAAAGCGAAGAAATCAACTCCTGCCAATGGCACCGTCGCCAAGGATCAGGCAAAGGGAATTAGGTTTCGCCTGCCACAAACCGTGAAGAAGAGGAAATTAGACGCAAAGGATTCTCGCGAGAGTTCCAACGATGAAGATGATGAGGAGGGGAGCGCTCAGGCAACGGTGAAACACGAGGTTGACGATGCGAGAGGGGATGGCGATACTGAGGAGGGAATCGTCAAGAAGGAGGATGGCAGTGATGGCAACGATGAGGACGACGAGGTCGTTGATTGAGATGTCGATAACCAGCATCTAACACGAGTGCATTGATGGAGTAAAGGGCTCTTCTTCTCGCTGCTGTGACGTGAGATAAACATGTGGGAGTTTGGACGGACTTGAGCTTGATTGTGAAAGACCTCTTGGGTGACAGCAGTGCTGAGCGCGACAACTTGGCTTCATACTTTCCGCGGCGCGATGCATCAGACTGAGCTATACCACCAGGATAGGAGAGGAGATTAAAAATCGAATCGATAAGTGGAATCGAACGGAATGGAATTTCGAACCTATCATATGCCGACTCTTAGCATTGCGTGAGTGAACACAATTGCCTGCATTTTTGTACATTGCCCTGATATCTCACGATAAGACCACAACGACACCGGACATATGGATTGTTGCTTCGTGTCTTCTAATCTGTGAGAGATGGATTATGTTGTCTACAGTTCCTTGAGTGCTCAGTCAGACGATGTTGTAGATAAAGTTTGATTTAGCTGAGGAGCCACCGGATCGCCCGGACCTCTATTATTGGTGTGCCTGAGCGCGTCATGCAGAATCAGCGTACAGTACTACCACGACAACAACTGCTTGATACAGCATTTTCGTCGACACTTCGTCGATACAACAGACTAGATCAACACACGTATAGCCATTCATATCTTGATTTGCTGTTGATAGCGGCGGACATCGTAAAGTCCTCTACACCATCAATCGATCAGTTGTAGAAGAGTGGAAAATGGTGGTCGAGCTTCCCTACAGTCTTCACGGACGATATGCTTCAATCGCGATCGCTTGGACGGTCATATTGATTCCGCCCATATCTATCAATCTTGGCTTGTTCTACGGTCTATGGTATGGCAGGCCAGAAATGGATCGCATTGCAGGTAAGTTCATCATCTCACTCGACATAGTCTTTTGTACCATCTATTTATGCATATACATGCACATACACAACAAATACTGACAATCATTTACAGTGCTAACAATTCCAACTGCGGTCCTTGGAATATTTACAGCCATCGCAATCGTGGAACGAATCTGGAAACTCATACGGCCATCACCGGAATTTCGACCTCTCAAATCGCCACGTTACGGATTGGATATATTCCAATGGGGCTACTTTGCTGCCTTGATTCTCATTTCTGCTCTTATCAGCTCTACGCTTGCCAGGGGAGATGATGACGATGATGGACATGAGCTGCAGACTAGACTGGTGTCGATGCCGGCGCCGGTGCTCATGTTCTTCTTGGCCACTTTGACTCTGTTGTCGTTGATCCTCAATGGTTTGCAGGTCAAGCTGCCGTTTCGATTTGGAAGTGTTGATGCTGGCAATGTGGTGAGACCGGCGATATATTATATCGTGGAAGATATTGTGGCGGTCGATGGGAATGGCGGAATTGAGTATCGGAAAGCTTTCACTGCGCGGTACGAGAGCAGTCCAATGTTTCAGAAGATGATTTGGATGTTAAGTTTGGTGTGGATGTTGAGTTTCTACATCCTTGCCATTGTTTTTACAGCTCTGATCTTCCACTTGCCGAGGGTTGCTGTTTATGCTGTTGGATGGGCAGGTCCTTTCCCACTGGCAGGTTTGATGGCATTGTGGACGATATATTATGTGAAGTCTTCACTGAGGTGGGAGAGGGCTCAAGAAGGAAAAGATGCACAGGAGTCTGCTGAAGGGCGGGAACGAGAATCTGTTAGAGTTGGTGCTTCCGAGAGTACTCCTTTGTTAGGCAGTAGATGAAGAACGATACAGTTCACGCGCTTTGAGTGTCTTCCTTGACTCATTCAACTAGTACTACTCCGAACGAGTCCGTTCCATGACACGTCGCACATGGGCCTATATGCACAGACCACGACAACAACCAATTTAGACATCAAGCTCCAGGCGGTTGCCTCACTTGGAACTCAAAGCCAATGATGATCGATACGAGCTTTCTCGCATAATATTGAAGGATCTCTCTAATACTGTAGCGATACTAGTAGAAACAGTTGGACGCCTCAAGTCAAGCTGCCAAGCCACAAGCGCGTCTCAAACACGTTGGTAGAACTTGTAATGTTGCTCGACAACCAGCTTGCAATACCGCGAGAGTAATGCTCGTGCTCCTCTGCAATCTCTATACAAGAAAGCATAATCGATGATATAGCATGGCATCAGTAAAGGTTTGAGGTGCGCTGAATGCTCGGGTAATCATCAGCTCATGCTCAGACCGAACGATGACCTCATACTACGCGGGGATCATTCCTTCATATCCATCTGCACAAGTGTATAATACGGGTGCGATTACTTCTGAAGAGGACACGACCGAATTAGACGACTTCAAAAAGGAACTGAACTTACTACCCACGGAGCTACAAGAAGGTCTAAGCACTTTTGCTTATGGAGATAGCCTTACAGTCTCAGCAAATCCGGGAATATTTCTCCCTAATCATGGAGTTATCGGCTTGCCTCTATCTGACCATGACGCTGAAGCCATCATTGCAAAATCCACAGAGTCGACAGCCGTCAGGGCAGGGAGACGCACAGAGGCTAAAGACGTTGGCAGAATATGGGAGCTAAGCATGGCGGACTTCTCTTTGAAGAATCCGGCATGGACGCAGCAGGTACAGAAGATCTTATAACAGGTACATGTTGGCTTGCGCATATCTTGTGGGTCGACAGCATTTTTCTGCAGTTCTTGACAAAGTCTTGCTCTACGAGCAAGATACGTTCTCTGAGTCAATGGCGGACGAAGACAAGACGAACCTTAGGTTTGGAGGCCTCGCTATATGTCTACCTTCAGCACACGAGGGCGGCAAGCTTGTGTTGAGCCATGACGGTGAGAATATTGAATACGATATCGCCGTGAATTCACAATTTGGATTGTCGGTGAATGCATGGTATACAGGAGTTAGCGCTGAAGTGCTGCGAATAACATCCGGACGTCGTCTCGTATTGATGTATAATCTGGTCCGGAGTCCTTCTGCACTGCGAATTGACTCCCCGAAAAGCAACAGAGTCTGGGTCTCGAAAGTCAGTCAGATGATCAGGAGTTACGACCTACTGCTACAAGCGAACAGCGAATGGCCGACTTTTCTTATCTTCAGATTTGATGAGAAGGAATATAGTGATAGACTGAATAGCGGAGTTCTCACAGGTCATCAAGACGATGATACCATGCAATGTTTGATGAAGGCTGCCGAGGAAGAAACTTTTGAGCTCTATTTAGCCAAGGTCGGATACGAATATACAAGTCAAGAGTACGACGATGAGGAGGTCGATAGTACGTACAAACTGACGACCATCACGACTCCTGCAGGCGTATATATGTGTGGAAGCCTCAGCATGGATTGCGAGAATTTGCTGGAGGATTTTGATCATGGTGAATGGGACGAGTCTGAATATGAGTCTGACGACAATGAATACTATCACGGGAGATCCTACGTTACACATCGCTCGGAAAACATCGCGGCTATTATCGTGCCTGCGTCCCAAAGAATGAAATTCCTCTTCAAAGTCGATGTAGATTGCACGAGGACTCTTGCAGAGTTGGAGCGTTTAATGCAAGAAACACCTCGAGACACATCTTGGTTCAGGCGATTCGAAGAATTTTGCGATCTTGTCGTCAGCCATAGTGTCTCTTATACCTATTCCGCTCATTCCTCCTTGACTTCTGACAGAGTCCGGCGTTTTCAGAGATTGATTGAGGCAATTATTGATACAGACGATGCCTCTTTGTTTGATAAGATTGCTGTGAAATCGCCGAGGGACGCCTTGCTGAAAGCTGCACCTGCCATGGCTCGTGCAGTACTTCGTAACGGATTGGACGTAATGAAAGATCGGTAAGTTGAATTCTCGAGGATATGCGAGAACAAACGTTATTAGTGTACTGACTCCTCTAGTATCCAGACATCTCAGCAAGTTTTGGCGGACTTAGATGTGAAGCAGGCATTTTTGAAAGCAATAGGAGAATGCTTAGAGAACAGTGAAAATGACAAAGACGGCAAGATACTTGCTGAGTTCAAGGACTGGCGATCGTCTACAAAATTGGAAGAATTGAGTAAGACGACCATACACAAGAAAGATGTGTCTGTGCCACTGGACCTATGTCGTGACCTGTCCCTAGAAGCTATTGAGAAACGGTATGAAGATATAATCCTAAATGACTCTCATCTGACCAATTCCCAGACTGATTCCCATGATCGGCCATTCGACGCAAACCACACGCATCGCTTTTATCAATGGCCTCATCTCTGCTGATCTTATTTCTTCAACCCCGGCGCTCCAAGGTGTTGTCTTCGCTAAACTTCGAGCAATTTGGCACTGGTTCAAGCTCTACGATGAGTCAGGCGCACAGCCAAATAATGCACTTACCGCAGAAGACATCCTCCTGTTAATACATCATACTCTCACACATATTGCGGATTTTGACAAGAACCTCATCTTCCGGCAGCTCACCAACACACTGTCGTCTATCAAGCTGCAGACCCACAAGGATGTCGTCATAGTGCTTGTTCAATTACTGGTTGCGGGAAACATTCCATTGCTCTTCAAACCTGGCCTACAGCCAAGTGAGAGCTGCAGGACTTTTGTACACAACGCCTTAATCAAATACATATCGACCTACGTGGGTAACGAACCGAAAAGTCCGAAAGATTGGAAACAAAAGCCACGCGGGTGTGGTTGTGGTGATTGCAATATACTCGATCGTTTTCTTGCTCATCCTGTGGACAAAGTCCTCGATTATGAAGCCAACGAAAGAATAAGGAAGCATTTGAGTCATCAGATGTGGGATTCCGATGGCCTCTTCAAAGAGGAGACGATTCGTACTCGACCAGGTAGGTGTCATACATGGCGGTTGACGAAGCAGAAACGCGGAGATCCAAAAGCACAAAGAGAATGGCAGATGCGTGTGAATGAGACAGCGAGCAGGCTTGCGAACATGGCCAAAACAGGGCCACTGCGGACCATATTGGGAGAAGCAGCCTATACTTCGGTCATGACAGCAAAGAAGGAGGCACAGATGCCTACCAGACCAGTTTTGACTTCACTTGAAGCAGAAGATTCAATTCCTGAGCATGAGGCGTCGAACGCTCAAAAACGGTCTTTTGATGATGAGGACAAAGAGAATGGTATGGGGAAGCGGCAGAAGCTTGCGGATGAAGACATGGTATCTGCTCCGGAGAGGAATGGTCAGGTACACATTATCGATTTGACATAGCAGGTGTTTGTACTATTGTACTCCGAGTCGCTTTTAAGACTTGACTATCCCGTGCAGTTTCATTGACAGTCTCTGCGTATTGTTGTATGATAGTAGATTGTTGGTCTAATGTATGTGAGCATTTCTCGAGCATTTCTGCCTCGCCCTCGGTTCAAATAGACCCTCAACTTTGGAGTTGAGATTCTAATACTCTTCTTGTTCGGTCTTTGTGCCATATGCCGCATGTATCGAGAAAAAAACTGTCTGGTACCTGTATCGCGTGTCCCTTGCCTTTCGTTGACTTTGATTCTGGTTTGTACTTCATCATGCTGTGAGTTGAAAAGCGGGACCGCGGTCTCTTTGCTCCTAACAACTCCTCACCTTGTTGTCAGAACTGAGTGTTGATTCGTGATCAGCTGCACTCGGCGTTCCGTTCACCGCACTGGATTGCACATAAATACCCTGCTTCCTTTTTTCTTTCTTCCTTCCAACCAACACCCTCCTGCGTGGACTACCACAGATTCACGACCAGCAAACACCTTTGCCAACGTTTTAAATACATATAACACACAACAAACACACAACAAACGTCATCATGCCTGGCAGGATGACCGACGAGGAAACCATCCAATTCCTGTTGCTCGTCATACGCCACTCAGACGGCACTCCAGACTGGCGCAGAGTTGCTGCTGCTGCCGGTATCCCACAGCCAATGAACGCGTACGTGTTTGAATTTAAACTCTTGCTTGCCTTCGATGCTGACTTCTTGACAGCCAACGCCGATTCAAGTCGGTCCTCGAGGCCGGAGGGCGCTTCAAGTTGGTCAACAAGACCATCACAGATGTCCCGCCTCCTGCCGCTCCGTCTGCCGCTGTCGTCGCTCCCGCCGCCGCCTCTGCCTCTGGTGCTGCACCAAAGGTCAAGAAGGCCGCCCCGAAAACAAGCGCTAAAAAGCGCAAGATTGCTGAGGTCGAGGAGGAGGCCGACGAGGAGGCTGCTGCTGCTGTTGAGGTGGAAGAAGAGGAGATCTAATTCTCTTCTCTGAAGATGAACCAAAGAAGTCAAGAAGAAGACATCGTGGTGGTGGTTTTGCTGTCCTGCCAAGAATGGCTCGGACAAGTTGCTGTTTTTACAGCATCATAGTCAATATGATATTGACATCCAACTTCTACTCATCTTCTTGCCATGACAGTGACAATGACGGTGAAATTACCAGCGTCCGCTCGGACACACGATGCCTCGATACCGGCTAAGTTCCCTGTTATCCAACTACTCTATGATCATGCATCGCCTTTGACCTAACCTCACCCCTATCATCTACCCATTCATATCCTTTGTATTCTTTATCATCCAAATGGATGAATACGAACGTGACCTGATCGAAAACCCACCTGAAAAGTGCCCATACTTCACTGTTCCAGACGTTTGTCATTTTCTTACTGCAGAAGACATTGCGCAAGGTGGTAACAACAAAAAATCCTACAACTCCCTTATCGAACTCTTTGGCACAATTGAGAGGATGTCTGAAGAACAATCAACACAATTCCTCCTACACCTCCTAAAGAACAGCGGCTTCAAGCCAGACTTCAGCGCCACTGCTGATGCGCTCAATGTTTCTAGTGGTCATCAAGTGTGAGTCCTCATTCTACATTTACGTATCGAATAACGCTTATATCACCAATAGTAAACGCCGCTTCGAGGCTGTCCTGAAGAACAATGGGTTCAACCTAGGTAAGGACGACCAAATCAAGGATGGCGCTCTACCGAAGGGATTTAAGCCAGCAAGAAGAACCTCTGAAGCCGCCAAATCTAGAAAGAAGGCTGTAAGGGAATCAGGCGATGTTGGTTCACCATCTGTCAACGAGAAGAATGACGAAGGATCTAAGAAGAGACGTGCTGCTACGTTGGATGAAGGAAGCGAATCCGATCAAGGAGAAAAGAGGCATGAACCAAAGCAGTATGATGGGCCTGAGTATGATTATGAGATTTTCTACCGCTCCGATGACTTCGACATCGACGGGGAGATCGCCAATTGGATTGCTTGATGTATTCTTACCAAGAGAGTTCTCAAGGAATGCTTGCTACAAGTAATCTCACTGTTACCGAGATACTGTTCTGTAGGAAACCAACCAGAACGTCCAAATGAACATCGTAATCACAGTGTCCTCCTTAGTACTCCTTGCATAATTCCGTCTTTGCTGTTGTAACATGTCTTTGAAGGCCCTACTGATCATACTAATTCTCCCTCATACTCAACATGATTCCAATCGAACCACCGCCAACCACAGCAGTAGCAGTAGCTCCGGTATCAGAAGCAACAACAAGAACAACAGCAGCAGCACCAGCACGAGTATAGAGACAGAACAGGGGCCGACGTGGTACTGTATCCGAAGGCAAATTGACTCTTGACCACGCCCGACTTCTCGACGCGTACTTTACCAATTTCCCACTACTTATAGGTGGACAGCTGGATCACACTAGTTGGGACGCGGTGGCTTAGCAGGTTGAGGCATGCACCACTAAAACCGTGTATATATCGTCTATCAAGGAGTACACCCTACTGATAAACAAGTTGCAGACAAGACAGGATGAGAGATTCCATGGAAAATCTCAAAAGATACACTGACAAAGAGGAGAAGGAGAATGACAAGGAAGGGGCCGAGAGAGCGAGAAGCGTCTCGCGGAGCAAGAGACCAGCAAAGACGAGTAAGAAGGCGAAGCTAGAGAAGGAGGCAGAAGAGGAGAACAATGTGGTGATGGGAGAGGAAGAGAATAAGGAGGAAGATGCTGCCCTAGGCGAGAGCGTTGTTGAAGAGAACCAGGGGGTCGAGGAGAAAGAGGAAGAGGAGGAGGACGTCGTCGACGAGGCGCCAGCAGAAGAATGAATGAAGTATATCAAGTTCTAATGCAACACCATCGGAGCCCAAATGGTATTGACATGATCTCTTTCGAATGGAGCGGCAATACCTCATCTTCTCATTGTGTCCAGCCTTGTGTGACAAGGTGACCATGTGTTTCCGATCGATTTGGACTTCAGCCTGATCTTTCCTGTATTGCTCGGCAGAATGTTACCTTTAAATTCATTTCATCTCTTCTCCTGACAACCTTCATTCATCTCACTATTCCTTTCACCTCGATCAATACCATTCCATCTACTTTCCTCTCGAATCAATCAAACTTGATCGATCTCAGTCAACATGTCGACTACCGGTTCCACTGATGGTGTTGGCAAGGGCGATGTCGACAAAGACTTGATGTTGGCGATTTTGAGATCTACCAAGGGTCAAGTCGATTGTCAAAGTGTCGCCAATCTCATGGAACTCCCTACTGTTGCTGCAGCGTAAGTCATCAATGATCCTGAGGATCTTTCGTTCCATTCTGTCGCACAATCTAACACAATCGCGTACAGTCAAAAGCGCTTGAAGCGATTCTGCGACAAACAGGAGCCTGTTATTGTTTGTGTTGGCAGCACTATTGGACCTATCGACACCGGCGATGGAACTACTCCTGCCAAAACTCCACGCAAGAAGACCACCGACCAATCTACCACTCCTAAGACTCCAAAGACTCCGAAGTCGACTCAGGGAACCAAGCGCAAGTCTATTGTCGCCGATGATGAGGAGACCGAACCAGCAACAGAGAAAGACGCTGACACCAAAACCGATGAAGTCGATGCCGCAGACTCTGAGACTCCAGGTCCTAAAACCCCCAAGAAGAGAGCTCCAGCTAAACCAAAGACACCCAAAACACCAAAGTCCGCAAAGCCTGCCGCCTCCAAGGTCAAGAAGGAGGTCGTTGTGGTCACCAAGTCATCGGACGCCACTGATGATGATGATAGCGAGGAGGTCCAGCCAGGTGATGTCAAGAAAGAGGCTAAGGGGGCTCCAGAGATGGGAAGTCCAGCCAAGAAGGCCAAGATGGACGATACTGTTGCAGCCGCAGTCGAGGACGTCCAGGCCAAGGCAGAAAACGAAGAGGAGATCTAAGAGCTGGTTCAATTTCAGTCGAAATCACTGTGCTACATATCATGATGTCCAAAGAAGGTGCTCATGAACACAACTCTATCATGAGGAGGCGCATTATCATAGCAGTTGAGTGACGGAGAAGGAGTTTTTCTTCTGGGGAGTACGCGTTTCAAAAAGGACATTGACAAGTCATGTAATCAGCTTTAGAGAGAATCAGAAAGCCTGAAGAGATCATGACAATTTATTGTTCCCTCATGCTGCGAACTCGAAGCATAGATCTACTCTTGTAGTCTGTACCTTTACTAGTATGTTAATCCAAAGTAACCTCGATTGACGTCTGATTGAAGCTGTGAACGTGGAGTACAGTCCAAGATAAGATTAGATAAGATTATGCATGATCTTTTCTCCAACTGCGACCAAATAAATTTCCATGCGCATAGTAATTGTTCCAATACAGCACAGCAATGGCTTTTAGAGGTAGAGGTTCTCATAGCGGAGGCTCAAGAGGTCGTGGTAGGGGAACTGGTGGTAGAGGCGCCCCTAGAGGAGGGAGAGGAGGCGGTAGAGGAAGAGGACGAGGACGAGGCGCATCACGTTCGCGCGGCGATTTCAGAACCTCTCGAGTCCAAGACGTCGAGTATGTCAGCTCAAACATGCCATAGTGCTATACTGACCACAGTAGGGAGACTTCAGATACAGAAAACATCATAGAAGAGGATCAAGAGTCTGAAGAAGACCCCATGGAGGACGAAGCACAGTCTGCCAGTGAGGATGAAGCACCAACGGCCCAGCGATCATATGCAACCCTCTTGCAGGCACTGAACACGAAGACAGCGACATTAGAACCGCCCAAGAAGAAGCGCAGAATCGAGGAGAGTGGCCAAAACGGCCACGAGCCTGAAGCATCTGTACAAGATGCACCAGTCACTGATGAAGTCGAAGGCGGAACCGTAGAGGCTGGCCTCACGGAGGCAGTTGAAGAGGAGGAAGATACTGCCGACTCAGACGACGAAGATGTTGTGCTGCAGGATCCTTTCGAGAAGCACTACACCCTTATACAAGAGCAAGAATTGAGCAAAGCGATATCTGCTGTGAAAGAGAAGCGGAGGCAGGTACGGCATAGTGTTTTAGGAGACAACAACATCAAGAAGACAGTAGCAACATACGAAGGAAGTGAACCAGCCTCCAATATCATCAAATCTGAGAAAGATCTTCACCTCAAGCAACGCCTCGTCGAGAGCGGATCACGAATATACAAGAGTCTATCAAAAGAAGAGCGAGATCTCGCAGGCGAAATTCTGGCATACAGGGACGTACAATATGGTTCTCGTACAGTACAGAATGCTGAGAAGCTACGAGAGATAGCAAGTCTGCACGCTATTAATCATGTCTTTAAGACCCGAGATCGAGTGCTCAAGAACAACTCCAAAGCCAGCCAGCAATCCGGCGAAGAATCATTGGAACTTCGAGATCAAGGGTTCACAAGACCGAAAGTGTTGATTATAGTACCTACAAAGCAAGCATGCGTCAAATTTATCGAGAGCATCGTGCGAAGTAGCGGACCTGACCAGCAGGAGAATAAGTCACGATTTCTTGAAACATACTCTGCCGACGATGATGATGCATGGAATAACAAGCCGGAAGACTTTCGCGAGCTCTTTGGTGGTAATCATGAAGAAGACTTCCGAGTAGGTCTGAAGTTCACGAGAAAGACCATCAAATACTTCTCTGGTTTCTACAACTCTGACATTGTCTTTGGTTCTGCCTTGGGTCTGATGAGGACCATAACTACCGGTGGAGGCGGCAGCAAAGACAAGAAGAAATCATTCGACGCCGACTTCCTCTCCTCAATCGAAGTCGTTATTGTAGACCACGCCTCAGCAATCCAGATGCAGAATTGGCAACATCTCGAATACGTCTTTTCCCAACTCAACCTATTGCCTAAGGATTCTCACGGATGTGACTTCTCACGAGTCCGGAACTGGTATCTAGACGGAAGCAGCAAACACCTTCGACAGACAATCCTCTTCACAGCCTACCACACGCCTGAAATCAACTCCCTAATCTCAAATCACACATCTAACATCTCCGGCCTAGCAAAATACACCCCCATCTACCCGGGAGCCATGCTCTCTCTCCCGCCGTCCCTCCCCTTCACCCCCTCTCAAACGTTCCTCCGCTTCGAAAGCCCAACTCCAACCTCCGACGCCGACTCCCGTTTCACCTACTTCACCACTGCTGTCCTTCCTTCCCTTCTACGCTCAAATGCAAAGGGCATCCTGCTCTATATACCGACATATTTCGACTTCACACGTCTGAGAAACTATTTTTCAACTTCATCCTCAACGACATCTCTCTCCTTCGGCTCAATATCCGAATACACACCTGTTAAAGACGTAACTCGCGCTCGCTCCCACTTCATGAACGGCCGCCACAGTCTACTCCTATACTCGGAACGTGCACACCATCACTTCAGATACAGACTCAAGGGCGTGAAGAAGATTGTATTCTACGGTGTACCAGAGAACCCGGCATTTTGGGCCGAGGTCGTCGGTATGTTGGGCTTGGGCGGCGGTGAGGTTGATGGAAGTGATGGCGACAGAAGGAGTACGAAGGGAATGGTTAGGGCTTTGTTTTCGAGGTGGGACGTTCTTAAGCTGGAGAGGATCGTGGGGAGTGAGAGGGTTGGGAGGTTGATTGGGGAGAAGGGTGGTGATACTTTTGAATTTGTGTAGATGGGCTTTGTTCTTGAGACATTGAGAGAATTCTACTGCGCGGAGACTTTTTTGTACTGCTCAGAAGACTGAATGAGGCAAGAGATGCATATAATTCCGTATCTATTTGATGTCTAATCTAACGAACTTACATCACTTTCTTTCCAGATTGTGTTCTATCGAAGAGGTGTCTAGATTATCGAGTAGCTGATGCAAATCTATGCAAAGTTCTATTTTCAGTCATTCGTCCCGACCTCTGAACGATCATTCAAGCTCCTTGTGCCATGTACTATCCTTCAAAGCCCACTTGACAGCTTCCTTGACGTTATCAACGATGGCCTTCGGCTGATGACTTGGGACCTCTCCCTCACGATCCTGATACACACCCGTCCTCGTCAACAGACTAATCCATTCTATACCTTCGGCACTCTTATACGAGTTTGCGCCCGCAATATCACTCTCTGGGTTATCGCCTACCATGTACACTCTTCTTAACTTGCCTTCTTCTGGATTCTGTGCTCCGAACAAAGACGCCCGATGTCTAAGTAACTTGCGCTCTGCGTACTCGTAAGTTTCATGATGTGGTTTGCCGATGATGTACTTCTTAAGTTCGGCGCCGTTCGTGACGGCTCGCCATACTCCTTCTAACGCTTCCCTGTAGCCTCCTTGACCTAACCTGGAGAGGTGGTATGCTGCCGCCCATAAGAGATCTGGATTTGAGAAGTATAGAGGAGGTTGGCCGTCTTGTTGATAGCCGTTGTTTGGCAGGTTCTTGTCGCCATTTTTGGATGAGTATGTTCCTAATATACCTTCGCGGGATAGGAGGATATCGAGGACGAGTTGGATGTCTAGACCCCAATCTCGAGGGTCGTTGTATACGAATACGGCATCGATCTTCAGACTGTCTGATGGGGAGGCAGGGTTGATGGGTCGTGGGAGTGGTCTGGCGAATTTACTGTAGTAGTCTTTGAATACCTTTGAGAATGGCGCGATTTCTGGATGTGCAGCGAAGATATCGCCTGGTGTTATGACGTTCTCGAAGCCGTAGGATTGCGCTACTTGTTGACAGGCATCGTGATCTCCTCCTAATACTAAAACCGTCTTGTCTTTCAGCGGGGGGCTATCGTAAAAGGAGGAGGTAGATGACGCTGTGTCATCGGTCTTGTGGACGAGCTCGGCGAAGGGACTGTGAGATTGAACTATCATGGACTTTGACAGAGATAGGGATAGTTTCTTTGCAATGTATTCCACTCTTGCAGCCTCCGTCTTGCCTCCGCCATTTGTAAGAAGGATGAACGGTATTGAATTGTGCTGCAGGAATTGCAGTGCTTCTGCGGCACCCGGTATGGGTTTCGAACTGCGGAGGAGAACACCATCTATACTGAAATGAATATATCAGCATAGTTACGAATATGTATGCGGCTGTAATATCTTACTCGAACGCGAATGCGAAGTCCGGAACGCGACGAGGACTTGTCTGACTATCAAAACATCTTGTTCCGATACTGAAGGATCGTAGAGTATGAGATGAGTTGTGACATCTTGCAGTCCAGAAGTTCCGTCTCACACATGGGCGTGTGAACAGTCTTAGACCGGCGCTGACCATAGCTCATTGACTGTCACAAGAGACATAACTGGCGACGATCAAAAGAAACTCCAAGAGCAAACTGACGTCTTATCGATAAGAAAAGTGTTTACATCCGAAGTTGCATTCATCTCTCTCGGATGCATTGCCGATGATTGAACCGTAGCGAGGGGACCTACTGAAAACACCCCACGATTGAAGCAGTAGTTTGTATTATACGAAATCAAGATCTAAAACCTCACTCATTGTACATCACCATCGAAGACTACATTCAAAATGGCTACAGTTCCTACAGCGCAGTCCCAAGCTCACACTCACCCCGTACCAAAAGCAGGTGTATATGTTCCAGCCATAACTTTTTTCGACCCCGTTACAGATACGTTATGTCCATCACAGCAGGCACAATATTACAGCTACCTGGCGAGTACTGGATTGACCGGACTGGTCATTCTTGGAACCAACGCTGAAACATTCCTCTTGACGCGAGATGAGCGTGCAACTTTACTCAAGATCGCTCGCCAGTCTCTTCCACCGGACTATCCTATCATAGCAGGGGTTGGTGGTCATTCCACTGCCCAGGTCTTGGAGTTTATCAACGATGCTCACCAGGCTGGTGCGAATTTCGCCTTGGTATTACCATGTGCATATTTTGGCAAGCAAACGACTCCATCAGTTGTCAAGAGCTTCTATACTCAAATCGCCAAGGCCTCACCTCTTCCAATAATCATCTATAACTTTCCAGCTGTTTGTAATGGTCTCGATTTAGATTCAGATGTCATGACCGAGCTCGCAGAAGCGAATCCAAACATCGTCGGCGTCAAACTTACCTGTGGATCAGTGGGAAAGATCACTAGATTAGCGGCGACGTTTTCACAAGATCGATTTGCTGTTTTTGGAGGACAATCAGATTTCCTCGTTGGTGGATTGGCAGCCGGAAGTGCAGGTTGTATTGCAGCATTTGGCAACATATTTCCTAAGACCATCGTAAAGATATACGATCTATGGAAATTTGGCCACCACGACGAAGCACTGGCATTGCAGAGATTGGCTGCGCATGCTGAATCACCAACGAAGGCTGGCATTGCCAATACCAAATATGGAGCAGCCATCTTCACAGCTAAGAAAGCCGGAATCGAGAATGCTGAAGCTATGTTGAAGCCCAGAAGCCCTTACGAAGAACCAAGTGAAACTGTCAAGACGAAGATCAGAGAGGTAATGACACCGCTGGACGAAGTTGAGCTCACGCTGTAGAGGATTTGCGTTCCCTGCTTAAAGTATAGTTCATGCGGTCACAATACGGATCCTGCCCAAGCGAACCACTGATTTGACACCTGCAGGGTGGCTGGCAATCCGGATCACTGCTTTCCTGCTTTTGTTCATGCATCGATGACTCTTGGGACCAAAAGTGCGTTGGTACTACTTAGGGACACATAGACTCACCAATTTATATGCTTCATCAGAAGATTTGAATCGCGATCTGTGATCCACCCCCAAGTACGCTGAGTGACAGTGGGTGTTTAAATTGAGACATACGTATTTGAAGATATGAATTGGGTGAAGAGTGGGCAAGTTGTGACGGGAAGAACGGGTGCCGGCGCTTGTACCCTGGCGTGTTGCACTGTAATCATGGAGCTATGCTGCCTTGATTTGTGTCTATAAGCTCGCACACTGATCATTGGCCGAAGCAAATTAAGCTGTCCATACAGAAATATCTTGAGTAACATAACAACCGAGGATGTAAGGATGAATACGGACGACGTCTGTGTGTCATTTGTGGTGATAGACCTTAATCAAGAAGAGCGGTCAATGAGTAGTTCGATACCTCACGTGCAGTGATGATGATGCCGCGGATGTTAGAATCACTGGGAGCAGGAACAAGAAGATTCAAGCTCCAGCTCAAGTTGACATTGGCGTCGGCCAACCGGTGCCCTCTTCACCAAAAAAGTCCGTTATTGGCTCCAATGATCAACTTGCTCTGGCTAAAGCCAACCTTAAACATGGCAGTCCGAGTGAGAGCAGATCCACTTCCATCTGCACATCTGCGATTTCTATCTTGCAACTCCACCGCGACTTTCATTCGGGAATACATACTGAACAGGCATTTCGTTCGCTCACCTTCGTTTACTTCACTCGTTATACTGACCACCACCTATCACGACCTCACCCTCGCTGCCTTCCGAACACATCCCTTACGCTCCTCATTCCTGAACGAGACAATACGACTGTCCTCTCATATAGATACTTCTCGCAATAAACACACACATTCCAGCTCGTACACACAAGTCGTACGGTCATCACTCAAGAGAACCAATCATCCACGCGATTTCGGGCAGTCCTTTGATCGAAAAAGACACAAGCGCTATGTCTTTAATGTGTCTGACATAAATACTTGGCTGAGAACTCAAGGACAGGAGGCTGGGTATTAAGAAGATCCAATACACCACCAACCTCCTGCACATTAAAACATTTGTATCACCTCGAACCTAGTCAATTGGTGTGTGAGCGCCACGGGAAATTGCGAACAACATGGAGGCCCTCCATAGACCATCTCTATGGTCATGGTTTGGAGTTTGGACATTACTGGTTACACTGATATCAATATCAACACCAGTTACGGCGGACGACACCAAATGGATTCCCTTTACCACCGACGAAGGTACGGTATACCTCGACGACAGCAGACAGCCGGCTTTATTTACTGGGGACTTTGGTGATTGCCAGGGCAATTCACTTATCAATGTCACACACTTCGGTGCATCACTATACAGAGATAATATGACAGTCATGTTTCACATGGAGGGATCAACATCGTTAAATAATGAGAAGATTATGAGTAAGTGAAATGTTGATTGATGAATATTACAGACTAACAAGCACAGTGTATCTCTCCGTCTTCGCGTATGGTGAAAACAGATTCAGCTTGATAATCAACCCTTGCACCATCAATACACCGTCTCTCTGCCCGATCAATTCGTCCATTCCGGTCAAAGCAGATGGTTTACTTCCTATCGGAGCAAGTGATCTGGCGGGGGTTCCGGATATCGCTTTCGCTATTCCAGATTTTGAAGGACAAGCAATCTTGAGGATCTTCTCCAACACAACAGAAACCCAAATTGCCTGCTACTCTGCAATAATGTCAAACGGAGCCAGCTTCTCACACCCCGCTGCAGTCGGATCAATTCTGGGATTGTTTGCAGCAATCGCTCTTGTATCTTCAGTCGCAGTTGCAGTCTATGGTCAGGTTGTACCAGAAACTAGGAAGCACTATGCACACTCAATCTCGGTCTTTGTGGTCTTCTCCGTTCTACAACACATCTTCTTCACAGGTGCACTTTCCGTCAACTGGCCTAGCGTCTTGGTTGCCTTCTGGAGCAACTATGGCTGGGCTGCTGGCATGATCCATACCCGCAAGATGCAGAACTCCATCAATAAATTTATTGGCCGCAATTTGGGCAACATCAGCACAATTGGGTCGGCACCGTCAAATCAGAATTTTGTCAACCTCGGAGGCGGTTATGATCTGTCGCAACTCTATAAACGAGATGTTGCTTCACCCATCTCCGCAGAGGTTGAGCATGCTATATACCGCCGAGCAATGGAGAATGCCACTGGTGGGTATCAATGGTATGGCAATCCTGTTGCCCCTGGATTACCCTTGCCAGGAAACTATTCCAGCTTCGCCGGTACTCTCGGAGAACTTCATATTCCCGCCTCGAATGCCTTCCTGACTGGGTTATTGTGGCTGCTCATTCTCATTGTTCTTGTTGCTGCCTCTGTGGTACTGCTCAAGTGGACAATCGAGGGTTTAGCGGCTGTAAAGGTAGTCAAAACGGATCGCTTGCAATTCTTTCGCACTCATTGGCTTCAGTTCACAGCGGCAGCTGTACTACGCACATGCTACATCGCGTTCTTCATGATGATCTTTCTGGCCCTCTTCCAATTCACTCTCGGTGGTGCAACAGGTGCTATAGCACTGGCTGCAGTAGTGTTTATCATCTTCTTCCTTGGAATGTTCGGAGCAGCCGCGTATGCTCTATGGTACCGCCTGAAGTCCGAAAAATTCATCAAGGAACCTGGTCGACTACGTATCATGTCTAAGAAACGTGGCGTTGTCATCAACCATGAAAGTGAATCAACCGAGAGAGTTGACACTGATGAGAAGGTCATCAAATCGTTCTCAGTACCAAGTATGCACTTTGTCGACCTAGAAGAGAGACCTCATGTTCATGATGATGTGGCGTACACTACCAAGTTTGGATGGATGGCATCACGCTTCAGGCGCAGCAAATGGTGGTTCTTCTCCGTCTGGCTGCTATATGAGCTGGTGCGAGCCTGTTTCTATGGAGGTGCTGCTGGTCATCCGCTCACTCAGGTCTTTGGTCTACTCGTATGGGAGACCCTTGCATTCGTTGCTATTGTCATCATGCGACCATTTGAAAGCAGTCGCTTGAACTTGTTGATGGTGTACTTCCTCGGTTTCAGCAAAGTAGCAACAGTTGCTCTGTCGGCTGCCTTCGACCCTCGCTTCAATCTTGGAAGAATTCTCTGCACAGTGATTGGCGTCATAATCATTGTCATTCAAGGAGTGCTCACTATCTGTCTGATGATTGCTATCGTTGTTGGCGCAGTATCCAGCTATATGTCAGTCAATCGCTACAAAGAGGATTTCAGACCAAGACGATTGGCGGGTCTACGAACTCGCTTCTTTGCTCACATCAATCTGAAAGACACTGATAAGCCTGCGCCGCCGCCTCCACCGCCACCTCCGGAACCAGAAATGCCTAAAGAACCCTACTTTGCTGTCACCCAGGTACGACGGGAGCTGAAGATTGAGGACGAAGGTGTCGATACAGAGCAACCCGCCGAATACAATCCTAGTCGCATCTCTCTAGATCCTGAATCAGACAGCAAAGTTCCGGTGTCAAAACCTCATTCCTTGAAATCGCGAACAAGTACATCTAATTTGCCTTACGGTGCACGGCAACATCGTGCAAGTTGGAGCACTAGAGACTTTCAGGAACAGGATCTTCACCAACCACTTTCTGCTAAGCAGTCTCGTGTCAGCGTCGACGGCAAGCAAGATCGCATGAGTGTTGATAGCTTGCCGGAACCACGTTTTGTTAGACATGCTCGATCAGCCAGTCTGAGAGATGCTGCTAATCCTGATTCACGTCCACTCACCCCACAGACAAGCGATATTCAGACAAAGGTGAAAAAGAGACACCGAAGCAGCAGTACGGCCCTCATGATGAAGAGTCAAAATGAAGCTCTTGCCGAAGATGTTGAGAATGAAGTACATCCTGTTTCAACCGATCGTACGGCTTGAGCGTGATCGGAGATTTCTTTTTTCATTTCACGAAGTTACGATGTATGAGCGTGTCACTCGAACTAATATGCATTTGCGCATACGCGGAGTCATTGATTTCAAGCATATGGTTGAATGGTCCCGGACATACGTGATAAGTGGAGCATAGATATACGGCTATCCATCCGTGAGGTCCTGATATGACGATAATTGGTCAAACGAGACATTTCTACGATAGGCAAAGATATGATTTGCTGTTTGACAATATAGTAATTATTCGCTTCAAACTTTCAAGCAACGGCCTATTTTGATCTGGATTAATAATAAATATCAGTTTACCATAATGTTCTGCGAGTCAAATGGCACGGTGGTCCAAGTCATGACGTGAGTGATACCGGGTTGTCAGTAGTACAAGACCTAAGACTCGACAAAGCTGCCACTGTAGTCCAGCGTCATATGTAAATGGCCACTTCGTTACACGTGAAGTAGTATCACGTCCGCTGAAATAATTTAATATAACAAGTGATCTTCGAAACTCCATAGGCATCTTGAGATCCAAGGTCTGAAGTGCATTTCCGGGTCCGTCAAATACAGGTACACGAAGCGTATACTTCGCCCAAGTTGCTGACAGTCTAGCGCCATATCATCTGGTCTCATCTTCACACTAGATTCGAGAGAAGATTGAATCTACTCATTTCATTGTTTGATCTGACAGTATCTCGAACTCATTGATCTATATAATATACTATATTTGTCTATCTGGCGTCAGGACATCATAAAGCACAATAGCGCAAACACAATATAGCAAGATCAAAGACATCATATCGAAATCGATTCAGTACAATCTGCAGCAATAGAAAAGCAGAAACATCATGACTTCAACATCTACGACGACTACAAACGGCAATAACGACAATAGAGTCAATGGCACATCCGAGACATCACGAGCCTACAACGCCATCCTATCTAAGATCCTCTCACATCCGCACGTCTGGTTTTCTTCCCCGACATCACCACATCCCCTGATAATGTCTCAATCCAAAAAAGCCAGCTCAGGTAGTAGTAGTGGTAGTGGACTACCAACCATTTCATCCCTTTCGCTCCATCCAGCTCTCGAGTCAGCATTGCACATCCTCAACGCAGATCTACCATCAGCCCACTTCCTGCTTCGACATGCTCAGAGCGATCCTGCGAACGAGATGATGTTCCTGCATGGTATATTGCATCGCGTTGAGACGGATATTACGAACACGAGGGCCTGGTACGCTAAGATTGAGGACACGGATGTCTTTCGTCATGTTTGGGGGTCTGATGAGGAAGGTTGGAAGGATTTTCTTGCGAGGTTGGAGCGATGGAGGGATAGTGTTGCGAGTAGGAAGGGGAGTAAGGGGAAGATGAATGTTAATGGGAACGGGAACGGGAATGGAAGCGGTGGGGGTATGGACGATTGGAAGAAGGAAGAGGAGGAGTTGAGGAAGTTGAGTCTTTGGGAGATTATGGAGGTTGTGAAGTATTGTGAGAGGAAGTTTGGTGTTGAGAGGGTTGATGATGCGACGGTTTGTTGGATTAAGAATGATGCGCAGACTGGGGATAAGGCTAATGCTATGTTGGTCGGAGGGGAGGGGTGGAGGGAGTTCTGAGCCTCTGGTGTGGATGGTTTGATATTGGATTAGGATGTATCACATACTCTCTGTAGGACTCGCGAGGTGAGAAGGAATGATGATGGCAAGATCTGGTGCATACTCCTCGGGCTTTTGCTGAATGGGATAGTGAGGTATTTAGCGCTTCGTGTGAATCAATGTTCGATATCGATTTGTGACTGCACGAACCTACGTGAGTTTTACTCTCGTAGTATGGAATTGCTCATTTGTCACCACTTGCTAATAGCAAAGCCTAGTTGAAGACCTGCGACCTGTACTGAACATGAGGATGATATGACCTGACAGTGACTAACGCCGTATAGTCGAGGTTGCTGATATTTTCGTGAATAAGGATACCAGTGCCTGTAACAGATCCGATCATACATCAATTATGAGCAAGTGGTCGTACGTACATATCTGAGTGAATACCTGGGTCGTGTTCTGCCGTGTTGTTGCCTGGTCACTGTCTTGTCGCTATGTCGTTGTCCACACACGTTCACTCAAAACACTTCTGGCGTGTTCTCATCAGAGTGAACACACTCGATTTTCTGAACTGTTCCAATCATTTCCTCTGCCTACTTCATATCAGCCCACTTACAGAAGCTTTGGGTATCGATTTCAGATCGATACTATCAATCAACCACGTCGATTCGACCGCTTCTCCTGTGAATTGATCTATTTGATCTCACCCCCTGTAGGGCACCTTGTTATCTGTGATATCCTCGAGAGTTGACTGACTTGACAAGCAGTGCAGACCTATCTCCACTAAACAGATCGGTCAAGATGGCCAGCGCAATGTTCTCTCATATCGCCAATCTCGGATACCAGCTCACATCAGCCATGTTCGGCAATCGATCGAAAGAAGATGACCGTCCACTTCCTCCTAAGGTCTTGACAATGAACCTACCAGCAAAGAGATCGATCTCGCAGACAGATTGTGAAGAAAATGATATGTTCAAGCTACCACCGCTCAAGACGCGCAGATTATCATGGAATAACAATATTGCGCAACGTCTAAAGCAACAGTCTCACGACAGAAAGAAGGCTCACTCCGCCTCACATCGTATCGCAGCCTCTTTCAAGTTCAGATATTTGCACAACTTCATTCAAATGGCTGTGACTTGGAAGTATGAGATGTTGGAGATCCCTGATGAACTGAAATGCTTGACATCGCGTCTCGAACCAGCCATGACAGAATCTACTACCAAATACCAATCCAGAGTGAAACAAATGACATTCTCGACTCAGTACACGCCAGCCAGAGAAGAAGCTAGTATCACCATGACGCCAACTCGAAACGAGCCACTGAAACCAATGCAACTTGATCCCATAGAAACACCACCTTCACTATCATATTCGACAAGCTCGTCAAGCAGTCAATCATCAAGAAGTCTAGAAACGTCAGTTTCAATATACAAATCAAGGGATCCCTCGCTGGAAGGTTCCAAGTTCGCAACTCCAGGCTATGAGCCACCCGTACTTGCAAAGAGCTGGGGATTGGCTGATTATCCTAAGCAGAAGCAGGAGCCAGGAGGCCGCAACACCGTCCGAATATACCTCGGCGATCAGATGCAGCCAGTAGCCGAATGGAAGCCTGAGCCTGCCTTCGCAGAGATTGACGACACAAACATGGAGGTTGAAGTTTCAAACTGTCGTCCGCAAGGCTTTACGCCGACCAAGAGCTTCGATATGGACGCAGAGACTCGTCGTCGTGAAGTAGTAAAAGTCTCATTCAACGCTGAGGCTCGCGAACGAATGGAGCGAGATATCGATGGGCGATATTATGCTCGATGGTGCCTTGAGATCATCAATGCGGGTGAGCTGCCATATGACGATTTGAGAAAAGATTCGGAACTTTTGAAGAGCCGATGGGCAACAAACAAGTGGTGAAATTGTATGGTTGATGGTGTGTGCTCGTAAACTGTCATCAAAATCAGCAGCACATGATCAAATGATGAAAGATATCCCATCAAAATTGAATGGGGATAGGAGATAATATGAAATCAACGGAAAACTTGACAGGATGCATGTTCGAATATTGATGAAAGATCGTATCCAGTGCTCAAGAGAGAGAAGTCAAGAAGAGTGAGCTACATGAGATCGAGATGACTTGCGAAGTCCAGGGTTTGAGCAAAGATAGTGACAGTGCTTTCGACTTGTGTCGGAGTTCCTTGATGCTGTCTTCAATGTCCACTGTATATAATGGAGACGTGGCAGACATGATGTGCTACTAAATAGAAATGGAAGCAATCGATATACTTCGCTTATCCTGCACCTTTCTCTTTGGTGGTTGCACGGAGGAATCTTCTCAGCATCAATGACCGTGTTGCAACAACTTCGTTGCAACTGCCTTCGTCCAAGTGGTGCAGCATGCTTCGAATGCCATGCATCGCTGATACTGCATCTCGTAGACCGGCTCCTTGATCTGTCACCACATAATGACCTGAGCTGCAGCCAAGGCACCTTCTTAGATCTGTCTTCTAAGCAACCGCTTCACCCAGCAAGGATATAGTTGATGTTTCCCACAAAGTGTTCTCAATTAGTACCGCTCCCGCCCCAAATGGTGCAATTGGTTAGCAGATGCTAAAGTGTAATCCTCCGTTAAGTTGTGGACCACCCAGTATATAGCTAGGGGCACCTGTTCACTCAGGATCATGGGAGGAAAATAGAGAAATGAAGATTCCAAAATTCCGGGCAAATAAAACTAACAAAAAATATAAGGAAGAATTGGGGAGCTAGGGGCCAAAGAAGGGTCGCGAAAAAGAATTTTTTGATGTTTTTGGATGGGTGAGGGATCGAACTTCGAGGCTGGTGTTCGTGTCTGGATTGGAGCGTTATCTAATGCAAGGTCGAGTTGATTTCGAGCTTTGGTGTCTCGAGTGTTCGTCAAATCGTAATGTCGTAGTGGAGATGGTTCATCGCAGAAGTCAAGGTATGAGTTCCGAGTTTCGTGTGCAAATCCTAGCAACCGTGACAGTTTGTAATACTAGCTAAAATCAGCATGCACATCTGTGTAAAGAAATACGAGAAGAAGCCAGGCGAGGCACGTGAGACTTCTAATTTAAGACAGAATAGGCATTCGACCGCAGCAGACTCAAGCTCAAATTCGTATATCAAGGTGGGAGATAGCTCCATAAAGTTCTGAACGTAGACCGAGAGTCTGTAAATTGAGCGGTCCGATATAGAGGTGAGCCATGTAATGAACGGCGCCATTGAGAACAGAGCAATGCTCATGGGACAGGCGAGCAACTTGCTGGATGTGCTTCCCATTCATCGTGGCACTTCGTGCAATCAAGTCTTTCCTGTACTGCCGTTGTACGTGCTACTATGACGACCAATTGTAGATTAGTAACGAGGCCTGGAATTCAGAAACAAATGGAAGCCTCAGCGCTAGGGGCGAATTCAAGCTGGAGGCGCAGCTTCACTTGACTATCGTTTCAAAGTCCGTAGCTGTACTATACGTACAAAACAGCTCTCCCATCGAACGCGAGATGGTCGCGTGTCCATGAACGTAAAAACGTGTTGCCAAGACGGAGTCCAAGTTGTACCGAGTAGTTGCTCCTTACGAGTTCTAGACCAGACCTTCCGTTGGAGGCACAACCTCATACGCAGTGTAGTACGCAGCCTAAGCCATTGCCCGTGCACCATGAATACTTCATTACAATTACCCCTTCCAGAAGTCTTCCCAAGCTCTCTTCCATTTCTTCCTGAGCCGATTCAGGAACAGGTTAACCTCAATTGGTTCCTCGTTCTCAATGTATATCACACCATAACTGATGCCTTTCCACCCGGCTACTGGAGCCTTGAGATACTCGCCACCGTTACAGCAAAAGTCGATGTTGCCTTCAGCCGCGCTGGAGGCGTTGCGCTTGATTCTTTCATCGTGGCAGCCTTGACACAAGAAGCTGTCTGTACAGCACAGACACATGTACATAGGTTCCTTCCAGGTAGTCCAACGCGTCGAATTTGGACATATGTGTCCGATTCTATCGTCTGAGCATTCAGCGGGTGTAGGTAATCGGTAGTCATCGTAGCGTGCATAATCATACGTGATATCCTCTGTACTATGTTCCATTCCATGCGGCCCCTCAAACTCTTCACTCTCTTCACCTTCGACAGACCCATCGAAGTCGCTGCTCTCTTCGCCTTCAAGGTCCTCGCTTTCATCTGGTGCTACTGAATTATAGTGGATGTTACCAAGTTGATAAAGCTGCGCAGAGCCGATGATCTCAGCCTCACGAAAGTGCCCAGGTCCTATTGCAAGAATCTTGGAGAAAGATTGCAGGGTTTTGAAGTCGTTCTCCACAAGACAGTCATGAAGATTATCCCAACAGATGTCAAAGGCTTGTTGTAATACTTTTTGATATTCTTGAAATGATCCAATTCTTTTTTGCATTCGCGCTAGTAGGATCAGATGTGGAAGCATGCTGGTAGTGCTCATCTGAACGCTTCGGACGATTGGTTTGAGCGGTAACTCCTTTGCTTCTTGAAGATATCTAAGCTTGGCGTCAGGTGTGTTGCAAGATCTAAACTGCTGGAAGATTACTTCCGAAGCCAAATTGAGCCATTCTTCGCTAAGATCAGCCGAGACATAATACCTCCTTTTAACACTGAAACTTGATTCTGTGAATGTATGATCTGATGCTTGCTTTAATATGTTCGAGGCCATTTTCAGATCTGTAATGACCATGTAAAGATAACGCGCGAGTGTAGCATACCAAATGATCCCGCGGCCGCCGAGATTCAGCGAATCCAAGATCTCAATGTAGGATTTCTGCAATTCAGCAGTTCTCTTAGCGGACACTGCGGCTGGCAGGAGGATCGAATTGGCAGTCGGTTGGTAAAGTTCCAACACAGCCGAAAGTCTTTGTATTGGTGTCAGGCCAGTGAAGAAGTCTATGAGCTGATCGTGTTTCTGCGAAAGGAATTCTATCTCTTTGGACAAGAGATTGGTGCTGTCGACGTGCCAGACAGATGGATCCACTCTCAGCTCAGTGAAGATGTTGGCAATGTCATCGTCAATTGTGTTGTCGGAGAGGAATTTTTTGTATACTTCCAGTATGTCAATTCTCTGGACAAGTGCAGTGAGTCGCATAGGAGGTGTATTGTCTGAAAGGAGTCCAAGCGCCAGATCAAGGTAACTCAAAGCCTCTTCACAATTCTTGCGCCTTAAGGCTCGTTTCTCTTCAGTGGAACTGCCACTAGCCTCCTTTTCCTCGCGAAGACCGATGAATCGACATAACTGACTAAGCTCCATGTATATCCGAGCTTTCTGACTCGCATCACTGCACTTTTCCACTGCGAGCCGCATCTCACGATGACTTACCTCCAATGCGCCACATGACTCGAGTGCTAGGGCAGTGACGAGATGTGTCGTGCTTGTGAGAGGATCTTGCCATGACCTTCGCAATACGTAGACTTGCTTCGCTTCATCCATCCTTCTACCCCAGGCACGGGTCTCATCGGGAAAGATCCAGTTTGTCCAATATTCTTCTGCAGCCGATACTGTAGTATCAAGGTCGGGTATCTAAGGAGAACCAAGTCAGATCAGATCTCAAGCATAGAGACTAACTTACATGTTTGGAAACTTGTAGAACATTGGAGTAGGCAAAGTGTAGATCAGCATAAGTGGTCGAGCTGTTCAGCCAGTTTTGCATGTAAGCCTCAAAGAGCGGTATGAAAGCGTGATCATGCGAGTCTTTCCAGTAGGATGCTGTTTGGATGTACGTTTGCCTTGCTGGCTCATATGAGATGGTGTCAACTTCTCGAACGAATTTCGCCCAACGTTGCCACGTTTGGTAGAACGTTTCAAAGCCAGCTTCATCAGGCATAGCAGATTCTCTCTTGACAAGATCCCTAAAATAGTGTACGTCCCGACTTTTGCAGGCGGCAGCAAACCCGTAGCGGTTGCTCAAAAGATTGAAGAATGCATCACAGACTTCCATATTTTCAGAAATGTCGTGTCTATCACAGTCTATGTTCTGCCAATGGCGCAGACAATAATTTGCAGCATATTCTTTAAGTTTCTGGTCGCCACTCGACGTGTTCGTGCCAGTCTCATCGCCCTGTCGACGTCCGAGGATATCACAACAAACCAGGAATATCGTTCGGTGATTAGCTGAAGCTGTGTGCACAGGCCCACGTACGCTTTGACGCCCCCAGGATGCAATGTCTATATTCCGGAGGAGCTTCTTCATTGACTGATCACGAAGAGAAACCAGCAAATCACCATCGTCGTGCGCACTCTCGACGAGTGTTGGATCTTTTGATCTCCTCTTCCGGTATAGATATCTGGATGCCTCAGATGTCTTCGTCGTTGGACCGATCTGCAGGATCCGACCAAACGCGTATTCAATCTCTTCCTCCACTCTGATGAATTCATCTTGACTCGAGATTTGTGCCAGCCGATTTGCTTGATCAAGATCTAGCAAATCGAAAGAGTATGCAAGCCAGATCAAGAGCAGCTGTACTGGTGCTTCCAGATCATAGGGAAGGTATCTCTTGCATTTTCTAATAATTCCCTCGAATAGAGCACCTGTGTTCTCGGCCAGGCCAGCCTGTATTTCTCGGACAATAGCACCTTCTCGTCCAATGCCACTGAGGTACTTGAGCGCAAAGTCAACATACAGTAATGTGTTAGCTTTTTCCTGTAAGTAATCTGTGATCTTTTGTTGCGTCTTGGGTCGTAAGTGAGCTAGGCTACCTTGTGGGTTATCCTTGACCTGAAACTCATTGACAACGAGCAACTCGATGTCTGGAAGCACATTGTCTTTGCTCACAGTCAAAACTGACAAGTTAGATAACCTGCGAAATTGTGATTGCAATGGAGATTCCGAGGCCTCCAATGATGTGGATCGTTCAGTAGCCAATACTTTGACATTCAGTGCGGACTCATTGATATCATTTAGCATTGCTATAAGTTGGCTATCAGTTGCGTGAGCTTCGAGCTCGTTCACGTTGTCAATAATGACGTGCAGATGATATTTGGAACCCTTGCCAAACAAATCCATAACCAGCTCTTCCCAGTAGACGTCCGGTCCTTGAACGTAAGCAAGCATTTGGCCAAGGTAATCTCGTAGATCGGGATTCTGATGAGAAATCTGTAGCACGACCGAGTTGATGAACGAAACGAAAGTCTGCAAATTATTGGTATTAGCATCGCAGAAGAAATATGTGACCACCGAAAGGCGCTCCGGATCCGTTTCAGCAGCTTGGCGCAGGTGATTGTAAGCTGCAGCCGCCAAATAAGTTTTCCCAATGCCAGGTGCTCCTTGAACAAGAAGAAAATTGGTGTTAGATGAACTAAGCCATGACTTCCAAATCGGCATCTGAAACAGCCATTCTCCAGTTCCTTTGACTCTTGTCGCATTTATCTTTCGGATTCTGGCATCATTCTCTATGTTGGCTTGGATTGCTGTAGCTACATTGTTCAAGTTATTCATTGACTGTTGAATGAGTGAAGCAGCCGAATTGCTCTGACTCTGCTTCATCAAAGCAAGAATAGCTTTCACATCGGCACCGACAGTGTCTACCCGCTCTATGGTAGCTGCCTGACTCTGCGTGATACTTTCCAGTAGTTGAGTTTGTTCCCGAACTAATTTTTCTTGCATAAGTTGGTTCTCAATCAGTTCCTCTTGCATAAGTTGCAAACCTTCGGTGTTTGCGAGAATTGCCATATTAGTCGTGGACTCTAAAGTCTTCATGTTTTTGTCCATTTGTGCACGAGAACTGCTCAGATCGGCGTCTTGACCCTTGAGAGAGTTGATTATCCATGTCTTCAGCCGACCTTTGGAGATGAACTTGGTGGCAACGGCACACATCGCAAGAAAGGATGTGAATACGTCCATGAGACATGCCTGATAAGGTCTGTATTCTGGCAGTCTTCCTTCGAGAATGGTAACTCTTTGCAGGAAGCTGTTCATGTCTTCAAAAAAGGCCGTCACCGTATTGTAATCAGCTGACTGGCCTTTGCATGCATTCAGCACGAATGTCATTGCAGTACTTATAGCGGCAGCAGGTGGAAAAGCAGGGACAGCTGCGGCAAGCAACTTTTGTGTTCCCTTTTCGATATAGTCAATATTTTGCATGAACAGCCGTCGGATCTTGTCAAGCTGCTTTCCATCGTGGCGCCACTTGCTGAAGGTTTCCTTCTGACCTAGACCATATTGCAGCATCTCATCTGCAGTTTTGAAGTTCCCCTTTTTCAATGGTATCCCGGAAACTCTCTCGTAATCCTTCAGAGCATCATTCCAGAGATCCTTGATGTCCCGCTTGTCTGTCTGTATAGCGAACTTGGTTGAAATCCCCGATGATGGATCTATGTTGCTAGCCATGGTGGAGGTAGCAAAAAGGCGATCACCCACGGCAACCTGGACTTCGTGATAGTACAGAGGTGTCTTCAGTCTTCGAATCCCTGACTAAGATCTGTTTTGATACACACTTGTGTTTGAAGACGCTTGATGTGAGATAATGATCTGTTGAGCATGGTCTAACGACGAATCGAAGTGGGTAGTTTGCTCGTATATAAATTCATTGATGGGTGAGTTTTGAGCCGCATCTTTACACGGCTTGCGTCTGCAGCTCATGAGTTCAGCTCATGCAAGATGCCCAGAACGGCATAGTGATGCCTCAAAGCTATGTCTGAGAACCATTGCGTCTCTATACAGATAGGAAGCATGATGTCCTTCATCTTGTATGTATCATTCCCTAGCACTACTTCGACACCTGTTTTGAAAGTGCAGCAGCAAGTCATCTGGCCAAGATTGTCAAGCCTACATGTGTAAAACTTGCAAACGTCCTTACCCAACATACCAATCTGTACATACTAGCCTGAGAGTTGGGAAACAACTATTGGATAGCGTTGTAAGGTTTGTTGGACTGAGTCGATGCTGAGATGTCAGTCTGACTCGTCCTTGGCCGCCAAGAAGCGCCGCATCCAGGTCGATTTGAGCTGAGGTCTCGCAGCCAATTTGCATAAACGCATCCTACATCACGACAACAACTTCTCATTGACCGCCTTACTGATTCAGCGGCTTGCATAAGGTTCTGACAGTAGTTGCAGGTCTATAATGAGATCTTGCTATATTGCGTGCCTCGGGGTTACCGCTGCAGGCTTGGAAAAAGAGTATTTCCCCGCCTGCATTCCAGAGTCTGAACGAGATCTGGACTGTGTCGTTCGCGTAATAGCTGCATCCTATCGAAAGCTGAGACCTCAGCTCATGCACCTCGTGCGCATCGCTAAGGTCATGTAACGTTGATGCCAGACTTTACCAACATTTATGTGCAGATTGTGGCTTGTGTTAAGAATGTGTATTGCGTTGCGTACTTCACCATCTTCATGCAGATGAGCTGCGGCGTGTACCCCCAGGCGTGACGCATCGTGTATTCAGCTACGACTTGCAAACGAGTACTCAAAGACATGACACCTCTTTATTGAGACTCACTGCTTCCTTGATTCTTCCAAATACCGAGCCTTTTTATCAACTTATATTTGAGATAGGGCAGTCGTCAAGACTTGCCGAGGTGTAGATTCATCTCAATATGGACAGCATCCCTATAGAATACACTGAACTCAGGGAGAGCAATGATATTGTGGAACTAATCAAAGGATGGATGAGTTCGAAAAGATATGATATTGTTGATGCCTGAAAGCCAAAAGATGGCTGGGAAGCATGGGCCCAAGTTGAGCTTGCCATGGTGTTCCAAAGAGAGTTATTTAAGGGCGAGATTGGGGAGTCGATCGTGACCACACGCGAGGACTATATCTATGATGCTCGACCAAGTCCTATACCCAAGAAGGAAGATGTCAAAAGGGATCCCAATGAGGACAGGGGACCAGAAAAGATAAGATACATCGAGGAGAAGTGCAACATTTTGTTTTCCACAAACCGGTTCTCACAAATGAACAAAACCGTTCCTGAACCATTCTTCAACGGAGTGGAACTCAAATGCGAGGGCTATTACAACACTGGACTCGTGGCCGCTGTGAAAGAGGACATGGAGATGGTGTATATTCCTACGATCAAGCAGGAATATCAACCGTGTCCAATGTGGTCCCTTGCCATCAGTATGAGCAGCGATGCGGAGGGCAAATTGGACAAGATCAAAGATGCTGGCAAGATCACACTTTATAAAAAAGGACTCACGGTCTCTCTTACTAAGTTCCCCATCTGCAGCGGCAAGACGAAGGTGCCTGATCGTGCTGATAATAAAATGCCACTGAAGGACGAGACGTACAAAATGTGCTTGTGGCAGGTGACCTTACAACGTGCGTAGTGATCATATTCAAGGCACACACACGCATTACTCGCAAACTCTCAGCTTAACGTATTGAACGACATACCCATCAGCCGGGTACAATCGTAGGATGAGCTGCTCATTCAAGTCTTGCTGCTTAGCTGAGGTTGTGCATGTTCTTCCATGGAAATTTCAATCGCATATACCATCCTAAGACCTCATCCCAGAAGTTTTGATGCTGAGTGTTTCCTCGTCTTCGGGACAGTATTGAGCGTTTTGTAATACCAGCACTACTGTAGTATTTGCACCATTGTCCGTACGCAGCAAATTGCCAAGATATGGGACCTAGATTCTCCAATCCTGTCAACTGATCTAATCTTAGATTAGATGTTGGAGAAGATCTATTGAATCATGACTGCGGCCATTGACGACAAACATTCTACGTGAAGAAGCAGATGCATACAGACTTGTGCACAGTCAGACATTGAACTGGCATCAAAGTAAAGGAGATCTAAAGCACCGATTTCAAGATGGGGCCGAAGTCACTTTCACAGATCATTTCTGGTCTACTGCTTTGCAGCAGCGTCTACAGTGCACCCACCCATGATCTCGCAGACAACATGCAAGCATCGATCCGACTATACGAGAACACCGATCAAACAGATTTGACAGCTCAGACGATACCGACACGATACCAGTCCACCGTTCTAGCACGCCGCATGCTCGCTCTCTCAACCGAGGGTTACATAACAACCAACTTCCCCCATCATCCTTCCTCGGATCGAATACCTCACGCGGCTTACGATACCCCGATCGCTCTCCCAGATTACATAGCGTCATGCGAAGAAGAGACGGGTAATCCAACGATTCTAGCGCTGACCATAAGCACGTTTTATCAGAATGTAATGGCTGGCTCCAATGTTTCTCTTGCTGTCAGTTGGTGGGACGAATACTCCAAGATCGCACACAAGGAGCCATGGTCGAAGGCAAATCTGCCACGACTCAGCGTCCTCGGGTATATAGAAGATATAGCGCCGGCGCGTGTCCAGGAGCTTGATATTGCGAAGTGTTTTACTTCTGCGCACACGGATAGTGTGTTGTGGTTGCCGGGAAGCAAGACAAGTCCACATACTGGTAGATGGATGAGACTTGTGGTTGAGGAAATATATTGGCTTGGTGGCTTTGGTAATTTGAATTATATCGGTTGGTTGGATCCTGAGGAATGGAGGAGTGTCACTGTGTCGGAATGGAAGAATGCTAGGTTGCCTGGAGAGGTTTGACTGATGTCCCAGCCCAAAATCGTCGATATTCGTAGCCACAATGACAGATGCATCATAGTTTGATACCGGAATGTCGGATTTGTCCGAACTTCGTTAATACCAAGAGAACCCTACGGTCGCAAGTATATGATGCGTGACGTGCCGACAGAGTATACCCCATGCAATGCCATGTTACCAGTGATTGCTTTTCAATCTGCCGTTGTAGCCTGCTTGAGGACCTTTGTGAGTAGACCAGCCGCTCGTCCCAGTTCACCACCTTCTTGTCTAGCTGCTTCAATGCCGACAAGCACAGATGGACGGAAACGATCGTTGAAAATCTGCAATCGATCCTCTCGATCTTCTAAGATTTGGTTGTCATCAGCTTTAGGCTGACCAAACAGGTTCAGATGCATGTAGGCGTTACTTCTATCGGGTACTCGATGACTGTTGACCTGCCATAAGGGGAACCAAGTTGACGTCGAACTCAGTCCGTCATCATGTTCTTCTCCGTCCTGCACGAGGCCAACCCTGAGAAATTGCTCTAAAGTTTGCATGACTTGCATTATAGCCTTAGTCTCACTACCAAATGACGCTTTAGCTGATGACCACTTGTTGGCGTCATCTAGTAATCTCCATCCAAGAAGTGTAACAAACGACTCCAGAGTTTTATGCCAGCCACCTGGACACGAGACTAATTGATCACCAGCTGCTTGTGTCAACCAAGAAAGCACTTCAATAGCAGACTTGCGAATGTCTCGAGAGAGATGAGTCATGCCAGCACGCACGAATGGCAGGATCTTGGAGACATGGTCACGTACGTCTTCTTGTTGTAGACTCTGTAACATCTTCAGCAGCTGTGTCCGTACTCCGAGACTGCCATCGAGAATCAGAGGACAGACACGATCAAGCAAAGTACCAGCAGGCTGAGGTAAAGCAGTATTTACTGGCCTATTTGAGATGAATGTCGTTAGGTAAGCAAGTGATTCTTTCCTTTGACTGTCGGTCCTCGATGTGAGGAGCGATACTTGATGCTGGAATTGGTGGTCATGGCTGGGCGCTGATACATTCAGGGATTGCTGGTTCAGGACAATAGCTGTACTTGATGTGAGAGTCCCATACAGTAGAATACTTAAAGAACAAACCTTTTGAACGAAAGCTGGTATTTGTTTGGTTTGCTGGCTTTGCCTTGGCCTTGCCGACTTTCAATTTCACCTTCTGTGATATTGTTAGACAGCGCCGGCGAGAATTGAATTTCACAATACCTGAAAGTCCTGTTTCTTTTCTCGCTTCTTCTTAGCACTAGATCCCATGTTGAATCCGTCAAGATTCGTAGTTTGAGTCCTTGCTGTGAAGATGCGTTGCTCGATATGTAAGCGGAGAATGTTTAGCAAAGAAAAGTTCCAATCTGATAATTGTCCCCGAGATGATCTGCGTACCATTCGTAACGGGCCGAACCGACGAGGCGTTTAACAGTGTTATTCCATCGAGAAGCCCTGCGTTTGTTTAGAATTTATCTCCATTGAGCAACGCGCATCCTACTCGAGTGTAATTTGAGGTGCACCGTACCTTTGTATCACGCGACTGTCTATGACAAAAGTACTGGTCGTCCACGTGCTTTAACAACAATTCAGGAAAGAGTCGGCATTCTTGTCGGTCCGTTGTGATACAGAGAGCTTTACATATCGGTTGCTTGCGCTGGGCCTGCCGGGTCATATCGACCTATTTGCTTACGGTTTTGGAACCGTCATTCAAGCGCGATCACAGGTTTCTCCTTTGTCGGTGAATATCAAGGAGGATTATGTCATTCTCAGGAAGGGTAATCATTACATCTACATTATGTCTATAAATATTGACTAGATCCCATAGCAGATCCATGACTCGACCGCCATTGATGGCATCCTTCGAGGTCTAACGAATCGACCAAATGTACAGTCGACGCTGATACTGTCACGTAACGATGGATCTATCATTCGAGCGACAGGATTTAAAGATGCTCAAGACAGCTCAATCTTGAGCCGACAACCCTACGCTGCAGTCGAGACACCTACAAGCGCTCGCTCAGAGCAGGACAAGAGCCATGCGAATTTGGGTTCACCGAGTTCTGGTGGAAAGAGTGTTGTCATGACACAGGCTGAACAACTGGCAAACCACATTCATACATTTGTTACAGTCTCCGCGGTCCTTGCTGGGAGTATGTCTGGATCTGGGTCAACGGTGGAGCCATCTCATGGCCGGACGACAGATAACGCCCCCCAGATGGAAGGAGAGAAGAAAGGAGAACTACACACTGGTCTTGCAGCGGATCAGGATGTACAACTCCTGCGTATGAGAACCAGGAAACAGGAGATAATTATCTTTCCAGATCCAAATTACCTGTGCTGCGTCATTCAGAATATCGGTAAAGGTGTGACATGATCTTTCGAAGTCGGAAATACCACGCACGCACTGATCTTGATTTACGAGGCAGACTGGACGCAAAGGTCGAACCTTTTGGCTGAATTGACAACGGACAGCGCATGCACGCGATGAGCAAACAGTCACGTATACACCAACCAATGATTGAAATTGAGAGATCAGATTTCGCACGCCATGTGGCCTCTGCACATTTTAGGTAGCAGACACGCCCATCAGAAGCAGATCGCCATGCGGGAGACAATCTGATAAGCATCAAGCAACCTCCTTCGGATCCTGGGATACGAGCGTCACTTATCCGGCCATATCGCAAGCACAGGCTTGAGAGTTATCGCCCTTTATCATACCTGTAGCAGGCTGTCCAGCCTATCTACGGACCTGTCCGTCATTTTGAGAGTTCCTTGAGATGAGATAGCCCATATCTATCACCTTACTGGCACCTTCGATGACGCCTTATCAGTAGCGGGCCTCCAAACGCATCTATATATTTGGCATTTCCCTCTCATTCCACATTCGCCTGTATGTTCAGAATTGTTATCCAATTTCGTGCAAGGGAAAAAAGGAATTCAAAAGCGACAAAACCTGTCTGAAAGTATGTGGGAGAGCTTCAACCAGACATGAGAAGATTACTGCGGAATGATCTTCAAACTTCTACGGTCGTACAAGCAAGAGGGTTACTGAGCATGACAGTACCAACGTGGATCTGACTCGACAATAGTCACACGAACACGCAGCCACAAGAAACAGATGGCTGCTTCCAGACTCTCTCAATCACATGCAAGATCAGGGACATCAAATGTCTGAAGTGAGAAGCATAGTCATGCAAGGTAATTACTTTTTGTTGGCCATGGGTGGATATTCCTTGTCTAGCGTGGGGTATGTGGCTGGCTCCTGTGGTTTGCAAAAGTGCAACTTGGGCCATTCAACAAGACCATCGAAATGATGGCCCCTTATTCTCAACGTGTGCTGGCTAAAATTACCGATACTGATTTTGAATATTGACGCTCTACTGGACAAGAAAATCGAATGGATACTAGTGAGCAAACTCAAGCAACTTCATATGTTTATGGAAAAGGCCCGAGAGAGATCGACAAGCAACCACACAGGAAGCTAACGGGACAGCGACAGCGCCAAGAATGTGAGGCAGCAAGCTAGACGGCCAGCCCAGGTCAGTGAAACATCAACATTGGGGGCTTTCATCCTCGTATGTTGGTTCGAATAACCGATTGTCCTGACCATCTCTCGGTCCATCGCTACACGGCCTACACATGGTGCATTCGGGTGAAAAGGAAGGCACACACGTCTCGAGGTGTCATGGTTTGGTGGAGCAGACCTAGCATACAAACATAATATCAATTCAAATCTTGAACCTTCATACAACATCTGAATTCATGGAGCTTTGGATCGTGACAAGAACCAGCACCCATTTCGCATTGCTTCGATCCCGAGGCCAGGCGACTGGAATCAGCTAGACGCCGGACATATTTCCGTCGAATGTACCATAAAGTCGTTTTCCAAATCTAGCATGGTTTAGAGTTTCACTCGTGCTGTGATGCTCACCACCATTACCGGCACTGTTCGCCTTGGTCGAATTAACATCGAGATTGTGCTGCACTCAAGTATAGGTACGTGACTACATGACTGCCTTGTACAATTGCCATGCAATTCCATCTCTGATAGTCGTAGGCATAACTTCATGCTGCTACAGTGCTATTGATCTAAATTCTTGAATAACAACTGCTCTTCATTATCAGCAATTGGTCAGATGACAATTCCATAGCTTCAGCCGCATCCGTAGGTAGCGCAAGTCGGACATCTCAAGTGGATGCACGAGAGTTTGTACATCTTTGTGCAGCTGAGGGCGTCCTCTTTCAATGGCGATCGACCTAAGTTGGAGGATGAGTAATCTCTCGACTCGCTCATCCTTTAGCAAACTCGAAAGATCAGGGGCCAGCTGCGCTGAGATGTATACAACGCCGTCCATGCTTCGCCATCCGTCACCTCGTGCCGACTTGAGATCGCGTCAGCACGACTCGTGTAGGCATATCCGGACGCACGGGAAAGAAGACCAGCAGCCGTTGTAGAACAGTGATAGGTCTGCCACGAGGTCATCGAGTGCGCGGATGTTTACCGGGATCAATAAAGTTTGGAGGTCACACATCAGCCCCAGATCACGATCAATCTGACGTCTCTATGCATATTCTACAGTATAGTGCGGTGCCTTGCTTGCTTCATTCAGCTCGGCTGCACGATGGTCGGCAAAGGCAGTCTTGTCGGGAGACGGTAAAGGTCACAAGAGCGGCAACAGCCTTCGTCAGCTGAAGCGAGGACCTGTCATTCACCCATTCGTTGTACCAAGCCTCGACATCATCGTCTACGTATACTATGTATTGATGATCAAGTGGCCTCGGTCGCCAGAAACCCGACAGAACCAAGTCGATCAAGAGACGGCAATTCTCAAGCTATCATTCAATATACATCCTCAAGCGTCTGTGGTACCGTCCGGCGATATGACTGCTTTTGGGCCGGTACCAGAGTAATCAGACTTCCACATATCTAGATCAAAGTCTAAGGTAAAGGCTTCAAGTAAAATCAGTCGAGCCTATTGATGTGACGAAGACCGAACGCTTCCACTCTACTGCACCACTGTGGCGGCCCATAACTTGCCACGTCTCCACCACTTCACACGTAGCTCAACGATCTGCGCCCAGTGTTCTGCATGGTTCCAACCCTGGATGGCGAATTACAGTTATACAAGTCGGCGATGTTGCTTATTTATGCCGTGTGAATGGAGTACCTAGGTACTTGTAATCCATCCATCAGCTCCACGGTCGACATATACCTTTACTGGGCATCGGTATACACACAATTTCCTTCCCAGTACATGTATGTACCACCGGTTCGTTCCAGACCTCTGGGCGGACATAAAGTCGTGCGACCTACTGCACACACGACCGTGTTATGGCACATTGAATGATGACGAATTGTGAAGCTACGATTCATGTCCGTCCGGGCACAGATGATCAACTTGACTAGACCTGACAAGACTCTTGAGTACTTTGGACTACTATACCACCCAGCCGGTTGAATGCACTCCTTTGGTCCGTTGAGGTTGATGTTTACCCGGACCTAGCAGATACTCCCGCTTGTACTGGCCATACGACCACTTGCCATTCGAAAGCAGATGGGATCATCATTTCCCAGAAATTTGGGACCCCTGAGACCCCACGAGCTCCACTCCAGTGTGAGAGAACCACTATGGATAATGTACAAGGGACCGGTGAGAATGTTGGCCATCCACCACGTCCATATATTATTGTGGTCCATGAGGCAGGACGGTGATGTGATTTTGGCGAAATGAGAGTACGGATGGGTTAATAACGGCAGTGTTGACGGGTTTCAAGACATGGCGTGGCTGGTGGGTGCTCCAGTAGCTTCTCGAGATTAGGTGCAGTAGCTCGAAATCTGGCCTCGGGATTTCCTCGTTCGGTCACGCCAGGCGATCTGATTGGAAGCAACCATTGGAGCGAGTCGTCAGGCTTGGTTCAGCATGGTGGTTTAGGGCGTGCGTCGACGCCCTCAAAGGGTCATACCGTCGCAACTTCCATGCATGTATACGGCAGCATCGAGTAGAAGATCTGTGGAAGACAGGGTTAGAGATGTTCGGCCCAGCATTCCCCTTCTCTCTCGTGCCCACGATCCGCCTCCTGCCGTGTGATTTCGCTGTTGCTAGTACTGCTCTTCCTCGTCTGCCACCACTAGAGCGTTTGACAGCAGTATTACACTGACGGTGGAAGCAACCTGGCATGGCAACACTGCGCCATTCCCGGCCAGACCTGAGTCTTCTAACTGGTTGACAAAGTCAACGACAGTGCCCTCCCCAATCCCAATCGAAGACGGCGCAGCTATTTGCCGCGCTGGTCGGCTGCTTCAACGAACTCGAGCACTCGTCCACTTTTTCTCACGCTCATCCTTTAGACTTTGAACTTTTTTCCCACTCCCGCTTATTTTCGCACCCTGCTATTCCCGCTTCTCGACTCGACTCGTCTCGATTCCACCACACGCATGTGTCTGGTCTGCGCTCATCCTCGTCCTGCATTTCTCTCAGAGTCGGACTACCACCAGTTGGCACTGTCCAGCACCGTACCGCCACCGCTACTGGTACTTCATAGCTCGTTTTGTCACAGGCGCAACAATAGTGGTGGACTGTGGTCTCGTAGCTTAACCCACTAGCCTCTCGTATCCCCCATCACTGACTGACTGACTGTCTTGTTGCCGTCGTCTGGGTCTGGTCTAGCATTGGCGTACTCAGTAAACTTCCTGTACGTCTATCCGTGCCTACGATGACCACTATGGACAGTGATGGTCCCTTGTTCGTACCCATCGCCCATCAGTTCGCCCAGTGTACTGAAACTATACGACTGCACCTATATCGGTAAACTTGCGCCCATCTTCCCCCCCATCTCAAATCTGCATCGCTTCGGCTTTTCGCTCCCGTCTACACTTGCTCTCGAACACCGGTTGGCTCATGCACTACGAGCTAGTCATCTTACCATTTTCCGATCCTTCTACTACCGTCTCGTCTGCATCTCGTCTCACCCTCTGCCACTAAGAGTGATGACATTAGTTGCTTGATGTTCTGTCTCCTACAACAACCCTTTTGAGATCCGGTTCATGTCCTCAATCTCTTCGTGCACGTGGATATAGTGTTCAATGCTATGACAAGCCTCGAGTACGGCGAACGTGGGGAGATCGCTGCATTGCGATCAAATCCCGCCATGAACTCCTCCAGCAGCAACAACCTACACAATACCAGTAGTCACCGTTCACCCCACCACTTGATCTCTCAGAACGCTTTACGACCTAAGCAATTCGCACAGAACCCATCTCGACCCTCACGCGAGTCAACCTCGACCTTCTCCTTCGCCCAGAACGATTCTCAGGACGAGCAACTGCCGCAACAATTCGAGTCGGATCATTTGGATTTGCCCACACCCGAGCACATTCCGTCAACATCCCTACTTCGTGATACCGTCTTTCCTGATTGGAAAGATGCTTCGACGGCAGATGCCTTGGAAAGTCCAGAAGAAATGCAGAAGAAAGATCCACTGGGAACGCAGATATGGAAGCTGTATAGCAGGACGAAAACACGGCTGCCAAATCAGGAACGAATGGAAAATCTGACATGGCGTATGATGGCTATGAATCTCAGAAGAAGGGAGCAGAATAGAGAATTGTATGTGCCCAATTGATGAACTTTCCAGACCGAGTCTGCATCTAACTTGCTTTTGAAGCGCAATTCAGAGAACTTCGCAGCCACAACCTCGAGCCACGAGTGGCCTGACTCAGCAGCTTCGGATGTCAGTTGACAAGTCGGCCGATCAGTCAGCAGATTCGATGAACCTGGACGACTTCATACAACCCAATTCAGTGGCGTCACCTGCTGGTGTCACATCTCCTCCATCGGTAGAGAATATTGGGTCCACCACAGTTACACGAGGCTTTGGAATCCCTATAAAGACAAAGGCAAAGTCACACCGACAGACCACACACGGACTGCCGGCTGCGTCTATGCCGAAGTCGTATGTGGCTCTCAACCGACTGGGCGGTGAATTTGACTACGTACAAAAGCGTGTCCGCAAGACAAGCATTGACGAACGAAGAGTAAGTCAGATACGAAACAAATGGACCACCAGTACTGACATAGCACTGTAGAATCGTAAGCGACCTGCAGAATTCTCTCCTCAAGTGCAAGCACAGAATGTGACGGGAGCCACGAATGGCGCAGACAGTGACTCTGGCATGCCAGATTATGCTCTCGATCAGATGCAGCAGCAATATGCCAATAATAATCAACAAGTCTCACTGAGTCTCGACACGTTCAATATCAGCGATGATCCCATTCTTACATCAGCCGGTCCATTTCAGCAGAATTTCACTTTCTCACCGACGGGATCTCCCATGGTCACCAATGGCGCTTTCTCCGCCTTCAATTCCAACTCGATCGCTTCGTCTTTGAACTCTGCGGCGGAATACTATTCACCTCCTCAATCTGGTTATCCATCTGCCGTGTCCACCCCACAGCCTATGTACGAGCGAGACAACTCGTATTACTTCGAACAACCATCCCTAGATTTGAGACAAGCGCGAGGAATTCCAACGTATCAACAACAAAGATCCGAACATCTGAGTGCTCCGATGTCAAACCCATACTCAGCAGGCGAGCAGATGTTCGGGTCTATGATGGGTCAATCAATGAATGGTAATTTCAACATGCAACAACATGTTGATCCCAACAGTGTGCTCGTACCAGAGTTTGGACGACGTGTCTCTCCTGGCGTCTCGATGGGTGGGCATGACAACATGTTCCAGTTTGGAGCGGATTCGGATAACGAGGACGATGATGAAACTATGATGGATCGTTCGATTATGATGCAGAATGATTTTTCACAGGTTGGAGACCCAACTTTGGATCTCAACTCGGGTCTACAGTGGGATCCAAATACGACAGATTTCCATGGCATTCACCGTGGACTTGGCGAAGGAAAACAAGTGCGAATTGGCGGTACTGAAATGGTAGGCTCGCCGGGAGAATGGACATCAAGCCTGTTAAGCCGAACCCACGGGTCTGCAGCATCGATAAGCGACATTCGCAATCGAGACTCGGATATTCGAAGGCAAAAGATGCCACGGACGACATCAACTCCAGCCTTGGGAAACAACCACTATTCAAACATTAATTCTCCAGCAGAGTCGGGATTTTCGAGTCGAGCACCTTCGAGACCTGGAAGTCCAGGACCTAAGAATCAGGATCCCAATGGTGCCCCTACTACTTGCACCAATTGTTTCACTCAAACAACTCCGCTCTGGCGTCGAAACCCAGAAGGACAGCCTCTGTGCAACGCCTGTGGACTTTTCCTGAAACTTCACGGCGTGGTTAGACCGCTGTCTTTGAAGACGGACGTGATCAAGAAACGCAATCGTGGTAGCGGTAATTCTGTACAGATCTCTACTCGTGCTTCTAAGAAGAGTTCACGCAAGAATTCTGTGCAACAAACTCCAGTAACGACACCAACATCTGGTAACGGATTGAGTGAGAATAATTCGCATTCCCCTGGTTCCGCACAAGGCTCAACCAATTCTGGATCAGCTGTTACTCCTCCGTCAGCGTTCATCACTACAGGCGGGAAACCTGGAGTTGTACCTATAGCTGCAGCACCTCCCAAGCCGCCACTACAGGCCGTGTCATCCGCCAGTCGACCACTTCAAGTCACACCAAAGCGGCAACGACGACAGTCTAGAGCATCTACGAACAATCTGCCTACGATCTCAGCTGGTCAGATCTCGGGCGACGGTGAATTACAAGATTTGGACGGTGTTATGCCCAGCCGAACTGCGCAAGCACCTGTCACGAGAACAAGAAACAACACTCTTAATGCCACAGCCGGTGCTACAACGATGGCATCTTTGGTTCAAGGCGGCAACATACTCGGCAATGCCGGTAATCACCCTGTCGGTAGTCAAGAATGGGAATGGCTTACTATGAGTCTGTAAGCTTTGAAAGCTAATTCGTACGAGCAGTTTCAGCAACAATGGAATCAACTTCGTTCAATAGCAATATACTATGGAACTTGTATCGAATCACAATTCCAAGAGATGTGGAGACGCAGTACTACGGCATTACCAGCTTCCAACAATACACGTCCCACGAAAGTTTACTCGTTACGTGGCGGCAACCCTGGCGGATGAGATACATAACGCTCTCTTTTGAAGAAGGTATGAAATAGGAGGAAATTTTTGGGTTACATGCTTTGTGATTACTTTTTATGAATATGATATCACCGCGTCTGCTTGGACATTGGGACCAGCAGAAGTGCGCATTTGCTTTTTATTTTATAGAGGGAATCTGGTGTGTGTGTGTGGGGTTCAAACATGTGTGAGCATTTACTCTCTGACATATTGAATAATGTCTGGAACATATGATGAGCACGGCTACTTTCCTAGCTGAAGGGAAGCTTGACGAAGGCACGAGGATATCTGTATCGAATGGTATGTGTAGGAAATTTACACATGCAATTTGTGATGAGGAGAGAGATAGATACCTTGATCATGCTGTGTCACCACCAACTACTGGCAAGACATGCATAATTTCGGTAATGATCCAGCGCTTGTTTCGTTGAAGGATACTAGGATAGACTTATGTACAGTGAGATCATGCCCGACGACTTGAGACCTTTGAATTTTCCCTTTCTCTCGTGAATAGACCAATTGACCAAATCAATACACCAATTCCATTACTATTTGACTCTATTTTACGATATTGAGATGTTTTGTTTCGTGTTATGAAAACCTGTTCAGTGGATATTATTGGACTTCTTGACGGTAATTATTGTTGTAGTACAAGCATACAGCATGCAGCATACAGCATACAGCATACAGCATACAGCATACAACGCAGCCAAGGATGATATTATTATTATTTCTGTTGTTGTTGTTGTTGACACAGCATTACAGTCCAAGTTTCCTTACAGTACATTAAAGGTGTATTGTTCGATATTACATTACTTTACCCTACCCTCTGGAGCGGACGCTGTCGAATATTTTTTGATTTTGTTTTACTGTAGTCACGACATATCATTACTGCTGTAACGATTTATGGTTTGTGGGATTATTTACGAGACAGCACAACACAGTACGATACAGGTCGAGAGCGATTCAATTCTTTTTTTTTTTTTGAAATGGAATGGATTCTTCGTCCGTGTCTATGCCGCTGTCATTTGTGGTTCGATTCATTATTGTTCGACTCATTATTATTCGATCTTGGAGCGGTGATTGTGGATTATAGCTTTAGATTTGGATGTAGGTGTAGATGTAGCTTATGGTAGTGGTACTGTAGTAGTGGAACGACGCTTCGGGCGCATTCGGAGGGCAGATGGACACCCAGGTTCCTTAGTCAGTCTGTCGGTCGGTTAGTCGGTAAGTCTGGGAATACATCGTTGTCTTTGTGGTGGTTGTTGTTGTTGTTGTTGTCATCGTCCTTCTCTTTTCTTCACATGGAAATGAACGCATATTATCACCAATACTGTTACTGCTATTGCTACTACTGTACACGCACGTGTCATTGACGTTGTTATTGTGGGTTCGAATTAGTGAGTGAGCGAGTGAGTGAGTTGAGTAAGATATGAGCACAAGACACCACCACTATTTACCACCACCACCGCTACCGCCACTGCTGCTGCCACTGCTGTTCAATACTATCCGTCCACTTACCACACCGCTTGGCTTACGAAAGGGCAAGAATGTAAGGGTTTGGGCAGGGGTGGATTTCGGACCGAAAAAATTGGATTCTGACTATTATAGTACTGTACTACTACTCACTAATACTGGACTGGACCGAATTACTTGTGCTCTTGAAGTCGGGATTGGGGTTGGGGTTTGACATGTGCTCTTTTGTTGTACTCGTACTAATTGTATGTGTACGTTGTTAGCACGTATGTTGTGCGTTGAGGTGAAATGAGGCTTTACTCTCATTGTTACATTCTCAGACTCGGAGATCGAGGTTCTAGATTCTAGACTCGTCTCTTCTCTGATCTGTTCTATTACCTGGTAATTCATCCCCATGCTCGTTCTCACTCCTTCAGCCTTATGCGCTTTTTGTCCCTTCCTTCTTCGCTCTTTGTCTCTTACTGATGCTTTCATCTTATTTTCTTTGCAACTCCATTTCGTGTTCTCTTACTCCTCGGACGACTATACTTTGTACTACTTTGCCTTACTTTTCTTGCATCTACTCTACGTGTGTCTACATCTGTACTTCCGCGGAATCTCGAAGTGGGAAGTGTACCATTGTACTACAACTACAATATTGTGGAATTCAGTGGATGCTCATACCCCGTTCTCATCCATTTCATTGTGTTCATCCACTCTGTCGTTGGTCAATTAGTCAGTCCCCACCATTCACAACATAATGTGATATGCTTTTCTGGATGAATAGATGAAGGCATGCGTGGAAATCAGGGACCCCGATCGTCCGGTTCTTACAAGGTACAAGGCATATCGTGCCTTGAATCCTAAACCTTGGTCTCCTCGAACCACGTTGCTTCTCTTTACCTGAAATCTTATTTGTTTGCTTGCTCGCTCGCTTGCTTAGTTGTCTGGCTAGATCGCTCCTTTTACATCTGACCTGATCCGCCGCGCTGGATTCCTGCCTTTCCATTATGCTTCTGGTCTCGTGCACATGCATTAACGGTGTGCTGTAAGGTACAAAGGTTAGGTTACTTGCTTACTTACTCACCGTTGTGGTTCGTTGCCGGTTCTGTGGCTCGCCCGCGGACCTTTGTGATCCTCTTTTGACCCGCTTCGGTTTTATTTTGTGGTTCTTTGTGCGGATCATCACAAATTTCGTGCAGTGGTTAAGTCTTGTTTTTCCGTTGAATACTAACGTACGCACGCACCCACGCGATCATGGAACTTTCGAAGCTTTCTGTTGTTGTCATCGCTGTCGTAGTCGTTCATTGAGGCTTTCTTCCCTACACCGTAAGTTCGACTTCGGAATTGCCTGCTCCTCGGCCCCTCCTTCTCCGTCTTCGTTGACTCAAAACCATCGAGGTCAGCGTGCAAGCTGTTCGGTTGTTGATGGGACTAATGTCCGCTTAACATCAGTTCGGAATCATACGTGGTCCACACGAGGTCCGTGTGCTGGTTTCCATCAACTACTCTCGGCATTTCCATCTGTCGTAATTTCGTCACTTCTCTCTTTGTCGGCTTTTGCTGATGACTATTGTTCCGATATAGGGATAGTCAATGCTGCAGCCGAATGACCTGTAATTCCATCCGATTTTTATTCGTTGTTCGCCTCGGACCTATTTCCGGGCTCAACAGGCTACTGACAGACAACGATCCATATTCTCATTGTCATCACCGTATGCCCTAGAGCTTTTGACGACCATTTGGGGCCAACACTAAACCTGAACCTGATCGATCCCTGCCCTGATTGTAGTTCACGAAGTAAATCGGAACGACAGCTATGAGTTTAAGTGTCCAACCCAACCACACCGCTTCGCCGGTGGAATCATCCGCGGTAGTACCAGATGCGGGCGTTGAGAAGTCACTAGTCGCCGAAGTAAGTCCTCATGTACTAGGCGAGGCTATATTCGCTGAGGAAGCCCTCTTGTCGTGGAGTATGGAACTGATGACACGTCCTAGGCTGACCTAACTGCCGCATCAACTGCCACAGAACCAGGGGTAATTACGGCAGCCAAACCGAAGCAAGTTGTCGGCTCTCCAGCTTTGGCAGCGGCATCAGCAGCAGCAGCTACCAAGATTCTATCTCCAATTCAGGAGCTTTGGGCAGCAGCTGAAGCAAATGGTCACCCTGAGGTTTGGGGAGTTACCCTTGCAGATCCAGCGAGTCATGTTCCAACTCAGATCGTACTGCAAAAGTACCTCAATGCCAATGATGGTGACCTGACAGCAGCCAAAGACCAGTTGTTGAAGACTCTGGATTGGCGCGCAAAGACAAAGCCTCTTGAGTTGGTGGTGAAGAAGTACAATCAGGTCAAGTTTGGCGGGTTGGGTTATGTCACCACTTACGGTGAGAAGGACACGAAAGAAGTCTTTACTTGGAATATCTATGGTAACGTGAAGAAGTTCGATGACACGTTCGGCAACTTGCAAGAGTGAGCTTGGATGATAACGACACGTGAACTCTATTAACCATTCGTAGGTTCATCGATTGGCGAGTCGCGCTTATGGAACTTGCTCTCAAAGATCTCTCCATCTCTACAGCTACGACACCTATTACTGCTGACGATGATCCATACAAGATATATCAAGTACATGACTACAAGTCTACCAGTTTCTTTCGTTCACCTCCATCCGTCAGAGCTGCCAGTAGCGAGACAATCAAGGTATTTGCTCAGAACTATCCCGAACTCCTCAAAGAGAAATTCTTTGTCAATGTGCCAGCTATCATGGGATTCATGTATACCTTTATGAAACTCTTTGTAGCAGCCAAGACTATCAAGAAGTTCCATCCAATGAGTAATGGAGGTCAACTATCTCTTGAGTTCAAGGAGAGTAAGGTATCTGGGCTTGGTGACAAATTGCCAAAAGAGTACGGAGGGAAAGGATCAGATTTGAAGCTTGAGGGCAAGGAGACTTCTTTTGAGTGAACTCACACCAGCACCAATATTGTCTACAAATGGAGTGCTCGGAAAAAAGAGGTGTGGGTTACAGCATCGTAATGTAGTTGTGAGTATGCTGGGTTCAGATTTCTTTTTGTCTCTACAGGATGGCGTTGATGGTTGATACGAATCACATAGATACCCATCCATTCCTTACTAGATTGCAATGAAGTTATATCGGAACAGCGGACTCACCGGATCAGCTTGAGTTGCTCTCATTGATCATCTGACGGCATTGAACATACGACTATACATATCTAATTGAGTGTTCATGGCACTATCGTATTTCACTATTGGAAGGCTGTTGTCGACCTGGCTCACACAATCAGAACGCAAGCGATTTATGTTTCATCAGACATTGGAAATCCTGACATGACCCTTCAAGCAAATCTCTGAATCAATGAACTAAGAGCTCACTACGCCTCATGACCACTTCAAAGAATGTAGGTACATCACGTCAAAGACTGGAGTTGGAATCAACAATGTTCTTGCTCTTGCTCTGCGAATATCTTTGAGCTGTACTGCACTATGCTGCCTGCCTGTTTGTTTCTGTCCACACCGCTTCCGCTTCAGCTTCCGCTTCAACCTCCACTTCACATGGTGTTCCTCCTTTCCTTGCATCACCTTTTCATGTTGTACCTTCTCTTTGTTCGACTTCTACTTTATCAACTCAACCTTCCCCTACTCTAGACCTTTCCACTTTCTCTCCCACACCACTCTTCCATCTCTCGATCTTCTTTGTTTCCATCAGTTGTAACACAACAATTCAATCCTCAATCTATCAATCTCCCTCTATCTCAACAAAGTCAACTTCAAGTCTCATCAATCATGTCTGATACCGGCCGCAAGGATATCGGAGAGCGTAAGTCTTTTCTTCCATGTACTCGCGCAGGTGTTGATCTGTCATTCCAAACTATTGGCTGCACTCTCGTCATAATTGATCCATCTCGAATAATGACATCTCTTGGAGCCAAATCATCACGATACTAACGACTGTTGTAGAGGTTAAGGAAACCGTCAAGCCTGACTCCCAAAAGACTGGTCTCGAGAAGGCTGGTGAGAGCATTACTCAAACCGGTGACAACCTTGCTTCCTCAATTCAACCTGATAGCACCAAGAGTGACACTCAAAACGTTACCGATCAAGCATCAAATGCCTTCAAAGAAGTTGGTGATCTAGCTCAAAAGAAGTTCAGTGAAGCTCAAGCCACCGCCTCTGACTTGTCCAAGAATACAGAGGATACTGCTGGTGCAGCAGAGAAGAAGACAAAGGATGTCGCCGATACTGCTGAGAAGAAGTCCAATGAGACCACAACCTCCGCAAGCAATGAAGACAAGGGCGTCATTCAGAATGCACAAGAGATGGCTACTGAGGTGTTGAGTGCTGGAGCTCAGAAGTTCTCAGGTATGTCGATATGGACAGCACCGATGGATATTACTAATACTTTCTCAGATCTGGCAAACTCCATGTCTCAAGAGGCCAAGAAGTAAACTCGCAATACCGAACAACGAGGAATAGGTCTTGCCTATTCGGTTGATCTCACACATTGAGATAGTTATGCCAATACGAAGGAGTATGAGATGCCTCTCACAAATGATTTTGTCGTCAGCGCTAAGGTCATGCTCAGCCTAAAGGAGTCTTATCATCAAGCATTATCACATCAAAATTATCCATACGAGCCTGGTTCGAGCAGTCGGTTCAATTCATAGATCCTTGATGCAGCTCAAAAAATGAATGATTAACATTGCATCAAATCCCGTCTCATCTATGTGCCATTCCAATCAGTGTATCTTGTTTGTGACAAAAAAACACCAGTTGACATCAACGTGATGATCCAGGGGCGTGCGTAAGATATACTTAATCAAAGATACTGTCGTCCTCACTGATGTGTCACATCCATATAATCTTCGTGCTGCCATGACCGTTTCCACTTTCATGAAATGACTTCATCTCAAAGCTAGAACAGAACATTCGAAGATAATCTCATACAGTAACACCCATCATTTTCGATATGAATATGTTCCCAATAGTTTCCCGCACCATCTCGATGTCGAATTCCATACCCATCTGCTGATGTACTTGCAATCTTTCTTCACTTACTTAACCATCACAACACTGATGCCAATGCTAATGCTAATACCAATGCCGATACTGATACTGATACTTTTATCAATATCGCTGCAGCAGCAATATTTGATCAAGATGAACATTAGTTTCAGCTTTAGTCTCTTCAACTTCTTCAACTTCGTCAGCTTCGTCAGCTTCGTCTTGATTTGATTTTAGTGGTACCGATATTGATTGATGTTAGTACATCAAAAAACATGATTCGAAATTAATATCATAGCCAGCCAGCTAGTTAATTTCGCAAACAGAACAAATCTGATCGTGAGAATATATTGTCATTTCGTGTACGTAGTCAATAAGTTAGACTTATATCGTGCTGTGTCGTGCTGTACTGTGCTGTACTATCAAGTAAACAAGTAAAACAAGCTACATTTGATAGGATACCGTAAGATGTAAGGCCTATACTCAAGTAAGCTAGCTAGTCAGTCAGTAAGGAGCTAAACATATCAACAATGAACGTAAAGCAGAACGATTCAAGTATCAACAATCAACAATAAAACAAAAACGAAGAAGAAGAAAGAAACAGAGAAATTTTTTGGTTTTAAAAAAGGATTTTTATAATATTATGTATGCTATTTCATCCATCACACCCGAGTATGTATGCCATCGTGATTCAAGTCAGGAATACATACGGTGCGATTTCGAAAAGCAAAAATAATTGCGAGCCAGGGTAAATAGGTAAATAGGTGGATAGGTAGATAGATGGTAGTATAAATATAGATATAGATAGATGGTGTCATATGGTGTGATATGTGTATACACGATAGTGATACTAGTGTTGGTATTGATGTTGTTGATGATGATGATGATAGTGATGTCGGAGGAATGATGTAAATGTGTAAGTACGGTAAAGTAGAATATGAGGTGTTTTCCTTGCGAAAATGCACTATAGCAAATTGCTCTTCCTTCCTCCGTCATGTTAAGGGGTTGTTTTTATATCTTTATATCAATTTTTATTAATTGCCTTGCAACAACGACATGGTTTTGGTCCCCTCGTCGTGTCGATATGTTTTGTCTGAGGACATGGTCAATGCATGTAGATCATCTTACTCCTATGTTTGAGAGGTAAGGCAAGTGCGACGATATACAAGAGACGACAGTAGAGCTCCTGTACGAGTTTGGATTGCGCTGAGCACACGAGATGCAAGAAGCTGCAAGCAAATCCGTTGATAGGAGCTTGTATCGTATATGTACGTGGACGACGCGGTTGCGGCATACATGACCATGTCTCATTGAAGGCAGTACAACTCAGGTCGAGCAGCTAGATGGACAGTATTGTTCGAAATGAACTAATTGGCCATTGCTGTGTCTAGTAGAAACCTAGCTGCTAGCTGGGCTGCGGCATTACCAGCAGCATCGTTACAATGCTGCATAGCAATGCGTTTGTTGTACATATTATTAGGTACAGGTCTCTTGAACTCGGCCCATTCCTTTTCTGGATGTTGAACTTCCTTCTCATCAACTGTCGTCAAAGACATAGGTGGAAAGCCGTCAAAAACATCAACAGATGGTTGCTGAGTCCACATCAACTGACGAACGTGGTCTTGTACAGACGATTCTGTTGTTGACGAATGAGTACGTTTGTGACGACGTTGTACTTGGTCTGTTCCAGTTGACAGAGGTTGACCCACTGTTGCTGCAGAACAATTGGGTCTATCTCCATCAGTGACTAGAGAAGCTAGTACGTTGGCAATCTTCTGATTAGCAAACTCAGAACGACCGTCACTACCATAGCCTTCATCAAGGAACCTAGCAAAATTGTTGTTCGAAGGTTGAGATGCCTGGGATGTGTTGATGACAATTCCCTCATCTTCAAACCGATGTGATGTTCGACCAGTCGGATGGTAGAAACTGTATGATGCTGGCACGTTGGCAATGCGTGTGCTCTGAGGTTGGTCTTCCTTTAATGTTGTAGTTGTGACTTCGACAGGCTCAGCACGAAGGTCTTGTCTACCTGAAGCAAACCATAGTGACGAGTTGGAAGAGATTGATGAAGATCGTGATCTGGTAGTACTGCAAGATACATCTGACACAGTACTTTCAGGCGAGCATGTCAACGAACTGGCGACTAGAGCAGTGCCCAAATTCGATGGTGCTCGCTTGGGGGGATAGGTCATAGATCTCGGCAAGTCACATGGCCTAGGCTTTGGTGGTGGACAGGTATCTAGGTTGGCAATATTCATTGCTTGCTTGTCCAGGTTGAGCAGAGCTTGAGAGGATGCTTGACAGCGAGAGGTAGGTTGGAAAGGACCTCTTGGCAAAGGAAGAACATGATTGTGCCTCGGTGTAGTCAATGGGGTTGGTAAGTTTGGTAGACTTGGTCGACTTGGCACACTGGAAGCTGGACTTGAGCTCGAGTCAACCGACTTTGAGCAATTGAAGTAGTCGGAACTTCCTCTAGACAACAACTTCATGATATTATTCTCTGACACTCCATCGTCAACGCTCTCTGGCGAAGATGGAGGGGTATCTAGGGACGCCATCAATTGCTCAGAGCTGACATCCGTTGTCTTACTAGTAGTAAGCGATGACAGATATTCATCCGTCTGCTTTGAGTCTTGAACCAACTCCGCGGTCAAACGACGAAGCTGATATGACCACCAGTCATCAGAACCAACTCTTGCAGTATTAGAGACCATTGACATAGTCTCCAAATTGCCAGCTTCACCAATCTTGCACAAAGAGAGGGTAATCTTGCTCCAGTTCTCAAAAGCTTCCTTCTTCATGTGAAGATTGAATTGAATGAGGTTGAGATAGCGTCTCTCGTTCTCGTTGATCTCGGAGATTGGTAGACCAGATATCTTACTCCATGCGCGGGAGGAATAATTTCTGTCTTGGAGATACTTGGATGCAAGAATAAGAGCTGTCAAGAACATACGTCGACCACACTGAAGTGCTCGACACGCTGGAACGCCTTGCTCCTGCATGCTATGGTATGAGTTGACATGAGGCTTCAACAAAATAAGGTAATATAAAGCGACCTGTAATGTGGAGTAACTCGTCTTAGAACGTCGTAGAGTTTCTTGAATGAACACTCTAAGAGGTAAGACACCTGCTCCATTAAAGGCTGCCGATGTCTTGGGAGTAGCGGCCGATTGAGACCATATAGCGTGCACAAGCTTGGTCGATAAACAAACGATGAGCCTTACAAGAGCCTCAGTACAGTCTGTATCTCGCTTCAACTTTGGTGGGGCCAGAGCTTGAGCATCAGCACAAGGTCTGCGACGTGCATGACAGCGTGAAGAGTTGAAAGACACTACAGCATTTGGTACGTTTGTAGTAACTTCATTGCTTGCTTGTTGTTCATGGCTGGTAGTCCTTTTGATATCTCTCGCAAGACGAGATCTTACAACAGTCTCTTGTATAACTGGTGGTGCAGTGGCGTACTGGCCGTTGTAAGATGCATTCTCGAACGGTTGATTTTCATCATTACGCTTCAGTCGAGAAGGTAACGATCGTGCAATACAAGCTGAGTTTGTAGGTGGTGCTCTAGGTCCCATACAGCGAGTTGGCCAAGTAACGGCCGACTCCAGATTGGAGAAGTCAGATTTGAATGCATGATTCTCTTTAGACCGCTGACTAGGTCTTGAGTTACAGTATCCAGGACTTGGTGTCTTGGGACTAGTCTCATCCTCTAAGCTAGATGGCGATGAAGATCCAAGTGAAGGTGGACTCGCACTTGAATAATGCTCGGAATAAGAACTCCTCGCATTGGCGGTATTCTTCAGAGCATAGCTAGCCTTTGAGCAGCGTCGTTCAGCGTCTTTTGAAGGTTGACTTGCAGATCGTCGAAATGACGACTGAAAAGACCGAGGTTGAAGCTGCAAAGGATCTTGCGGTTTATCTTGTTGTGAACAAGGAATGTAAAAATTGTGCATCTTAGGTCAAGGGCAGATCAATTGCTGCTTAATATGACCAGGTGCGACTAGAAGGTAGATGATTGTGGATTGAAATCAAGAAGTGATGGACAACCCAATCCCAATATTGTTTGTTGAGATGTTCCAATAAATTGAAGATCGCGTGTATCGATCTCCCCCGTTATATACAAGCCCACTCAAGTCTTCACAGATTAGAGGTGTGAGAGTTGAGCACAAGCAAAGTTGCACCAATGTATTATAGGGTGACTTGCTGCGTAGTGTGATGCGAGAGTCTTCCAAATACTTGTGAGGACAAGACAGGAGGCTCTTTCTTCGCAGTGCTTGATACAACAGGGGATTCTTTCTTTGTTATTTCTGTGACCGACCAAATCATGGCTACCTGTGGTATATGACTGTTATGAGTGGAGAGTCGAGAGTGAGGTGAAAGGAGTCAGAGGATGGTGATGCGCAAACGCAGTGTCGTAAATGTGGTGGTATATTGCAAGTTGAAGTTGATTGGTGGTAAGAAAGCAAATATTATAGTAATTGTACAGGAGATGAGAGGCGAGTTGTTTTCTTTTGACGCGATCGCAACGTAGTGTTTTGATTGCTAATAGGCGGCGCTGTGTTTAGGTACCAGAGTTTGATTGCAGGCTGCACTCGAGGCAAAGTTGAGAAGTTGTAAACCTGGGCAGAGTATGGCAAAGAATCGGTTGTGACTGTGTCTGTATAAGGGAGGCATCGGTTGAGTCAGCGGGCGGACGTGTATATTGGAATAATGAGTCTTTGTCCATGGTTTGTAGTCATCGCACCTATCGGGGTCGGACGTGTCTCGACGGCCTAGAGGTGCAATCGCTTTTGGTAGACAAAGACGGATGGGAAGGTCACTCACAAGCTTCAGATTTTGGAGCCTATACAGGCGATACTCGAGATTAGGTACATGTTGGCCATTGCTGTCAGAGGGAAAGGGCTGAACGGCGGTGATGGGAGGTGAGTCTATATTGGAGTGAGTGGGAGGCGAGGCCCGAAACATCGCCACACCCATGATTGTGACTCAACTCCAGATTTACCCGCCTTGAGCATCGCCGACCCAGTGCGCCACGGATGCGACACCCAACCATGCTCAATCTTCGATTTGCCTATGCCGCCAGCGACCGACCGACAGGCTACATCAGAGTACCAGGCACATATCTACATTGTTTGTTATCTGTGCTCACGATCAATTTTACAGCCATAGGCGTCAGGGTCATAAATCATCGGGATGCGAAAAGATGATGCTGCGAATCTGTTTCCATTGTAGCGTCTCCATTACAAAAGCAAATCATTTCATATAACGTCGCACTCGCTTCACCAATGGCACTGAATCATAAGCAACCATCTTTAATTCGGTAGCTCTACCATTCTCGTATTGTATCCAACTCACAGCCAACAAGTTTCATCTATCGTTGATGGATGCGACCGGTGATCTTGCTGCTGCCTGTTTTGACAGACTATTGAAGGGGTCGGAGAAAAACGCCTGGCTGGGACATCCTTGATTGTTGCCTCGTCTCGTTTCAGGACATAGACCCAAGTGCGACGTGTGCAGAGGTAAGTTGGCAATGGCAACATCGCTGTGCCACGATGACGATCGGACAGAGGCATTGGATGCAAACGGTGGATTATCTGTCGCCATGACATACGTGTACTTCGTAATACCTGTGCCGGAAGAATGGAATATCGTTGATCCACCAGTATAGGCAGTAGTGTGGTACAGTACTTTGTACGCATGTTCTCCAGGCTGACTTACCATAATCTCCATCACGCGATGGGACACGTTAGAGAGCGATGGCTGCATTCTAGAAGACGCTTAGCCCGACCGTGTCAATTGCCGTGTTGAAAAAACTGAGATGGCATCGAAGCAAGGAATTGCCGCTTGAGAGGAGAATTTTCGCAGTGTAACGATGCAGATTGAACAGTGCACAGTAATGCGGTGACGGCTAGGCAACCAAGGCTTGGCACCCATTGGCGAGTAATCAGCAATCGGAGAGTTGGAGCTAGAGATGAAGCGGCTGACATGATTGCTCAACCTCCTCTCCCTCGTCCGCGACTTCCCCCTTTGACACGAGTCAACGTCAGTGTGTAATCCTCTGCTCGATGATTCGTCATCCATCATCGCCCCCAGCTGCGTCTGCCTCGCCACTCCTCCTTCTCCTGCAAGTTATGCTTCATCTGTGAATAATCTAGTCGGTAGTAGTCTGTCATGCGCGCCCACATACTATTGACTGATTAACTCAGCTGATACTTCAATGCGCCTGTTTTCAGTCAATGTATGCGAGAGAGCTGAGCCCGGAGTCAGCAGAGATGCGGTAAGCAAAATCCATTTTTACAACAGTGACTAACGCCTCCACACAAACCTTTGCCACGTGATAATCCGGTTGTTTTGGTGACATCAGAGCTGATATCCAAACACTCTTTCAGCTGACTTGAATCTTCACCGTATCTTCGTTTGAAGGTCGTGGCTGCCTGTGACATCGTATCTCTCTCCAATCCCAGACGTGGTAGACAGCACTTTCGATCTGACGAATAGTGAAGCAGCTGTCGGAGTGACTGGCTCCTCGTGATGATCGGAGCAAGACCCGGTTTCTAGTAAGGAGGCGATGGATGCGCCAGCCTAATAAGCTGACAACATCAATTTTTTGGGTAAGAGAGATCACCGACTAGACTTTCGTAGTTTGGGTCAATGATAGCAACGCACGATATCACATACCTATGCATGGCTCGCAACTCTGTTGTGCGGAGACTTGCCAGGAAGTGACTCTCTAAGGTAAGTGTATAGCGACTATTGTCCAAGGTGGGTTACACTCCAGCTGGTTTGAGTCAAATGCAGAAGTCCTGTGTTAAGAGATCGAACAAAAACGAACATATCGAGCAACCCTGAGACATTCAGGCGAAATACATCTCAGGCGATACGTTTATCACCTGTTCCTCTGCCTGCGATCTGATCAAATCGGTTGTCTAAGAAAACATTCGTCATATCAAGATAATGGTATTTGTACCACGTCGATCTCGACGTGTCACATACCCAGATAGTGCTGATGGAGACAGTGAAACAGCTGTATGCTCACAGTGAACATGGACCAGATCACTAGAGAGAAGTAAGAAGAACGGAGAGTGCACTTTAGCCATGCAGAAAAATGTACATGAGATTAGTGCCGCATTGTTGATGCCTCAGGTTTCCATACATGCAAATTATTTCGCCGAAGATCAGCAGAGACGCAAAGAAGGATCATGAATGTTCTATGCAGGTCTCAGTTGCATGGTCAAGAAGGTCCATTACCACATCTAGCGAGATCACGTATTACATATTGTCTGGACAGCGTCAATTGGATGTTTTTTATACCGAAGTATTGGGTACAATACATCAGATGGCAGAGAATGCTTCACGATGCCCATTCAAAGTACAAAGTGCGATATTGCGTCTGAGCAAGATTTCCGTGACTTTAGTATTCCAGATGTCCCATGTCGAGCATTTCCGCGATTCTGATGTTTGACCAGTAAGCTAGAAGCTACAAAGTCATAATCAATTCTCAGTTCCCCGAGAAGCACCTCTTTATACACCTGCATTTGCCTCACCCAAGGAGTCCACTGAACTGCTCAACAACTTGCTTATCATCACTTCGCACTCAATACTCCGTAACCACAACCTAACTCGAATTTACCGTGCGGATAGCTGAAGATTGCCTATAGATTCCAGAACATGAACCTTGATAGATCGAGTGTAAAGGATAATATGATCCACCTCACGACGTGCTCTTCCCAGCTCAGATAATGCACACCCAACCGAACTCTCTCTATTCATACGACTAAAGCTGTTGCTGCTGCTGGTGCTGGCTTTCGAACTCAAGCTCCTGAAAGGGAAATCCAATGGAATTTAATCAAACTGTCTATCATATTAGTACCACTCATCATCAATACTAAGAAACCCAAGTTCAAGTTCAAGCCCAAACCCATATGTTCACGCTCCTTGCTCAAAATTGTAGTAATGTTGCTTTTTATCATTGACGGTATCTCGCTGGAATATAGATCCATGTCCTGTGATCCCAAATTCTGTCTATTCGTTCTCCCGATCCATCTACCTGCGCCTGTAACATGCATATCTATTTTGCACCACTTACATACGTTCCGACACGCCCACACATTCCAAGAGCCATCATCACTCAACCTCATACCATCAGCACATCACTTCCTGACTTCCTCACCACTCACTCCTTTCCCCGCCTCCTCCTCTTCAAACACAGTCAATTCCCCCTCCCTCAATCCTTCCTCCCATAATAATGCGCCATCTCCAACCCAGCCCTCTTAAACCCACACTTAACATAAAACCCCTCATTCGCCTCACTGCAATCAAGTATACTCTTATAACAACCAACCTTCTCCGCAACGTAGTCCAAAGCCTGTATGATCCTCAATCCCAACTTTTTCCCTTGTTGGTTCTTCGCGACGGCGATATCTTCAATGTGTCCGACCATACCCATGTTGTGGATGAATTTGCGTTCGACGATCACGGCGCCCGTGCCCACAACGCGGGAACTCGAGTCGCAGATTACGAGGATGAAGTATGTTTGGGGTGTGCTGGCGATGAGGTCGTATTGGGTTGCGAAGGCGAGGGGTGAGGGGTCGCCTACTGTTGTGAGGACTCGCAGTGTGTCGAGGAATCCTGTTTGTGTTAGGATATGCTGGGGGGATTGTGGTGTAAGGTTGAAGAAGCAGAAGGGAGGGGAGGGGGAAGGGAGAGATATGGGTGTTGTTGTTTACCATTGTTGTAATCACTTTTCCTCAGAGGTCGGATTGTGTAGCCTTCTGGTAGACTTGAGACCACTTCGGGAGAGATGAGTGTCTGGGAGAAGAGTGGGACGTCTTCCTTCTCAATGTCAGAGGATGAGTGTTGTGAGTCCGCCATTTTATTTATGATGTTTTTCTTGTAGTTTGTATGAATGAACTCGGTGATCTTTGAGATAAATCTGGATTCAGTTATAGAAAGCAAAGTACAGACGCGAGGAGAAGAGTGGAAGGTCTACGGGTAAGAAAGAGGACAGAGATTAGAGATGGTCATAGCATTCCGTTGTCATTATTGTTGTCGGCGCGCCATTGTTGCAGCTATGTAGTCTTGAAACTCTCCGAATTTTGGTCTTCTAGATTCGGTGGAGATGTGAAGAACATTTCTCCAATTCGGCATTACAAGAGAATAGTTTTCTATTATCGTCTACAGGCTTACCAAACCCTCTCGCATACTATTGATGCAAAAAGGTGATATGGCCTGGAGCATTGTCCGAAAGTCCACATACTTCACGGAAGTCACCAAAATATTTGCCTTTCCCAACCACCCAATCTGCAAACAAATCGAGACTCACACTTCCTGCCAGTCCGCTGCTCCCAAGTAGCGAGCCGAGATCATATAGGCCGTCGTTGATGAGAAGCCGAACATATGATCGTGTTGTATTTGTAGGATCGGCAGCGTGACAACTGATTCTTTCAAAGATAAGCCTACCACCCATCGGAACGACATCACTGGTTCTCCAGCGTCTGTTCACTTTGACATGATCGGTAGGGAGCTCTTGTGTTGTGGAATCCTCGTTCAGTATACCCATAGTGGCTAGTAGTGGTATAATGTCCCCGTCGTGTACAAAGCTGAAATATACGCCAGCAGCAGAGTCGTTCACCATAAGCTCTCGGGTCGCGTTCAACCACAACCATCCCATTGCTCCAGAATACGGGTTTCCCGGACCGGCTCTGTAGTAATGAAGTAGGTCTCGTGCATATTCGAATTCCAGCCACTCGTCTTGTGAGAAGACGTCGCACCATGGACTGGAGCCTCTGGCTAGAATCTCAAACCCACACATCTCCATCATACCGTATATCTCCAAGGAAGAGAACTCAACACCTCCGGTATCCTCTCTGAGTCTCGCGTTGATATGCTTAGTGAATACATTCTGCCACTCGTTCAACTTTTTGTAGCCATAATCATGACCATAGACTTTATCTTCAACATATCTCTGACATGTATCACCTGGTGTGAGGGTATCGCCTCCAAGTTCAGCAAGTTCAGGGATTACGTGCAGTGTTGCGAGTTTGTCCTTCTCCCATGATTCTCCGAAGAAACCACGTGCAAAGTGTTTAGCTGTCTCTATATCCCGTGGCGAACTGCATGTCCAGAAGTCTACTGTGTAGTTTTCCTTTACAAGATCATTGTATCGTGTGCGAAGTTTCTTGCCAGTCGAACAAGATTGAAGGGTGCCCGAGTATGGACCTGTGTCCGTGAGATCTTCGAACGAAGGATGATTTAGATCAACGAAGTATGTCCAGTCTCTTAGGAACGACAAACTTCCCCGTAATTGTGCTGCTGCTGCTCTCAGCTTGAGCATGAGGGTAGCGTGACCTACAAGCTGTCAGAATGCACGACTTCTCAAGAAATGGTCACTCACGGGCTCCGGCGTTCTTTGTAGGATATCTTTCAGCATGACGTGAAATCTACGTACATCAGTAATCTTCGGAGTGGTATTACTGTCTCAGGACGAGCCTACCATATGAATCTGGTCGACTGAGCACTGCTTTGGTAACAAGTTGTCATGGCCACCACCTTGATTGCTCACCCTTGAAATCCAGGGACCATTTCCGCCGAGGTGGTAGAGGAGATTGAAAGGAGCAGGCTGTCTGCAGTAAGAAGTCAAGCTGAGAGGCGACCATCGCTGACAATGCAAGGAAGCGGACCACGGGCTGGAAAGAATGATCGCAGATAGTAAAAGCAGCGTGACGAGGCCAGAGACTCTGATAAATGATCTGCGCCTCGACCTGGAAAAATACATGACGCAAGAACTATACCCTTTCAGAGACTTATAGCAAGTCGTGTAATGAAGTGCAGTGATATTTGCAAGGGATATGTGTATGAATTTGTCCCTCCTCTGTTTGGATCAAGACGCATCACCTGTCGTAGTCTGGGTAGTAACTTACCTGAAAATTGATTGATCCATTTGGTGACTGCTCCTGCTGCAACTGATGATGGGTTGGTGATGGTGCCTTTTGAAGTACTGCTACTATGTGTTGTGCGTGGAAGGCGCAACTGAAGCCTTGGGTGACGAGGCTGAACTTCCAGGTACACACCTGCACTTGCAAGTACGCCAAATGCTGCCAGTGTTACTCATGCCGATTCATCGTTCACCATTCGTGCATGGAAACATTCGACTGAGTTCGACCGATGAACAATTCCAAATCACTCACCGTTGATCAAGAATTAGCTCATTCAAGAAGACTTCGAGTCACCCACCAACCAAGCTTTCGACATTACCGATCGGTCACTCGATCACTACAGAGTACGAGCTGGAAAATGGCAGCAATCTTGCGGGGCGTCCTACGTACGTCGGTCTACATTCGTTGATTGGTTCGACAAAACTGGAGGTTCCCAGCCATTGAACCGGAGGCTTGCGAGAGAATTATGATGGGAGAGATGACGAGGTCGTGACTGAAACGCATCGCGGTATACATCATCGAACGCTGTCACAATTACCAGATGCTACCAGATCAGGACACACAGCAACTCCTCATCCTGTAGTCAACCATGTCAGGTTAGATGTTGGCAGAATCCCCTACAAAGAAGCCAAATCAGACCGATATGATAATCCTCCTCGCCCTGCGAGACTTTGGAGGCTAATAACAAGCCTAAACACATACAGTAAACAGAGTCGCGTTTTGTGGAGTCGACGCTACCAAATTAGACCTCGAAACTTATGCACACAGAAGCGAGCATGAAAGCGGTCACACTCATGTCCATCGATGCTCGTTAATCTCAAAGTTGCATTTACTTGTACGTATAATCAATAATTGAGGTCAAGATGTGGCAGAATTAGGCTCAAGACATTATAGTAATTCTCCCTCGTGAGCGACGAAACAGACTTTACAACCAAATCATCCCTGGCTGCGAGCCATGCTGGAATGTACTCCCTACCGTTCCGACCACCAGCACTATAGATCGGCATGCCTACAAGGAAAATTCCACGTGCGGCCGAATGAGCATGGTGCCGAGTCCACAATTTCACACGACGTCCCGGATCTTCAGAGAGCAGAGAGACAGACTAAGCATTGATAGACAAGGGCGACTCACCCTCACCAGAACCATTAGGGGAAAAATAGCGTGTTCGGACTTGAGTGTAGCCCAAGTAATGGCTGACTGTAAACGAGACGCACTTATCCTATTGAGAAGGTTTTGGATGCGTGGAGTCAGTCAGCTACTGCAGTAGAACCACGATTCAGACACTTGTCCGTGGACCCGAAGTTTTGACAAGCACAGGTTCCTCTCCACACAACACTCGTCCACAGATCAGATTTGTTGCGATGCGCACGTATGGGCTTCTTACTTGTACGGAAGCCACAGAACAAAGTACCAATTTTCAACTCGCACCAGTGCCAAGTGATCGTGCTACCAGGACAGACTTATCTGCGTACTAAAAGAGATATTTTTGGACGATCATTCGCTTATGCTACCTCACTAGTGTGCTAGCACCGGCGGTCGTCGAGCATGGCTTTCTCCGAGCTTCAATTTCTCGAACAGAACACCAAATTGTGCTAGCAAGATTTCTTTGGAAAGTAACGATTGATGATTAAGTTTTTCAGCATTACTTCCTCAATTTCCGAGCTTGTGTGCGATTGTATGCAAAGCGAGTAGATCTCAATCGGCAAGCTGAATGCCAAAATTAATCTGGTATCGTGTGGCTGGCTTACGTGGCGTTACTAGACCATCCATAAAGTCCCTTTGAACACTAAAATGGTTTGAGGTCAGCTGCAGGATATTGCATTTGAAGCTGGCGTCATGACACACCAATGCGATCCATTTGATCCAGCCTCACCAAAAGCTGTAACTAAAGTGAAGAGAGGTACTCACGCAAAGCGAATTCTCAGACCTGGTAGTTAATGAACCGGGTATGACCTCTCCAGGAGTATTGTGCGCTATTCTGCTACCTCGCAACATACTGCGCGTGGCATAAGCTCGATATAAAGAGTCAAGTGGCTAGTCATGCCTACACAATCATAGTGGCGAAGCTCGACAGAATGCATCCACAGGGTAAGTACGAAGTACGCAAGCTATAATACTGCATCCTAGACTTGAGATCGTCGGTACAGCATGCATCCTGGCGCATACGGTGGCGACCTCGACATCGACAAATTGTCTTCAGTGAGTATGACATTTGTTTCTAAACTGAATCGTCGTCTCTTCCAGATCTACGATTCAAGCGGAAATCGAGAATCGAACAGCACTTGCATAAGGGCCGCTTGGTGACCGTTTTCTAATTGTACTTTCGTAGCTTTGCATCTACATTCGCGGTACTGATCTCCACCAAATGTCCTTGGAAGTGAGCCTAAAATACGCTAGGTAACTTCGGTAAGTTACTTCATGGATTGCTCTTTGTTATCGAGTTGTTGACTAGAGACGCATGCGGGTACCCGCCCTCGGTGCTTTTCTGTGCGCCTTCGCGGAGTTGGAACTAACGACTATCTCTACATCAGCCCGGTCTAATATCAAGCTCTAAGCAGACAAGACATTGTTTCCTACAGGATACAATCAGATTTTGTACACAAGCGTAAAGGCTATCTCACGATGGCAGCTCGCAACGAATGCTAGAGGCTCTTCTTGCCAATGAACGATGAGCAGTCAAAGAAAAGCATGTCGATTTCCTCCAATGATGGGTAGCAACATTGAACAAGAAGATTATGGATCGGTGTCCTACAGCCACCATTAGAGCTGAGATCTTGTCACCTTTTAGGACTAGATGAGGAGCCCACGTTTTGTCCGCATGGTCCAGCCATGTTCACAGTTCCTAGCTCCTGTATCTCGCCTTCCCTTGCTCCTACGGTGAGCTCGCTTGCAGATCTTGTTTCAAGCTATCAATCTGAACCGTTCCCCAATACGGGAGGAAGTTTGACACCCCCCTTCGCGCCGTTGCAGCATTCAAGCTCCGAACAGCTGCCACGACCATGGAACCGGTGCTGCGTATGCGACCCCTAAGGGATTACTAACAGTTTATAGGCAGCGATCTTCAACGTACCTAATGTCTGCTTAGGCAACCAACCCACCTATGGCTGGCTGGCCCTGTTCTCTCTGACAGAGACTGTGTAACTTTTCGCCCCTCCTGACCAGGTTTAAGCGTCGGGGACTATCTGAATTGGAACTTACTTTTCTCAACCATAGTCAACTATGTGTCTATCGTGATGCCCCACCGAAAGGACTACCGGTGTTGTGGTGTTGCTCTGTCTTCCATTCATTCCCATCATTTACTCGGGGGGGCATGAGACCCCAAGAGGCGAAAGTACAACACTATGGCGTACTAGGAGGGTGCCACAGTGAACAGATTTACGGTCGTGATGTGAGCCACCTGCATCTTACATACAAAGTCAATCTAGCGTCAGAGCGAATCAGCAGCGAGCCCGCAAGACATTCTTTGAATAGAAAGGCTTCTGCAATAGTCTTGTTTTCGACAATATACACCATCCTGACATTTCCCTCCATCCTCATACCTAGTAATTCTGCGGCTCAGCAACAGATCTTGCGATAATTCCTGAACATTTTGTGACCCATTCTGCTCGAGGCTCTAAGCTATATCAGGCCAATTATTATCAAAACGCTGTTGCAACTGAGTCATCTCAGTCGCCCACAGTTGAGCCTATCGCGAGAGCATCACAATATCAATAAACTCTCTCTTGCATACATCTCTCCATCTCGTCTTTCCACAATCCTCTTTTTGGTATTCGACAAGGATTAACGAGCGCGAGATTTAAGCAGAATCAAGAAAGACGATCCATCACCTATCTGCCATACCAACAGCATCTCGCTGAGAACTGTTAGCGACGGATTTATTTGGTTTAACCTTTGGCTGCGTGACAAGGCTTGCTTGCTGTTAGGAGGTGGACGTTGAGATGGCAACGGCCAACGTATCCCAAAACACCATCACCACCAACAAGCGCTGAGTCTCACACTCATTCAGTAAGGTCACATCGCAGGATAAACCCACGGGGTTCGGCCTTTACGGAGTCTCTGTTAGTACACTCCGGAAGCACGACACGAGAAACACTGACGGACGCCGGCTGAGTGAGATGGTTTCATCCGGCACAAACAAGCAGAAGGAATCATCGAAATCTTCTAGTATGGTCAGAAGGGTGTCTTCCTCATCTAGCATCATGGTGGATAAAGATAGCAGTGGTATGTCTACTGCGGATAAGAAACGTAACAAGCTTGGTTACCATAGAACTGCTGTTGCATGTGGTAAGCTATGGACCTCTCTACGATATAACCTGACAGCGACTGACTAGTCAGGGCATTGCCGCCGACGCAAGATAAGATGCATACCTGCACCTGAGATGAACACCACGCGATGTCAAAATTGTTTTCGACTGAAGAGGGAATGCCAATTCTTTCCTGTTGATCAAATGACACTGCCCGATTCCAAGCGCAATAGATCCACCACAAAGATTGATACACAAATTCCAGATTCAGAGACATCAGTGTCTTCATCTCCTGGCGTGAAAGTTGGCACAGCAATGGAGCAATTTGATCCTTTTAAACCACAGATTAGTCCGTCAGTACCGCCAGGACCCTCAGTGTTTTCTGCACTCTCAGGGTCTCCTGAGCTTATCCGTAACACAGGTGTGTTGTCTGGCCATGTCGTTGTAGCAACCTTGCTAAAGTATCTGCATTTAGGTCAACAATACGAATACCAGCAACATTTTGAACCGCACTCTTGGGAACATACTACTGCTATAGAACAAGTGCCACAATATTCCGCAGACAGACCATTCAATCCTTCACCTCGCTCATACTGGCAGAGTCACGACTCGAATCAGCATACTACTTTTCCGCATTCCTCATACTCTAATTCTCAAGGAACCATAGGAACCTCTGCAGCCTCCCACGAACAGACCTTTGCTTACACAAATTCGATCACGGGTCCGTCAGTTTATCATTTTCAACCTCAATTAAATCGAGTAACGGACACATCTATCGCAGATCATGAAATGAATCCGTTCGGCATGTATCGATCGCACACCTTACCAAATCCCGATCGTCCTACAGGTGGCATTGCTCCGCCTACGTTTCCTACGAATATCAGGTCGCAGACTATGACTAATCCTCAGTATATTAATCAGCCACATGCCAGCAGTTACTCTCAATCCTCAGGGGTAACACCTAGATGGACAGAATCAAGTCACATGAATTCTAGTCATGCTCATGATGGAAGAAGCCAAAGCTGGTACAACAATCCCCCAGCATGAATAAACTCAGAGGAGAGGAAGAAAATGTTTCGCAACTGCTGCTGGTACATATGATGGATCCGATGGATTTTCATGGAAACTAGGTCAAGCAGATACAAGATGAGCAAACAATTGCTCGTGCGGCTGTTTCGAAAAAGCATAGCTCGAAAACTGCTATATGGGTAAAGTTTTGGCATGTAAAGATGCTTTTCGCTACTATTTGGTGTCAGATCGCGAGCGCCAATCTATGTCAACATTAACATAGAGATGATAACGGACACAGCGACTACAAATCTGCAAGATCATTTGGCAATACATATTCTGCAATCTTGTAGCAATTTGGGTCTCATTCGCTCTGGTCATTATCAGTTTGTTTACGTGAGAATCATTCTCGTTGTTTGTCTGACACGACAATGGCGTCCTGACCAGCTATGCGAAGTGTTTCAATTTTCCTTCTGGGTCCTTTCAATACGATGCAAAGTTGCCCTTAATCGAAGCAAGACTGACAAGGCGACAAGAGCAAAAGGTCTCCAGATGCGGCAACTACATGTTTGTTCTGGCGCTCACACGAAGTGACAAGAATGCAACCTCTTGCAACAAGGACGCCCGCAAGAAAGCTCTTACGTTCTCAAGAGCAGAGTGTAGAGAAAAGCACGTGTCACCAGCATGATTGAATACCTGGCCTATTGCCATTCGAATGATCATGAAACCTCATCATGGGAGTATGGGTGTTTTATGAGGTTTCAACATTCCGATTCAAACATGGCAATCGGGTCTTTATCGTTCGAATTTTGATTACCAATAGCAGCAGCCTGAACAACCAAATATCAACAGCGCAAAGTTTAGTGAAAGTTCACACATGATCTACTCCGGTAGACAAACCCGCTCGATCGACTGGACCGATGCGCCATTCTTCATATATCATTACTGGAATCCAAGTACCACCAGCTATACCATCGAGTGACAGATACATCAGTGGTACATGATCGCACCAGAACCTAATAGTAGAACAAGCGTGTCCTCCTCGACGCTACTATTTGAATTTCGCCATCAATAAAGGAGCTGTCAGCATATGGCCTTGTCATTGTCTCATCATGCAGTAAGCATAAGCTGACAATATCTCCTCCCAGGTCTGTCGTCTGTCTGTCTTTAGACAAGTGAAATGCAAGCGACAATTTGGCAATCTGTATTTCGAATTTTCGCACAATAGCTAAGAATCGCTATAGAAGGCCTACTTTCATGGCCATGGACGCCTCTCCTACTATGAACTCGTCCTGAGACTAGAGATCTGCAACACGTTACAGTACAATGATCAAGCCAATGGTGTCATGGTCATTTAGCAGAAGACGTATGCCCAATGGGGGGCGTTGTACATCCTTCAGCGCCCAATACCCGGGTATTCCGTAACTAGGTGAAGATCGCCACGCATTCATTGATCGAATGACTTGATATGACAGAATCCTCGCGTTTGGGAACTTGTATACTGAATCGACCTGGTGGAGATGGGTTAGATAGACTCAAGATTAGCTTTACTCTAGAACGGAGGATCCCGACTGCGCATGATACTTCCATCTACATCTGCGATCAATTCTTGCCCAGGGCAGCTAGGAAAATCGTGGGCATCCTCCAGGAAGTATGCAGTGGGAAACATGAGCTAAGATACATACATTACATAGAAGCTAAGGTAAGCTGAACTTGTGGCGTTTACAACCCACGAAAATAGGCGATTCGGCTACCAGAGCTTCGACGCCTAATCGATACTGTACCTTGGACTCGGGCGTGATGTTGATTATCACTACAATGCGTATGTAGGAAAGATGGATACGGTGACATGCACCGTGTCTCTCCGGAGCAAAGACCTCACAAAGATTGGGCTGACACCGGGGCTTTGACCGTTTTTGTTTCTGGAAGGATTGCACCGACAGATCTTATTCTTCTTTCTCTCCTTCTTAAGCAGAGATTGTTGATCGCTTGTTCTTCTTCTCTTCTCCACCTGTGCTACATCCTCACTGTAACAATACGAGAAGAGAGACCCAGTGGCGATCCTCATCTCTGGAAAAAGGAGAGATATACTACAGTACATGCATCGCGCATCGATCGAAATCAGCAGGGGTGCTTGATAAGTCCACTCACTCACCTTCCAGTCATCAAGCGAGGAGAGAGATTTGTTTCCAAATATAAACCACATGTGACGAAAATGATGACTGATGACTGACGATGCATCTGCTTTCGCTCAATTCGTCCTTTACGCTACTGTTTAGTTCTGTAAGTAGTTGGCGTAGTGTCAGCAGGATTATCGTGCTTTTGTCCACGTACCTCAAGCTGTACAAGTACAGTACAGTAGTAGTCGTAGATGCGCTATTCCTTAAACATCATGACCGGGACTGACTGACTGACTGTCCTGTCTTTGTCTGAAAGTTAAATCTTGAAACTATATCGAGATCGTTGCTGTAACTGTACAGTACATGTATGCAAAGTATGCCCTGTACAACGTGTATGTGCTACTAGTACTGTACTGCATACGGAAGTCTGGTATGTGTTTGTCTTCACCGGTCTGATTGTCGGTAACTACTTACTAATAAATACATGATGAGTAAAGAAACGGTAGGCAAGTACAGTATATTGTCAATCTTGACGATTGAAGTGATCCTCTCTTTTTTTCCTCCTTTCTCTTCAAAATACTCTATCCTGTTGTATTCTACCCTACTGTTCTCTTTGCCTCGCTGAACGCCATTAAAGTCCCGAAGAAGAAATGCTGTGAGTGAGTGCGAAAGAAGCTGATATTATCACAGTGTAAATGGATGTTATTGTACCCATTTCTGCTCGTCGACGATTTCTACGTATTTACTAAGGCCCTGATACTTATTCTCTTAATCTCTCCCTTTTCTGCTCCGTCTCATTCCTCTCTTGTCGTGAAAAAGGCAGTGTACTACGTATATGTGTATGTGTATATGTATCACCAGCGACATTGTTAAAAATATACTATGTGAATACGACGATCGTTGTCGAGGAGAAGATATGAAAAGGAGGCAGATGTAGTTGATATGTGCTGTACGTTCTGCTAATACATAATATGAACCTTCGTTTGGGCGGTGATATAGCGGTATACACAGACATGTCATGAATGGTCTTGTATTACACATCGCTGTTCATGTTCTATCCGTACTCATGGTCACGATCACATTTAAGCCTCCGAACTGGTCTGTATATGTCGGATCTCCTCGCATGATACAAGGAGACATACTCCAGAATACTCGTCCACTTGATTTGATCAAGATGAATGGCAAGCATTTGTGGGAAACCTCGAGCAGGACATCGACAGATGAGCCAATGTCACAGGAGAGAATTGCTCAGTACCAAAGCTTGGAGTCCTTCATAAGGTAAATAAAGACCAAGTCCATTTCGACCTTAGGAATTGTATCGGGCGATGCTGCATCGGCTACGTCGCAAAAATACATATACCATGACTTCAATGATATGTCTGTGCGCCTGTCTGCTCGTCCAACTGTGTACAATAAACTTTTGCATTGAGGTGTACTTCCAATTCTGTTCATTAAGCCTCTGCTGTGAAGCATAACGACCAGCGTGCTGTCCAATACAATTCAATCAAGTTCGACTCGGTTCGGTGCAGTCCTCCCGTTTCTCTGTTCTGCTTCTCTCTGTGCGTGAGGAGATGACATACCACGTATGCCCACAAAACAGACGGATACATGGTTTGGCGGACAGCTGATGTATTGTTGAGTTCGTACTACTAGATTGCCATTGCCTGTTCCGTCGCTCAATCATCTGTCACTCTATGATTTATTGTTCCCACCTGGTCCTCATAAGATTCGTTCAGTAAACATGCCAACTCGGAGAGAACGATCCACTGCATTCGTCACTCCGAAGAGCAGACTACGCGGCTCAAGCTCCGAATAGCCATGAGATCTTCCGGATATCGTTCTGGTCCTGATCTTCTACTCTGACTCTGATATTTACCCGACAGAGAACGTCAAGAGAGACAAAAAGTGTCTGGGCTGATCTCTGTATTTCCATAGTAGACACTATGTCATACGATATCGGTTGGTGATCAGTCGTTGAGACAATCCGGTACGTCCATAACCACCAACGCTCTTCCAGAGCCACATATTTATCCAAGCGACTGCGCCCGCCCTTCTCGTAGGCCAGACGAAGAGATCTGTTTTGCTGTCCATGACGCATCACAGTTGATATTTCTGTTGCATAATGTGTGCCTCACATTCAATTATCTTTGTTCAAGCAAAGTTCATGGGTTCGTTCAACTCTGACCCTTCTCCCGTCCCTTGACACTTTCCTCCCCCAGGACCTTCGCACTACCCATGAACAAAGCCCCGACATAACCACCCAAGAACCTTATATCGCCAGCCTGCGCACTCGTCACGCGAACTATGTTCTCTGTATCGGCAAGATGGGCGCTTAACTGTGCTAGTTGGGCGTGGAGATGTGTGTATTGTCTCGTCTTGTTTGAGGAAAGGTTCGTGGAGGTGTTGGGTTGGTTTGAGGACTGAGAGGAGGTAGTGGCAGGGCGGGACGAGGTCGCGTTGGTGTTCAGGTGCGAGAAGCGTGTGGACATTGCTGCGGGTGAGGCAGTAAGTAGATCAGTGTTGGGTCGTGTGGAGGAGTTCGTGTTTGTTGCGGTTACTGTGGTAGAGGAAGTATTGGTGGAGGAGATCGAAAAGCGTTTATTCTTCGTGATCGAACGCGCGGTGTTTTGATTTGGTTTAGATGTGAACGAGGGCTTCACTTCGAGATCCGGATATCCATTCAATCTCAGCGTGAAGCTTACAAGTGCTGCTCATAGCGAACTTTGTTCTCGAGAGAAAGGAAAAACACCATCAGCCTCATCCTGCGATACAAGGCTGACAGGTGGTCTTGGCATCAGACAAGGTTTCCAGGACCGAGGTTTGATCCGAACTTCTGGATACTCAATTGCACATACAGTACTACAAACAGTCTGTGATCCTCCCTTGCCTTATTCTCCATGTCCGGTTTCCGATTATCTCAGCACTCATCATCACAGAAGACAAAGGTCACATTTCCCGTTCTATCGTATTCGTATTTCCTCTCAGTACCACCAACTTACATCCCCCATCAAAGTATCCATTTCAATCCATCCTAATTCCACCCTATTGTAACGTTTCCACCTTCCGATCTCAACTCAGAAGTGATCTCCAGTCGATCACCAATCCCCTCTTCTTGGAAAGTCCGAGCCAAAAGTCTTGTTTGACACCTGAGCCTCAATTCCATTCCCGGAATCCATGTTTCATTTCCTGTCTCTCTGAATTGAGCCGAGGATGTCCTTTTCTTGGCTGATGCTTCTTTGTTCCTATTTGTGCGGAAGGCAGATCAAGTCGAGTCAACTCAAGAAGGGGTCATTCGAATTCTACCCTGTACGACGTACTGAGGAGGGCTAAGGGTACGGTGACTATGTGACCTATGTGACGTTATGGAATGGATTGGACAGGAAAGGACATGTATTTATGTCTTTTATGCTGTGCATAGGAAGACGGGATGTATGATATCCGTGCTTGCTTGCTCGCTTGCTAACTTAGGTGATCGTCGGATGTTTGATACTACATACACTATTTACGCCACGCTATGGTAGAGAACAAGACTTTTGTCCTGGATGATATACATCACTTCGCTTGATTAAGCGAGATATGGAGAACCCGGGGGAAGAGTGGGATGTGATCATAGGTTCGATATCAAGAAGGAAATTATAATAAAGCACATATTCTGCCCTGCTCTGTTCTCTATATCTCTCCCTGATTTGACTTTATCTACAATATCACTACTGAATAGCTTACCTGCCTATAACGTCAGGCGAAGAGAATAACTTCATTCCTCATATTCACCATAAAGTCGCACTCAATTCCTTGTCGTTCAAGCATACAAACGATTTCCATCACGATGTTCTTCCAGCGAACTCTTCTCCTCGCCCTTACAACACTCACACTTGCGCTGGCAGTTGCCATCCCAGCTCCCGCCGCTGAGTCTCTCAATGAACCCCGTCAAGTCTTAACCAAAAACTTACTATGTCCGCTCCTCGGTACTCCGCTATGTGACGGTGAATGTCAGCTTCTGAAGCAGATAGGAGGACAGTGCGCTTATGATGGGTGAGTTTTCTGATCCTGTGTATAGGACACACGCAGCAATATGCATGTTTCGTCTACCATTGGTATCAGTGCTGACTTTGTGATTTGCCAGGACTTGCTATTGTTATGATGGAACGCCTATTCTCCTATGAGCCAAATCGGATTGAGTTGATGGCGAAAGTCTGAGTTTTGAGTCAAGGTTGAAAGTGAAGGCGAAGGCTTGAGGAGCTCTGAACATATGCTGGGTTCGGAAGCAGATGCGGGTAGCTTTACAAATGTTCTGAAGAAGGATTTCGGTAGGCACTGTGCTCTAAGGAGATACGGCAGAGGATGCTTTCGACATGATATTCGCGCATTCGAAAACGCGACAAGGAAGATGATGCGAATAGATGAAAATGTTGGCAGATGAGAGATTGACATTATGCCGGATGTGATGTCGGTTTGGAGGCCAGTCCTGAGCTTGGACGCAGATATTCGGGGATTACGTTTGGGTTTTGAGAGCAGAGCACAGTCAACTCTAGTAGCACGAGTCTCATGGTTTCAGAGTAGCTCCTAGTCACAAAAGACGTTCCGTTGCAGTACTGGTTTAGTATAAATGTGGAACAAAGTGAGATAATGCTCAAACCGTAGGCATGAGAATCGTTTACCTTCATTCACCGTCAAATCAAGCTTTGTGTTGGTAATTGCTTTTGATATCTGAATTGCCGTGACTCGCGAGTGCTTCAGCCAAGTATCCGATGTGCTCGCAGCCGATACCACAACATCCGCCAACTATGCTTGCTCCGTTTACAATCCAATCCCGAGCAAAATTCATATAAGACTCAGCTGTCATGTCTTCCCTCGTAGACGAGATCTCAACATTCGCAGATTGGGTATCTGACTTTGGCTCGAATGAATTCGCATAGACGCCAATAGCAACCGTGCAATTCATCTCATCAAAGACGCTCTTTGCATCACGAACAGCGGCCTTCATAAACTCAGGTTGACTACAATTGAACAAGAGGGCGGTTGCACCAGAGCTAGCAACCCACCGCGCTGCATCGGTCACAGACTCACCAGAACGAAGACGCGCCGGACCAACGTGATCACCTTTTTCGCCTAGCTGATCACCATCGTCCAATGTAAAAGCAATCCAAACAGGCTTACCTGAATCGGCAACCGCAACTCGAACAGCCTCAGCCTCAGCAACCAGACTCAAAGTCTCACCCAGCCAGAGATCAACGTAAGGAGCAAGACCACGCACCAGCACAGACAGATATTCCTGCACGCTTGATCCATCAAAAAGCTGAGGCTCATAACTGCCAAAGATAGGAGGTAAGGATCCCGCGACCAAGACCCGTCGTCCACTTCTCCTCAATTCTCCATCGGCCGTAGTACGCGCAAGCTTACCAGCAAGTCGAGCCAGGTCTTCTCCTTCATTTTGGAAGCGTTCTTTGCCGATGTGGAAGGGTACAACGGCGTATGAATTTGTGGTTATGATGTTGGCTCCGGCGGCGATGAATTCCTCGTGGACTTGCTGGACGAGGTGTGGTGCTTGAGATAGAGCTAGAGCTGACCACTCTGGTTGCCGGAAGGGGGCTTTGAGTCGGATCAGTTCGCGGGACATGCCGCCGTCTAATATCTGGATGTTGGGCTGTGACATGGTGCTGCGTGATTGTTGTCCAATGATAAGTTGATGGATTCAATGGCTTTTGGAGTTGAGCTTATCCTCTTCGGACGAAGACCTCTGAGAGCGGTGATTGGATTTGGATGACGATACGTTGTGATTGACTGGGCTGACGTTCTCTGACGATTCAATTTGCAATATCGGTGTTTGTTTGATGGGCTGTCATTACGCTGAAGTTTGACTTGTTGTATCAGTGTTCGTCTTGGCAAGAATGTCGAACATTTACTGATATCAGTTGCAATATATTTGATCAAATCAGAACAAGCAGAAGTTTCTATTTCCTTCCAAGAATTACGTAGAGCAGATATTTGTAACGACGCTGCACGAGAAAGAATCATTTGAGTCACTATCGATTCTCCTATTGCCGTAAGGTTTTCTACATCGTTTGTTTCCTTCAATTTTACTGATGCCATGCATTCCTAACCATTATTTTCCCGGGGCTTCTTCATGTTTCGTCTCCCAAAAACGGTAGTACTCCTTAGATATGCTATACAAAAAAACCTCAATCGTCAAGTCGAGCGTTAATGGCCAAGGCACTGACCTTTACTGCCTGCCCAACCCAATGATGCAACAAAAGAGAAGAGCAAGGAATGAGACGCTATGTTTGCCCAATTGAAAAAGCTCCAAATATATTATGTCCGCGAAAGAAAGGGATTTTGTCACTCCAGCCAATTGTTGATCCACTTTGTGCCTGACCGGACGTTCTCGGTATGCCCTTAGGAATTTTGACATCATTGCAGTAGTTTTCGATTCGTGGTGCTATAAAGCCAATCGTTAGACGACATGCAGGACAGGACGATCCATCGATGATTGTGCCCAGGCAGAAATAACGGACAGAGCTGGAAATAGCCGGTCATATAAAAGCATCGTATAGGCGGTTTGCAGAGAACTCGTGTAAATCTGCAGACAGTCGAATCGTATCTCGAGACTCGAATCGTCTATGCGTGGATCATGGTTCGAGGGGCGAAGCTGCTCGTGCTGCTGTGTGCCGAGGGTTCAGATTCGATATTGGCACTTCCACTATCACCACTCCCCGCGCTAGCACTCGCACTCCCAGTCAGACTCTTCGTTGGAACTTTAGGCGGATATGATTTGCTCACCCCAGCCTGTTGCTCGACCTGATGCGGATGCACCATGTTTCCCTGCCCTGGCGGATATCTGGCCACCGGTGCCTGCATTCCTGGTGGCGAAGGCCGGCCATTACGCATTGGTTGGCCCTGCATGTACGGATCGTGTGGCGGTGATGGACGACCTGGCATCCTGCCCACTGGCCCAAGTGGATTGCCAGGAGATCTGCTAGTTCTTCGATTTGGAGCTGGGTAAGGACCACCGGGACCCCCCATCTCTTGTAATCTACTGGCAGTTAATGAATTTGCGCGAGACTCATCCGCAATCTCTTTCCTGTCCACTGCCCCGTATCTGTTGGACGAGAAGCTCATCATCGGATTATCAAGTATATTGCCACCTATCATTGGCATATCAGACATCAACTGAGCACTGGCTCGATGGCGTCCTCCCATATGCGGTGGCCTTGCGAAGGAACCAGGTCGCATAGGTTGCATACTGTTACCATTGTACATATCCTTGCGTAATTGACCCTGACTTGGTGTTCTCTTGTTTGTTCTCCGTGATGTGACACTCATCATATCGAAGTTTTCTGCATCAACAGGGGGCATTGCTGGACCGCGGATGTAGGCAGGATCGATGAAATCGTCATCATCGTCATCGTCGTCGAAATCTGGTTGTCTGACGTGAGATTGGCGTCTGCCACCACCACCACCTCGACTGCGCATGGCCATCTCCTGTTGTCTCAAGTGCATCTCCTTCTCTCGAATCATCAGCTCTCTCGCGCGCAAAGAAGCATCCGGTCCTCCATGTCCACCATATGCGGCAGAGGAGACATCGCCATCAGGCAGATCATCGTATAGGACAACATGGCTGAACTCATCGAGATTACCCTCTTCAAATGAAGGCTTCCGTGACATTTGGCTGGTACCTCGTGGGGGATATCCATTGGGCGGTGGGCCACGGAAGCCGTTCGCAGGTGGTGGGCCACGTCTGCCCGGAGGAGGCATGTTCATGCCATTCGGCGGACCGCGCATGGGTCTGGGATTGCCGTTTGGCGCTCCATTCATAACAGGTCCGTTCATAGGCCGCTGGACTGGTGGGTTTGAGTTCATTCGTGCAAGCGGAGGTATTGTTGCCGGGATCTGTGCTTGGGGCAGAGGCCTGTCCTTGTTGGTAGTGTTGACGTGTCGCAATATGGTATATAGAGTATCGATCCGTGGAGTTTGAATGCCAACAGTTTTCCCGAGCGCGCTCGGTGAACCAAGATAGGTTTCAACCTCCATAGGCCGCCTGGCTAAGAAGTCTTGATACATTGTACTTTGGTCCTGTGCTGATTGTATCATTGCCTGTATGACCTTGGTTTTGTTGTCTGGAGAGAAGCTACATTGTAGCTGAACCGCAATCTTTGTCAACTCTTCGAGCACGTCCGACACAAGTTCGCTAACACCAGGCTTCTGCAGGAGCTCGGAAAGAATTGGTGTCTCAAAAATGACACTCGCAGGATGAAAAGCAATTGGCCTATCAAGAAATTAGTATGATGACATAATCGCTGACACAAAGGGGCCATACCCCATCATTCTTTCGAATTGCTGTTGTCGAATATTGTCTGACACCTTGCAGTCCACTTGTCCAGTGGTCAAAGTCATAGCGAGCGCCTCTGACATATCTCGTTGTATAGTTTGTGGGATTTTCGATTCCAGGTTTGCCGGTCCTACCCATATTTCGGTTGATCCGCTGTGTTCAAACTCGCTTGCACCGAGTTGAGTGAGTTCTGCAGCGGATACTAAGGAGAGGACGACGTTGGTCGGGAACCTTTCTTCTAACTGCTTCTCCACACCAAGAGTATTTGTAGTATTGACAAGAATACATGTATGTTGAGGTGTAACGACAGATTGAATGATATCGGCGAGATTGTAAACATCGGGGAGAGCTTTGACACAAAGGAGAACGTAGTCGTAGGCGGCTTCGCGACCTGAGGCATCTTCTGGATTTTGAACCACTAAAGGCCCGTTAGAGATGCGTGCAAAGTAACTGAGGAGTACTTACCATGGCGCGGCTTGAACCTTTCATTGCCGAACAGTTTAGATCTGTATACACAGTCAGATTAATGGTCACGTCTGAAGGAAATCGTTATCTTACTTGAAGGAGATACCGTATTGAGCTACCGCCTGGTAATTGGCTTTCCAGACCAGCGTAACATCACACGCATTCGTAGCTTGAAGTCTCCACGATAGGAAAGCGGAAACTGCGTTGCCGCCAACTGTACAGAAGGTTCTTAGTTCTTGTTCCATCTCAAAACTTGCAGGATTAGGTGGTTTGAGTGCATGCGAGACGATCTATCGGAGACTGCGCTTCTTCAAACAACACTTTCGCTCTGCATCAAAATAGAATTGGAACTTACTGGAGAGCACCCTCAACCGAGTCGTGGAAGGAGGCATGGTCGATTATTGACCGAAACGCTTGCAACCAACTCTTTCTTGGTGATGGCAGGTACCGCTGACTGGATCTTGCAACTGCCCGGGGTGTTTTGGTGGGCTTAGCGACGACTCGTGTTCTGTGGGTCTTGATCCAAGTGGTGACGAGTGCAGCCAAAGGTCGAGTGAAGATGAGTCTGGCTGAATTGATGCAGCTGTCTAACAACGACCGTGCGACATGGAGGATAGACAAGGAGAGGTGGTCGTCCTGGTAGCGAAGGTGTGGAAAAAGCTTTTGGAGGAAAGGTGCGTGAGGGAAGATCGACTGTAGACGTGTCGAGCGACCCAACAAATTAATGGGATTACAACAACAAAGTGAGGGTGCAACACAAGACAAATGCAACAAATATATCGATGCGATAGGCAGACCACGTAGACTCGGCTGCGACGACAGGGGGTGATCGAGGTGAGGTCGACGAGAGTGCAAACGAGCGACGGTGATGTGGATGTGGCAGAGAAATGTGATGGTCAGGGCAGAAATGGTGGTTTTGCGAGTGCAGCCCGAAAGAGAAGCGCAGGCGTTGTGAGATGAGAAGAGAGCAGAGCCCGTGTGCCGAGTGCTGATAGAAGCATTGATGCTAGCGGTGCTGCTCCGTACACACGCAGGGCACGTAATTCCACCGGGGGGTAGCCCATGCCACGAGTGGATGCGCCGTCCACCCTTATTATTCCCACTCCGGGCGCTGCTGGCCTGCTGAAGCAGCCGACGGTGGCTTAGTCCTACCGCCTACGTTGTACTAACCCCAAGTACGTAGCAAAATCATGTGTGTTTACATCTCCAAACTACTGTGAAGAAATTCATTCAACCATGTCGCTATCTACGAATACTCGTACGGTGAACTGTTTTGAACAACTTCTGGCGCCATGCGCGCGTACCCTCCGATGCGCCCTCTTGCGCACTGCACACACTGACTTCTTCTGATCTCTAGTGTTCGTGACTATCATATTTGGCGTCTGCCATTCCTTCATTGCCATGTTGGGCAGCTAGCCAGCACGTTGATCGTCCACTTCGTCAGTGTGGTCGAGTCGCGCGGAACGATGGCTCCATCCAACATTCATCGAGAGTTAACGACCCAGGTATGAGCGCCAACCGCCAATACTCAGGAACAGCCTGACCTTGGTTGTTGTTTCCAAAGCTTGCTTACAGTCTCATCGATGGGCAAATCATCCGTATAATCTGCTTAAGCTCCCGTCGTTAGCGTGACGCCGTTGCTCGAAAAAACCAGGCCTTGGTCCACGAGCGCCCACGCGGACATCAGACCATCAAAGAAGCTTATTACGGCTCGTACCACTTTTGACATTCTATCTGTCACCGGCAGTGGGACATACTTCCATTCCCTGCAACAGTAATGTCGCTTGCCGGGTCATCCTAGTATCGTGGCCGTCACTTATCTGGTTGCACAGCGTGATGGATCTGTGTGGCTCAGACGTGCGGTGCTGCGATCCAGGAACCGCACTATGCAGTTGATATTGCGACGCAATGCCTATCCCAATCACAGTCTCTGGTCGTAAGAACGGTTATCGCACATGGGTCGACGTGATGAGACTGGTGTTGTAATATGTGATGCTGCTACGCACAATCAATCAGTCAATTTTGACAAGAGCATCACCCAAGATAGATTTCGGGTAAATTTGACCGTTGTCGTCGCTCGCCTGCAAAGAAACAATCTCCAAAGATACGCGGCTACTGGCGCTGATAGGAGAAAGCTTTGTAGTGTGAGACCTGCATAACCTTATTGCAGGGGTTTTTCGTTGACAACTGTGGCCAAGCACGCTATCCACACTTGCCTCAATTTAGCATTGAGATTGATGGATTCACGATGACGATGAAAGTCGATGAGTGTTGAGTCATAGTATCGACTATCTCAACTGAGGCGACATGCTGCTGTCTTGCCAGGATTGAGCAACCCTCCATTCTTTGATCTGAAGGGGTTAACTTACAGCATCAGCTTCTGGTACTGGTGAGCTCTAGGATAGATAGCATCGACTGCTGCACGTTAGCATCATCACTCTCCAAGCGAGTGCATTAGTGGACCGCCTGTGAACAGGAACAGATTGCGCAGCTCATTTTTCCACCTAAGCTGCGGTGGATTAGCTCGCACGGCTCGGAGCTGCATCACAACATCAACCGATATGCTTGAACTCTGTGAGCTCTACTATTGCAGGAATTTATCTTCCTCACGCAAACCTATGGGAACGAGTTCCGATTGCAGAATTTCCAATACTTGCAGCGCCTCGGGAACAATGTCTGACCAAATTTTCAGTATGATCCATAAGCTGCCTGATTTGTAGTGGATGCTTTTATGAAACCTTGAGAAGTATGTTCGGAGTAGGTTCGAAGGCCACCATCCACCAATATAAAGCTAATCGGCGATCTTTTCCCGGCCTTGCACAACCAAGTTCAATATGCCTGCGAGCCTGACAGAAAGAATTGGGCCAATTCAGGTTACAGTATGTGAATACCTCGAGTGGCCCATTTCTTTCTGCCAGAACTTAGCTTCTTAAATTTCCATTCAGATACTGGAGCACCCTCAGTTCAGTGTCTGGAAGTCATGAGCCATACGCCTCAATTCATCATGTGCAGTTTGTGAAGATGCCGAACCTGTTCAATATCTCAACCCTCGAGATTGTATTGCTATGCAGCCTCACATCGTGATCAAGATCATAGTCGAGGCGATCTGTAGCTTCCAGGCTCTGCATCTGTCTAACTATACAAGCCACGTTTATGCTGAGCCCTTACCTTGTAGCGTGAATCAGTCCCGGTGGCATAAGGCGTTGTTAGCAGCTATAAGACAGTGAGCACATGTACACGCATTAGAGGAATGGTCGTCCGTGTTGAAGGGAGCCATGAACCTGGTCGTGGAAGTCCAGTATCGACATGCACTGAAAACGTGATTTGATATGACTAGTGCCCGCCTCGCAGACCAGACGGACCTATTACATGACCAATTGACTGCACGTCTGTCCACCAGCCTCGAGATGCTGGTTGGCGTGAGAAACCAGGGTACAGATGAGATTTGACGTGCGGATGGATATCTATCGTCTGTCACTGATAGGACTGTCATGATAATTCCATCAGACGTAGATTAAAGGGACAGATGAGGCTCTTATTCAAATTCATATTTGATCTCACTCAGACGCAAAACGGGCATCCATCCGCCAAAGTCCTCATAAGGACCTTGGCTCTTGGTTGTCTCGTCAAGCTGTGTGATATATCGGATCAGGTCTCATCTACAGTAATGGAGCTAGACCAGTTTAGACAATGGGATTGGCTGAATTACAGCATTCTTGCCTAGAACGCCATTAGAGCTTGCAACGTTTCTCCCCCAGCAGACAAAAATATCAAAACGGGTGGTATAAAGCCTGACGAGCATTCCTGTAAGGTCTAGAACGCCTCCCTCTACTGAAGCAGTGACTGGTATTCGGAGTTAAGTGTATACCGAGCACCCGAAGATGTGCAGCATTAAAAAGTTGAACTATAATTTCGTTGTTGCGGAGACGAGCGCGCTTGATGAGACAAATTTCGGCTCAGCTTTCACTGGTATGGTACCAGTACTGCTCTGTGGTGATGATAGAATCGATGTCAGCATCAGTATCTGTGTGGCCCAGTGGAAGGAATGTTGCGTATCAGATATGGTGAAAGCGCAAGGGGAGACTGTGTTTCTGCTGCGTGTACCACTAAGCGCTGACCATGCTTCGAAGGAGTTGTCATGCTTGGTCAGCTCGTACACGGCACTCTCGAGTTTCGCTCTCTCTCGCCCATGCCCATGTCAAGGGTCCGGGTCAGGGTGCGACACTGGTGCACTACTTGAGCTACTACAGTACAGCCAAAAGTTATGCCACCGATGTGCAGCTAGATGGTAGAATAATGCTACTGAGTAGTGGTAGTACTGTAGTTAGTAATCAGTCCTGACCCCGTAGGAATCTTGGCCACCAGTCATTTGCTGCAGTCACCTCACCACTAAACGGCACTACACGGACAAGTCGCATCATGATCTCTGGCGCAGCTGCGGCCTGACAAGGACACAGAGAGAGACAGGACCCCCTTACCCAGTATACTACTACAAACAGAACAAAAGAATTGTCTCCTCGACACTAACACCCTTACGAACATCCTTATCCATCTGCTTATCCGTCCCTACGAACATTCTGTCCTGTGGCTCGGATTGTGTGCTGGCCGAAACCAACCTTCCGGCTCTCCGTTGCATCATTCTTTGGCCTGATTTCCGCCCGTACTTGCATTCTATCTGATTCGCAACTTCTTGTCCCGTAAGCAGGGGTTTCCGGCACTCTGTAACAACACCTTCGTCCTCCGCCACAATCCGCTGCGCTTCTGTATCGTACTCACCACCTACGCGACTACTTGCTCCTGTCGACGATTACGATATTCAGCAATCACGACTCGACTTCTGGGGCCTCCACGCCGATTGGACATGCTTGGTGATTCCCTGCGCTGACAGTTAGATCGTCCGGCTCCATAGTCACCATCCCTCTCTTCCAACACATGCAACGGCGATAATTTCCAGTATCGGCACGGAGGCACTGTTGATCAGGTTGAATTTCCGTTGAGAATATCGCAAATGCCTGAGAATCCGTTCGACGACCCAGAAACCGAAGCGTCGGTGCAGCCGAGCAAGCCTACCATGGCGCGAATACATTTTGATGCCGAAGGCGACGAGAATGATCCGGAACTTGGTCACAGCGTGCAACCAGAGACGAGTCACATATCGAAACCTGGGGCTAAGAGATCACGATGGGCCACCACGCGGTTACAGGGACACAGCGGTGTTAAAAAGAGACTGTCTATACTGAATCGTGGTTCTAAAGCGCGCGCCAATCAATCGGAGGAGAAGCCTGACGGCACAGGTCAACCGGTTTTCAAGATCACATCAGAAAGTCCTATGGGTCAGGAAAGGGTTGACGTCAAGTCGGAATCGCGCACGATATATACGAATCAACCTCTGCCGCCGGAGGAGATCGATGAGAACGGTCATAAGGTCCATGAGTTTCCGAGAAATAAGATTCGAACCGCAAAGTACACACCATTGAGCTTCATCCCGAAGAACTTGTGGTTTCAGTTCCACAACATTGCTAATATCTACTTTTTGTTCATCATCATCCTTGGTGTAAGTACCTGTCAACATTGAAACTCCCTCGATTGACTTTTCGTCCAGATATTCTCCATCTTCGGTAACAGCAACCCTGGACTATCGTCTGTACCCTTGATCGTCATCTTGTTCATCACGGCTGTCAAAGACGCTATCGAAGATTGGCGGCGTACGATTTTGGACAATGAACTCAACAACGCACCCGTATATCGCCTTGTGGACTGGACCAATGTGAACTCGTCGGAAGACGACGTTGGGCTTTGGAGACGGATCAAGAAGGCATCAACTCGCTTGGTAGTATCGACGTATCGCAAGATGAAGGGAATTTCGAAAATGAAGCCTGTTGAGCTTGACGGAGAGACGGGCGAAGTCCATAGGCGCATGTCGACAGCTACCCGGCCAACCATCAGAACCTCAATATACTCGGAGCGCGAATCCTTCCAGTCGTATAGGGGCGAAGAGATAGCAATGACACCAGTCCCCGCGGACGGCCCTCGTCAGGATCACGATGTGCAGCCGCACACAAGGGATATGGACACACCTCAAAGTGCATTCACCTTCGAAACCGCACACGAGCACCCCGATCATCCCTCTACTTTGCAAGTACCAAAAGCATCGAAGCGTAAGAGTTCAACTCCTCACAAAGATTACGGTAGCGTCTTGAATCCGTACAAGGAAGTGCCTGGTACGGCAAGATTCAAGAAGGATTATTGGAAGAGCATCCAGGTCGGAGACTTCGTCCGAATTTACAGTGACGAGCAAGTTCCTGCCGATATAGTTGTCCTGTCCACGTCCGATCCCGATGGAGCTTGTTATGTGGAGACCAAAAACTTGGATGGTGAGACAAATTTGAAGGTTCGGCAGGCTTTGCAAGCCTCGAGGCAAGTTCGGCATGCAAAGGATTGCGAACGCGCAGAATTTGTTGTTGAGAGTGAAGGACCACACCCAAACTTATATTCCTACAATGCTGTCATCAGGTGGCAGCAGCATGATTCTCAGAATCCTGACAAAGAACCGAGGGAGATGGCTGAGGCCATCGGTATCAACAACTTACTCCTTCGAGGTTGCAGTCTTCGCAATACTGAATGGATTCTGGGTATTGTTATCTTCACGGGACAGGAAACGAAGATCATGTTGAATGCTGGCCTTTCACCCAGAAAACGAGCTAGGATGGCAAAGGACCTCAACTGGAACGTCATCTACAACTTCATCATTCTCTTCTTCATGTGTCTTGTTTCAGGTATAGTACAAGGTGTGACCTGGGCCAACGGTGGTAATACTGCCGCCTACTTTGAGTTTGGTAATGTTGCGGGCTCGCCCGCCCTTAACGGTTTCGTCACCTTTTGGGCTGCTGTGATTCTCTTCCAGAATTTGGTTCCCATCTCCCTGTACATTTCCCTGGAAATTGTTCGTCTGGCGCAGGCGTTCTTCATTTACTCCGACAATGCCATGTATTATGAGAGGCTCGACTATCCATGCACGCCGAAGTCGTGGAATATCTCGGATGATCTTGGTCAGATTGAGTATATCTTTTCGGACAAGACCGGGACCCTGACTCAAAATGTGATGGAATTCAAGAAGTGTACTGTCAACGGTGTCCCGTACGGTGAGGCGTATACCGAAGCAGAAGCAGGCATGCGGCGTCGACAGGGCATTGACGTTGAAGAAGAGGGCGCTCGTATCAAGGCCCAGATTGAGGAGGACAGGCTTGAAATGCTGAGAGAACTTCGCAAAAGCTACGACAACCCTTACTTGCGCGACGAAAGTCTTACCTTTGTCGCCCCCAAGTTCGTACATGACCTCAATGGAGCATCCGGCTCACAGCAGAAGCGAGCGAATGAACACTTCATGACAGCTTTGGCCCTGTGTCATACTGTCATTACGGAGACCACGCCGGGCGATCCTCCTACGATCGAGTTCAAAGCACAATCTCCTGATGAGGCTGCTCTCGTAGCCACAGCGCGCGACTGTGGCTTTACCGTTCTCGGACGAACGAACGATGATTTGCACGTCAATGTGCTTGGACACGATCGCACATATCGTGTGCTCAATACACTAGAATTCAACTCAACTCGAAAGCGTATGAGTGCGATCGTGCGGATGCCTGATGGCCGGATTAAGTTGTTTTGTAAAGGTGCAGACAGCATGATCTACTCGAGATTAGCAAAGGGAGAACAAAGGGACCTCAGGAAAGCAACCGCCGAACAACTCGAGATCTTTGCCCGGGAAGGCCTGAGAACACTCTGCGTCGCCGAGCGAGACATCACTGAAGAGTTCTACGAGGAATGGAACAAGGAGCACGATCTGGCTGCTCAGGCTTTAGACAATCGAGAAGAACGACTTGAGGAGGTCGCACATCGCATCGAGCAAGAGTTGATGCTCATTGGTGGTACAGCAATAGAGGACCGCTTGCAAGATGGTGTGCCGGACACAATCTCTTTGCTCGGTACTGCTGGTATTAAGCTATGGGTGTTGACTGGAGACAAGGTTGAAACAGCCATCAATATCGGCTTCTCTTGCAATCTGCTCTCCAACGATATGGATCTGATCCTGTTTGACCTACCAGAGGGTGATATCAACCAAGCTAGTCAACTGCTTGACATGCACCTCGCCAAATTCACAATACCGGGATCTAATCCTCCTCAACCAATGACAGGATCAGATGAGGAACTTGCTCACGCAAGAAAGAACCATGAGCCACCTGCTCCGACCCATGCCCTTGTCATTGACGGTGAATCATTGAAGTTAGTACTGTCGGACGAGCTCCGTCAACGGTTCCTGTTACTGTGTAAACAATGCAAAAGTGTTCTGTGTTGTCGTGTCAGCCCAGCACAGAAAGCTGCGGTGGTCCTGCTCGTCAGGACCGGTCTCGACATCATGGCCTTGGCTATTGGTGACGGCGCAAATGATGTTGCCATGATCCAAGAAGCTGATGTCGGAGTTGGCATTGCCGGTGAAGAAGGACGCCAGGCAGTGATGTCCTCAGACTACGCTATTGGCCAATTCAGATTTCTGCAAAGGCTTGTTCTGGTTCATGGTCGATGGTCGTACAGACGATTGGCTGAGTGTATTGCAAACTTCTTCTATAAGGTACGTTATATCTGAATCTCAAGTGTTTTCACTTGATGCTAACAGGACACAGAACATTGTCTGGACGTTTGCACTGTTTTGGTACCAGATCTACAACAATTTCGACATCACATACTTGTTTGACTACACATATATCCTGCTCGTCAATCTCGCATTCACGTCCGTGCCTGTTATCTTGATGGGTGTCTTGGACCAAGATGTCAGTGACAAAGTATCATTGGCCGTGCCGCAGCTGTACCGTACTGGAATCGAGCGTCTCGAGTGGACCCAGACAAAATTCTGGTAAGCTCTATCGTACACTCTTCTGAATTAATCTAACATGACTTCACAGGCTATACATGCTCGACGGTACGTATCAATCTGTCATCTGCTTTTTCATGGCATACCTCCTTTTCGAACCCGCCACTTTTGTTACCGAGAACGGTCTGAACGTCAACGATCGATCTCGTATAGGTGTATACGTGGCTTGTATTGCGATTATCGTCATCAATTTATACATCCTGTTGAATACTTACAGATGGGATTGGCTTATGCTCTTGATTGTGGCTATCAGTTGTCTGCTCATTTTCTTCTGGACCGGAGTCTACACCTCCTTCGAAGCATCTTTCCAATTCTACAGGGCTGCTCAGGAAGTTTACGGAGCGCTTACATTCTGGGCCTTGCTGCTTCTGACAGTAATCATCTGTCTCATGCCACGATTCTGCATCAAATTCTTCCAGAAGAACTACAGGCCGTACGATGTTGATGTAATCAGAGAGCAGGTCAGACAGGGCAAGTTTGATTATTTGGATGCTTATGACTCTTTCATACCACCCAAGGCGCTTAGCGCCTCTGCTACCTCTTCGGATACCGCCGCCGAGGACGTCGACGCTCATGCTGCTCCTAGCAAATCACATCACATGCGAGATTCGAGCATGACGGAATCACAACGCCCAATCTACCCTCCATCAGAAGCTCCGACCGCGAGAACTCGACATCCTCACAGTCAAACTGGCAGTGACGATACGAACGGAACTAGACCATCATTTGATATGATGCGTACGACGCAACCGCGACGACAGTCGATGGAAAGAATCAGCGATACGATAGAGGAAGTTCGCCCACGGAAAGGGCACTTTGCTAGACCATCATTGGAGAGAGGTCCCTCTTCGTTCGATAGAACTAGGCAGTCTTTCGATCGATTACGACCTAGCTTTGAGGGGTCGCGGGATTTCACCTCGGCGGCGCTACTCACTAGAATGGAATCAGCTCATTCGAATCCGAGTCACTATCACATGAGTCCATTGACACCCACAGCCACGAGCAGCAGGAGACACGACATCACGGAGGAGCTATGAACGGTTGATGTCAGCAAGGAGGTACTTCACCATTGGTTTATGAGCGTTTCTTAGAATATCAGACACAGCGACTTCGAGGAAGGAATTCTTACAGGCAGTGGCATATAATACTGAGCCCGCGTCGTTGGCCCTACACAGAGATAGCCACTGCCACAGGATGCATTGTCACTGTATACTGTGAGACAACACTATATTACTGCTGTTTACTGCGACACCATCTTATTGTACATGACTATAGAGGCACCTAGTGCAAATACGTAAAAGCAGAAATGCTCATGAGGTATCGGTCTTCACCTTCGAGTTTGATTCAATGCATTGCTTTCCCCTCCACAGGCATTGTAGAATGAATTAGTACTTGGTCAGACTTCTCTTGGTTTGACTTCACCCGAGTATGTTTCCTCAATGACATGAGCCAAGCCTTTGTAATTAACGCGTCCCAATTGAGAAAGTACCGTACGCGCCGCTCCGCCTGCGATTATGTGGATCATCATCAAAGATTCACTCAAGATTGATTGATCTGGTCTTACGATACACAACTTCTACCACTGTGACCGATCCTGAGTGACGCCAGTCTGAACCTCTTCGCGACATATTCTTCACCTTAGTTCGGTTAGTAGATTGGCTTCATAAGTGGTGAACCATGGGTCACGCACCTCCCGGCTCACTTCTTGCATCACTCCAATAATCCTCATTGACCCGTATCCGGTTCACGATCAATTAGTTTGATCGATTGACAGACTCTTTTGAGTCTCTTCGCCCAGCATGGATGGTAAAGAGATGATCGAGGTCCTAGAGTGAGCAAAATCTGTTCGGTCTGTGGTATGCGCACTAACCATATTTCCAGGGCTGTCAAGAAGTTGCCGCCAGACGTCCACGTCTTCTGTCCTCGGGAAAATAATGATGACCACGATACTTACGAAGAAGACGAAGGAGACATCAATCAAGCCACCGATGAGGGTCGTCGCAACCAAATTCTACGAGCCCGAGATCGACGGAAGAACTTTGTGCAGTGTACACAACTACTTGCCTTTGATGGAGATGACAGTATACCCTACCAGACGGCCATATACCGCATCTTGGAAATCAACCTGAAGAGATGTGACACATGTGTACGGCGTTACTATCTCGAGCGGATCAACTTCGTAGCACAACTCAGGCAGGACTATGCGGAGCCAGAGATCCAGGACTTCTTGTCGATTCTGGACCGCAGGGATATTGCCAGAATAAAAGAAGGCCTGACAAATGCTGCAAACACATTGAGGTCCATACCGGAAAATAAGAGGGGGGTTGGATCCTTGGAGTACCCTGATCTTGTTTCACTTTTTGAAGCCTTTCACTGCCGGAAATTTCATGAAAATGAAACACTGTTGGCTGAATACTTTGATGAACCTTTCAAATTGATTCAGACGAGAAAGGCATTGAAGTTGCCCGACATCTTACCGGCTACTACGTTCTTCTTGTTTGACGCCAATCAAGATCGCATGTCGTGGGCTGTAGGCTCATGGCAGCGACTTGCAAGATCTCCCTCAGAATTGGAATGGGACTATGCTGTCAAGGAAACGCTGCAGAAGAAGATTCATGCTTGCAACAGTCCCTCCAGCAGTAATAAGCTTTGGAGTGCTCTGAATGTCATCACGTCGAAGCTTGATCGTGATTCTATTGCGCACAAATTATTTGATCTCAACCCTCCATTCTACAAGTTGACCCTAGATCACCTTGCACAACCAACATACAGCATACCGTCTATAGTACAGACTCTGGTAGCTGTACTTCAGAAAGCTCCCGAGATCTTCTGGCAAAGTATGGGATCTATATCTTCGAAACAGCTTGTGGAATCGATGTTTGGTAGCCCAAACTTCAATCATTGCCTCGAAAGGGGTTCGCGAGAGGGGGCTCATCCAGCTCTTAATGTGCTAGCCTGGGTTGACCCGTTCTTGAGATCTCTTAAAACAGAAGAGAGACCGACTGCTTGTCGAACTCTCGTAGATCAGCTTTTCCTACGCATTCGAGTCGAGACTTTGTCAAAAGAGCTGCGGACCAAATGTTTAGGTGAGGCTGTGAGAGCCATGCTGTACACAGTCACTACCTTTTCGACAGATCGACTTTGCCGTTTGGCAACATCAAAGCTAGTGCTTTCCGATGCTCTTGACATTGTGAGTTCACATATCGATGAATTGTTAAACTCCAAGGATGGAATGGAAGTAGAGGATATTCGCAATGACATTATGGGCGTCGTTCGGAACACACTTGCACTGGAGTGCGATTGCATCAAGACCGACTATGAGAATCTGATAAGCTGGAGACCGCTGCCGCCACATGCATTAACCTCCCATACGCAGCATCTTTGGACAGTAGTGACAAAACACCTAAGCAAGAATGATACCACGTTATCGAGAGCTGTGCTCACTGGAACCACGCCGTTGACCGGCCTCGACGAGATACATCTGAAGGAAAAGCAGAATGGCGATCGAAGCACCAAAGATGCAGCTAGAATGAAGCAGGCTTTCGACCAGTTCGGCACCTATAACTCAGTATTTCGCAGTGTGCAGACGGCCGTCAGCAAAGTTCTGGAGAAATTAACGCTCTTCGATCCTCCGCACTTTGACGAATTATTCAAAGAACAGCAAACAAGCCTGGTACTTTTTGCAGCCTTGTTCTCAGGCCACGAGCCTACATATCAAGCAGCCGTAGATCTCACCAAGGCTATGAGCGGAGCGTACGGTAGGAAAGAAGCTGTCAGCCACTTGTTTACATCCTTCTTCGAAATCTCCATGTTCTCGGTCGTATGGGTTTTCAGGAGATTATCGAGTATGAAGACCTTTGGCAGTGTGCCTCGAATGCTCAGAATTGGTCAAGACATTCTGGAACTACTATGCGATTCTTCGGGGATCATGCGTAGCGAGAAGCTTAATCCGAGAAGTTATGCTGCAGTAAAAAGCTACTGGTCGTACCAGTGGGCTGCCCTACAGACATGCTTTAAATGTACCGAACAGTGGTCACTAGAACAACGCGACAAGTCTTTGATGCTTGAGGTTTGCCGCGACACAATGCAGTATGCTGAACAGATGTTTCGGTACTATCACGTCTTTCTAAGTGTGCTTGATCGGGCGAGGCCAGACGCTACGAGTGAGCACCCACAAATTCTTCTTGATGTTGACGAAGCGTCAATGAACGTTTCTCCACCGAAGTGCCTCTATCCAATGTCGACTTGGCTGCGGTTGCGAGACCAGTATCTCGCTGACACTCTGGTAAATCTGATCACAAACATGATCGGAAGACTCAAAGAGTATGGTGTGACCGTTGCTGAGAAGAATCTCCACTACATATTTGCGGTTGTCATCCCTGGTTTTGAAGATGTCAAGAAGAAGCAAAAGAACATCAAGACTATTCTCAGCAAACAGCAAAAAGCCGAACTGATTCGTGCTCTGGAGGCCTACCTTGGCAGGTCCTTGATCGAACACCCGACTGTGAAGAAACAAGCCAAGATCAACGACTGGGCCGTTTCAGGAGAAAAAGGCGCGTCTTCAGCCTCAAACAGGGAAGTCATCAATCTCGACGAGTTCGACTTCGATGATGACGAGATCAAAGACAGCGATCTGTATGCTCTATCTGAGCAGCATGAAGCAATTCAAAGAGCTAAGAAAGCTGGTCTAGACAAACAGTCAGTGAAGACGAGCAAACCTCTTCCTTTCACACCTAAACCTCAACCAATATCATTACAAGAACAGCTGGCAAAGCAGGGTTCGGCTTCAAAGGCATTCATTGAAAAACGTAAGCAAGAGCAAGCTGCTCAAAAAGCCAGGCAAAAAGAAGCAGCTTTACGGCTACGTGGTGAGATTGGCGTCGGTCAACACACTGCTGGGGCTGGCTCAGGTCTCAAAGGCATTGGCGTGCAAGGCAAGGACCATACCAAAGAGCGGAGTGAAATCATGATGTCGTCCGAGTCGGAAGCTGACTCAGATTCGGAAGATGACGAGCTCTTCGGCAGCAAACTTCCAAAGGTGCTAGCAGGACCAGTGGCTGCTGGCAGAAAGCCAATGTCGGCAGGCCCTGTTCGGAAGGTGAAGCAAATTCGATCGCAGAAGGACATCCGGGCACGACTTACACCAGATCTGAGCGGTCTTCACAAGGAGATTCTCAGCTGGGATTTCTTCGCAGATACTGATACTCCTCCTACATCTTCCAAAACGGATTATACGCTTGTGACAAGCACGTTCAGATCTGCTCAAGATTACATCAAAACCTTCCAACCTTTACTTGTTTTAGAAGGATGGCAGAGTTTCCGAGCTGCTCGAGAGGACAATTCCTTTTCTCCTTTTGAGCTGAAAGTTGCCAGCTCACTGATCGTTGACAATTTCTTTGAGGTCACAACAGTGTTACCCATGGCGGAAGGGAAAGATCGTCGACTAGCTGCCGCTGAGGTCATCTTGCTCTCCGTTGGGAAACGCCCTCACGAAGATAAAGACCAACCTCACTGCCTAGCAAGATGCAAGGAGGTAACGCGCAAGAAAGGCGAGATGCACATTGTCTATCGGGTGAATGCCGCAAACAATCCTATGCGGCAGTACCTGAACGACAAGACGACAGTGCATGCAGTCCAGATATTATCGTTGACACCATTGGAGCGTGAGTACAGCGCGCTTCTGGCATTGGAGTACTACGATCTATGCGATGAGATCATTCGAGCGAAGCCGTCACCCCTGCTAGATTACAGCGAAGCTGAGGTGAGTGGTATCAAGAGAGTATACAATGTGAACTTGGCACAAGCGAAAGCTGTTAAGTCTGCTCTTGATAACGATGCTTTCACTTTGGTACAGGGTCCTCCTGGTTCCGGAAAGACTAAGACAATTTGCGCGATTGTTGGAGCAATATTGACTGGGTATTTGCACAAGACCACTGGACCGCGTATGCAGCCCAATGGGAAGATTGCACCTCCACCATCCGGGAAGAAGATCCTGGTCTGCGCTCCTAGCAACGCTGCTGTGGACGAGCTCGTCATGCGATTCAAGCAAGGTATTAAGACCATAGATGGTGCTGAGGAGAACATCAACGTCGTACGTCTGGGCAAGAGCGATTCGATCAACACTAACGTCAAAGATGTGACACTCGAGGAACTTGTTAATGCTAAGCTAAACACAGCTGCCCCCAAGGATCCAAAGCAGGATATTGGAGCCATAATGATGGAACACAAAAAGGCATCTGAAGATTTTCGTGAACAAATTCAGAAGATGGATCAGCTGCGTGGGAAGGGTACTGCTCCGTCAAGCGATGATGAACGATTGCTAGAGAACCTCAAACGTCAGAAAGCAATCCTTGGTAATAAGATTGATGACATGCGGAGAGATGAAAATGTTGCGTCTCGAGAAGCTGATATCAATCGTAAACGGGCACAGCAAGAAATCTTGGACACAGCACACGTTCTTTGCGCAACTTTGAGTGGTAGCGGACATGAGATATTCCAAAGTCTGAATGTCGAGTTCGAGACGGTGATCATCGATGAAGCAGCTCAGTCCATCGAACTTTCAGCACTCATTCCTTTGAAATATGGTTGCAACAAATGCATCCTTGTGGGTGATCCCAAGCAATTACCACCGACCGTCCTTTCACGCGAGGCTGCAAAGTTTCAGTACGAGCAGAGTTTGTTCGCTCGTATGGAAGGCAATCACAAGAAGGATATTCATTTGCTTGATACTCAGTATCGTATGCATCCAGAAATCAGCTTGTTTCCCAGCAGGATGTTTTATGATTCAAGACTCAGGGATGGAGACGGTATGGCCAAGCTTCGTACACGACCCTGGCATCATAGCAGTGTGTTTGCCCCATATCGCTTCTTCGATGTTCAAGGATTGAGTAGATCAGCCTCTACCGGCCATTCATTGATCAACATTGCTGAGTTGAATGTGGCAATGCAGCTGTATGAGCGTCTCATTACCGATGTACCTCAATATAACTTCAAAGGTAAAATTGGCATCATCACACCTTATAAGGGACAGCTCAAAGAGCTGAAGGCACGATTCAGGAACAAATATGGCGAGAATATTCTATCCGATATCGACTTCAATACAACTGATGCTTTTCAAGGACGAGAGAGCGAGATCATCATCTTCTCCTGCGTACGAGCTAACACATCAGGTCTTGGATTCTTGAACGACATCAGGCGCATGAACGTTGGACTCACAAGAGCAAAATGCTCCCTTTGGGTGCTTGGAAACTCTGAAGCATTGGTCAAAGGCGAGTACTGGCGTGGACTGGTCAACGACGCGAAAGCAAGAGACAGATTTACGAATGGAGACATCATCAATCTGCTTCGAAGGCCGCTCTTAACGGCGGATATGATGAAGGATGATGTCGTCATGGACGAAGCCGTCGTATCTCCTCCAGCAGTATCAGAAGACAGACCGAGCATCAGTCGCACCACTTCCAATAACTCAATGGCCTATAGCAAAGAAAGTACACCCGCTGGTGCTACAATTCATGCGAAAGCGAAGATACAATCCAATCCGAGCTCTGGTCGACAATCACCTTCAGTTTCAGTTTCCAACTACGTTTCTAAGAAAGAGCATCTTGTTGAGCAACAGGCCACTATGTCAGACCGAAAACACGTGGGCTCTGCAGGGTCCAATTCAAGACCGAATGGGACCATGCAGGGCGAAGCGCCCACCAGGAGCTCAGGTGGTGTCAAGAAAACTGATGTAAAAACGAGTTGCGTCAAATGTGGCTCCGATGGTCACTATGCCCACGAATGCGATAGAGATTCTGCCCGAGCGGCCACATTAGATGACTGCTTTCGTTGTCGCAAGTCTGGACATGGTTACGCTTTTTGTCCAGAGCCACGATGTCTTGCATGTGGCGATGTAGGTCATGCTGAGAAGGAGTGCAAAGCTCCAGCTTCCGAAAGACTGACTGCGAGTCAGAGACAGAGTATCAAACAGCAAGAGGTAGAATTTAGCAAGAAGCAGCAAGCAGCACGCCAGCGTCTCGCAGAGAAACGTCTCGGTGAGCACGCGGCCAAAATACCGACGGTCAAGAATACCGCACCCGCCGAAAACGATTTGAAGCGTAAGCGAGGGGAGGAAATAAATGCGATTACACCGAAAGCGCCAAAGTCCATGAGAGCAGACAGCGGAGTCAACTCGGATGCGGCTCTTAATGGTCATGCGAAGACATCAGGAAACAACCATGGCATCCGCCCACCAGGAGTAACGGGGCGTCCGCCAGCTGGACCGCCGGCCCAAATAGTGAAAAGGAAGAAGCCAACCACAGATAATCTCTTTGTAAAACGCAAATGAAGTAGACGTTCTGGAGCACAACGGTGTTACGGTGGAGGCAGTCAACCAAGAGGGATACAAACCATACCAGTAGGGACAGTGGCATAGCAGGATTTGCATATATGGGGGTTTCAAAGGTTGCTGGCAATGAACGATACGCTGCCAAGCTGGATTAGATAGCATTTTTCACATGGGGTTGCATAGCGAGATTTCTAGTCGAAGGTTTTTTTCTTTCGGTAAAGGAGCTCTCCGAATCTAGGGGGGCAAGCGCGATACAATCATGGATCCTTGTAGTTCGTATTCGTAGGAGTGCATCAACGTGACACATCGTGAATCGTAGAGGACAATACTCTGAGTTGCAGCGATTAGCGAGATGCAATAGAGCCCGATCGATTGCTGGTGTGGACTCTCGACAATCTCCATCATCATTTGACTGAAGACGATGTTGTGGTTCTCTCTCACAAGAAGTCGACGGCGTTGTCAACACATGGTTATCCCGGTCCTGACCTGCTTCACAATCTCACTCAGCCAGAGCAGCTCGGGAAAATGTTATGATGTTCGGAACTCGAAAGATTGGAATCCGGATCTGAACATGACAAGATGTATATGGATACTTCATATGGTATGATCTGGTGGCTTCTGACAGAACTCATCTCCACCATCCTTCTCTCCGCGCCGCCATTATCCACACAATATTACCTCCGCGTCCACGCTTGAGTCTTTCCGGCTTTTTTCAACACCAAGGAATCATGTCGATATTCTACGCGGCTCCTTGCAGCATCCCATCTGAGTTATTGCCACTGCCAGTCAAGCCATACTATCGTTGCCCCTCATACCACCATCTATTGTCAGCGCGGCTCATTCTCTCGCAGATGTCATGTGTAATCTCACTGACGTTTATGCATCAGGGGAGCTGTCAAAGACAACCCCTCCAGGTTTGGTGTAGTTCACATCCCGTTTTGCTGTCAGAGATGCATCACGCCCGGCGGAGGCGTTGATCTGACATGGAACAAACCTGGCCTGAACATGGAGACATGGCATGGGATCTGGACAACGGAGGTAGAAAGAAGTAAGGCAGTATCTTCACGACGCGACTATGGTCGCCATTGAGATCTGCCGCGTCCACACTGAGTCCCTTGCATCTGTCAAATCAATCATGTTCGAAAGAAGACGATATCTTTATACCGTTCCCTTCCCCTTCCCTCGCTGTTATCGCGATCTTGGTTCTGCTCTTTCTCGACTTGTTCTGACTTAGGTCGGGTTGTGCGTTGCGATTGGAATGCTGGACCACTGCTCGGACCACTGATCAGGCACACATGTCATCTGAGCCCTAAAAGTGTCGGACTGCAGTCTGTGACCACGACGGCGACGACAAGGACGTCAAAGACATTCACAACTATAGTGGAGGATTTGAAGTTTTACTGTAGCTACTGTTTTTCAACATTTCTGTCCCGAAACGGCATTATTGCTTTTGTACCTGCCACTACTGCTCACGGCGATATGTCGATCGACATCCTCACGCAGATGCCAGCAAGGACATCTGAATCGAATACCACGCAGTATACTATCGGATCTATCGATGAAGTATGCATGCAGGCCCCTGGTTCAGTGCAAAGATCAGAAACGGCAAGCGTATTTCTGAGGAAACGTCTACCTGCTTCAAACTTTGGCCGGGAACAAGAATCATCTGCGTCTTCGCGGACAGCTGCGGGACTTGCAGGTGAGGGGACGGATCTAATCAATCTGGAAGAACTCGCGCATTTATCGAAGAGCTCTATCGATACCAGCACTTTCAAGACAAAAGTACCAGAATTTCGGCAATCTAAACGATGGGCGAAAGCGCACGAAATTTCGACCACGCCTCGCCCAAGTACATCATTGATCGTTGAGGATTTACATTCGCGACCCAGCACCAGCGAAAACGCAGCTAGACGGTCGCTGGATTTGGCTCCTTCTCTGCAAGGATCGCCAAATTCAAGTCATGGCAGCAGCTTGGTACAAAATAAGTTTTGTGGCTGCGTAACACTGCCAAATTGGCAAATCTTCAGACAGGCCCGACTCAATCGTCAGAGTACACCGACATCACCGAAGTCTCAGACTGCGAAGGTTCGACGACAGAAGTCCCTGGAGCTTCTTGCCGCCAAAGCACAGAACGCTCCTCGGCGTATAGCCTTGCTCAGACGAGTTCGAAGCAAAGGTCGGATGGATTATGCACAGGCCATCAAACATCTGCAGTCTATCATTGGTATGAAGACATGTGAGACTATTCCTGAGACACATGAGACAGGCGTCCGCCATAAAGTCACGTCATCAAAACAAAATAAAGCACCCAATGACAGAGTCTCCCTCGTTTCTACGGACTTTTGGAATTCTCCTAGACGTTCAAAAAGATGGTCTAATGACTGTAGAGCCATGCTTCGTGGGGAACAATTAGTGGATTTCGATAACGAATGGAGACCAGAGCCGTTCTCCGCTGAGGTTGAATGCGCTAAGCCAAAGGTTCAGCATGCTGGGATGGATGGGAATACACAGATTGACAAACCGTCTGCTGATCTATCAAGTGGGATACCAACAACAACAAAATCTGCTCCTGCAACCTCTGGTCCAATACCACCAGAGCGTATTTCTAGTAAAGGCATCTCAGTAGCCCGGGCCGCTCAAGTGAAGAAGTGGGGACGTCAGCCTATGATGGTGAACGTCAAAGATATGGTCTATGAGAGTCAACATGACCATAACAATAGCATAGGAAAATGCTCAAGCAAATTGCAACAACAGATCCGACGTGTGCCATCTTCAGCCACAACAATCTCTAGGATGTCAAACAGGAACCTCAAGAATGCAAAGAGTATTGACAGCATGGCACAAATTGAGGCACATCTACAAACACCTATTAATATAGAATCAAGCATGATCAATTCACGTCGTGCTCGAGCTGTGTATAAAACTAGATCTCGCACCAGTTTGAGTGTATCACCTCAAAAGACCAGAACGCCTGCTGGTAAGCCGCCAGAGAGACCTTTACCAGACCTGCCAGATATTAAATTTGACAGCAACAATCGTGGAGATTCTCGGCTCACGTCAAGAGCCGGCAGCCGATCTCCCAAGAAGGTGTCAGGTGTCAAAAAGGAGATTAATTCCTTAGATCTGAAAGACCTTGGGACTTCTGACCAGCCTTACATCAGGTTAAAGACTTGTTGTGGCATTGAACTTCCGGCTCGACCCCCCGTTGCTTTAATATCGACGGATGCGACCGCGACGAACTCTAATCCTCAGTCAACGACGAACGTGCATGGGATTCTGCGGCCGCCGATGCTCAAAGTCAAACACCTGGTCACTGAACGAAGTGACAAAGTCCATGAGTTGAAGAAGAAACACGTTGTTGCTCTTAACAAGCAGCCAAAGACGATGGAACAAGATGAGGAGCAAGCCTACCAACGACCAGTCGCCTCAATGAATCGAGTCTCGTCGATATACGAGGTACTTCCATCTCCGCCATTAAATTCTCCTCCTCCTCTACCTCTTTCTGGACGAGAGTATCCAGGCACACGCCATACTGGTCCAAAGATGAACCGATTTGAGTTCTCTGATGACGAGTACTCGGTATTTCCTGCGCCACCTGTCTCACGGCCAGCAAGCTGCGAGAGCACCTCCACGTCTGCACGAAGCACTCGTAACAACGCTCAAAGCGGACGTACCAGCCTGTCACTGCGACAAAGTGGACCAAAACCGATATCACAGGCTGATGCCCGTCCAGCATCACGACAGGGTAAAGCACCAAAGAACAAACCAAAGCAGATGCTATCCCAATCGACTATCATGATAGTATGTGACACCGACCCCGCTACAGAGAACTTCCGAGCTGGTGCGAAGAGCCCAATTCCTAGCATTGCCACTCCGGCAAGCAGAAGTAATACTCCTCGAGGTCAGATGTATCGTTCGGCCAACGGTCGCACAGGTAGTCCTTTTGCAAACTCAGAACTTGTCAATATTGATGAGCTGGCAGACTTTGGCACGTCTCGTTCGCCTAGCAAGAAGCGTAGCCTCAGGAGCGTCCGAAGCCTTGCGAATCTTCCGAGAAATCCTCCCAGCAATGTCAGTAGACAAAGTCCAGGATACATCTCACCGTTGTCGAGCAGGTCGCAGACCGAACAGAAGCATGCCAAGTATCCAATATTTGAGTCAGATTCTGAACAAGAGGATAGCATACCAACTCGAGCCATGAGTCCTGTTATTGGTCCTCCTCGCTCGAGCTCGATTCGTGCAGATTCTAGAGTCAGTACGAGAAGCAAGACAGCTCAAAGACGCAAGCCGAAGGCAAATGTTGATGAATCTGAAATCTACGTGGAAGAGATGATGCGCGTCATTGCAAGATACGCGGGAAAGGGCAACAAACTTGCCAAACAGATGATGGATCAATCCGCCTTCCTTACTGAAGCTGATACGCCTCCGGGTCAGCTCGCTCCAATCAGGAGTATGAAGAGTCCCCGCCGTGCGAACGGTCCTTTTCTCGTAGATGTATCGGAGGCAAGAGCAAACATTGGGAGACGAATCATCAGCGACAAACCAGTACACTCTGCAACAGGAGGTACCGACACCGATGACTCCGGTAACACAATGCCTTCAGACTCAAACAGAGATTCATACAAATTGGCCAGTGACGGCGGAAGCATGACGGACCCAACCGATTACGACACAGTTATCGATTCTCGCATCTCTCAAGAATTCTCACGCCAACGTTATTATCGCGACAAACCATATTGTCCGCCTCCTCTGCATGATACGAAGAAGCAAAACTACGAAACACGTTCCCTTCGCGCCCCAAGAGCACCTACGGTTCATGCTTCAAACACCGCCTCATACAGCCCCATTCCACCTCGTCCCAAAACCGCCGCGTCAGGCAGTACATACTCTATCCGCCCCTCGACTAAGGATCACATCATACCTTTCATCTCTACGTCATACTACCAAAGCCATTACCGTCAGGACAGTAATACTGATAATAGTCCTCCCCTTCCTCTTCTCCCTCCTCCTGTTCCTCCAAAGTCACCACCTCCACCACCATCTCCATCGTCCTCTTCACTTCCATATCCAGATTTTGAGGACTCAGATCTCCAGCTAGATTCGATCCTCCGTCTTCTTGAATCAGCTCCAACCTCACATCATCACCCTAGCGAATGGGACAAGCGTCTCTCCATTAATAACAGCAATACCAACCGATTCAGCATCGTCGGCACCGAGAGGTTATATGGTGTCGTGGAGGGTATGAAGCTCTGGCCTGATCTCACATCCGGCTTTGGGAGTTGTAGTGGTGTCATCATTGAGCAGGAGGGAGGAGAGGGTGGCGTTGGAGGAAGAAGAATGTTACATAGTCGCTTTGAGGCTTGAACCGATTGACAGTCGAGTTTGTTGTTGATGAAGATGAGAGTACTTGTGTTCACTTTACATCGCGTGGTGTCACGGCATGATTCACCCATGAGATGGAATCACAGTGCTGCCATGATAATGATGTTGGTATGGAAATGATTATGTGTGTTGTCTATTGGACAATAGTGAATTGGTTGGGATCAGCTTTACATTTATCTAGATGAAAGTATATGCATATGGATATGTGTATCTACCTATCTACCTAATCATTTATCGATATACTATGTATCGATATGAATAATAATCTACGTACTTTGATTGATTTGGGTTTCGACATGTACTAGCACTAGCGTTGGTAGCAAAGATAAAGATGGATATGGAGATGGAGACGTTGTGGATGCGAATATGGATGCTTGGAGGTGGATGCTGTACAGATTGACTTTACTTTAGTAGTATCATATCGATATCGAATCGACTAGGACGAATAAAGGACAATCCTGCCCTGTTAGATAGGTAGGTCGATTGTTCTACACGAATGTAAATATAAATATGAACAAGAAAATAATTGGAGGCTATTTCCTCTTCCTGCAAAAGATGGAACAACCAGATGCACATACACGTAGTAAATTCTTGCTTAGCTAGGATAGGCTCGGCTCGGCTCATTGGACAGGAAAAGAAGAAGCGGAAGAGGAGAAATGAGATGGAGAAGGAGAAGGAAGGTAGTTGATCGAGTATTCGCGAGTATATCCCCACGCAAAGATATATATTTCTCCAGTCTCTTGATAAGTCGTTGTCTTCTCGATACTAGTAAGGCATGAGCTCAAATGTATCTCCCCCCATCTCAGCAGAGCAGGTGTTTATTTGAGATCTTCCACACCGATACTGATCACCGACATCGAGCACGGACACCAGTTCCAGTAACAGACCCAGACCAATTCTACTACAATTGTAAGCCATGAATACTACACCACTAACTATCCCACATAATCTCCCCCAACTGAAGAAGTAAATCATTCAATTTCTTCCGTGCCTTCAATGCATCCTCTCGATCGTTCCCGCGCAAGGGAGCAGAAAAACATAACTCAAGCAATGTGCGGAGTTCGTCGTATGTGTATTCGACGTCTCGGGGTGGTATTGCGTTCTTGCGTTCCTTGACGTAGTTCATTACGGCGTCGGGTCCTTCGAGGAAGAGTTCGTAGTATCGACTTGCGGAGTTCAGAATTGAGGAACTGTCGTCTACTTCTTCGGCATGAGATGCGGAGGCGGAGGAATTGTTTGAGGTGATGCCGAGGCCGATTCCGTTTATGGAGGAAGTGACGTCGCCTGCGTTGTCGATTAGGAGAGTGCGTTTTCGTGCTGAGGCTGCTGCTTCGACTCCGAGACCTCGGAGGACTTGTTGGATTACTACGACATCGAGACGCATTCTTTCGGCGCCTTCGTTGTTCATTACTTGGATGTAGTCGGCACCGAGGACCAGATAGCGATCTACTAATCTACCTAGACCGTTGAGAATGTATTTCCGTTCTCGAAGGCCAAGGTAGGAGTTTATATTGGCGTCGAAGCTGATGAGGTCGCTGTTGAGTTCAAGCACGCGAGGGCTAGCGCTTGTTGGCGGTGATAGAAGAATGTATGGGAATAATCCTGATTCGAGTGGGATCGTGGAGCTACGATTGTCTATTGCTCCCGGACTTGAGACCTGATCTTGATCGTCGACAACAGGCTTTAACGTTCGGCCTAGCTGATGTATAATACCACATCGGATATCGATATATAGCGTCATCAGTGATTTTTGAACGAGCAGACGGAACGACTGGAGCGTCGTGTCAAAAGGTATTGCAGTCTTATGATTTAGAGGTAGGTAGACTGGGTATTGTGCTGAACCAGATGAGCCTGGTGAGCTTGAAGTTTTAAGGTTTGTGATAAGTGTCCACCTGCGCTGATGAGCGTGATTGGTCTGTGAAGTGTTTCTAGAATGTGACTTGTTGGAGACATTCGGGTCCACGTGTCTGAGTTGTGAAAGTGAAGAGGAAAGCCATTGCATGCTATTGTACAGGAGAGAAAGCTGATGTACAGATTTCGGATCGGATATGATATCGTACGAAGAGATAGGGTTCGCTTTCGTAGCTGCAAGCAGGAGCTGGACAGCTTTATTCGTGAGACCAGAACGAGCCGCTCGGTCTAGGTCAGGCTTGAGCAACTCCAAGGCAGCATCGTGAATGTCGCCTGCCTCTGCCAGACCGGCAGCGGCCTTCCATGTCACTGTATTTGCGTTAGGATTTGTAGGTGATGACACTACCCGGCTAACCATTGCTTTATAGAAGCCATAGCATTTATCGTAGTAAGTCATGAGTTGGTTGATAATTAGCTGAGTAAACATCTGATCTTGTGGTATGGAGCTGAGCATTCCTGAAAATGCACGAACGAGAGACATAAAGGCCATAGTGCCCTTAAAGATGGGATGTGGCGAATGTTTCGACCATTCATTGTCTTCAGTAAAAGCCTCGATATCCATTATACACTGCGTGCAGAGCTCTGTCACAGCTTCCTCAAGTTGAGGATGAAAAACGTTGATAAGGAAGTCATCGAGAAAAGAGGTCAAAGTGCTCATCGGTATTTGAGAAGTGTGGGGAACAATATCTTTCAGATGTTGCAAGAACGTTAGGGACGGCGGTAGCAGTATTGTCATGTTGAAGACACTTGGCTCAATAAGCAGCTTATGCCCGGCCACAGATCCGTCGGGTACGTTCCGATCTGAAATGCCGCTGACACCTGGTTCTGCTCTAGACTTCGACACCAATCCAGGTACAGAACTTTTTAGAATTTGATCGAGCTCATCAGCCTCAGCCTTGAGATCAGGTGCTTTCTGATCCATTTCCGACAGCTTGAACATTCGCCTATTCTTGTCACGACTGCGCTTGGAAAACAGATCTGCATTTGTACTCGTATTCATACCTTTGCCCAAAGTAACGTCGTTATCCGCTGCAAGATAGTCGTGCAGTAAGGACCTGATCTCCATTTGATAGAGCTTCCACAATTCCTTGAAACCAGTGGTGTATTTTTCACGTTTGGCAATCTTATCTCTTTCTGCGATTCCTATGATGACTTCGTGGAATACTCGATGGCCTTCTGCAATAGCTTCGAATTTGGCATACAGAGTCCACAGAAAGTCGGACAGAACCTGCGATCTGGAATCATTGGCCTGCAAGACACGTAAAGATCGTTTGTCCTTCTCAAGCTGATTCCGCATGTGTAGAGGATATTTCATGTCAATTTCGTTGTTTGTTCTGTCGACTACCTTGTAAAGTTCCACTGGCATTCTTTGCTCAATCCGTAAGACAGTCTCCTCCAAATAGCCGAGCTTGTGAAGAGCTTCAACAAGCATGTGAATATATCCAAACGTCTCTGCTTCTGGATTCTTGGATGCATCCTCGACCATTGCTTTTTTCGTATCAAGTGACGAGAGGAATTGGTATACAGGTCTGTTCCATGTATTACCACCGAAAGTCTCTCTGGCGTCTTTATCTCCACCGTCTGCCTTTTGACCCCTCCAACGATCTTGACAATAGGGACTTTTCAGGTAGAGATGGTCGTGTAGTTCTTCTACCAAAACGTCGAGTAAACTGGTTTCTTGACCGGCGAAATATCCTCGTAGATCTGACATAGCTCCAATATCATCCAGCTCGCTTTTTCTGCAACTTCTTAACGCCTCGTCAAGTACCTCAACTGCGCTAATCCACCTCTTTTCACTGATACGCTCTTCGAGTCTTCCCGGCATCTCACGTAAGACCTCCATCTGCCCCAGGACAGACAACAGACCGTCAAGCTGTCCACTTTGCTCAGCAAGCCCTCTAAGCTCTGGTCTTGTGGTCAACATTCCACCCTTGACTCCTATCAGGCCATTTTTGAGATATCTGACACGGCTTTGACTTTCTCTTATACTTGCTTGGATCTTGTGATATGTTCCCACAGCGGAGTTGAAGTCTGTATAATGCTCGTTGACGACCTTTTTTAAAGACTTCTGTAGATCTATGTGTGTGTCTGAGAAGTCAGCTTCCTTGTCTCCCAGGCCGACAGAACTTGGATCCATGAGTTGCAGCGCGACCTTCACTGGTACACACTCGTCTCCCTCCATGTTTCGCCAATTACTTTGGATATGTTTGAGAACTTCTTCCATGCTCTTAACGGGTCGCCGTGGTGAGTACTGTCTGTTTACACCGTTTGTTACCGGTATCGAAGGGGGAGGCGGCATATCTCGTGGATCTGGCGCAGCGCGTCTTTCTCGGCTTCTGTTTTCGCTGTACGCTCTTTCTCGGTCCATGTCTCTATCACGTTCTCTGTTGGCATCCCTTCCAGCATTTCTCGGGCGCAGCGGTGGTGTCTGCTGTGAATCGTATTCTGTGGTTGTCGGAGGTGCTCCTAGTCCTCCATATCCCCCGCCAGCTCTTGGTCCCCTTCCCGTGCGCTGATCTGAACTAACTGCTGATCCTGGTGAGTCGCGGTATGAGCCCTCGTACGGATTTCCAGTAGGACCAGGCGAGGGTCTGTCTTGAGGCGCGTTGAAGGTCGGCTCGGGAGGTCCTCGTCTGCGCTCCCCTCGTGATCCATAACTGTTTACACTTGCGCTAGATGCATTGCTCTGTTGGACATAGGGGTCATTGACGAAGCGACCTGGGCCACCATAAGGGTTGCTCGCTCCATAGGGGTTGGTGGAATTGCCATTGGTGGCATACGGATTGTTGCTGCTCATTCCGACGTTGGGAGCGACACTCTCCGACTTATTCACCCATTTGTAGGAAGCATTGTACTAGTGGTCAGCTATGCTCAAATGACCAAGGTGCTGTCAGCCGTTCAAGTTGACAAGATGTAATGCATGTTGACACGATCAGAAGTTATTGAAGCGGACGGATAGTCAACTCCGCAGCTGTGGATACACAGAGCAAGTGATGCAGATGTTACCTACGAGCGCGCACCGCCATTACACATACAATTCGCGAGTCATGGAATGAATTTTGATGGGTCCAAAAAGTGGCAGCACGGCATCAGTCACTCTATTATGAATTGTATAAGGGTATCAACGCTAATAGTTGTGCTTTGGACAGTTTGCAGATAGATGCTCCTAGAAAATCAGCATTCCTATGCAAAATGATTGCATCTGAGATCTAGAGATCATATCGCTGCTGTCTCTCTCTTCAACCAATTTGTGGTTCTTTCATCGTTTTTGAAAAAGCCACTGGTCTTCTCCCAAATTTCCTCATGATACTCGTTTAGCCACTGTCGTTCTTCCGTGCTGAGTAGCTTGACATCGGTGAGCTTCTTGCACATTGGTACCATAGTGACATGTTCGAAACCTAACCATGGCTTGTCTCCAAATTTGTGTGTTGTTTTGGTTTCCTTAGCCATAATCATGTTTTCAATTCTAATACCGAAACTTCCATCTTCATAATATCCCGGTTCGTCTGATATCACGTTGCCAATGCTCAATGATACTTCGGAATATGCTGCGCGTGTGCCGATTCCAATTGGTCCTTCATGTACGTTCAGGAAGGAGCCGACTCCGTGTCCGGTTCCGTGACGATAGTCTAGACCTTCTCTCCATAAATGCTGTCTTGCGAGCGCATCGATTGCAAAACCAGTTGTACCTTTAGGGAAAACTGCACGGTCAAGTGCAATGACACCTTTCAGTACCAATGTGTAGGCCTTAACTTCCATCTCAGTTGGTGTGCCAAAATGTAAGGTCCTTGTGGTGTCTGTGGTCCCATCTAGATATTGTGCTCCAGAGTCACACAGATATATCGCTTTGGGGTCAATGACGGAGCAATTACCACGCTCTGGTGAGTAATGAATCACTGCTGCGTTCGGTCCTGTGGAAGATATAGTGTCAAACGACAAACCACGGAAGTGTTCACCTCTCGAACGAATTTCCTCAAGCTTGTCTGCGGCCTCGACCTCATCAAGAGTGGCACTTTTCTCAATCAACTGCTCTTCAAGCCAAGCAAAGTATTCACTGAGAGCAGCTCCATCTCGAATATGACATTGCCTCATACCCTCTAATTCCGTCGCATTCTTGATAGCCTTTGCGTCTGCAATAGGGCTGCGGAGCTCCTCGATTTTTTCCTCTCCTCCGAGTCCGAGATTGAGAGCCCAGGATGCAGTCTTTGAAAGCAAGATCTTCTGATGTTTAGTTTTCTGAGTACTGTCACCATTAACTTGTTGTTCGGTAGCAGATTGACTTATGACAGCAAGATCCGAGAACAGACTATCGTAAGGCTTGATTTCGACGTGCTCCCCAAGATATTCTGTGACTTCCGATGTGATTTTCTCCTTATCAACATAGATTGTGGCTGACTTCGGCGTCACCGCCGCATAAGAGAAGAACACGGGGTTGTAGGGAATGTCGCTGCCTCGGAGGTTGAACAGCCATGCGATCTCGTCGAGCATAGAAACGACCATACCCGCAGTCTTCTTCTTATTTAGGTCTTTTCTTAAATCCTCCAGCTTCTCTTTGAAGGATTTACCAGAGTATTCTTCTGTTAATACAATGACCCTCTCCTGTGGTCGAGCCGGCCTCTGAGACCCCCATACTTGATCTACGAGGTTCTCTTGGACGCCAACAAGTTTAGCATGGCTCTTCTTCTTCAAGTTCTCTTTAAGTTTGCGCGCATCAACCGCTGTAATGACAGTTGGGTCAACACCTACAGTTTTTCCACCTTCGGCTTGTTCTGCAGTCCTATTCTCAGCTCAGCTTTCGCTCCCATTCACGATTGTAATCATCTTACCACTCCTGCCATGTGGGAACATCCTCTAAGCCCTGCTTCAACAAATGCCAATTCTCATCCAATTGTTTCGAAGCCTGGTTGAAGTATCTTCCGTCTGTGGCTAAAGCCGCTTTCTCGAGAGTGATTACTGCTGTCCCAGCAGAGCCTGAAAACCCAGAGATGTATGCACGTCTTGCGTCACATGGTGCAATATACTCTGACTGATGACTATCCTCGGACGGTACGATGTAGACATCAAGGTTATGCTTTTTCATCAGATCACGCAGTTCTGCGAGCCTTTTCGAAGTGTCGACTTTATCCATCTCGGCGGCTTGGAGGGAGCTTGTGAATGAGAATGAACGTATGGAGGGGCTTGGATATCTAAGTGATACTGGAGTCGGTCTCGGAGAAGCACTTTGAAAGAGCGATCGTAGGCGCAGGCGTGGCCAATGCATGAACGAAGGACAGTGACTGTAATTAGAAAGAGAAAGAAACCTTCCTGAATTGTTAGTCTAGATGAGAGCGTAGTGCTTGTTTGGCTATTCGTATGTCAAGAACGAAGGCATGCGCTTCGTGCAGCAACCAGGGTGCTGGACCGCAGCTAGCGAAGATCATTTGCATACACTACCGGATATCTTCAGCCTTGCATCACTTCATTCTTTCTTGCACTGTGTTAAAGTGCCGTCGTTCTGTTCGCCTTCAATTGTTTCTCGTATCATCTTGCTGTCGCTCTACAATGGAAGACAAAGTGCACACAGACTACTCTTCGAGCTCATATTGAAGTTCGGAAGAGGCAGATGCATGTAAGTAAATTTTTAGGGAGAATTCACCAGTGCATACATTTCACACTGCTACATTGCTTTGCGTGATACAAGAAGATAGCGATGACACTGCCAAATATTGCTGTCCAGCTCGAGCAGCTGATACGGGAATTGAATGACCCTCGCAATCAAGGCGTTCCGGACAGAATATACGAACTTCAGAAGCAGATTCAACAACTCCAACGAATTCCATCAGCCTGGCAGGCAGGCTTGGATCTACTTGACCATGCCGAGTCTCAAATGCGATTTTACGGCGCTCTAACTTTGACGATAAAGGTCAACACAGACTGGTTAGTCGCAATGTACGGGATAGAGCTACTCTGACAGCCACGCAGGGAAAACGACAAAGTTGGTGAGGACAGAGATTCTCTTCGCGGCCTGCTTCAGAGGCTTATCTCCAGCTATGCAAGACTTGCAGCAGCTGGTGATGCTTCTTTTGTGATCCAGAAGCTATGCACTACATTAGTGGCGGTATTTCAGAAGAATGATTCGGCGTGGGCACTTCCAGTGCGACACGTCCTGGCCTGCATCGTTGCAGGTAGCTACGTGGACCAGGATCAGGTTCCGAGGCTTCAAGATTTACTAGCTGTCAAGGCTGCAATCTCTGCGCTAGGCCTACGTGCTGTGCTATTGCTAGCTCAAACTTTGGCTGAAGAGTCGGGGAATACATCTAGCACGAGTAGATCGTAGGTGGCCTGTATCTGAATATCTCAACATACTGACGTAGGTAGCCATAATCTACAGACTCGTATGTCAAATAATTGTTCTGATATATGGCAAGTCTTACAATTCTCCACGACGTCACTATTGGATGCAACTGTCGTACTAAGGGATGGTCACCGAGCCACAGATCGGCTGACTCTCCAGGGTACTACAGAACAGATGGTGGACATTGGGAATATCATTCTACAAACGGCACCAGTACGTATCTTAAATTTGCATCAGAACAACGCTGACCTCAAGCTACAGTATTGGACAAGTGATATCAAGACTAGCGCATCCAAAGTACGACCTTCCGATACAATAGAAATGATTGACCGATTTCAGATCGTTGTTGAAGGATTCCTTCAATTATACCATCAGAAACAGCTGACACTGGCTGTGGTGCAAGCATTTACTACTTTCGAACAAACATCCCATAGTCTGCTTCATCGCGTGGCTCCTGATTACGCAGGAAAGATCGTCACATCTGAGCAAGCTCTGTTGTGGATCAAGGCTCTCATAGACGGGGACTTCGATCCGGACGCGATTGCGTACGTTGACTTTCTTGAGGCTGTTATGAGTCAGGTTGATGTTACGACTTCAGATTACCTCCGAAAACCACAACATATTGAAATCTTGGGACAAGTAAAGCGATTGCTGAGCTGCAACGGCATTGCTGGTACAGAAGATCTAGTATGCCACATTGCGCTGGAAATACTGTCGCCGATAGTGGAAGGGTTCGGTGACTGGGAAAGACCAACGCCCTTCGACGCCTCGATCATAGCTCTTGTTACAGCATCATGCTCCGCTTGCTTAACGAAGATTCGTATGCCACTAGAGGAGATGAGCATGAGCACTCAGAGCTGGGACAGTGACGACAGAGCAAAGTTTCAGGACTTTCGCTTTGATGTCCAGGACTATCTGCAAAATGCTTTTGCCATACTTGGTGGGAGTCTTGTGGAAGAGATCGTTAGATCGCTGATTGCTTCTGAACATGAGTTCCAGTGGCACAGATTTGAAGCAAATCTATTTGGGTTGATGGCATTTGCAGATACTATGGCTGGTGAGCCAGACACTTACGATCAATACTTGGAGGTAGTCTTCCAATGTCGAAACTGGACATCTGCAATGGACCGTACTCAGAACCTACCCGAGCGCGTAAGGCAGATGATCATAAAGCTTCTGGGAGAGACAACTGGCTTTTTACAAAGACATACTCAATATCTAGTGTCAAGTCTGAATTTCCTCTTTGAGGCACTACATACATCCGCACTAGCGACATTGGCATCTCGAGCAATCTTCACTCTTTGTGATGCCCAGAGATCGATGCTGACGGAGACACTACCGCAGTTTATTGCCTCGTTAAACAGTGTCGCTGATCTAGAACCGGATGCTAGAAATCGAATCTTTGGGGGTGTTAGCGCTATCATTGAAGCGCTCCCGACTGAAGTCGCGAAACTTGAGCCGTTATCGCATGTCCTGCTGCTTGTCGAAAACGATGTTCAAAATTTCGTAGCCACCACTACGGACATACATGAATTTAGAAGGAAAGCTGGTGAGACGATGTACACACTCGCAGCTATTGGTAAAGGACTACGAGCACCTCAAGACACATCAGATGACTCGGATCCTGTTTCAGCTAGCAATGTCGACTTCTGGACCCAAGGACCTGGGTCTGTTACACAACAGTCGACCTTACGAATCTACAGTGTATTACAAGACAAGATCGGTGTCAACGAAGACAGTGGGTTTGTCGAAGCGACCTGCGAATTCCTGAGATCGACGTTCACAGAAGACCATCCCTCTCCATTCAAATTCTTACCCGAAACTGTAGTCCCAATTCTCATCAAATACATCGACCCTGCAGTCTTGCAGCCGGACCTTGTAATGGGCACAGTCTCTAGCTACCTCGCCTCCGCAGACATCAAGAATCCCAGCGGCGGTTTCGTGATTCTCTCCTCCAGCACCATACGGATTTGTCAAAACGCTATTGCCCAATTCAAGACCAGCGGCGTTATGCAAATAGCTGACTTTTGTGCGGCAGCACTAGAATTCTATGCAAGACTACTGCCAAAATGGGCCAGAGTCTGGCTTTCGACTCCGACATATCAGGATGATGCACGATTTCTTCTCGAGGCCACCCTTATCTTGATGAACGACTCGGATACTTTGACTCGTCGTTCCGCAACGACATTCTGCGTGGCCTTCTTCGAGGCTAGTGCGAGAAGTTACATCGCATCAGACCAAGAAGCCGCGATAAAGATGAACATTTCCCTACAGGAATACAGTCCACGACTACTTGCTAGTCTCATCCATCTACTTGGCGGCGAATGCGCTCGGTCAGAACTAGACACCATTACTGAGCCATTGAAGAGGTCAGTACAGAAACAACCACTCATTGCGAATCGCCTGATCAAAGAAGCCATGAAGGCTGAGAGTGGAGTGCTCTCTGCGAAGGCATTGGCAGCCACCAAACCGGAGCTGCGAGCTCGTGTCGCTTCCCAGATCGAGATGTTAAGGGGAGCCAGGAAGACAAATGAGATTGTCAAAGATTTTTGGATTGCTTGCCGGGGTAGTAGTTTTGGCTATGTAGTCTGAAGAGACCCAGTTCCGTGTTTAATATGATCAGAACAGTACTGATGAATCTCTAGATGCATGGTTGTGTTGATAATAGGGCTTGGACCTATGCTTGGAATAGATTCATCTATATATTCATTTGGGACCGCAGCACATGTTGATTCAATCTGGCAGAGAATCGGTGGGCCAGGTCCAACTACCATGGTTTAATAACGACCATCCAACATTCTACACGTAAATCGACACCTTTGTCTTCCATAATTGAGTTATCTAGAAGGGTAATACTAATAGAACAAACAGACCAGTATTTGCCTCAATATCGACGCGCTAGACGAACGATGCCTCGGAACGATTGGATCGACGCCCGTGTACAATACGCATAACGTCATTGGTAGCTGCTATTCATCTCGACAGGCATCCCGCGCTGCAAGCACCACGAGCTGACATTTGACATACTACAACACCTCTCATTATTCACGACCTCTGTACGATCTGTTCCGATCGCAGTCCTCAACTTCTTCTCAACACACACAGACCGACGCAACATCCGCAACAACTCACTCATCTTTCTACGTCAAAATGCTCCTCCGCACAGCAATCCGTCCAAGTCCAACCTCAAATCCATTCTTCAGCCGCGCTCGTCCGCTCCTAGTAGCATTCGGTCTAAGCATTCCCTTCATCCAGCCCCGTCCCGTCACATACCTTGACGCATCACCTGCCGCAGACTTTTCCACCGGCGGATTCACGCACTCACGCGACGCAAAGACTCCTCTGACCAGAGACGGAAAGACACTGAACCCTGCAGCCATCAAGCAAATCTCTCTCGGCAGTATATTAGGACTTGGAGCTGGATTGTTATTGAGTGCTTTCTCCAGAAGTTTGACTTTGGTATTGGGACTTGGGATTGTAGTTTGGCAGGTGAGTTCCTTCTTTTCTTCCGGAGACGTCTCACTTTAGAGAGTCTCTGAGTATTTCCCAAGAAGAGAGGGAGAATATAAACGGGTGAGTGGAACGGTCGACTGACTACAGACGTGTCTAGTATGCTGCGCGAAAAGGTTACAATTTCATTCCCGTCGAACGACTTCAGGGCCGATTCCGTAATATCAATTTACGCAGCGCCATTAATGACAACGCTGCGTTCAAGATTAGTTTTGGCTTGATGTTCGCTCTGACTGCGTTTGGGGAGTTCTGAGACCAGTAAAGGGAAGTGGATCGTGAGATTTTGATGGAAAGACTTGATGCTGAGGTCATTCGGGTGAAAAGATGCTGGTCAACACAATTACGAACAATAATTCATAACTTGCTAATGAGAAGTCGAACATGGGACTGGATGGCGATGGTAGAGTATGATAGGATAAGACAGCGAGCAGAGGAATAAGTGAGAATGACTACAATGTACGACTATTGCTGCCAGTGGTACGAATGAAGTGCCAGGGTACTTGCTTGTAGCGATATATTCGGGGTACGTCTGAATAGATTATATATCAAAAGGTCTCCATTCCGCTCCAACAATCACGTGTTATATCATTGGGCTTGTGGTTTAGTGGTATAATACTCCCTTAGCATTACCTTGTATTGCAACAAATTGGGAGTGGTCCGGGGTTCGATGTATGTCTCTACCTTCCGACCATTCAAGACGTCTTACTAACGTTTCTAAAGTCCCCGCGAGTCCAAATTATCGCAGACATCTTAGATGTTGCTTCTTTTTTGCTTTTTGGAACAGTGCGATTTTTCTGTGTGTGTGTTGCAGTAGCATTGGATTGGGAAATTGTCAATAAAGGGGATGGATATGTTTTTTAATGTGGGGAGCGAATATCGGCGGTCGAGCTGTGTTCGGGGAATTTTTATTTGGAGCCTCGTGTCGTTGTATGAAAGCCTTGAGCTCTGCTGTTGACACTTGCTCCTTTTATCGTTAAGATTCATACCGCTGTTACTAATCCGTTCGACTTATGATTTTGTACGGTTATTCGAACATCAAGTTACTGAGCGGAATGCCAGTCTCTCCTGTGTCGGCTGTTGTAGTTGTATCGCTTGGTGTTACTCAGCTGAAACGACACCGCAACAGGTAACGGTTCAGGTCGTTCATTGAAGGACGACATCAATGACTGTAGGCAGTCTTGTAAGTATCAGTCGCTGAGACGTTAATCATCTCACATACCAATAGAATTATCACTTGGTGTCGGTAAGTATCTGTCCCACCTAATCATCAAAACATAGAGAGCCTTGGCTATAGCATCAACTGTCATATGTATCAATGCCTGTTGCGGACAGTGTTTCTCATGTGCACCATGAACTCTAACAACCATATAGACAAAGTGGTCCAAGTCATTCCTTGACGCGCCTGTAGACTTTGATTCTTTCTACTTGCCATAAAGTTGAGCAGGGTAGCCATCCTCTCTGCCTCTTCCATTCCATCTTGTTAGGAGCATTTGACCCGAATACTATGCTTAATGCGCACCAGAAGCGGTGATTCTTATCATAGTCATGATGGGAGAGATCCAATCAGCAACGGTCCAAACCAGAAGACAATCACCTCTCGATCTATATATCTTACAATCTCAAAACGCGATGACATGGGCATAGACTGGAGCGCTTCCAGATGCTTTCCGCCACACTTGAACTACGGTATCTTCATCGGACCATCAGGTTGGCATGTCCGACCTCAGAACGTTGATCTTGCAATTGAATGTTCATTTTACGAGGTTGTATGGAAATATTACACGTACTCTCTTGAGGAGGTATGGCACTTCAACGATTTCCGCGTTTGCCCTACATGGAAGAAGTCCCTGCTCGGTATGATCAAGCTGGCTGAAGTTCCGAAACGACACAACAAACGCAAAACCAACATGTCGGTCATCAGATCCATCATGGAGTCTCTAGAACGACCGTCTTACGACACTCCTGAGGAGGACTCCTGGTGCTGGGTCAAAAAAGCAATTTCTGCTTTGCAAGGCAACTTCAAGGATATGCCGCGCGACATTGATTGGGAGATCCTACATACCCAATCCAGGAATTTGGCGAGCCGTGCGATTTCCAAAGAAATGATTAGACAGCAAGGTGCAATGCCCCTCGGGGTTTTTGATAATGCCATGCGAAGAGAGTACGAGATCAGATACAAAGTTATGAAGTCTTTGCAGCCAACGAAGGTGCTAGTAGAGATTCTTGAGCCCTCTAACAAACTGTGTCTCGAGAAAACGGAGACGGTCCTGGACGAAAAGAGACTTGGTGATGAAGATGATTGGGATGAGAAGCGACGAATCTTGAAGAAGGGAAGGAGTTGGAAGTTTGGCAAGACTGAGTATTCGTGAACGAGCCTACACATGCATAGATCTCGTTTCTTTCGTGCGAGCGAATGGTGGTGACCAGCAAAATCTAGCAGACTACCGCAATCCCTGCCCGTACGATCGACTGTAGTAGTAAGCCACTACTGTCTGTGAGGCGTGACAAAAAATGGATTGAACTGAGATAGTTCTTGGCGGTTATTACTACTAAGTCGACTGTTTTTGGACGGGATCATTACGATATGGGTATCATCTTGTGGTGCATCAATTAGTCAGTACGTATGTATCACATCAATGAGCTTTGCAAGTATCTGGTCATGTCCCTTGAATCTGGCTTATCACGTCAGTCATCCATGTAATGCTTTCCTGTCATTAGATAGCATGCAGCTACACATGCGTGATACGAGTGGCCCTGACCACCATACTGTATCTGGGGCGTAGGACAGAGGCGGTGTAAGCATCAGTCCTTCATCCAGCAGGACATCGAATAAGTCTTAACAAGCAGAACAACATAATGCCTCGCGGTGCTACCAGTACACTACAGACGGGCAACAGCGAATGGTGGGAAGTGTCGGCAAGACAAAATTCTTTCGTCTGCTAGTCTCGTCACTCAAGCACGCGAGTTTGCATTTCCCGGCGGAGAAATGAAAGACGATCAAAATTTGAGGACAAATGCCCCATCGCTGTCAAGGCCCGATCTCGCCCACACGCAACTCTCTCCATCTTACCACTAAATAGAAGCAGACGTCCCTCTTCTTCACCGCAATATTCACGATCCAATCTCTATCCCACTATATACACCGTATGGCCATCCCTTTCTACGACTTATTGTCAGCTTCACATCCACTATGACCGGTGTCGTGCTGCCAAATGGCAGGTCCCACAGAGGGAAAGTTATTCAAAAATTTGGAGGTGCGGGACAACTTTCTGCGTCATAAAGCAAGACAAAGTCAATGCTGATGAGAAACAGGAACGAGCGTAGGCAAATTCCCCATCAACATAGTCAATGTTGTCAAGTGTGTATTGCCATTTTTCAGACATGCTCAATAGCTAACGCTTTTCCTCAGAACAAGTCTACTCGACAATGACGTGGCAATCGTATGTTCGGCAAGATCAAGCTCTACAAAGGCCGCCGGCACTACGAACAGGTACGCACATACCGTCTATCGCTACACTGCTTGCTAACGGCTCTCAGACTCCTTCGTGCGGTCTCCGAGGCCGAAAATCACCGAAATGAGTCATTCAACTCCTTAGTCGAGGACGTCCGCATCGACCATGTGCAAACCGCGGAGCAGGAAATCAAGTCTCCCGAGATAAAGCAAAGGCTTCAGCAAGAAATCAACGAAGAATGTGCCACGGTCATCAAGATTTTGGAAGCTGCGCAGACATTGGGTGAGACAAGTCCGAGATCGAGAGATAAGGTTATGAGCGTGGGTGAAAAATTGAGCTGCCGCTTCATGACCGCACTCTTACAGGATAACGGAGTAGACGCGGAATATGTTGATCTGGCCGAGATCATCAACTTCAAAGTGCCTCATAGTCTCGACCAGCAGTTTTACGACAACACCGCTGCAAACCTTGGGAAACTCCTGCCCGATTTCTCAGCCAAAGTTCCGGTCATCACAGGATATTTTGGAGCAATTCCACGTGGGTTGCTTGTGACGGTAGGACGAGGCTACACCGACCTATGTGCTGCTCTTGTAGCAGTTGGTACTCGGGCAGATGAGTTGCAAATCTGGAAGGAGGTGGATGGGATCTTTACGGCCGATCCAAGAAAGGTTCCTACTGCAAAGCTGATACCTCAGATCAGTCCTGCTGAAGCAGCGGAGTTGACATTCTATGGATCAGAAGTGATACATCCGTCAACCATGGACCAGGTCATCCGAGCCAAGATTCCAATCCGCATCAAAAATGTCATGAACCCCCGAGGAAGCGGTACCGTCATCTACCCACAGTCCCAGACGGAACTTGAGAAAGATTTGTCGGGAAAGCTGTTCCGTTCTCGAAGTTCAAGTCTGCTCAATGGCATGGGCAGCAGACCCAAACGTCCTACGGCGGTGACCATGAAACACAAGATTCTGGTCATGAACATCCACTCCAACAAGCGATCGCTGTCTCACGGCTTCTTCGCTGGAATCTTTGCTACTCTGGACAAATGGCGGCTGTCAGTCGACGTCATCTCCACCAGCGAGGTCAACATGTCTATGGCCCTACACTCGGAAGCTCCATTATACACCGGCGGTGGCGACGATGATTATCAGATCGTCGATCAGGACTTACGAGGCGCTATTGAGGAATTACAAACCTTTGGCGCGGTGGACATCATTCCTGACATGGCCATTGTCAGCCTGGTGGGCAAGCAGATGAAGAACATGGTAGGAATCGCCGGAAAGATGTTCACCACGCTGGGCGAGAACAACGTCAACATCGAGATGATTTCACAAGGTAAGTGGCTAGACTATCTCCAGTCCCAATCTAGCTCCATTTACTTACAGACCTGCAGGTGCCAGCGAAATCAACATCTCGTGTGTCATTGAGGAGCGCGATGCCGACCGAGCCTTAAACATCCTACATACACATCTCTTTACATTTCTTGAACAATGAAGGTGCCCGCGGGGCAGGGTCAGCACCATGTATAGCAGATGATTCCGTACGTGAAAACTCAGGAGCCGTGTTAGGCGAAGATGGCTTGCGGCTTGCGTACCAACATGGATAGGCTTTGTAGTTGGAATTGCACAGTGCAGGAAAAATGGGTCCCGGAAATTCCAATGATGACATGCGAGCGTGACAGCGTTTTTAGCATAAGATTATCCCACAGTAATTAATCATACCCGAACCTCACGTACTACTTGTGGCGTGTCAGCTGAAGAGCATGGAGTTCTCGCAAGTTCTGGGACGGTTTGTTGTCTTGTTTCCTCGTTGGGCGTGTTGACCACCCGATGAATGTTTTGGTTTTCTCAAGAAGGAATGGTCGCTGACGCAAGGGACAGCGCATGACGAGCCAGGACAAGCAGTGAGTTTGGAACCAGTCATTGGGAGGCGTGTGGACGGCAGCGAAACTGGTAGCGCCTAGAGGGAATGGATTGTGGCTTTGATAGGCTGCCAATGAAGCAAAATCTCGACGGGGTCGCAGGTGGGCGGCCGAAGCTACACGAGTAGGAAATAGCAACCGTCCAGTTCGTACTCGTCCTCGCCGCAGTAGTGGGATGTGCGGTCAGCAGCAAGAGACGAAAGTGCAGTCAGTGTCCGGACTGCAACTCTTAATTCCAATGCCTTGTGGTTTCGTCTCCACCGTGCTCAAGTTCAAGTTCTAGTTCCCACCTTCATTCCAACTTACTGCTGCCATCATGGCTTCGGCTTCTCCAATCTTACACAATCTCATCTTCACTTCTTCCCCCGTCTTCTTTTACACCATGTACCTCTTGTGATTCAGCATAGTCTCTGACAGACTTACTCTTCATACCTACCTTGCATTCACCACAGTTGGCCCCAACACGTCGACGACCATCATCACTCATACGCATCTCCAACTGCCGCAGCCGTTTCATTTTTTGACGTTGACTCCTCCCACGTCCCTCTACCACAGCATACCCACATCTAACCATTCCTTGAACACCTCCTTCCTACGCACGAGCCACACAGCATTGTCGCGCGTCTATATGCATATCGACCTGCCGTCTCGCCCTTGGACCGTCTCATTGTGTTAGTTGGACGAGAACTATGCTGTTATCTCTCACTGGGTTTATTGGTTGGACAACTCAAGCTTGATTCACGAATTTAACAACGACGACCGACATACCCTGTACGCTGAGCAAGACACTCTCCATCCTTCGACGCGCCGTACCCTACATACTTCCTTTTTAGAACAATACCAGGCGAAATACACATCCATCGACATGTCTACGACGCGTCAAAATCCTTCTTTCCATATTTACCAGGACTCCAATACGGTTCAACATATGTCTCACAATGCTATCAAGCCAAGACCTCAGTTACAACCATCAGCAATGCCTTTGCAACCTATTGGCAATCCTCGAGGTTATCCGAGTGTTTCCATGCAGCCGCTATTGCCTGGTTCTCACCAGCAGATGTCACCATTGAAGTCTCAACAAATATCACCACCCATGCAACAATATCCAACCTTGAGTTACGTTCCCATGCAGCCTCCTCAGGACGTCAATGTGTACACTGATTCACCTACCAAACATGGTCATATGTACCCGGCATCACAGTATCCCCCGGCACCAGTCCCTTCGCAGGCAATGTTCGGAACATTCAATAGCAATCTCGAAGCTTTTCCTCAGGAAAACTATCACGTCGTATCAGTTTCCCAGAATGAATCAGTCGAATTTCCTGTTCCTTCATATCCTCGCCGTCAACAACTGAAGCGATCATTGTCGGAGGCTACACCTATGCTTGATCCACCTACAAAACGATTCAAGCAAGATGAGGAAACACTTACACTGCCGGAGCCTAAGGATATGCCCATTGTGGAGGATGACGGTGGTAAACCGGGTTACAGCTACGCGCAGATGATTGGTATGGCCATTCTTAGAGCTCCCAACCGCCGTTTGACACTATCTCAAATCTACGAATGGATCTCTACTACGTTTGCTTTCTATCGCGAAGACCCTAAGCAGGGTTGGCATAATAGCATTAGACACAATCTGTCGTTGAACAAGGCCTTCAAGAAGCAAGATAGACCTAAAGGCGATGCCGGAAAGGGTAGTTATTGGATAATTGTTCCAGGCATGGAAGCTCAGTTCTTCAGAGAGAAGGCACGCAAGAATAATAGCATCACTGGAATGACCGTTCATCAAAACGGAATGAGATCAGATATCCAGGTCATGGCCCAACCTCTGGCAGAAGCAATGACACCTGCATGGTCTGTACAAGTACCTCAACCTCTTCCACCGCGTCCACAGACCGCTCCAGCTTTACCAGAATTGTCTTCTGATGCTACGCTGCCTGCATCAGATCCAGCTCTCAACGAAGAAGATGCTGACGCAAACGAGGCAAATCTACCATCCACACAATTACCATCGTCACCTGTGCCTGTCATGAATTCTTCACCTCCTGTTGCGGCAGGCAAGCATCATCGAACTATCTCGTCTCCAGTCCATGTCAGACCAAGGTCAAGCCACCAGCACAAGCGCAGTGTGACTGCTGTGCAGGACAGTGGATACTATTCGGAGCTTCCATCGTCAGCCCGCAGACCTAGAGCCGATGGTATCATACTCACATCAGAGATTGACAGGCCTATCAAGAAACGTGGCCGAGCTGAGGAGGAGATTCTTCGTATGCGTAGCTCACCTCATATCACACCCAAGGCTCGTCGATTCTCCTCAACAACCTCCGATCTGGGATTGTCTTCCTCACCCAAGAGACCTTCTTCACTGTTGCTGAACCCAATGACTCCGGCGGTACACTTCAAGAAGCCTCTCAGTAAAGCGCCGCCTTCTATATCACCTAATACGCAGTTGCAACGACACAGAACGATGATGCAAAGTTTCACAGATTCACCAGTCAAGGGCGCTGGTCTGCCACATGATGCACTACCTGAATTCAGTCCTCAGTTCAAGATGCCAATGTCTGCTTATCGCGCTTCGTTTGATGAAGCGTTTGCTATCTTTGACGAAGATCTACACAGTCGAACCCCGATGACTCCTGGTCTCGCATCATCGCCTTTGAGGTCTGTCAAGAAAGCGCCACTACTACGTAGCCATACTAGTAGCGGTATTTTGAGAGATATGACCAACACACATCGTCTCAATGTAAAGACACCGAGCAAGACTCCGACGTTGAAGCCGCCCTTTCAACCTAAGGGACATATAGGGTCACCACTCAAGAAGTCCATACCATTATCAGCAGATGACAGTCGTGCCAGCAATGGGTTGAACGGGTTTGATGTTTTCGATGATGAGGAGACGTTCGTGAACTATGAAGATCCCGATGACGGAGTCACTCTCATCAATGACGAGAACTCATCTAACGCGGATGGGGAGGACGATGGTAATTTCGATCTTGCCAAAGGATTTGCAAAGATTGGTCAGGCACCGATTGGTAAACCTGATGTCATGTCAATGAAGAGACAGAGACCAGTGTTTGGAAGGAGTTACACTAGTGCATTTTGAGCGATGGTCAAATCTCATTCGACGCGCGATCACCGATGACACGGCAGGAGTACTGAAAGGCAACATGATGGCGTTTTTGTCCAACATGCTGGAGCGAGCATCAGGACTCACCGAGATAATTTCAAAGCTTTGTGACATATGAAGCGCTGTGACGAAACGTCGCAGGTAGAGATGACTGGAAGGAATGGTCTATGGAGAAGTGATCGGATGTTGGAAGAGATTGATAATGGATGATGAATTGACGTGCACAACGATATTGACGCTATGACGGATCGCTGTATCTCGGATCAGGTTTCAGAGTTGATAATCTTGAGGATAGGAAGATACTGGTTCAATGGTTCTGTACGGGCACTCGAGAAGTGATTAACTGTGATTTTGAGTCGTGGCTTTAATTCAGCCAGGATAGTAGTAGGCATTAAAAGGGCGTTGGGATGGGATGGGATATGATCATCGCCTCAAGCTTTCTACTTAGAAGTAACGAATGTATGAACTTTAATCAGTTTTGCTCCAGCTCAATACGATCTTTCAACATTCACTCAGGACCATGTTCGAACGAGTAATAATAGTTCAGTTCAGTAAAAGCGATGTCAGTGGCTGTGACATCTACCAGTGTTAATAGCAACTGACGGTCGTAACCATGACCTATCACTAGTATCTCGACCTGCTAGTACTCTACGTGCCGCATAGCATATGGCGGCACAGCTCAAATAAGCTCTCCGGAGGGGAACTCTCTTATTACTACGGAATGAATGGTATTCTACTATGTCAATAGTCAATGTGGTTTTTTGGCAATGCTACTACTGCTGTAAGAAATCGGCTATCCTCTTTGGGACAGGTGGATGTGGAGGTTCTGAGATTAGGCGAGAAGAATTCGATAGTATTTTGAGGTTATTTTGTTCCTGGAATGTTCTTGGAATTCTTCTGGATGGACGCGGGTTTTGAACGAAGGCGGGAGAAGTACAGCTACTCGTTCGGCTTTTGGTGAGGTCAATTGTCAGCGACGTGTGGTAGTAGCGGCACAGTAGCCAGGCGTGAGATTTTTGGTTCGTCTGTCAAAGTTGTCACTCGCTCGGTCTCTGTCAGGAACGTGCTTGTTCGGTCGACTTATGGCGCTCCTGGAGCTTTTGGAAGCCATGTGGTGGTCTGTTCGTTTTCCATCGTCTATTGCACGCATCTTTTCCTTTCTGCTGTCATAGCTGGAAATCTCTTCAGGACTGACATTCAGCAATGCTCGAAAGTCGGGTTACTGGTAAGGAGCTAGACTATCTAGAACCGATGAGATGGAGACGAGACCCATTCTTCGCTGCGTCCGGATATAGTTGTGGAAGAACCATGCTCAAGATGGACTTTCCGCTTTGATGTTTCGCTTCTGCTGTACTCTTCTGGATCACACACCATGGATCTCTAGAAAAGGCGGATTTCCTTTCCGAAATACCTCCTGGTAGGTCTCCTTCCTTGCACTATCAATTCATCTGAGTTTTGTTGCTTGGCTTTAATCTCGGGATGTTTGAGTCCTTGCTGGATGGATGTTGGCTTGATCTCGGCCTTGAGTCTACTCAGCTGTGGTCAATGCCTTCATTAAGGTGGTGTTGGTATATAGAGGATACGCTTTCACGGTGAGTCGTCTTTTCGCATCAATTACCCAGTCACTCGTTCATTCATTCGTTTCGTTCCGCTTCTCCGGAAGGCTATCACTCTTTTGTAGCCAACAGGGAATAGTCAGTCATTTACTCATCTTCTCTTGACATTATCAAGCATTCATTCATCAAGATTCTGCTGTCAGATCCAACTTCTGACTGTGGCATTGTCGTCCCGTGGAGAATTCGATTGACCTGAGATTCACTCAGCTGATCGATCAAGATGTTTCAACGTTCTTATTTTGCATCAGTTGCAGCATTGCTGTGTTTGCAAGTATCTACATCGTTTGCTCAAGCTACGATCTCTGGTCTAAGCGCTTGTCCTAGTACACCAGTCTCTGGTATCACCAGCAATGGCTACAAGTACCAAATCTGCAATAATTCCGACTACCAAGGACCAAGTGACAATATAATCCAGGGCATCGTCTCCATCACAGATTGTCTACAGCTTTGCGCCAATGACATGAAATGTACGAGAGCAGTTTGGGATACACAGTCCGGAGCATGTCATTTCAAGACAACCCAAGGAAACCTAGTTTGGGCATCAAGCGATCGCTTCCACTCTGCTCAAATCAATATAGTTGTTGGCAGATCAGTTATTAACAAATGTCCTTATACGGAGAGCACTTATACCACAGCCGCCGGAGTCAAGTTACAGGTGTGCGCCGGTACCGATTTCGAAGGTACTAGTCTTCAAATACTTCAAAACGTTGCATCAGTTACAGATTGTGACAAGATATGCGAGACGACCAATGGATGTACCAAGACTGTATTTGATGTTGTCTATTCTGTGTGTCATATCAAAGCTGATGACGGTAACCTAGTCTGGGCAACTAACAGACAATTCATTACCTCGCGAATTGTCTCCGTTCCAGATAAGAGCAAATTTGGTTCATGGTCTGACATAATCACACTTCCTGTCATTCCTGTTGCAGGTTATGTCGTTCCACAGGCCGATACTGCCAGAGTACTATTCTGGTCTTCATACGCTGCTACCAACTTCGGTGACGCCAAAGGATACACTCAATTTGCAGACTATAACTACAAGACTGGAGCAGTCTCTCAAAGGACAGTGTCTAATACTCAACATGACATGTTCTGTCCAGGCATTAGTCAACTCTCTGATGGCCGAGTCATCACCACTGGTGGTGCAAATGCTGCCGTTACAAGTATCTACGATCCCACTACCAATGCTTTTACTCGTGGACCTGATATGAAGATTCCCCGAGGATATCAAACTTCAGCAACTCTATCTAACGGGAAAGTTTTCACTATCGGAGGATCTTTCAGCGGAGGCATCGGTGGTAAAACAGGAGAAGTCTATGATCCCGCCACCAATACCTGGTCCTTGATTTCCGGTGCAGACCCTACACCAATGTTGACAACTTACGACGCTGAAGGCGCTTGGCGCACAGACAATCACGCTTGGTTATTTGGATGGAAGAACGGTGCAGTGTTCCAAGCTGGACCGAGTAAAACCATGCACTGGTACAGCACAACAGGTAATGGCAGCGTAGTCGAAGCCGGCACTCGCGACCCCAACAACGATGCCATGTGCGGCGTCCACGCAATGTACGATTCAGTTCAAGGCAAAATCTTCTCTGCAGGAGGAAGTCAATCCTACACCAACAGCCCATCCCTCAATCGCGCCTACATAACCACCATCAACAACCCAAACACACCCGCAGCCGTCGAACAAGTCTCCGACCTAAACTACGCCCGAGGCTTCGCCAACGCCGTCGTCCTACCGGACGGCACAGTCCTCGTAACAGGAGGCCAACTAACAACCCGAGTCTTCACCGACATACAATCAGTCCTCGTGCCCGAACTCTTCAACCCGACAACAAAGACATTCACCAAACTCGCACCAGCCTCCGTGCCACGCAACTACCACGCCATATCGATCCTCCTCCCCGACGCCACTGTCCTAACAGGAGGAGGAGGTCTATGCTACAACCCCAACAACGACCCAAACGCCAACTGCGACCGATCCGTCGACCACGCCAACGTCGAAATCTTCACACCCCCATACCTCTACACCACCTCCGGCGCTCTCGCCGTCCGTCCCATCATCTCCTCCGTCTCATCCCCCACATCTTCCAACGGACTCAAAGTCCGCGTCGGCAGCACACTGACGGTCCGAATGTCGACTTCTTCATCTACATTCAAATTCAGTCTTGTTCGAATTGGAAGCGTGACGCATTCTGTCAATAGTGACCAGAGACGTGTTCCTCTTACGAACGTTAGGACTCTTGGGAGTCAGAGTACGATTACTTTGCCTGCTGATTCCGGCGTGCTGATTCCGGGCTTTTATTATCTTTTTGCTATTAATGCAGCTGGTGTGCCTAGTTTGGCTAAGGTTGTCCAGGTTACTTTGTAGGTCAGGGAAGGGAAAAGAAGGGAAGGGAAGGATGTGGAGATCTGCCTACTTGATAGATCTATTGGTTGACTGGATGCATACTGAGACTGTGATCGAACGAGGAGTTTCGTTTGAGCGTGTAGAGTGTATTTGTCGTACCAGGCGAGACATCCGTTCTTTCACTGTATACTTATATGTATTTATACGTTGGTTCATGATGAATTAGAACATGACTGCTTCTTTTACTTTTGAACCTCATCACATCATCGATAATCTGCGATGCCGGACATGGAGGAGATCAGGTTTGAGAGGTTTGGACAACTTTTCTATCCCAGGCACACAGAGAGCAGAAAGGGAAGGGGAACTTGTTCGCATCATCACTCTTGATTGTATCATGCATAGTAGATTGGAAACCGAAGTTGAAATTGTATTTGATCATGGTTCTGAAGGGACAAGTAGCTGGATCCAAGGGGAGGCGATCGGGTCGATAGCTGGACAGGTAGATGGATGAATGCAAGTACGAGCACGTGAGGGTGTGAGCGTGAGCAGTGAACATAATATCAAAATTAGAATTAAGAGTAAGAACGTTGTAATAGATTGGTGTATGTATAGTGTGAAGCATGCTATTTGCTAATAAGCGAGTGTGATGAGCTGATGAAAAGGATTGATGTATCTTATGAATTATTGATAATGGACGATCGACATCGAAACAACACACGAGCACCCGATTGGTAAGGAGATCATCCCGCAGAACTTGACGATTCGTCTGCTTCGAACCTGATGAACGTAGCGAGATGTATTTGTGTCTGGATCTGAAGATCTGTATCTACGTTGACCAGCTACACTCACATTTGCAGTCTCACTCTCTTCTTCGTCATAACTGTGATTGCAACTACGCTTGAATTCAAGAAGTAAGCGTACTCATGTATGCGTTCACGAGTGGTTCGACGTTTCATTAGTAGTTGGCTGAAATCGGCCTGCACAGTTGGCGGGAGACATACCAAGGGTAAATTGAGTAAATGTACCAGTCCAGAGATGAGATAAATGCCACAGTGATCGGAATCTAGCAGGGTTAGATCATAGTGAATGCTATGAATGCCATGGGATTGGGATGCAAGAATAGCCGGGTCTGTTTGCTGGAACGCTGGTCTGTGTCTTATATCTCGACTCGTGGTATGAGGGCCCTGAGGATCCGTACCTTTGATCTGAGAGTAAGTGAGAGGCAGTAGTTGTCCGTTGTAGTCCTGCGCTCCTGATCAACCATGCTTCATCATCGACTTTGTATCTTTCTCTTAGGCGTGTGCCTTTAAATTGACTTGTGTTCTCCTCGACACGGTCATTCTTGACCGATGGGTATTCAGACCGTGCCTCGGTATGCCTGTGAGAAGACGACTTTGGGTTGCGCGAAGACTAAGTGCCTTTTTGCTATAGTAGTACCGCGAGTAGTGGTCCACCATCCATTCAGACTTTTTAACAATAATGTCAAAACGGAAAAGTACTCGGCAATGTCTTGTGGGGGTAGTGGTCAGGCATCACCACATGCATACTGAAGTGTAAGTAGATGGTCCAGAGTGAAGTCCGAAACCGATGAATTGTATGTGAATTTAGGTGTACGGATTAACCTTGACTTCTACTGTTCAAGCACTAGTACTAGTACTAGTACAGTACAGGTAGACCTGACCAGAAAGAAGGTGCATTGATGTGACGGTAACTTCCATGAACCATTTTGGGTAATAGACCGAGCTCAAGAGAGATGGTCTCGTGCTACTGCTGCTGCCTCTGTACCGTACAGGAAAAGCCGGGGTATGCGGAGGAGGAAGTGGAGGAGGAGGATGATGACGAAGACTGTGCGACGTGATATAGTGGAGTACTCTAATCAGTAGCTTCTTCGCATGAAGAGAAGCAAGAGGTAGAACAAGAACAAGAATGGGAAAGACACAAGTTAACGTAGGTAGAAACCCTGGAGTGTACTTCCACTTCTTCTGCCTCGGTTGTTGTGATTTCCAGGTCGCGCAAACTTTATCTCTTGCTCTTAGCGGTCGATCAAGATTGAAAAGTTGTGGAGGGTCGCCCCTTAGTGTCATGCAAATTGTCAGGATTGCAACTTCTACTTTCATCTTCACTTCCGATTCTAATAAATCTAAGAAATCAATCTTGTTCCTGTCATTCACGATTCATCTCTCTCTCAACTCCTGGTCAGCATCTTGTTAGTTTTGAGTGTGGCGGACGAGAATATTGAGTTTTTGATTTCGCGTGTCGCGACTCGCAAGTCGTGTGGCTGAATGAGACTGGGGTTTTGATTTTGGTCCGACGATCGTCACGTCGCCTCCCGGTACTTCGGCGAACAAAACATCTCCTTTGTTCTATCGTTTTTTCCATCAACCACAATCGCTGCAACACTGAAAATGGAGGATTTGTCGTTGGAAAAGATGCCGCTGAGCGATTCTCGTCCAACTTCGTGGCTGTTTTCTACGACCAAAGCTATATTAAAAGGCGCGGTCGAACTTGCTCGACCTGCAATATTAACTCGATCAACACGAACACAAAAACTTCGAAGAACTTCTTATCTAGATGGTCTCAAAGGCTTCGCTGCTTTCTTGGTTTATTGGATGCACAACACCTTCCACACACATTCTCTAGCAATCAGAGTCTTCGAATCGAGTTGGGGTTGGGATGGTCGTTTTCATTTCGTCACCTTCCCGTTCATTCGCACCTTTTTTGTGGGGGGACATCTATCGGTCGCGACTTTCTACGTGATATCGGGTTACGTATTAACTACTAAACCGATGACTTTACTCCAAGCAGGAAAATTCACCGAATTAGGCGACAACTTAGCTTCAGCCTTGTTCCGGAGGTGGGCACGCTTGTATATTCCTGTGGCCCTCACGACTTTGATCTACATAACTATTTGGCACGCGTTCGATGTGCCAACTACATATCCAACACATAAAGCAACTTATGCTGAAGAATTATGGGGATGGTACAAGAACTTTAAAAGTTATAGCTTCATCTTCAAGAACGAACCCGTACCATGGATGGACTACAATCAACACACTTGGTCAATTCCGACTGAATTTCTGGGCTCTATCGTCGTTTTTACAGCATGTCTCACATTCAGTCGATGCACCAATAATATGCGACTTCTCCTCGAGATCGCCCTTTTCCTATATTTCTACATCATCGTCAACGGATGGTATGCCTCAGCCTTTATGTCAGGAATGATCTTGGGCGATCTCGATCTACTGGCGATGAAGGACGAACTTCCTTTTAAATCTACATTCGCTTCACTCAGACGTCATAAGACCGCTATCGCTTATCTAGGCTTTATAGTTGCACTTTGGCTGGGCGGCTGTCCGTCGCACGATGAAGATATTGAACACTTCCGAGAAAGTCCTGGTTGGTATTACATCTCGTTCTTGAAACCGAAAGTCGTCAAGGATCCAAAATGGGCCTTCCTCCTCTGGGCATCCACTTTCCTGGTCGCCTCGATTCCACATATTTTCTGGCTCAAAGCCTTTTTCGAATCGAGATTTTGTCAATATCTGGGTCGCATTTGCTTCGCGTTGTATTTGGTACATGGACCAGTGATTTGGACTGTGGGTGAACGGGCTTACGCCATGTTCGGCATAGCGACACCGTGGGATTTCGAAAATATTCCGTATTGGGTGAACTGGATTCAAGTACCAGAAGTCGGAGTCCTAGGTTTCAATCTGCCTTATCTGATTCCACAACTCTTCATCGTGTTGCCATTTACATTGTGGGTTGCGGAAGTTGCGACGAAACTGATAGATGAGCCGAGTGTGAAGTTTATGAACTGGCTCTATCGAAAAACGCTGAATCCAGAACTTCATGAGAAATAATTTTTGCGAAATCACTGTTTTAGTTTGGATATAGTTTAGATAGAATTGGTTATTGTAACGAATTAATCGAATGATTTACAGAGTCTACTATCTATGAATCAAGTCTTCGTAGAGATATACATTACGAGAAGCAACCTGTAACGTGACTTACATGCTTGTGATGTTCAGAGCGTAATACAGCCAGTCTTCTCCGGTAAGACAATTCATAGCTTTGCTGATATCTGATATCTGACTAATCATGAGGCTGATATTCAGGGGCCCGACACATAGCGCATGCATGTATGATCGACAAGTCTTCAGAATAATAGTCACGTTCCGAGGAATCATATTTGGGCCATCACACATATGCACCTACCTTGGAAGCCTTCCGATTAGTCTGGTATGCTGTATAGTGTGCTGTGGTGAATATATGAAATGTTAGTTGGGGACATCCTGGGCATTTTTTGACTGACGGGCTGGTGATGATGATGGTGGTGTTGGATGTAGCAATGGTGACTGATACCATCGTTCTTGACAAGTTTGTATGCTTCAGTCTGCCCGTTTGTGGTCATGTTGACAATGTAACGCATCTCTCTTGGCTATTGGGCGATGATAGAAGTTTCAACGGTCAGGCTGCTGCCGGGTATCTTGCTTCAACAAGGCCTTAATTCGTCTTTGAGGCTGTTGATTCGTGAACGTGTGCCAATAATAGATGTAAAGACAGCATTCTGGAGGAAATTCCGATACGCAGCCGGAAGTTGCAGAGATCCGTGTCCACAGGAACAGGCTGTGTTTTCGAGTCGTGGTTGGAGGTCTGTGTGAGATCCGCGTATATGTAACCATGGGTGACGCCAGGCAGAGCCTTTCTATACCTTGGTCAGGGGGTCCGAGTGTAGTGATAGCGGATGGGGTCGTCTATTGTTGTTGGAGTCGCCACCGGCACCTGTTTTGTATAAGAATGAGCAACCCCTATTCCGTCTTGTTTTCTTCCTTCGGTTTGAACTTCGAAGAGGTTGTGACAATTTGGTTTTAGCGAGATCTACTCTTTTTTCCCCTTCGATTTTCAAATCCTCGATCTTATCTTTGCTCTTTGCTCCGGCGTCTGCACCTGTACCACCACCATCATGGCCGAGCTTTGGTCTATCTTCGGCGTGGTCATGACCATGATCTCTGGTCTCCTCCCTGCTTGGGTGTCCCGCCTCGCCGCATAGTCTGGTGCGAGGTGCGAGTCTCTTGGACTGGTTTTTGGCTTTTTTTTCGCCTCCTCCTGTCACACCTCCTGCGACCCAGCACGTGGCCATCGTGCCAAACCAAGTGGACCATATTGGCCAGAGGCTGTCGACGGAATCGTCGACGTAATCGGCCGAAGGATACTCGCGGCTGCCGAGCCACTTATCAACAGGGCTGTGGATCGTTTTGGGGTCGCGGTCTGGCGAGCAATCGCGGAGGCTGAAGCGTCGAGGCTGGCAACCTCGCGTGAAGAAGCTGCTCGGATGGAGCGGATAAGCGCCAGCGTTGGTGCGCAAGTAGCCAACGCAGCTGAGACTTTGGGAGATGCAAAGATTTGGATTGGGACTTCAAACTCATTCGAAGAAATAGATCAGCATTCAGGACACGCTTAGCTTCTCTCAGCGCCAAACCATATCTGCCACCTAATGGCTTCATTAGCTAAAATCCTGATCATTGTTTGACGTTGGACCGCTGGACTGATCTTCAGTATCCATGTCACTTAAGATGTGGCGTTCATTCATTAGTCTCCTCATCAGGATCATGTATTGCAGAGTACAGCTCCAAATTCCTTCCTGTTACTAGTCCTATTTCTGGCAGAAAATCTTTCTGGTCGATTGATCTGTCTTTATAGGGTGGCCAAAACATGTTCGCGACATATGGGTCCTTTGGGCAGTGACCACCAAAATTCCGCCAGGAACTGACTTCAAGAGTCACAATCTCACCAGCTGATTCTCGAAATGATTTCACTCTATAGTCGGTGGTGCATTTTGGGCATCCTCTCAATCCCGTGTCATGTCGGACGCGGTCAGAGTTTGCTAGCTTCCGCAACTTGGCCGCAATCTCTTTTTGCAAGTCCCAATTTACATGCCTGCATGGCAGGTCCATAGGCGGCCAGCGGTATGGGCTCGGCATCTTGCTTAAATCTAGGTTGATTGTGTGCTTTGCCACAATCAAGACTTGTCCATCGACTATACGGCCTCGCCAACTTGTGCGACCAACCGGTTGATCTTTCCCAGACCAGAACGGGTCGTGTTCACAGTCGTGTTCGAAAGCTAATATGTTCAAGCCGTATTGCAAGCCTTGCTCATGATGTCTGAGAAGTAGATCGACAGTTTCTGGGTAAAAATGACTCCCAAAGTAGTGGCAATTACAAGTATAAACCCAACGATGAAGATGCAAGGGCCCTACAACACGACATGGACAAACGTGCCACAGGGACTCTCTCCACTTGAATATGTGATCACCCGAACGACATGCTAGGTAGGCGGGCGCATCTTTTGTAAGGAGTAGGATAAAGTTTCTCTTCGTCGCCGGATCATCCAATGATAGACTGATGTGGCTACTCAAAATGACAGAGCGTAAATGCTTTGAAGTCACACTCAGCAAAGCAATGGCTTCTTGAGACAAAAACGATGTGATATGTATCAGCAGTTCGGCTGGCAGATCTGTGAGACTTGTCTGAACAACTTCGTGGCAGCAATTGTCACTACATTTAGTCTGATTGTCACGTCTCGAATCAGAAGCTTCTGTCGCAGTATGCTTTTTCGACTTGCGCCATCGAAGAAAATGGAGTAAAGGGTAGTCAAATTTTCGGATTAAGGATAAAAGGCGATCCATGAGGAGAAGAACTGGCCGCATGATAAGAATCACTGCTCACTGTGTATTGTAGAATTTAAAGATGATGGACGACCCCATTTTACAGGAAGTGTGCGGATTCTTATACACGAACTTGTGTCTGAGGAAGGTCGCCTGGGAAGCTCTGTGCACGGTGAACCATGATGTGATGCCAGGCAGCGTCCTTGGCGTGTATTACATGTTAATGAATTGGATATTTGCGGGTGTGAACGAGGTTCGATGCAGCAGTCAATTCCATGACTCGTGAGATGTCCAAGACATAAGATAGTACATCTTAAATTGGTTCGACTAGTATGTCTAATAGCGAGAGAGGTTTCGCGACATTACTATCAGCGTGCTCGGTATTCTCGATTCACCGTAATTGGGATATCTTGGCAACGGTGAGCCATAGCGCTAAGCAACGCACGTCTGTAGCGGACTGGGCGTCTTGGTGAGATTCAGTTCCTCTTGGGACACATGGATAGTAACATTGAGATGTTGATGTGTCAAGAGGTCGAGAATTGAACAGAAGATTCCCAAGTCTCGCTGAGTCCATAACCTATACTTACAACCTAGAATCTGTATACACGTGGGAACGCGTGTGTCAGTTATGACGCATTCCCTGATTTATGTCATCCGAAATCTCCTCCTACTCCATGTACCCAGCTTCCCGCTTCCTCCACCCCTCTTCTCCGTATCTTACTAGTAACACAGTACTAAAGCGTATATTCTTCGATCCTGAATTTGTTTACCTGATCATCTTAACCTCTCAAGATGGCAGAGCAGGAGGCAAAGCAGAATGCTCAAATGGATGCTTCGGCTCAAGCACTTGACGAGATAACCTCGGCGGCAGGCAATCATTCAACAACACCTCTTGATCATATCCATTCACCATCTGCGCATGCGAAGTCTCATTCTTGGGTCAAACGATGGGTACCAGACTCTGTGGTTCAAGAATATGAGACACGCTACCATATGGGCAACTATGTGATTGATCGTCAAACTGGTGCCAAAACGTTCGAGGACATGAGTATCTACGTACGTCTAGGTATGCATATGCTCTACTACGGCAGTTATCAACAACAGCTATTACGAACTCAACGCGTCGAGAAGCTCTTGGAAGAACAATCTATCAAAATGGGCAAATCGTATGATACCCCTGAGTCTAAATCACATATCATGCCATTCATCGACAGTTTCGAACTGGCAGATTCGATGAAAGAAATGGTGAAAGAAGATCCAAACGATTACGCGACCTTCAATGAATTCTTCTCCCGCGAGATCAAACCCGAGGCAAGACCCATTGATAACCCCGAGAATGACTTAGTGACATCCAGCGTTGCTGATTGTCGATTGACTGCATTTCCCACAATCGATCTTGCAACCAAGTTTTGGATCAAAGGAACCTCTTTCACGTTGGAACATTTGTTTCAAGATGCTGGATTGGCTCAGTATTTTGATGGAGGATCTATTGTCATTGCTAGACTGGCCCCACAAGATTATCATCGCTGGCATTCACCTGTCACTGGTACAATCGAGAGCATCAAGAAGATTCCTGGAGCCTATTATACAGTCAACCCACAAGCGATCAATCAGGTGGGAACATTGGATGTTTTCTGCGAGAATAGAAGAGATGTCGCTATCATAAATCGATCTTCCACAGGATCTAAGATTGCTGTTATAGCTGTGAGTAACCAAGCATGCATTCTTAGCTAAAGCTGACGAAACATAGGTTGGTGCAATGCTGGTTGGTAGTATCAGATGGCTACCAGGTTTGGAAGAGCCAGGTGCTGTTACTAGACGCGGGGAATGTCAAGGATACTTTCAGTATGGAGGTAGTACAGTCATTACCGTATATCCTAAGGGTGAAGTAGCATTAGATGAGGATCTGGTGGTAAATTCAATCGAACAGAGCTGTGAAACGTTGATGAAGGTAGGTTGGAGGGTTGGAGAGAGACGATGAACGTGGAAGGATCGTGGACATATTCATCATTTGATAGATACATGAGAACAGAGATAACTGATTGTAGAACTAGGAGCGGAACATAGCCAATATTTTGCTGCATTTCCTCTGAGATGCATAGAAGTGAGATTGTTGCACTGCCGAGTAAGTTCAGCCTCATTGTGGCCGCATTGACACGAGCGCGGCTGGGAATTCGGCGGGGTTCGCGCGCTTCTCTGATTACTCGATATAGCTCGCACACAAGACATCCGTAACTCGTCTTATTCGATGACACTTCGACAACTCGACCATGTCGAACTTGCTGATCATATGTGTGAACTACTCCCATTGAATTAGAGCTCTATCTGATACAAAATACATCTATCGGTGAGGACACAAACATATTAAAGTTCACAGATTACCGCTAAAGTTCGACTCCACCAAAGTGGCTGGCTGAATCAGAATGAAGCTGATAAAATTCCCTGCAGCTATTCGCGGAGATGCCGACTTTACTAGCGAGTGGTCAAGGAGTGAGCAGGACCCTTGTCCCTTGATTTGCTTCCAGAACACCACTTAACTGTGGTGTGCATTGCGAGCTGAAAATGCAGTAACACTACTCGCTCGCTCCGATCATAGTACGATTGATTATAAACGAGCCCGACACCTTCGGAGTCTTGTTGTCTAGAACTTCTCCTCATCTTCACCGACTTCATAGACAGACTGAGCATCTCAATTGCCACCCGCACCAGAACAACAAGTCAACTTTGCGGCTCCGCTGATCGCCTACCCGCACAAGTCAATCAACTTCTGGCGGCTATCACATCTACACGCGATTTAGTCTTTATTTCAGTGTATACGGAGAACTCTCGTCATAATGTCTGTACAAATCCCGGCAGGTCACGCTCCAATTGATTGGAATAATTGGTCACCGCCAGTAGAGGGCGATGGTAAGTCCTAAATCTACAGCTTGAACGTATCGCAACGAAACTCACACTCCATAAGTTAGATCACCATGTCCAATGTTAAATCTACTCGCCAATCATCACATTCTACCACACGATGGCAAAAACATCACAAAAGAAGCCGTCATGCAAGCCCTCACCACATCCATCAATCTCGGACCCAAAATCGCAGATACATTCGCCTCCAAAGCCGTAACAATGAACCCAGACGGCAAAGGAACATCCTTCGATCTCAACCACCTCGCAAAACACGGTCCAATAGAACACGATTCCTCCCTATCTCGTTCCGACTTCCATCTAGGTGACAATCACACCTACAACCACGAAGTCTGGAACGACACAATCGAAAGCTACGGCACCAACGAAATGACCGATTTCAAACTCGCAAGCAGAGCACGATACAACCGTCTCATGAAATGCAAAAAAGAACACGAAGCAGTCGGTCGATCATTCCGATACGGCGTCATCGAATTCATCCTGAGTTACGGCGAAACCGCACTTTTCCTGGGTATTCTAGGTGATCCCGTTCACGGCAAAATACCCGTAAGCTACGTCAAAGCACTATTCGGTAAGTTCTGATCACATTCACATTCACATTCACACCTGAATCGAATCGAATCGAATCGAATCCACTCCAATCCTATTTGAAACGAAAGAAGCAGAACTGACACCAATGCGAAATACAGAAGAAGAAAGAATGCCCGTGAAAGAAGGCTGGACCAGATTACCCAAACCCCTAGTTCAGAATGATATGAATTGGCTCATGTATCAGCTTTTCATGGCCAATGACCACAAACTAGATGAATTGCGTCAGATTGGCATTGGAAGTATAATGGGCGCCCGAAGTTTTCTATCGGATAATTTTGGAGGCAAGTGTAGCGTTATGTGAATTTGACAAGATCTTTTTATTGGGTATTTGAGGTAATGATGAAATTGGGCCGTCAGTTCTTAATGGTAGGGAACGGAACGGAAAGGAAATGAAGAGTTGGTATTTGATTTTCATACTAAAGCGATAGTGATGACGATCAAAGACGAGAATAAGGTCGCGGTGGAATCGTGGTGAAGAAGAGATGAAGATAGGAGATGGAATTTTGATCTCAAAAAGCGATGAGCATATTGGTTTTTGTTTTAATTTACAGCGAGTTGTTTTTTCGGATTGGGCGAGCAAGCAAGCAGTCAATTAAGCAATTAAGCAAGCGGTTAAAGCTTTTCATAAGTCTACTATAGCAACATTTCACAGGCCCACCAACTACAGTAGTATATATACATGAAGGAGAACTTGAAATTCAAAGAATTGAAGAAGAATATATATTATTACACTGTAGTAATTGTTATTAATCCGTATATTTCTATATTTATCAATACTATGTATACAATGATCATTATTTACCATTTGTTCATACAGATTAAAACCTTGCTTTCGATGCATGCATGCATGCATGATGCTCCGTTCCGTTTCGTTATATTCTATTTCGTCCTACTGTAGACCTCTCCATTCTTTTGCTTTCAGAAAACATGCTCTCATGAAAAGTGTGCGTACAGAGTATTCTTCCCGGTGCGCATTGTTTTCCTTCTTTCTCCCTGCAATCCTTTCTTCTTTCCTCCCTCTCTCATTTACACACACTTAACCCTCTCCATTCATCAATTTACCTAGAAGTCCCATGATAAAACAAGAATTAATCCCAAACTCCAAATCAACCCTCTCACACCCGCAGCACTGCTCCGAACAATACTAGCGCTTGCCGAACTACTAACAACAGAACTCTTTCCACAGCAAGAATCAACATTATACTTGACACCATTAGCTTCAGCCGCAACGGCAAGTGCCGACCCATTGAAATTGCCGAAATTGTAATAATCCACCAATAAGAAATTCATGGGTCGGTTCCATGTCGCTGTACAGTTCATCAATGTCTCGCCCGCTGTTCCTTCTTTATTCGCTCCAGATGTAGAAGCAGTGGCGTTTGAATTCGTATTGTTAAGTTCAACCCAGTCTGGAACCAAGATATCGAGATCCAAGGACGCGACATTGATTTCGACGTTGAGGTTGTGGTTTGCCATGTACATTCTCTGTCTGGATATATCGTCTGGTTGGTTCGGAGGTCGTTGCACTGTGCAGGGAAACTCCGGGTTTGTAGGGGAGAAGGGCGTTTCCCACATGTAGTTCCATTCTTCTAGGAGCCAGGGGATGCTGGATTGGTCGGCGTCGTAGTCTAGGAACATTACTACGCGGTTGTTGAGGAGGATCATTTCGGCTAGGGTTGGCCAGGATGTTATGTTCATGGGTGATGTGGCGGGTGTGTAGAGGTATGGGAGGATGCCTGAGTTTGTTATGGGGTCGACGTAGTTTGATGGGGAGACGAAGTCGGAGTTTACCATTATTATTGTTATTACTTCGTAGGGGTGGGCTTTTAGCCAGGTTGTTACGGTTGCTAGGTAGGATTCTAGGGTTCCGACGTTGAGTTCGGAGCAAGAGGTGTGGCAGAGCATCATTGGCGAGGTGGAGTTTGGTTTGTGGGTTTCGAATGTTACTGTCGGGAGAAATGTGAGGTTAGTAGTTGTTATGATTGTACCATTGTGATCATGTTCAAATATGGGTGGAAAAGATGGATGTCGGGATTGAGAGAGATGAGGTGAGTAACTTACAAGCTCGAATTCCATCGTTGAGTTGTGTCGTAACGTCCAATGCTTGATTGCTCGCAGCGTTGTTCGCGACCACAAAAGGACTGTTATGTGCGGCTACGTAGGTGATGTTGCTGTATTTTCGATTGCAGAACTCGACATATCCGTTACACGGCTGAGTATTGCTTGGTCTTGCTGAAGAAGAAGTAGATGTAGAATTCCTGGTTGCTGTTGTAGATGATCTGGCTCCACCAGTGAGGACGGTTTGACTAACTGTGGTTGTGCTGGAAGATTGTGTCGACGATCTCGTTGAGTTGCCTGTACTTACGTACGACGTGGAGTTGGCACTACTTGAGATAGTGCTTGTTAATATGGTACTGTAACTGTTGTAATCTGTAGGATACGTCGCAGCACTGGCTGTAGGTAATTCTGTGAGATATGACTGGACCGAAGTAGCCGTCGATGTCGTGTATAATCCCACTACGGACGATGTAGCTGCAAAGACCACTATGGCAAGTGGCCCGTACGTGAGACCGACATTTCTGAGCAACATCTTGTCCGAAAGTCACACAGACTTACCAGCGTCGATCTGCAGATAGGGATGAGGAGAGACAGTGAGGAACGAATATAATAGAAATGAGATATCACGAATCATCAAAAAAGAGATAGAATACTTAACTTTAAAACATATGTCATCGTCACGGCCAGATTCGCAAAGTCTAACCCTTGTCCTCGTCCTCGTTGGTGTACGAATACATTACACACTCTCCCAGCCGCAAAGATCGGAAACATGACTGGATGATCCGACGTCTCCGATGATGAGCAATAAAGTTTCCCACGAGAGTTCTCCACGATGATCTTCAACATGGAATTCCAAAGAATTCGTTTACATCCATGACATTGTGCTGAACACTCACTCATAGATCAGTGATGGTTTGTTGAGATTGAATTCCCTTCAATTTACTTCTTCGTTTGTACATTGGTACATTGTCGTCGTAATACATGCCTCAACACTGTATACGCGATCGAACGTGAATAGATCAGTACGGTACGACAGACATTTCAGCTGCCGAGATCCGAATCTGATGAGCGAAAAATGCTTCGCGTTTGCTTACGTCTACCTACTCCTTCTGTGGAGACGTTATCATTCGTCATTCTTTGCGTACATATAATTTTTACTTATCGCTGACAAAAGGGGAGTATTTCATGTTTGATTTGGAATGAGCTTGCTCTCACGTTGCTTATGTTTTTGTCTCTGTTCAGCGTTCAGATATGGTCATGCTGATGTCGCCTTGTCGCATTACTTCTTGTCATGTCTATTTGAGCAAGAATCTGTATATGGCTGAAACGTAGATCCCAAGAGTCCACTGTCAGAGAGACATAGTGTATCGCAGTCGATTGTCTGGCCTACGAGCGCGCTCAACATCTTTGCCAGACCTGGGGAGATCCGTCTTCTGCTTGTGTACACAACTTAGTAGGGCGAGGATGTTGTTGTCCCGACCTTGATAGCGACTAGACTTGACACACGTGCTCAGTGCACACGCTACATATGCATGATTGCAGGCGATGAGAACAGGGGGGAAGAAAATTCTCAAGACTTTTTATTTTCCATTTTTAAATAAACTCCAAGTCATAATTACATATCCATTCCTCTTTGTCGTACCGTTCTGCCCTTTCAACCCGATCATACCCTGAAAGCACTTGTCTTACTACTCAGATAGTTTGAAATTGCCTGTCGGAAAGTGTCGGGAATGATAACATTTTGCGCTGCTTGGAAGTTGAGCAAGTTAGGAGCAGCTGTAGTCCACTTGGGCCAATTGATCAAAGGAGCAGTGTTGCTGATGGTATTGGGATCGAGACTGTTGATGAAAGAGATATAGTATGTCTGAATCGATATGGTTGGAACGTTGGGACCGAGAGTACCATATGCATAGAGAAGGTCGGATCCATGGAAGGTGCCCAATACGGGAGTGCCGTATAGATAGCTGGAGAGGTAAGAATAAGCACTTGGAACTTGAGAAGCAACAATGTTCAAATAAGTTCGACGGGTGAGTGTGAAAGTAATATCTCCTAGGATGGCAGCAAGGCGTTTGAATTGAGGAGTGATGTTGTTCAAGGCTCCAGTTCTGAATGGCGATCCTGCAGAAGGGTCTTCAGGGTAAAGTGCGACTAATCCAGTGACGTCCGATCTTGCGTTTGGGTTTGTAGGGAAGTAAGTTGTGAAGTAGTCAATGATCTGATTGGTGGTAGTTCTGTATAGTATGCAATTAGAGATGGCACCTTTTTTCCTGGGGAGCACACTTACATGTTTGATATACTCAATGTAAACAGAGTACCTTCATCTTCTTGGTCTCCAATGATAATGGGCACCTTTGCGAAAGCACCATTCTGGATTGATATTTCTGGAGAGACGCTGAAGAACGAGTTGGAAGGATCAGGACGAGGTAGATAAGACAAATCCAAAGAGCGATAACTGAAAATGCCTGGTACGGAGCTGACAGCATTCTGGAACGTGTTGAAGTCTTTCGATCGAAGGCAAGCAAGAGTATCGCTTGAGGACGAACAGCCAGCAGCATTGACGACAGTGTCGTAGATGGCCTGTGCAGATGGACCAGATGTTGTATCGGCTGGGACAACCGATCCAGAGTCCATGATGGCAGCACGGAAGAGTGGCTTGCCCTTGTATGTAATATCTCCACCATTGATGACCGTTTGATCAAACACACTAATGCTTCCAGCCTGAGAAGTATGTTAGCATTATTGATGAACGAATTGAAGAAGCCGACTTACTGATTCGCCCCAGAGAGTAACCTTGGTTGGATCACCACCAAATGCCGCAATATTGTCCTGAATCCACTGTAGGGCGAGACGCTGGTCACGAAGACCCAAGTTAGTACTACCTTCCGCAGAGAGTTGTTTTCCTCCTAAAAATCCGTAACCGTTGAGACGGTAGTTCATTTGGACATACAAGACCGGCTTGCCTAGTGTAACAGACATGGAGACAAAGTTGGCGCCATCATTGTTCTGTGTGCTGCCGGATTCGAAACCACCACCGTATATCCAGGCCAGCACAGGTAGTGCCGAATTGGCTGTAGTTCCTGATGGCCTCTGGACATTGAGTGTCAAACAATCTTCTCCACTGTTGGAGACGACCTGGCCCAATGGCGAGTTCAAAACGCTAGTGACGACTTCTGCGGGAAGACTTGTAGTGTTGATTTGTTGGATGAATTGTGGGCAGGCTCTTGGAGTACCAGTGGCCATCAAAGTACCGAAGCCTTGTGTCAATGGCTGCGGCGGCTTCAAACGAAGATTGCCGACAGGTGGTTGAGCGAAGGGGATTCCCTTGAACGAGTCGACATTAAGGGAAGACGAACCAATAACGGTACCACTGGCAATTGTGACTGACGGACCTGCCTGTCTTTCGTCGACTGGAGCAGCAGCAACTTGCCATGCTGCAACGGCAGCTAAGCAAATGGCTACCTTCATGATGGAATTGTGAGCGAGTGAATGACCAAATGAGATATGTCTTCAACGGAGGAAGGCTTACAGGGCGTGCTTCAACCAGCTGGAGATATCACGTCCATATATAATAGTGCCTCAACCACGTTTCCTGCCTGTCAGACGCGACAATGCAGATGCAATGCATAATATTGGAGAGATGCCGAGGATCGACCCTGGGGCATACTATATGAGGTGGATGTGGCATTTCTCGAGAAACATGCATACCCTCGTGATGAAGAATGGATATCCAAAGTGTAAGCGCAAGGTATCTTGATTGGTGTAGGACGTTTACCGACCACTAGCGGTGACGATCAGTCGATCAGTACCTACATGTTCGAGAGACCATCGACACCATACGCCTGTCAAATACGGGGTAGACAATACGGGGTACGGAGGATGGTCTTAGTGAAGAAGTAATCTCCGGGTGTATAACGACACTTGACCGTGAGTAGAGTGTGGAGTGTCAAACGTTTACGCATAAAAGCTATTGCTTAAGCGTTCACTGTAGTTCTCACCTTATTAGTATAGTCTGGATGGAAGTATCCGATATGGCGTCCTCTGACACAATAGTAAACCAATACAGACGTCGTCATGACAAGCTGGTGCAGGTACAGATCGAGCACATACACAAGGTGACTCGAGCACAACAGATGTGCATCCCTGGAGATATGTGCCACTTGCATCACCGACCGCGAGGGCAGTCGGAGAATGGGAATGAGTAGGGAAGACGTGTAAAGTCGACATTCCCAACAACGATGATTCATGGATAGCATGACGCCTAATTCCTCGAAGCACATCGACATCCACAGGGATGGTATCAACTTCAGCCAGTAGTGACAGAACCCACGACACCCATTGTAGTAAAGTTCGACCCAAACCGGAAGCTGTCCCAAACAACACCAGGGGCAAAACTCGTCCAGAGCCTCGGCAAATTCAACTCCATCACGAAGGTCAGTGGATAGATTTCAATAGGGAACAAACTCATGATCCAATTATTGCGCTATTCCTCCTGGCGTCTTATATGACATACCCCATTCCTATTGCTGTACGCGCGAACACGGCAATGGTGTTGGTGTGGACAAGCTTTAAGACACCAACATGATTTGAGATCGATTGGTGATCTGCACGGGAGTTCCCTATCACATCCGCATACCTCGCAGTGTCAGGTTCAATGGTTCGTCTTTAACTCGGTAAAGTGTGCTCATGCAAGGGGAAAGCAAATATGCATAACTCCTTCGAAAAGCTCGGATAATATTCTCTACTCTAGGATATCGCCTTCATATCGTATCAGTATTGCTTATTGCTTCTCCAGAGCACTTGGTACACGACAAGCTCTGCCGGAGAGTATCGGCACTACTGCATGAGTCAATCACAATGAAGGAGGTACAGCAGTTCTGTCCCAATCAAGTCTCAAGTCTGACAGTATTCAACGAGTGATAAACGTGCCAAAAAAATGCATCTCTCAGTGATACAATGCTTTTGGTGGTATCTTGGATCTAGGACATGTCCGTCCTCATCAGCACCAACATCAGTGCATAACTTCAACCATACTTCAAGAACAATATCTCAATAACAATTCCTTCATTCATTACATGCAACTCTTTCCACCTCTAGTACATTATACAGTACTAGTGTGTAGTACAGTGATATAGCATCGACCAAACAAAACAAACTCCAGGATGAATTCCCAGCATCGAAATGATTCCTTTCCGTCAACGTCCTTCTACTCATGAGTTGAGTTGAGTTAAGCTGAGCTGAATTAGGCTAAGTTGAGGTAGGTTGAGAGTATGAAACCAATAAAGCCATGCACGTGCACATCTTTGATATCTACTGCAGATAGATATAGACTCATGTGGTAGACATCAAGAACTATCACTCGCTTTCACGAGTTGTAACCTTTAGTACTTCCAGACTCTCACTACAGTCAAAGAGGCCCGAGGTGAAATCTTTTCTCAGTCATGATATCTGAGTCTCTGTCCTAGTGGATTCGCTCTTTTGCTTATTCTCCGAAGCCGTAACTGAGAAGTACAAAGTCAGATCCGATGCCATAGTATACGTGCGATATATAGCAATTACATCAGACTAGACGATACGATACGTGTTCACTTCGGGGCTTGGTTCAGTGATCGCGGTGTGCAGCACGGCGAGTGGGAGTGATGCTCAGGGTGGAACGTGAATAACGTGAAAACTCATAAATTTCTTCTATTCCTTCATGCATTGCATAGTGAAGATCAAAACCTGCTCTAGGTCCTTCCATCGACAATATTGAAAATGCTGTTGCTGACTTTGTCATTACTCTTAACCATAATTACCGGATAAGCATCTTTAAGATACTATTGCACTGCATCCACGGCCGACTACAATCGGTCCTCAAAGCGAACGAAATCATCAGACGTTGGTAGTGGTGGCATCCGGATCGGTCGTGCCATCAAAGGTATCGACAGTTGTGTCAACGCCGTTCGTAGCATTCTGATCCTCTGCTCCAATCGTGTAATCATCGAATACCAGGCCTGCATCCCTGCATCGTTGTTGCCACTTTTGACTGTCAAGCCATGCTCTTTTCATTGTGTCATGACGATTCGTAAGTTCAGAGAGTGTACTGTCAAAGACACGACGCTCGTTCTCAAATGCTTCAACCTGACCTTTGAGTTCAGTGATGTATGAGCAGGTTCGCGCCAATATAGCTCCCTTGTTCTTCTCTGATCCCGGAACGATCTTGGCAATGTTCTCGATGCCTTCGTTGATGACTTCACGGCGGCGTCGCTCGACTAAGTGAGAACATGTGTTAGCATATGCTTGTACTTCGGAACCAATGATTCCACTCTAGCATTGTGATTTGTTCGTGTATTCAAACATAGAGAACCCTACCTTCTTTGTGATTGTCTCTTCTCTGTTTGTGCCATGCGTCACTACCAATAGATGGTCTTTGCGCATTATGCTGTTGACGAGCATCCATGTAAGCGCGTGCAGTCGATCCCATTGAGTCCGTCGCGTCGTTGGACACATTCGTGCCATCGTCGAAGCTTGGTAACTGCGTTCCAGCATCGAATGAATCTGGGTATTGCGAATGTGCTACGGGTGCAGCCAGAGCTGCTTGCGCAGTCTGTGCACTACCGTCAGAAGTCGCCGAAGGATCTGTTAACGCTTTGAGAAACATGTAGTCCGCGTTTTGCTCTAAGGCACGAAAGTCTGGCATCTTTGAGCCCCGAACATTAGCATGTTCTGTTGCGCGCTTGCGCTTGTTGGAGTTGGGACTAGGAGGCATAGGTGTATGTTCAACAGCTGTAGCAGCCATTATGGAGATTGCAGATCGCCTTTGATGAAGTAGAGTGGAATTTTAGGTGAAAGACTGCGTTATTGATCTATCATGTTAGTGTCAATGTTAACAAACGACCCTCAAGTACATGTATGTGTCGACTGGGTGAATAGAGATGGATGACATGCGATATTCAAGGGATCGAGGCACTGAAGATAATGGGAGATTCGCGCCGGCCGTAATAAGGACTATCAAATAGATAACGACAAGGATTCAAGCAGGATGAACAATGACTCGCATTGCATTGCATTTTGTATGGCGCAGGTGACGCTGCAAAGAGGATGGAAATGGATCGAGGTGCACACCACTATGAGGTCGTCCGGGGAAGAAAGTTGCAAATCATTATCATCAGGTGACTTACCTCGTGACTACTGTCTCATTATCGGTTGCATCCCCAGGAATTGCTCTAATAACGCGACGCAAGGATCAAAAAGCTATCGTGCAGCGGACTGACATGTTCCGTTAGCATGCATAGAAACACTTATTACAATTGGCGTAACATGACTTACCAGCTTGGAGTTGAGTGTGGTTGGTTTTGGGAAATGGAGATGGAGTGGAAGAAGGGCGGAGGTCATGTGAGAGAAGATAATTCACGTGAGCGAGAGGAAGAGCAAGAGCGAGATCAGGAATTATAAGCCTTGGAGGGGGGAAAGGGAAGATCATCGGATCTGTAAGGCTGATTCGATCGGACGTGATCACACCTGATACGGGTGGTGTGGGGCAAATCTAGACGGGTGAGCACTCGAAGTCCAACACAACAAAGAACATGAGCGAGAGCAGACAATCGAGACCGGAGGGTACAGTCGCGATTGCAATCGTGATTGTCGCCACAGAACATCTCACGTGGAGGAGATATCAGCTAGTATCACTGCTACTGAATCATCTCCTACCATGACAGGCTATCTCAGTTTATAACCAGCTATCTGCTCCAGACGGGTGCTTGAACCCATAGTCTGTATGCATCTCACCTGACACAACGTACTGTGCCGCTCTCTGATTCGATTGTTGGACACCCACAAACGCGATAAAGTCACTGTTGTCGGCAGTCACATGCAACCACGATAAGTTTGCAATGGCATCTTGCGAAGCCTGCTGTACTGTCGAACGACGACAACTCCACCAATCCGGTATAGTTTATGATATGCACCAGGGTAAGCGAAAGTGATTGGAAGAGTATGGCTGCCTTATTGGTGGGTGTGAGCGCTTGAACTTGTTGCGTGCTGCAAGAAATTTCTCCACTCATGTACAGCCAATAGTAAGTTGGACTGATTTCATGAACAATACGCCAGGCTCAGGAACCTGCCTCTTCGTGTTGATATAACGACAAATGTTACACGATCGCTTGAACATCTGTCGTCTGTACTGGCGTCCCTCTTGCTTCATCGACACTGGACAGAGGCGTCTCTGGCACTGCTTTCCTCACCGTGTACAATGGGGATTTGTTAGTATCGACAACCAATATCCCGTCTTGACCTCTGCCCAACAGGTCCCATATCCTTACGTTCGTTTCTCCCTCTCTCTGTCCCTTCTTCATTCCAATCACACTGCTACTGCCTGCGTACCTAACCTCTCCGACCTTTTCAGCAACTCCTTCTTCGCCAGCTCTGTTAGCAAAAACAACAATCACTTCCTCCTCTGCTCCGTTCACCCCCAGTAGGGGTCTGAATCTCTCAATCCAGTATCCCACCGTATCCATGTCAGGTTCGAACCTGGCATTGTCGCTGCCATCAATCCCATAGACTTCTTCGTGAGACAATCTTGTCAACCACGCCATACTGACTACCACAATTTTTACCCTTGCTTCTCGACAATGATTCCCGAATTCGTACATCGTCCACGGCGTTTCGAACTTGTAAGGATTGATATCCATACATATCCCTGCCGCCACCTTGACCATACTTCCCCTCTCTCCCATGGGGAGCACCCCCTTATAAAATCCACTCGGTCCTTCTCTCGCCCATGTCTCATCTGTATAGTACAGAAATGCCTTTCTGTGATGTGCAACAACATCTCCCGTAGAATTGACAAAAACAAGAGAATTGTACGCGATCGTTTTCGACGACGTGTCTGCTTCGTCTCCGTTCTCAGATGCCTGAGATTGATATTGCTGCTGTCTCGAGATCGTAGGATCGTATATCGTGTTGTAATTACCCGATTCCTCAGATGTTGCTTCTTCAGGATAGCCTACTGCTACGGTACACTTGAGGCGTTTGGCTGTACGTGATGCCCAACGCGTTGAAGGTCCTGCCGCAGTAGGTTCAAGATAAGGTGCTATGGCGGATAGGGAAGGATGATTGTATCCTTGAGAAACAGAGAATCGAGTCAGTAAAGTCAACGATAGCCATTAGCCTCAGTAGACCACGAAACCGGTACGATCTAGCACCGAACATCTCCTTCCTCTCTCAATGACACAGATCCGCGACACGCTCCTCATTCATATCCTCGTAACGGTACGGTGCAATAGAGCAGCCAATCTCAAACACGAGGGAAAATCTCACCTGTAAAAGCCAGCTCAGGAAGAACCAATAACTCCACACCCTGCAACTCACCCTCCCTCTCCTGTCGCATAAGTAAACTCTCCGCTCGACTGAAGTTGGCCGCTATCTCGCCCACTCGCGGCGAGAACTGGAGTGTAGCTATCCGCATGATTCTGACTGTGACTGTGCTTGTATTTGTGATTCAAAAAACGCTTGAAACGGGCTCGAAGTACGATGCTGTATAGAGTGGGATGGCTGATAAGAGAGGAACGAGACGAAGTCTGACGATATTACATCAACGAATTAATAGACTTAGATCATGAATGACGTGAATGTCGTTATTATAGTATCACTCTCTATCTGTGTTTTGTAGTAGTCGGTAATACAATACGATAGTAATGCTATGCTGAACGAGGCTAGGTTATGTCGCGCCGGTTTTCGGTCGAACTTGGCTGCAGGAATGATTGACTGCTACAGTATTTGATTTATAACTAGTGAGGATTGCTGATATTGTTTGGTTGAGATTCTGCTACCTTTATCGTCTGTATTGTTGGTCACGATGAAGATAAGTTATGGGAGACAGTACACTATGCCCCATATTTACGATATTTGTGCTGGTGACGAGGATCGGTATACATGTTCTACGTCACTGCATTCACTCCACTACATGTGAATTCATTGATAGTGTCAAATAATTCGTCATTATGGTCTATTGTGGTATCTCTTTTTTCACTCTCCTTCTTCCTTCTCTGGTGGCTCTTCCCCAGCAGCGATGGCCTCTTCTCGTTTCTGCTTCGCTCGCTCCCGCTTCTTCTCCAGTAATTTATTCAACTTCTTCGCGACGTTAAAGACACCTCCTGTACCGCTTCCACAAGCAGCGCAGCTTGGATCTTTTCTATATCTCTTCAACGCACAGGCCTCACAGAAGTAGTGTCCGCATTTCGTTGTAATTGGATTTGAGTATGGTTTTCTGCATATGAAGCATGCGAATGGGATCTTCTCCAGTAGGGCGTCATCATCTTCGTCTTCAGGATTGTTCTTTGCATTGCGGTCTGCCGAAGCGACTGTTCGACCGGTCAGCTTTTTGCCTTTAGTGCTGATTTCCCAGTCCCTGTCTAATTGCCAGCCCTGTTGGTAGTCTTCGCGCGCATGAAGAAATTTGCAGTTGTCACCGAATCCGCAGAATCCCGTCTGTTTGTAGTCCTTGCAAACGTCGGGAGCGAAGTCAACAAGCGTGATCGTTCGTACGTTAGACGAGGTTTTCTGCGGTCCGACCGCTTGACCTAGCTTGTCTGGGTTCTTTTGAATGAATGATGTGTAGTTCGCTGCACCTTTGTAGGTACCGTCTGGTGCTCCAGTTTCTGTTCGTTTTGTTCCTGGCTTTTTCACCGCGTTCCCATCTTGATCTTCGTCATACCAGTTTGAAGTTTTAGTAGCGTTCTCTGAATTCGAGATGACTGCTTGAGGGGCATCCTGCGGTTCAGGTTCATTCGGTCGAGGAATAACGTTGTTTGTAGATGAAGCTGTAACTCCAGTATTCTTCTTGCGCCGCTTTATTTGCCTACCTTGTTCATCTTCTGATGATTCAAAGCCTGAGTCTGAATCAGTCTCGGCTGGAGGTGGCGTTGCAGCTCGCTTTCTAGCTGTTGCTTTCGTTGCACGTTTCTTGAATGCGAACGGCGCGGGTCCAATACTTGTATCCGCCATGATTAGGATTGTTGGGTAAAGACGAGGATGTGTCAAGCCAGGAAAGATATTCTTCAACTTCCGCGCTGGCAGATCACATAAGCGATATGCAGGTCCAATGACGATCATCACGTGATCGTGTTTTTGGCTGCGCGAGCCATCTCTGACTTACTTTCGCTTTCTATACCAAATATCACAACAATCTACAGGTGTTTGCCTCGTCACGGGCATAGCTGACGCAAATGAGCGATGAAGGTGCCGTGACGGTACATCCTACCGCAGGTGATAGCTCAGACGTCCTGACTAAAGGTCTGAGTAATAAGAACAAGAAAAACGAAGAACGCGTTGCCTTTAAAGTCAGCCATATTCTCCTTTCGATATTCTTCTTGTGGATTTTGTAGGTTGTCAACTCATACCCGCTGCTTTCTCTAACCACATCAGCATTGTTCATGCCGTCGGACTTTACTTCTTTACAAAAGGTTTCCTCTTAACTCGATTGGTTCTTGAGAACCAGTCTCAGTGCGCGGTCCTACCCAATGGTACCCCCTCCTTAACGAAAAATGGATGCTGGCATCCTAAATCCTTCGATACCGCAGTGGTTGTGATCATTGATGCGCTCCGATACGATTTTACCATACCGTTTCAGGCTTCAGAAGAACAACCTGTCCCGCAGCTGTACCATAATAATCTTCCCGTTCTGTACAACACCGCGATCGAGCACCCCGAAAATGCCATACTATTGCCATTCATCGCAGATCCTCCAACAAGTACCTTGCAACGTTTAAAGGCTTTGACAGCTGGTAACTTGCCCACTTTCATTGATATTGGTTCGAGTTTTGCTGGGTCAGCTACGGAGGAGGACAACATCTTGGTTCAGCTCAACAATACTGGCAGAAGAATAGTCCATCTCGGTGACGACACATGGCATTCGCTTTTCCCTGGCTACTTTGACGCAAATCTTACGCACGCTTACGACTCTTTTAATGTTTGGGATTTACATACTGTGGATAATGGTGTTATTGAACATATTCTACCCTTACTCCGAGAGAAGGACACATCACAGTGGGACGTCTTGTTTGCACACCTCTTAGGTGTTGACCACGCTGGACATCGTTATGGTCCCGATCATCCAGCTATGTCAGAAAAATTGAAGCAGATGGATGGTGTGGTTAGGAATATAATGAACAGTATCGATGAGAAGACTTTGCTCATAGTTATGGGCGATCATGGCATGGACCCCAAAGGTGACCATGGCGGTGAATCGGATGAAGAAGTCCAGTCTGCATTGTGGATGTATTCGAAGCAACCTAAGTTTGGTCGTCTCGACAAAGCCCATCGACAGCCACCACTTACAGCAAAGGATAGACCAGTTGAGCAGATCGACTTGGTCTCTACACTTAGCTTATTGCTCGGATTGCCAATTCCTTTCAACAATCTGGGTACGCCAATCGCGGATGCCTTCATTGGGCCTGATGGCAAGGACTGGGAAAATCTAGCGAAAGTGAACATGCTAGCTCTCGAGCAGATTCAGAGGTATCAGACCGAGTACACAAAGTCAAGAGACCTCGAAACCAATCAACAGCAGTTACAAGCACTTCAAAGATTGAATATAGCACGAGCATCAAGCGGCAGAGCGAGATGGCAAGAAACAAATGTTGCTTACAAAGAATGGCACCGTGAGACCATCACCATGTACCGAAAACTCTGGGCCAATTTCGATGTGACAGATATGCTTCTCGGTGTGGTTTTGTCGGCATTCGGTCTGATCATGCTTTTTATGCTATATAACTCGGCTGGGCCTCAGACAGCTGACAATATGCCTCAACTACTTCGTGGTATAGGAATAGCCTTCCTAATCGGATCAACTTCTGGATCTTTACTTTCATTCATCATTCCTTCGCTTGACTCGGTCCACGGAGGAATCTACGGTTCATGTCTATTGGGATCAACATACGCAATTTATTCATCAATCTTCAGTCAAAAGTATTTGAGATTGTTTGCGACTTCTTTTTGGGGGTGGCTTGCTCTGGTGTTTACCGTGACCCAAGCTGCTGGATTTGCATCAAATTCATACACCATTCACGAAGATACCATATTACTTTTTTTTCTTGCCAGTTTTGGCGCCATATCTCTCATGTCATCTTTACGACAAGGTGTACCGGCTGACCGTATCCTCGGAACCTATCATTCCGTTCTTTTCATCTTGCTTACTCGGATTACGTCTTACTCTCGTCTGTGTCGAGAGGAGCAGATGCCGGGTTGTCGATCGACATTCTATGCTAGTCAAACATCATCAACCTCTGCGCCATGGCAAATACTTGTTCCTTTCGGTATCGCAATCATCCTTCCGGAAATAATAAAAGCTTTCTACAAGGGTTCGGCCTCATATACCGGATCAGCAGGTTTTTGGATTGGATTCTGTTTCAGAATCGGGCTTCTATTCGTTGCTACACACTGGACTGCAGACGCAGTCGACAATGGAGGTTGGCTTTCAGATCGAATTTCTGCCTCGACTTTGAAGACTATTGGCATCGCGTTGGCTCGTTGTGCATTTGCAGTGGCGATTCCAATAGGAATGGGTGTGTTCATCTGGTCCAAACCATGCGTTGAAATTTCTGTGGTTGCAGCCACTACAGCTGCACCGCAAGCCCGCCCCAAAGTTACGGTCCTGGGATACGCAAACACCTTCGGAACTCGATATTTCCTCATCTTACCAGCTATGGTCCTCTGTATCATCATCTTACTTCCTCCTATGGGTCAATTTTCGTTATCAATTCTAACATGGCAGATCTTGTGCCTTTTAGAAATACTGGATACCAATCATCTGACCATCAATTCCGCGAGTTCCTCATGTATCGGACCCGTGGTACTAGCCATGCTTGGTTCTTATCACTTCTTCAAGACGGGCCACCAGGCTGTATTATCTTCTATCCAGTGGAATGCTGCTTTCGTCCCTTTTCGCAGTGTCACCTACCCATTTGCACCCTTACTGATACTTCTCAACACTTTTGGTGCACAAATACTATGTGCAGCTGCAGTACCTCTCATAGTGCTGTGGAAACGTCCAATATCAGTCAACGGACTAAGAGGATTATGGAGCGACATTGCTAAAGCTTGCCTAGCGCATATCTTGTATTACGCAACCGTTCAGCTTGCGACAACAATGTGGGCAGGTCATCTTCGCAGACACTTGATGCTTTACAGAGTTTTCATGCCGAGGTTCTTGATGGCCAGTGCAGTTTTACTAGTTATTGACATCGTCTTGATTGTCATCAGTTTGACATCGGTAAAGGTTTCGGCAGAGAGCGTTGCAGAGCTATTTGGTTATTGAGTTTGCACTGGATATAGGAACGAGACGATACCGATCTTCTACCAAAGGGATGTGAGGTAGCAAGCTCTGACAGAGCCATCGATGCACCGCTGCCAGCATGATCAGTCAAGCCAATGGCGGTAGTTCTTGTCAGACTTTATGATGCTAGGCAATTCACTGGAATCTGCTTGCCTCAAAATCCTCCTGGTCGGTGATAATGATCACGGCCACCGATCAAATGGACCGTTCGCCGGGCAAGACAAGGACCGTTCTGCGATATCACTGCAATGAACCAGTTCTACGACTTCAAGTATTATGCTGCTATCATCATCAGTAGCTTGTAATGTGACATAGTCAGCTCAGTGTAGGATCTACGACAAGAAGTCAAGAATTCATACATACATACCTAGACTTGCTGATACATAATTTCTCAACTTCCCAATTTCCTACGCTTGATCTGTGACCAGTAGTTTGATAACATATGGCCATGTCAATTTCTGTGTCAGAAAGCTTCAGAGCATCAGAGCTTGCTCTTGTGAGCACGATGATTCTTTACTTTCGTCAGGTTCAGTCGAATAGGACACAGGATATACTTTAGTGATTGCTGATGGAAGATTCCCCTCAGGAATCACATTTTGCCAAGACCAACCTTGATATCTTGATCAACTCGAAGAGTTTCTGCAGTACTTCGAAGACATTGATTCGAATAATGAGAATACAAACGTTCAGAATTCAGTGACAATAGTAGTACATTTCTGTTACCATCGGCCGAATGCATCAGTCCTCATGTGTCACAGGACTGCTGACTACTAAAGGTGATGTCGCCCGGACACCGGCCAAAAGAAAGCTCACCAGAGTTCGGCGCTGAAGTTGACATAGGAACTCTTCAGCCGTCCTACTCACTCGCCCGGACAACGAATTGTGCTTACTGCCATGAGACTGACACATACATAGGCCATGATTGGTCTCTTACCCCATATTTTCCATGCACCGAGTTTTGACTGCTATCAGACCAAGTGGGTTTACAAGCTGAACCCGTGGCCACGCATGCAGTATAAACTGCAGGACAGCCACAAAAGCACTGGATTACATTCTAGATCCGCTGCATAAGCTTTTCCCTCACCTTCTTCCTATCTGTTACCGTTCTTGTTTTTTCGCTTATAGCATTTTGATATGGCGTTTCCAGCTGTGGCCAGCGCTTACTTCAACGTGATATCACATACTGTTGTCAGCTCGCATCTTCGACAATTCGAATATGGCGTAGTAGACGAGACGAAGGATACTTATATATCGGTCAATCAGTATATTCCTAAATCGAATCCCAATCCTAAAGATGGAGATATCACGTTCGTATGTGCCCCTGGAATTGGTATGGTCAAGGAGATCTACGAACCTATCTTTGAGGATCTTGCCAGGGCTTTGGAGCAACGTGGGATGGGAGTCAGAGGGTTTTGGATAGCGGATCCGTTGCATTCGGGGAAGAGTGCTGTTCTGAATGCTGGCAATCTTGGAAATGATATATGTTGGTGGGATCACAGTCGGGATCTGCTTCAGATTGTACAGAGGTTCCGCAAGCAGATGCCTCGTCCGATCGTTGGCATGGGTCATTCAATTGGTGGAGCTCGAATGTAAGAACTCAAGGGAACGAAATGCTCACTCCACACTACTTACATCTCCTAGATGCTACATGTCAAACATCCACCCCAGTCTCTTCGAAACCCTCGTCCTCCTCGAACCCGCCATATACCGCGACATTGGCGGAGACGGCGCCGTCCTCATGGCCAAAATGATGGTAACCCGACCAGAAGCCTACCCAGACCTCAACGCCGCAATCGAAAGCGTCAAGAAGAATCCATTCTACCGCAACTGGGACCCTCGCGCCGTAGGCCTAGTAATGCAAAACCAATTCGTCGAGATCTTCCGCGCACCCTCAGCCGAAATCCGCGAGAAACTCTTCACAGACCCAGACTACCACAAACACAACCAAGTCGCGACCGTGACGCCCCGCATGATGGAGCTCAACGCAATCTTCCACCCGAACCAGAATCACGACTACGTAGCGCGTCAAGACGACTTCGACGCTACCTACCACACGACCCCACAGATGAAAGCCAAAAGCGAGACCCTAAATCCATTCTACCAAGCAGGCGGAATCTCAGTCCTGAGAGGAATAACACGCATCCGACCTCCAGTCCTATACATCGTAGGAGACAAATCCAGTTCCTCGACCCCTCAGATCCGGCGCGAAAGAATGGCCCGCACGGGAGCAGGTATAGGAGGATCAGGCGGCGTCAAAGCGGGCAAAGTGAAAGAATTCGTGATCCCCGGTGGAAATCACTATGTCATGTTCCACAAGGATCACATCAAGACGGTGTCGAACGTTGCTGCGGACCATCTCGTGGGGGTCATGGAGGAGTTTAAGGAGAAGATGGTTGAGAAGAAACGGTGGCAGGAGGCTAGTGATGTTGTTCATCAGAGTGGTGATCCGAGGCTAATTGCGGCTCTGGCTGAGTATGATCCTAGGAAGGAGGACAGGAAGGACATTGCGGCGATTTTGAGGACGAAATTGTAGATGGTGTCTAGAAATGAGACTAGAAGACATTTTGGTATCTGAATGAAAAATAAACAAGAGGGAAAATCCGGGCTCAGAATACAGGCGTTGTGACATGCTGATCCAGATCTATACGCTGTCACAAATGGGAATGGCGTTGGATATATAGGAAAAATTGAGCTATCCACATTTTCGAGAGAGGATATGCATATCAAGCTCTATAGATAAAATACCTAGAACTTGCTTGCTTGGTTTGACATTTCTGGAGGGCCAAATCGAAGCCTCGGATCGGTTTCCATCGAGCAGTCAGCTCTGTATTTGGTATGTAAATGCCCGGAAGACTCCGAGGAGAGGGTATACAATCCTTGACTTCACCGTGCGACAAGAAGTCCATTTCGACCTTTTCCGCGCCGGTCGTTAATACTCATCTCGCCACGGTCCGAAATTCCTGCTTGCCCTCATCCTATCAGAGTGTACAGGGCTGACGCTTCTTGGGAACCCCGGAATCTCGACCGTTAGACAGAGGTTGTTTTAATTGTATCAGCGGCTCTCCCACAAGAGAGCGAGATATGCTCATAGCCTTAGACTTGACCAAAATCTGCAGACGCTAGACGATAGTGTAGTACACAAGCACGCTTTTCGGGAATTTGTGGTAGCCCTGTGTCTGTTGAGGCTGTCGCGGATTGTATATCAGATGTATGTCCAAGTTGGGTAGCATTGCCGCGACAGAACTAATTCAATTCTTATTGAACCAACAGTTGTCTTCTCTCGAGACTTTTCCGAGGATAGCTGTGCAGCCCACCTTGCGAGCAAAACCCGCACTTGTTGAGTTCTTGATGCAGCTCCTGCAAACATGTCTACTCACTCGTCGTCATAATCCGCCTCACCCTCTTCATCGTCACCTTGAGTGGCAGCAGCAGCTGCGGTGCCACGACTGGTAGCGTACGAGCTGAATTTCTTGTCTTCTGCCTCTTGTGCAACAGCCTCCTGCGCTACATTCTCGCAAGCATCGATCCAATCAGCATAGACGTCAACAGCAGCCGACAAATAATTGATGTTTGTTTGCCATTTCTGACCACAGACTTTACACCACAGGTCACCGACGGCATGCTTCTTGTCCAGCTTCACTTGTACGGCCTTCTCGTGGTTGCAGAACAAACAGGTGAATGTTGTCGCTAGTGGTTCTCGCTACTAAATCTTAGGCTTGCGGCGTGTAACAGATCGGGTGCTGTACCTTCTTAGGACCTTGAACTTTCTTTGCTGCCTTGCGTTTGCCCTGAACTTGATATTAGTCGCAAGCATGTTGAACAGGTATCAGATTCTCTCACCATTGTTAATGAACCTGAAGGCGGCTGCTGGTAACGGTTATCTCAAAAGATCAGAAGATGCTGCTGGACACTGAATCGCGAAACAGTTGCAGAGAATGATGCTGGATAAGAGAGATATTGGTCGGAACAGGGTTTCGTCCGGTGGAACGAAGTAATGAAGGTGCGAAGTCAGTCGCGACACGAGATCTTGGGGTAAGGCTACATATGACATCTCTGTACAGCCTCGTAGTGGCTCGAACCAATCGGGCTTGTCAGCGGCGGCCTCCGTTGTGTATCAAACCCCCGGCCGGACATTTGCTCCACATCAATGATAGCAATGCAACCGCATTCCAGTATGACACCTCTGACCTCTACTTCATTTCTCAACCGTTCGCTATATCGTTCCATGTTGGGCAAGTGCTACGTGATTTGATTGCTTCTTATAACTTTCAAACACAGTCGTGGGGCCAGCACAAGGTCTGGGACGCTCTCGTTACTTATACTGACTCCCTTCCCCTCATTCAGGAGATCAAACACGTGTGATAGGTTGTAAGCAAGGTTGATGCTTCATATACAATCATGGCGTCAGCACAGTCAAGTCAGATCAATGGATCTGAGTCGTTGTTGACGGAGATTCTTGCTACACTGAAGAAGGTGCAATCGGATCAAACTCAGCTAGCTGCTACCGTCGAGCAACTACAGGGTCGAGTTGACATGTCAAACACGTTCAGCGCGATAAAGAGGCAATCATCTCATAGAAGAAAACTCTCTGATTCACCTAGTTTGGATCCAATCTCGCTACCTAAGACAACCAATGGAGCTTCATCTCCAACACTTCCCTCAAGCATGGAAGCTAGTTTACTAGCAAAATCTCCTCCATCTCCCCGCAAGACATCGGTGACAAGTCGTATTATCCTCACCACCTATCCAGGACAGTCAGGTATCGATCCAATTCCTCTTGAATGGGGAGCAGCTGACCCTGCAAAGCGCGGACCGGTAATCGTAAGTCGCCACTCCAATACTATACGACGTCGTAACGCTATTGGTGCTCACGGCGGCTCCTATGCGATATACTCCGCATTGGCTGTTGCAAGTCACAATCTCAACCACGAGCACAAACCAGACTTCACAAATACAGAACCAGCTGCTGTCATTGGACCTTTCCCTGCATGGGGTGATAGGAAGAAGATTGTAGCCATGGACCCGTTTGGCCATCTCGCTCCATGGTTGTACAAAGATCTCATGACTTCGCAAGATATTGATATCAGACCAACGATCGCTGTGACAAAGGCTCACATGAAGATTCCAGAGCTAGAAAGTAGTGTCAAAGCCGGTCGCCTCGTACCCGATGGGAAGATATGTATCAACGACTCTGGCGAACTTGCAGTCACAAAATTCGCAGTCGAACCTGTCTGGTATCTTCCCGGAGTGGCAGAACGATTCGGTATTGATGAAGCTTCTCTCCGACGAGCTCTCTTTGAACAAACTGGTGGTTCGTATCCTGAACTTATAACGCGAAACGACATCAAGGTCTTCCTACCACCTATCGGTGGTTTGACTGTTTATTGTTTCGGAGATCCAGCAAAAATGTCCGATCCGAATGTGCGACTTGCACTACGTGTCCATGACGAATGCAACGGTTCAGACGTGTTTGGATCTGATATCTGTACGTGCCGTCCATACTTGATCTTTGGTATTGAGGAAGCAGTCAAGGAAGCTCAGAAAGGTGGCTCTGGTGTTGTGATATACTTCCGTAAAGAAGGTCGAGCACTTGGTGAAGTCACCAAGTATCTCGTCTATAATGCAAGAAAGAGAGGTACCGATCGGGCGTCTGAATACTTTAAAAGGACTGAGAATATTGCGGGTGTCAAGGACATGAGATTCCAGGCGCTGATGCCTGATATTTTGCATTGGTTGGGTATACAGGTATGCTTGAGGCTTATTACTCCATTCTTTTCGTAAGTGAAGACGAGATTCCTGACAAATTTTTGAACAGAAAATCGACAGAATGATGTCAATGTCTAATATGAAACACGATGCCATTGTGTCTCAAGGTATTGAGATCAGAGAAAGAGTCGAAATCCCACGTAAGTCTTCTGGAAGTTCTCCTTTGAGTTTCTCGTTAACAATGCTCGCAGCGGAGATGATTCCTGAAGATAGCAGAGTCGAGATCGATGCGAAGATTCATGCTGGATACTTTACTTCTGGCAAAGTCATGACGGTTGAAGAATTGAGTGCGGTGCAAGGCAGGGCCTGGGAAGATATAGAGCACTAGACACAGACATTGTGTAATTTTGTGAGCATTATCGATATTGCGGGGATCCATAGGCGAACGGTTCATGGTCTTATCCGGATCATCTGCATACTGCTGGAAGACCAAGATGAATTAACGAGGACAGTCTGACTGGGACAGGGTATTTGTGGGCGTATGCAATAAGACGTTCTTCGGGCATCAAACATTCAATATCAACGTATTCAATACAAGCTGCTCCAGTTGATCTTGTAATGCAATATCTCTGCTTCATCTATCGCCTGCCTTGAGGCTTGCCACGAGACATTTTCGGGAAAACCAAAGGGAACTGAAGTTTAGCAAAGTCCGGCTTCTTGCCAACAGTCTTTCCATTCTCATCCTTGGTCTTCTTCGATACTTTCTCCAATTTCCATCTCTTGAGTTCATCCTCCTTAGGCGGTTCGACCTTGCAGCCAAGTTCTCTAAAGAGTTTACGAACTTCGGTCGTATCGATAGCCATGTCGAGTGATATATCCGTAGTATCTGTAATCAACATGTTCTGACCTGGTTGATATGATGGTGGAGGGATGTGAAGTGTTAGAGCTAGTACGGTCGTTCGAAGTAATGTGATAGCTTGAGGCGTCGGTAGTCTCTCGCCTGGGAAGAAATGCGATATGATGGGATTGACTAGTGACATCGGAGTATCTTCTGAAAGAACCAACTCGGGCCACTCCTCAGATTTTGGAATTCGACGTCTGTGATTTAGGGTACGGATGTAGTTGTGCATGTCGATTAGAAGCTGGATGTAGCGCAGCACGCGGACGGCTAACATGAGAGTTGGATCTGACGCTTCAGGTGATTGAAGCAAGCTCTTGACGAGATAGCCGACACGGAATGCTGCGAAGCGAGATCTTGCGTTGACTTCTTTCTTCTCTGCGATGCGGTCGATCCAGGCTTGTACAGGCATGGCCTCGAGGGTTCTGTTGGAAGGAGCTGGGTGTACCAGTGTTCTATATGAGTATACCTCTGAGATCTCGTTTGTGTTCGTGTTCGCGGGAGGTAAAGGCTTATTTGCTCTTGAGGCGACTTCCGCTGCTAACGCGTCCTCTGTATCATCTGCCACGTTGGCAAGCATTGCTGCAGATACTGGATTCTCCTCTTCTTCATTGCCTGTCGCTAGCAGTCTGTTTTCAGCAACGGACTGAACAGCCTTCTTAGACTTCTTCGTTCCAAATGCTGCTGTCAAGGCGGCTCTCGTAGAGTAATTTGTCACAGGCGCGAGCTGTTCTTCGTCTCCATCTCTTGCAGGTTGTGAAGTACGTAGTGAGCTTCTTACTGTCAGCTTCTTGGCCTCGGTGACTTTGAGACTGCTGGTGGCTGGGTCAAATACTGCGACATAGTGTTTGAGGTGGGTTTCGATGGTACTGTCGCCTTCGCTCGCTGTGTAATTTATGGTTGGGTGATCGGAAGTATGTAGTAGTAACGATGATGAACCGGTAGCAGTCTTCTTCGAGAAAGGCTGAAACTTGACATTGGAAGGGAATACTACACCCGGAGATGATGCTTTATTCATGTTAGTGTCGAACAGCCAGCATATTGACGTGTACTCACCTATAATTGGTTTAGCAGTGTCTGCGCTTGTAATGTGCTTCACCTTCACGGTCGAGACAACTTGTTGCTTCTTGCTCGGTCTGTCACCCTCAGGTGCAGAACTTTTGCGCTTCTTATCTCCCATTGTGGAATCTGAACAGTCTCCGTGTACTCGGTCAATGTGTACGCACTCACGACAACACAGTATGCAAAGGTGACCGGTAAGAAGTGATGGTGTTTGTCGGAAACTTTTTTTGGGTCAAAGCGGACTTAAGAATTTACTGCAATATTTCCGATGCGCAAACACAATAATTGGACAACATCCGCGCTCTAAGCATGAACTCAAGATATTCGCAAAAATGCTCGTTCTCTTGCTCACGAAAAGGCATTCGCACACTCAGAATACAGCACCGTAATGATTGGTCAGTCACGCACCCGATCTGGTAATCAAACATAGTCTAAACAAATTGGGCAATACTCTAATCCCAGGTCGACGAAGCATTAACATTGCGCACGAGAAACATGAAGTGATGAAAAAGTAAGGGTTGGGCTGTAAGCTCTTTTTTGTTTGAGTGCTAGGCATGTTACTGAACATGAGTGTGGTCTCGACCGTGAAAGTAACCTGAGGGTCGCGTGATGTACCAGTACAGCAATAAGCAATCCATCTGAATGCTCCGTGATGATTGAGCAGCGTCTATTCCTCCTAAGAAACTTCACAGTGTAGCTTTACACGCGAGTGTTTGTGATAGGGCCAATCCTCCAACCTCGTCCATCGTAAACAACCTCATGTCCATTTTGTCATGAATCGCAGTTGGTGGTGATAAATCGTGGTTTTGTGTCGCGTGAATCGTGTCGACTATGTTTGGGGATGTTGACAGTTGTCGAGAATGTTGCTGTGACAGAGCATGCGATGCGATTACTTGCTGTTTGCTTGTTAGTCTTCTGTGTAGTGTTCAGAAACTCGGGTTGCTCACGATCTAGCTCTCGTCTTTCTCCTCTTTCTCTTAAGTCTCCTGACTCTCTGTAAAATGTCAGCTCAAGTTCTCAATATAGGAGTGAACGCATTCAAACCTTCTTTCTCCATTTGGCCCGCATTGTGACAAATGAAGGCGATAATAGATGGTGTAGTGGTGAGGAATGTCTGAGAAGACTAGAAATGAGGAGGAGATCACAAACAGACGTTATTGTGCGGACGTGCCAAGGTGAGTGACGATGTTGATCATGTGATCTCGGTTATTCCTGACTGCTAGCTGAGAGGAACAACCCATTAGATGGTCCACAGTTCCTTGCGGCACCTTGAATAGCCCAAAAGGGATACGATGAGCTGGTCAGGTCATTTTGCTACCGCAGCACCAAAAACTTGAATTTTGCAATTCTGTTTTAGCAGAAGTGATATCTGATATCTGCTCACTCGACTCAGACCAAGAGCTAGTATTTCATGGTATTATGTTGCATTGTAAATGAAGTCGATGCATTTGAATTTATGGTGGTGGAGCATTTTCGGTGTGGAAGATCTCCAAAAATCGAAACATCGACGCCAAACTTTTGAGTCGCACCACAACTTGCACCGCTGACAATCGTCTCTGGTTTGACTCAGAAATCTCCTACATCTCTTTTCGGTAGTAGCGCAGGAAACCGAGTCTATCAATCTTGAGCTGGCTCGCTCAATTGTGGTTGTTTTCGTACGGCCCGTCTCGTTGCCCGCTTGACTACTTCTTACTGTACATTGCCTTCAACTCATCGAGGAGTCACAATACCTCAAGCCAATCTACGCTTTGGCATCAGCGAGTACTATTTGAATCATTTATGTGATCAAAAACTTGATTTTCAGTCGCTAAGACAGTATGACAATGACGACGACTTTTTGAATTGCAGGTGTCTAGAGATGTCTGCAAGCGGTAACGCGGTGTATCGAATTTACAATACTTTGATGCTCGTATCATCATTAGAATTGCTGACATCGAGGATGCTAATGTGAGCTCGATACTTCAGAGTGATGTTGATGTCGTCCAGGAGTGCTCCTCAAGCGTTTCTGATCAGAGTCGAAGTCTAAAACGTAACTCTCAGTGAACGTTCCAGACTTAACATGAGCAGGAGTACTCTCTTCGTGGACTTCACTTTCAGATATTCTTACATAGCTTACTCACAGCTCAACCGCCTGCGAGACTTCACGAGCACTTGACAACTCGCCCCATTACATATCTCAAACTCGCTTCCCTTAAAGATAACAATGTCTGAATCACCGTAAGCCAGTTATGTCCCTCTGAATTTGATATATCGACACTAACAATCTGATAGTATCCGAGTCTTCTTCTCGTTGGATGACATCGCTACCAGAAGCGAGGAGCGGAGAATAGTCTATTGGCCACGTGCATGGGCCGAGACAGCCGTTTGCGACGAGACCAGAGTTGAAATCGTAGTACTCGACGAGGATGAACCTCTCACAGTCTCTCCAGCTGCGCTCGCACGTAAGTCGTCATGTCTCGAGGCAATCGATATACTGATGTTGTGAACTAGTCATCAGAAAACATCTCTCGCTTGTTAACGCTTGGTGGCGCTCTCAGACACAGGAAAGAGGACCAATATCTGACGGGCGGTGATATGGAGAGTAATCAAGATGACACACATTCAATTTGTTCTCTTGTCATCGAGTCTCTGATACGTTGGTGTGTGAAGCTAGACTTTCTGTATCTTAGACTCAGGACACAAATCGCGCATAATGACAATAAAGCATTGCAAGCACTTTCTCGCTGGAGTATGGCAGGGTTGGCTGAAAGCTGTTGACTCATTCCGTACGTGGTTATCACGGAACTTGATCGAGGTTAGATGCTGAGACAATTGAATGAGCATAGTGTACATTACGAATGATTAACTACCTTTACTTTCCCATAGCATGTTTTACAATTTATACGCTCAAGTAGAGCATACCAAGACATACCCATATGTGCATCAGTTTCGCAAAGGCCAGACCAGCCATACTTTACAACTCGGACCGCCATACTGAGTATCAGTCGTTAGATCTAATCATAGATTCATTCAAGCATTTTCATCATCCCAATCCTCCTCCTCATGTGACGAATTTGATTCATCTTCCTCTGGTGATTCCGTGGCAAGTGCATATTGTCCTAGCATCCTTTGTCTTTTGGGATCACGCTCGTAATTTGTATCAACAGACTGAATTTGACCAGTTGTGCCTTTGCTTTCAGACCGTCTCTTTGATGATGGCTGCATTGCAGAGTTTGGCAGCGCCTGTCCTGTAGCCGTATTATTTGACAGTCTTCTATCTCGTGGGCTTTTTTGTATAGTAGAAGTATACACGCCGGCATTCTGATCTGGCGGAGACATCAGAAATTGTGAGATCTGACCGGTACTTGAGCGCTTCCTTGAGTGAATAGATTGACTTGTTTTGAGTTCCAAACCCTGTGTCTGAACAGCAGTTGATGAAAATGAGGCTTTTCGATCGCGACGTGCAGTGCCCAGAGGACTTCGAGTTAGGTCCCCTAAGGGAGGACTGAGAAGGACACCGGCAATGGCGTCTTCATCGTTCTCCGGTCTGTAGTCGTCCGCCCTTTCCATCAGATTCCAGGCACGCTGCGCCTCAGAAGTACCTGTGACCTCATGAATGTATTGGTCAAAAGCCAGAGTTCCAGCTGCAATCCGTTCGAAATGGGACGGCCGCAGTTGAATTTTGGTCGGAGAATCGCCCGTTTTGACTTTCAAGTCCAGACTGTATCTTTCTTCATCAGTCATCACCTCCCACTCTGCAAGAGCACAAGCGACTTTGAAAGCATTCGCTATTTGTCTTCCATTCCAGCTTGGTTGAACTTCAGTACTCGCTTCGAAGTGTTCCTTTGCGAACCTCATAATTCCTTTCCTATCAACTTCTACATCTTTGTTGCGCTCCATCAGAAGGTCCAAGTTACCCTTCCAAATCATCCTTGTCTGCTCCCTATCAAGGGGTGGATAATAGATTGTCCATGCAATACGAGATCGGACTGCGTCATCCAGAACGCCCACTCTATTGGTTGTGAGAAACAACACGCCCGAGTAGAACTCTAAGACGCGTAGAAAGACAGAGACCAAGCTGTTGCGTTGAATGTCGTTCTTGGTTCTTGCTGCCAGAAAAATGTCGCATTCATCTAGCAGAAGGATACATTTCCACATCTGTGCATACCGGAATATTTCTTTCAGAGCTGTCTCAACCTCTTTTGGAGTAAGCCCAAGATCTCCGCATGTGATTTGGAAGAGTGGTCTCCCATTTGCTGCTGCTACACTCTCTGCTGTTGAGGATTTACCGACTCCGGGAGCACCATGGAGTAGGATAACTAAACCTTTACCTTTCCCACGTATGATATCGTACTCTAGATCTGCTCCGGTCTTCTTCGCCTCTTCATGTCTGAAATGTGTTCTCACAAGAGCTCTGATACTCTCCTTCATTGTATTGTCTTTAAGTTGAAGGTTTCGAAGGCCATCCGCTTGCGGCTTTATCTCATGAAGATGCCATAAAGACACGGGCGCTGATGTCTTTGATTAGTAACTCATTCGATATTTGATGTTGCTCGAGTTGAACTTACCAAAGGTGCGAGTCCTCAGTACGAATGCAAATCCACGATATGTCAGCAGAGTTACATCCTTTTCGGGAACACGACTCCTGTTACTGAGCCATTCAGATGGAACTGGTGCAAAGATGAGTTCTTGTTCTCGAAAGTTGATAGCACGCTGGAGGTCGATCGAATAGTCGTCAAAAACCTTATCGTATGTCTCTCCAAGTGACGCCTTCTGTGTTTGGTCCATCCAGTGGCGTGTCACGCTTTCTTCCTGTCGACGAGGCTTCATGGGTGGTTGCCAAAGTGTGGTTCTGGGACGCCACGAAGGAAAACTTAGAAGAGAGGTAGCAAAGTCGACTATCACCTCACTCTCAATGTGCTCCTGGGTCAAGGTATCGCCTTTGATGGGGCAACCACATGGATGTACAACCAGCGTGGGCCCTGTATAGTAATAGTGCGTTGATCGTCTGGACAAAGACTCGAAGATTCTCTGACCCTGCCTACCAACCGAGTCAATTACTTGTGATCCGTCATTGGCATATTTCACAGGATAGAAATCCAAGGAAGTAATTGGTATCTCTCCATCAAATGGTATGATCGAGAATGTGTGTGTGACTGGTAAGAAGTACTTGCCGTCAAAATCGATATAGTAGCAGCTGACTCTGAATGGGCTTGCCTTCGACTTAGTATGTGTTGTGCGGTCGACAGGTGGGTTCCAGTAACCTCCTGTCGTCGCTGTAACACGCCACATTCGCTCATAACGGCCTTGGAATGCCTCTGCAGTCCAATTGACAGCATCAGCCTTCAAAATTCGCCCTCTGACCTTGATGGGCATATAGATGTCATCTCCTGGTTTGAAGAGAAACCAAAGATCTTTGAACCTGATCTTGGTTGCAGTCGAACCTTCAAATTGCTCCCTCTTCGGCTTGATATATTCGTCGATGAATGCAATCAAGCATTGTAAGTGCTGTGTTTCGTCTCGACATTTAATTTCACCCAGAAAGGAGGGTGGCTCTGCCATAGCATCAACGTCATCTGCTACAGTCGAAGACTCAGATCGAGAATCATGCTCCTCGCATATGTTTTTGATGACATCCCGAATTCTCGATTCGTGATGGGCTAAGAACTTCCAAGGTCGCAGCATGACCAGAGGAACTTCCGGATCTATCTCGGGGTTGATCTTTGCAAGAGCCTTCAGTATCCAAGGTGAGTTGATGCGGACACGCGCAGGTACGACCTTGGGTGTGTGCGCGCTCGTTTCGTGAAAGAATTCATGATGATTGGGTAGAGAAGTGTCTTCACTGTTTCTACTGGCTGTAAGCTCTGTATCAGGGTGGCGAAGAAGATCCGTGTCTCTCATGAGTAACTCCATGGCATATTCATGCTTGTTGTTCTGATACTTATTGGTAAATTCTCTCCAGTTTCTTTTCACGATTTGAGGGATAAACCTCTGACGATCGATTTCATCAGTCAAACGGTCCTCTGGAATGTCATCAACGGCTTGAGAAGGGTCTATGTCCAGCGTCCTATCTCCCGAATTGATAGATCGAGATGCAGCTGTCGAGGTGAGCTGTCGCTCAAGCATCGAAATTCTTTTTTGCATCTGTAAAACTTCATCCCGATCGACACCGGAGTCAGTCCAATAGGGTCGCTGCTCTCTCGATGCACTATCTCCATCTGTAAATGTTCCCCTGTCGGGAATGTCCATATATGACATCTGATGATACTGCTCATGGCTATCCACCGATTCCATGTGATCATCAGCCACGACGACAGTGGACATACGGTGTCGCATGTCAGGCCCATGGGGCCTAGATCGATTCATCCTAGACTGAAGTCAGCGAGATCCATCAATGGACATGCCTGTCTATGGTCAAGTTTGGGAGCATACATTGTTTCGAAGCCGTCAAAATCAACAAGCATTGCTGAGGGGAATCACAATTACTATATCATAATCATAGCAGCCGAGCTTGGGAGACTATCGTGCAGGTGTGACTTGAAGGAAAGAGGAGAGAACTGGAATCGTTTATGGGAAGCAAGGTATATCATATGTTCTCTGTATCGATGTCCGCTGGGGAAGGTTGGTAGTGGTATGCAAGGCATACTGGCGATCGCACGAAGGATTGATGTACCGTCAGCCACAAAGTGTCTCGACGGTCTCCGCAGGAAACCATCTTTACTTGATAAAGAGGCATTATAAGGCGATGGTAATGATGTCCTTGAGAGATCTGTGGTAGGAACGAGCTAGGATTGGAAGACTGATGATACTCACGGCGCGGGAAATGGGTAAGCTTGGCGCGCCCGGCAGTAGACTGGAAGCCTAAAACTTGCAAGCACGAACTCATGGATTGCGTACACAGCACACACTCACGAACTACTACAACCGCCGCGCGAACGAGTCAGGATGCTGGGGCACAAAGCTTTTGATCCGTCCGAGGACACCCTCATCTAAGCTCAGCCTTACTGCCGATGCAGATACACGGTGTATCTTGCGTCGACTAGGGTACCATCACCTATCAGATGTAAGGGTGTGCGACGCGCGCCTTGCCAAAAACCTGTTTATGCATGTGCAGTCAACCTCGTACGCCTTGCGCCCTGCTTTGCTGGTCATTGCTTATCATGATCCCCGTTGGTTAGAGCAACATGATCATTTTTGCAAACGTCACGTGTTATTCGGTTGGATCACTTCCGTGATATAGGTTTTGTGCCAGCCGTACATGCCAGGTACGACAGAACAGAGTTTCGTCAACCGGAGGGATTGAAATTGTATGATAGAATGAACAGTAACCTGCACCAATGGACTCAGCGGAGGAATTCATTCATGGCAACACAAACGGCAGCGTTGTGCAAAATATTGCCTCTGGAGCCCAAGGCTCTCCAGATCCTCTGAGTAAGGATCCTACAGAACAAGCAGACTCATTTCTACAGCAGCACGGAGGTCAGATCCATGAAGCTCTCAATGTGAAGGATATGGATCCAACACCAGAACAGTTGACATTTAGCAGACAGACTACACTTGAGTAAGTTCCAATTCACCTGGTGTAACTCATGCATACTACACAGATCCGCATGATTCCCATCAAAGCTAATCCTCCGAAGTGTTTCAAGCTCGAGACACGTCGAAGTGTTTCGCGAGGCTGTCAAGACGTATCAAAAGGAGAATCAGGATAAGAATCTGAATCGTCTTGATCTGAAAGAAGAGACGACATGGCCAGAGGTCCTAAAACTGGCAATGGATGTAGAGAAGACTTATCGAACAGCCGGAGATAAACGTATGAGGAAAATCGGAAGATGGGTGACTGACAAGTCTGAAGTGGCGGTGCCCTTTCTGCGCTGCATACCCAATGATCCATTCTATACAAATATACTGAGTGGAGGACTGAAAATAGTGTTTGAGTTAAGTCTTGTTTTCTGACAGCGATAAAATATTAAACTCACACCATACTAGGCAGCATCTCGAATCAGTCAGAATCGTGACAACGTACTGGAGGCATTACTACGGATCCCAAATGCGATCGAATTGGCCGAGCGTTGTGTGTCAATAGTACCTGACGATCCGATTCTTCGCGAGAGGACCTTGAAGGTTTTTCTTACAGCACTGGCAGCTATCGAGGGAACAGTCAAGTGGCTTGGCGGTAGCCCAGCGAGTGAGCTTAGGTCAATCATCTTCAGAAGCTGTGATTAACGATATCAATAGGCAAAGCGCTGAAATCTCTATTTCGTGGTACTCTTTACACCAAGTCCCTAAGTGAGAAGAAGCAAGCTCTAGAGAATGCCCTTAGTTCTCTGGAAGAATATCTCTCAACTATACATACTGAATTGCTGGTTGAGAATGATCGAAACGTCAATTCCATCAAGACCATTGTGACAGAAGCTAATGCTAAGCTTGACGTGGTAAGCGATATCGAAGAATTCAAGAAAGAAGCCAGAGAGGCAATGAAGTTGGTATTGGTCGAAACTTTGAAGAATGCAGAATGTATGTGTTCGATCTATCAATTCGAGTGTGGCACTGCTAATTCGTCGAAGGGCGCGAGAAGCAAGGTAAGTATATCAGAAGTCTAAAAAAGGAGGTAAGGATCCTGCAAGCAACTGCAACAGCTATGACGCCCGACGATGTTCTAAGGATCATTGGAGGAGGCCTTGAGCACAGAGCTTTCGACTTGCAATCCACGTTACGAGCAAGCGAAGCAGCAGATCTTACCAATCTCGAAACAGCCACGAGAGTGGTCAAGGACGACATGCTACAGCTCTGGTTATATCGTGGAGAATCGTCTAGTCTCTTCATCGAGGGTGGTCCATTGATGGCGGGATACGGAAGGGGCGCCTCTCCGCTGTCAAATGTCAGCAGTATGTTGATCAAGAGCCTGGATCGGGATCCAGAAGTACCAATTTGGTTCTTTTGCGGAGCACATAGCTCGCCAAGGGACCCATTACGTGGTCCTCAAGGTTTGATGAGAAGTCTCATCAGTCAAGTTCTCAGCTTATTTCCAATCAAACTGGACTTCATCTCTACCCCGAGATACAAACAACAGCTCGGATCACACAATCTGTTCGCTCTATTGGATTGTTTTGAGAAGCTGATCCAGCGTATCGAACCACCAAGTGTTGTGATATGCGTTATTGATGAGATTTGTATGCTCGAAAAACCAGAGTGGGCAGAAAGCTGCAAGCATGTTCTATACAAACTTCAAGCACTAGTGGACGATGAAGAAGTATCTGTTATATTCAAACTTTTGGTCACCAGTTCGGATCGAAGCAGATACGCTGTGACGACCTTTCCTGCAGAATGTCATCTCAAGATGGCCGATCGTGAAGCAGGAGCGAGAAACGAAATGTCTGAGAGACAGCTACAAGTTGTTCAGCAGCGAACACGACACCGAATAGAACGAAAAGAAACGATGGAAAATATAAGGAAGCGAAGCTTTACAAAGACCTTGGATGATACATCTAGCGATGATTCTGGTTCGGATTCGGGATGGGAGATTGGAAGGCCTCACAGCAAACCGGACTTTCTCACGAAGCGTCTGGAGACGACAGAAAGGACGGTAGTAGACACAACAGTGGAGATTGAGTAATTCTCGCATGCGATTCAGTGATCAGAAGAGCACATATAGCTACATGTACCGCTCGCAAATCACGCGAGCTTGCAACGTGCGGAAACATGAAGCGAAGTACATCGTAGTCAATCAGAATGGTTTCGCTCAATGGTCTGAGCCAAATCGATACACATTGATCTTCCTCGGAGTGGCGAGCCTCCAACTACAATGTTGTAGTTTACGAATTTTTGTTCACACCAATTGGAGCTGCCGGATCTCACGGAATTGCATTCCTTAATCCTCCCGTGATCAGTATCACCCTCAAAGCCAACATCCATTGCCTTGAAGGCGGAACATGAATCCCAAGGCTAAAAGGTTCAATCGACAGGAAGACATTTAACCAAACGATACGAACACAGATGGATCATTCATCCAACCGAAGACACGAGAAGACCGGAACTGATCAACAACAAAACCAGAATGAGCTCATACTGTCCAAAAAACTCCATAATTTCGCCATCACCAAAACACGTTCAATTGCATCATAATGAACAAACAAAGGACGTAGATCTTCTTTTCGATCCCATTCCATCCGCGGACCATAATGCCGTGGAACGAAATACAAATCATGTACTCACAGACATGAGCAAAATGCCATTTCTACAGGAGAATGATACCCTGTTACGTCAGGTGAAATGGAGTCGATGAGTAATGCGTAAGTGCAAAGGTAGATAGTATGCAGAGGCACTATTATACGGTATATAAACTACAAGCCTCCAGTACAGGCTACCATTATTTTTTATACAGAATCTCAATACCTATATAATTTACACGTGAACGTAATTACTCCCAGACGTCACTCACTCACCATCACCACCACCACCACCACCACCACCCACACCCATCACCCCAAAAATGTCAACAACAGACCAAATCCACACAGCCCTAATAACCGGATCCTCCTCCGGAATAGGAAAAGCCCTAGCCCAATACCTAATCTCGCAAAACAAACAAGTAATCCTCGCCGGACGCACAGAATCAAGCCTAAAAGCCACAGCAGAAGAAATAGGCGCAAAAGCCTACTACGTCCTCGACACAGGAAAAACATCCTCGATAAAATCTTTCGTGGAGAAGATAACAAAAGAACATCCGGATCTAAACTGTCTCATCAATAATGCCGGTGTACAGAAACCATTTGAATTTCCGGGTTCTGGGGGAAAGGATTATGAATTCGATTTAGAGAAGGCGGATCAGGAGATTGATATTAATGTTAGGGGTCCGATGTATTTGGTTGTTAATTTGCTTCCGCATTTGACTTCGTTGCCTGAAGGGAGGAAGGGAGTTATAGTTAACGTTTCGTCTGTTTTGGGATTTGTTCCTAGTTCGGTTATCAATCCGGTTTACAATGGTACGAAGGCTTGGATACATTCCTTCACGACGAATTTGAGGACTCAATTCGAGATGCATGGGAATGGAGATAAATTGAAGGTGGTGGAGTTGGTGCCGCCTCAGGTTGCGACAGATTTGCATAGGGATCGAGTCGATCCCGATGATAACAAGAAGGGAAAGAGTAAGGTCACTTTGTCGTTGGAGGAATTTATGGATGATGTGAAGAAGGGATTGGAGGCTGGTGATGATATTGTTTCGGCTGGACCGGGAAAGCAAATTGTTAAAACTTGGGACGAGAGTCTAGGAAAAGCGTACAAGGAGCGAACATCGAAATGAATCAGTTAGGGCGCAATGCAGATTAGATTTAATGTTCGACAAATGCATTGTATAAGTACAAAAGTTTGACCTTCTCGATAGATAGGAATACAGTTTTTGTTTCGTACTGCCAGGAGGCGAGTGTAAGCTGCCTGACAACGTCTATGCTTTCGCTACAGGCTTATCGCGGTGGGTTTTCGTCTCGCCAATATCTACTTCAGTGTTTGAGAAGGACATCACTACTTGGCCTCCCTGTCAGAAGCTTGGATGTATGAACATTCATGTTTGAATGTTCGACGAGAGCGAATGATGCAACAACAGAAGTGTCATCTCGATTTTCTTTCGAAGTGTTGATCGAACTGGACAAATTGTGATCAAAGAATGTACAGACTCAGATTGATACAGATGTACAGCCCAGATACGGGATAGTGCATCGGAATTCATATCAATGTCCGTCGAATGAGATCCCCTTTTCAGTACTTTCTCAACAGTAAGGCGAGTTTTTGTTCTCGAATTATTGTAATTCTCAACATGCAAACAATCGAAGTAGACCTTATGCGCTAAAGCTCTCGCTATCGTGGAAGATGCCAGGTTGACTTTGTTTGTTGCAATTCGATATTGAGCATATTTCTAATGCGATTCGGAGAATTGGTCGAGCGAGTGTCATTACTGGCGCTTTCATTCAAGGATACGCTGGATGTTCTTGCTCTCTTGGAAGTTGTGGGCATAAGATCCTCGTCACTGCTACTGTCTTCATCTTCGAAATCGAATATTGAGGCCCGACGCTTTGGTTCTAGAGTCTCTGACATACTGCTCAAGCGACGAAGCTTGGGAATTGCTGAACGAGATCTCAGTCGGGGTAGAGGCCGAACGCGAGTCTGAGGAGACACCGCAGTAGCACGACGCGTGTTTCGCAATGGTGTGGCGTTCACTTGATCATCAGCAGCATTCTCGGCACTCTCTATTGACTTGTAGATACGATGCTCTTCACTCTCGTCTCCGATTCCTGTCTCCGTAGATTTTGACAGGAGATGAGGATTGCTTAATATTGAGACATTCGAAGAAATCTCCAGATCAAAAGCTAGCCCCGCCAGTACCTCTGATCGATCTTGCTGCTGCGATACCGCTGAAGTTCCATCAACAGGGCAATGATCAGGTATGTCCACGCATATACCTGGATCACGTGGCTTATCACAATCACTTGATGAACGGGAAATTGACACCGGCGTGGTCGTGCGAAGGGCCAGATCAAGCGGTCGCACACCAACGTTCTCTACGTCCAGAATCGAGAATGGCGCTTCATGAACAGTACTAGCAGATGACTTGGACGTGTGTCGCTGTTCCTTGTGACGGTCGGACTGTGCGAGAAAAGATGTTGCCTCTTTGTCCGTAATACTTGTCTCTCTATTCCTGCTAAGGATTGGGGACTGAATCTTTGATGAGCTCATGTTATTGATACCACCACTTTTAGACCAGTTTTTCACGATTGCAGCTCTGACTTCATCTGACATGAAATATCTGGACTTCCTCGTTGGCCAGAGATTGATACGCATCTTTCTTGGAAAGGGAATGTAGGGTGGTTCAACAGGGCGCGGGCCCCCCTTAGGTTTGCGACCGAATCTGTTTGTGTTCGAAGTAGATGATTTGAAATTGTGACCTTTCTGAATGGTAATGACTGGTATTTTTGGAACTCTTGGGTGCCAGTTCTTGACTGTTCTGTTGTATAGATCCTCAAAATCGATTTTGTGAAGGTCATTAGAGAACCAAGTATGTTTCAGAGCCTGCTCAGCACTCATTCTATCTGTCTCGTCAAGTACAAGCAGCTTAGAAACGAAATCTCGTGGTCGTTCCCTGATATCTTTCCATTCAGTGGTATTCTGCAAGTCACTCAAGTCGAAGGTATTTCTCATGACTGCGGGGTGAGAGCTTGTCATACAACCTGAGAACGGCGAGATACCTGTAAGAAGTAGCACAGCTACAACACCGAGACTCCACATATCAACCGCTGTAGTATAACCTGCCTTGAGCTGTTTACGCAGAACTGGATTCATATTTGTGACCTCTCTACCACAACAATCAGATAAGGACAGATGATGATCATTGTGGGACTTACGGTGCCACATATCCTGGAGTTCCGATGACTGACTTCATCCGCTGAGGATGAGATCGTACTCGACGTGCGGATCCAAAATCAGTCAAAACGATCCTTGCGCCTGCTGCCATACTCGTCACCATAATGTTGTCAGGCTTGAGGTCTCGATGAACAATGAGCTTCTGGTGAAGGAACTGTAGTGCGATTGAAATCTGTCTCAAGATCACTGCAGCTTCACTCTCCAATAGTTTGTGATTCTTCATCTGCATGTATGAGAAGAGATCACCTGCAGTGATAAGGTCTTGGAAGATATATCTGTTTAAGGTCAGATACACACTTCGCATGACATAGAAATACAGACATTGTATCATCTGTCACAAAGACTTTGTCAACCGAGATAATGTTGGGCTATGCACACGTTAGACGTTGAGACTGATAGCTAGGGTTGCATGACTCACATGTTTGATCGATGTCAGAATATCGACCTCGCGTGAATACCGCTGAAGGCTGTCTTCCATTTGACGCTTATAACTTTCTGCCCATACCTTGACTTTGTACAATTGTGATCGTGCGTCAACTTCCGTTGCAGCAGTAGGTCTCTCGGGCAAATGATTGACATCACCTCCTCCCTTCAGCTTCCGTAAGTCGATGACCTTGCATGCAACTTGACTACGAGTAGAAAATTCGATAGCCATGAAGACTCTTCCATCAGCTCCAGCACCCAATAATCGATCTGTGACAATATACTCATCTCGAAACCCCTACACGAGTCAGCTATATGTCGGCCGTTAGTGCATGACTAACATTCATCTCTCTTTCCTGAACCATATCAAAGCAGACCTCCTCAGAATCACCACTCAGACTCCGAAATTGAAGCGTAATAGTAGAGCTCAACCTCAACTTATCTTCATTAGAGAGCAAGTATCCACCACTCCCTTTACCGATGAGAGAGCCATTCCAATAAACTCCATATCGAGATAAATCCTCAGCATAAACAAGAGGGTCAACCTTACTGTCCTGTTCATTGTCGTAGAGAACAGTATAGATGCGAAGATGTTTGGCGGAAAGTCGTGGATCATCAAATGACCACTGACTAAAAGGTGTTAGTCCCTCCTCATTACTGAAGAGGATAACGATCACAAACCAACGAGTCTTGTCCCGACCAATCACAACTTCATGACTCGTATAAATCCGTCTTTCTGACAAACGTCAATATCAGCGTAGCAAACTTTCTGTATACACCAACTCGAAATGACTTGACCCGTCTTATCGTTCAGGAGCTGAAGTTCACCCACAGGTCTAGGACCAGAAGACGATGCTGTAGTTGAGTTCGTTCTCTTGAAAGCAGACGAAGACATAGGCATGACTGATGCTTTAGCCGTAATGTCGGACGCACAACTTCGATCCTCTGAACTATTGATCAAACACAGAAAATGCTGAAGCTAGAAATCAAGCTGAGGTGATCATTGAAGTAAAGGTCAACTGAACAAAAGAGAGATCAAAACAGCGGGCATGCAAAAACGGAAGGCGCATTGTCTTGAGTCAGTCATTTGGTGAGCAGGAGCAGATCAAGCAAATACCCATCATGCTCCTGCTCCTGCTCCTGCTCCTGCTCCTGCTCCTGCTCCTGCTCCTGCTCCTGCTCCTGCTCCTGCTCCTGCTCCTGCTCCTGCTCCTGCTCCTGCTCCTACTCACAGAATCCCGCAGGCATACAAATACAAACCTACCAGCACACGCCACAAAAATCACAGCAGACATCCCTCATACATCATCAACTCAAATAAACCAACACGTCAGTAAATCAAGAATCAGAACTCATCTGAGCCATCTCTGTCTCTGTCCCTGTCCTTATTCTCATCTCTATTCCGTAAGAAATTTGCTTCGACCATAATGAATCGACACCAACAAGAAGTCCAATTCAAAAAAATCGAAAAAAACAGAAAAACAATTTCCTTGATTCATCAGTACGATATATTCGAACATGGAACCCATCTCACTTGCAACGCAACGCAATGCAACGTACTGCGTCCGTACAAACTCGCAATATCTCGAACCGACGCGTTAAATACTTAGTCAGATGGACATACAGATAGATTTCTTCGAACTCATTCATCCGCACAATCAATCAATCAATCTAATCACAGAAGAACGCGTCACGTAAAGTTCACATCCAAACCGAGGACGAACCTCTCTGTATGACAAGAAAGATCCATTCTTCGAACAGATTCGTCTATTCAGTAGTGTTGAAATAGGACGCGTCTTCGAAAATCAGGAATATGATCAAGAACTGAGAGATAATAGTATTACTACAGTAGCAGAGAGATAAATTCTTGGCAGGGAACAAGCAACGAAGGAACAAGTAACAGATGAGAAGCTATCCATCCATTCATTAAATCTTACACTTCCACAGAAAAGAAGAGAAGAGAGAAGAATACACAGAGCGAGAACGATAAGTAGGATTGATGCAATTTCAACTTCATACCCAATCATACTTTTCCGACTCCTGTTCTACACACAACGGCGAAATACCTGCTTGCTTACTTGCTAGCCAGTGTAAAAACGTGGAATTAAAAATGTATAAAAAGGCACCTTTTGCAAATTATACCATACATCCATACCCATGAATTCCAATCAGGCAAGCAGGGCAGATGAACTTTCTCCCTTCCAATAATTTATGCTCTCTCGTTCCCATTACTAGCTAGTCATACAGTACATGATTATCTCCTCTGCTCTTCTCTCATTCAGAGCATCGATGTTATTGCACCATTCCTTCTTGCATGCCCATGTATGTATTAATCACGTCAAAAAAGATGTAACGATGCTTTTCTTGCATGTCAAAGATATAAATAGATTAACCTCCCTTGCCAGAAAAATGCATCAAGTTCCTCCCATGCCTAAATCACCTTCTGCGTCAATGATGGCAAGCCTCTGTTTCGCTGTCTTTGCCTTTTTCGATTTGCCCATGCCACCTCGTGGTCCTTTCTTGATTTCTGGCGTTTCTGGTGCACTCACTGGTGTCACTGCACCTGAAGGTTTCGCTGATTGATCGTCAAAATGACCTTCACCTATAATGCTTGTTAGTACGTGTCAATCAAGGAGGTGAAGTAGTCTTACCTTCGTGGTACATGTCATCCAAACTCATCTCACCCTTCTTCTTTCTACCACCAGCTGCAGCTTTCTTCTTTTTGTTCTTTTCTGCATCCTCTGTCGGCTTGTTTGCATGCTCTTTCTCTTTTTGTTCAATGAGTGCAGCTTGATCATCATCTGCGAGCCACATGGCAATATCCTTGGTACGATTCTCACGTCTGTCTCTGGTGTTGAAATCGACGCCACCTCCATCGCCACCAGTAATGACGACACGTTGGACTTCTTCTTTTTGCATGGCACGCTTTCGAATACGTTCTTCAATAGTTCCACGCGTGATGAGACGATAGACCGTGACTTGCTTAGTCTGTCCAAGTCGATGAGCTCGGTCCATAGCTTGTGAATCAATTGTCGGATTCCAATCAGAGTCGTAGAAGATGACTGTATCTGCAGACGTCAGATTGATACCTAATCCACCAGCACGAGTCGATAGTAGGAATATGAAGATCTCTGGTCGTGTTTGGAAGTCGTGTACGGTATCTCGTCTATCCTCAAGTTTGGTGCTACCATCAAGACGACAATATTTGTAGTTGCGATATGTCAGATACTCTTCCATCAGATCAATCATTCTGGTCATCTGGAAGTACAACAAGACTCTGTGTCCGCCATTCTTCAATTCTCGAAGGAGGGCATCAAGCTTGGCTAGTTTTCCGGAGTCGGTAACAAATCTGCGCATCGATGGTACAGAGATATCTGTATATCTTGATTTAAGATTTTCCGGAGCAGGAAGCATATCAGAAGGCGGGAAGTAGTCGGGGTCCACATTGCGCTCCAGCAACTTCGCTTGCACTGGTAAGTCAAGTGTATACAGAGCGTTACGCACTTCAGGATCGAAAATTGTCAACTGTCGCTCATTGCTTGAATTCTGATCGAAGGCGCTGATTTCAATTGGCGGTGCTGATACTTTGGCCCTGGCAGCAGGTTCTAGAACAGCATATCCTTGAGTTGCAAGAGCAGTGTTGGCCACGTTGCAGAGACTGGCAAGATGAGAGTTGGGGTCAAGCTCAGCAAGAACGCGGTTTGATTCGTTCTGCACAATATTTAGCATTGCATGAGTCGGTTGCTCAACTTGTAACGTCTCCTTATCTTCAAGCACACGGATTGCTCTTAGCTTCTTGTCTTTGAGCTTCAGAGCGCGCTCGAACAGTCCGGATTTGCCAGCCTCGCTGACTTCACCAGCGGATGCATCGATGAAGCGAAGGAATGAGAAGTTTCCATCTGTCCGACTTGATTCATGAACATGGTCTGCAGACCATACATTCATTAAGCTGTGAAGGTACTTTGACTTGAATCCGGCCCTTTGATTGTGTGGTCCAGGAACATCAAGTCGGCCAACGTCGTTGCAAAGGATTCGAGGCAAATCGTACTGAATGATGTTGCGAATGGAGTACGCGACCTGAACAAACGAACCCTCTCTCAAGAAAGACGCGGTCTCGGCGAAATGTGACATCGAGTATGGTGACGCAGTATCAGCACGCTCAAATAGATCTGGATGGTTGCAGACCTTTCGGAACTGCATGACCAAATTCATCAATGTAGCGGTATCTTGATCGTCCCCAACAGTGGCCTTCTCGATGAGATCCATGATACTGATCTTGCTTCGGAGATTGGCATAGTAAGCTCGTTGTCGGTAGGTAAGATCACAGAAGACGTCCTCTTCAATCTTGTCACCAAGTTCTTTCTGGACATGAGCTTTGACACGACGCAACATGAAAGGCTTCAAGATCATGTGAAGACGCTTGAGCTGATCCTGATTCAACTTGGTATTACTCTGAGCGTGACTTTCGATATCCTTGGAAAACCATTCACTGAACTCATCGTGTGAATCGAAGAGCGTTGGCATGATGAAATGTAGCAAAGCCCAGAGTTCTTGCATGTTATTCTGAATCGGTGTACCTGTCAATAAGAGTCGGTTTCTGCAATGGAAACTTAGTAGAACTTTCCATCGTGAACTCTGTGAGGATTTGATAGCCTGTGCCTCATCAAGAATCATGTATTGCCATCGGATCTTCTGAAAATACTGAGCATCTCCAACGACCAGTTGGTAAGATGTCACAAGAACATGAAACTCTGAATCTCTGTTGTAGGTGATATGTTTACGATCCCAGAATTTTCGCAGAATTTTACGGTCTTTTGCATTACCCCAATATGGCAGCACCTTTAGAGTTGGGACGAACTTGGTAATTTCTTGTTGCCAATTATGTAGTGTCGAAGATGGCGCAATGACGAGGAACGGTCCCCAGATATTGTGCTTCTCAGCAAGATAGCCCATGACTGAGATTGACTGTACAGTCTTACCAAGACCCATTTCATCAGCCAGGATACCGTTGATACCTTGTTCGTACAAGTTGACAAGCCAGTTGAGACCCTTGAGTTGATACTCTTTGAGTTGAGCTTGTAACATTTTTGGTTGCGAAACCTGAACATCTCCTGCCATAGTAGGGTTCTGGAAGTTCAAGTCACCATTGTCGAACTCTGCCATCTGGTCTTCACCGTTGAATGCTCGTGCTTTGGCTTGGGCTTCATCCATAGCATTCTGAGCATTGGCCATAGCAACCTGCCGTAAAGCTGTCTCATCTTCTGCGTCGAAGTCAAGATCTTCGAAGTTAGTGACTTTAGTTTTACCAGTAAGGTCGGCATTCGATTCTGGCAAGGTCACAGTATGAGCTCTTGGATCGCCCGATTGAATCTTTTGACCAGATGTCGCAACATCAGGATCATCCGTCGCTCTTTCAACCTCATCTGTCTTAACCTTCTTGCCAACGAAATGAGAGTAGATCTCAGTTTGTGATATAAGAAAGTTGAGTTTACGACGTTGTCGATTCGCTTCTCGGTCTGCTTCAGCTTTCTTAGCATCCTCGATCTCCTTTCTCTCGGCCATACGTCGAAGGTCGCGTTCTTCTCGTTCGTTACGCTTCCAAAAGGACATCATTTCACGCATTACACGCTTAGCACGTGCTTGAGTATCCTTCATACTCTTGTTGGTACGTTCTTGCCATTTCCGGGCTTGCTTGCTGGCAAGAATGGCAGTCTTTCGCATATTCTCCTGTTTTGTACTGAGCGAAAGCTGCTTGATTCGATAGACCTTGGGAATATCTTTCCGAGCCATATCTCGTACGATCTGTTCGTAGATTTGATTATACCCTTTCGACTCGTAGTTGACGACATGACCAGCAGCTGCGTCAGCTTTAGTTGTCGCGGTCGTCGTTGCTGTTGTCGTCGCTGCCGCCGTCTTCTTAGGTTTGATCGATTCCTTCTTCTCCTCTTTTGGTGCGATGGTAACGAGACTATCTTTTTCCATTGCCAGCCAAGCAGCTTCTGCAGCGTCTTTCTCCGCTTGCTTCTTCTCCTTTGATTTCTTGGGTCGATTTCCACTTGTCGTAGCAGCAGTTTTGACTTTCTTTCTCGGAGGTTCTACAGGATCTTCTGATTCCAGATGGAATGATCCAGTCACACCACCTTCTAGATTCGGCGCAAGTTGCGGCGCTTCGATCTCGTCCTGGTTGGGACCTCCGCCTTCTAACAATTCTGTTGTCATCTTGATCTTGGCCTGTGACTTCTCAACAGCTTTCCGATATCTCTGTGCTTCTTCTGCATCTGCAGCGTTGTCTGCATTCTGACGTGCCTCTTCAAGTCTCTGCATTTCTGCTCGAATTTGTTGCTCACGACGTCTCTTTCTTTGCATATCTTTCTTGCGTTCCTTCTCAGCATGAATATCTTTGTCATTGATCTCTTTGACCGCAACCGTTTCGAATTTGTCTCTGAACCTTTCAGCTGCATTTGCGGTATGTCCATCAAAGGTTTGTATGTATGTATCAAGCACGTGTTTGCGACGACGCTGAATGGATTGTTAGCAACAGAAGCATGAGCGACAAAAGACTCCATACCTTTCTTTGTTTGCTCTCGCAGGCCTCTAGATCGTGAACTCGTTTTCTGCCTTTCTCTAGATATCGCTGTTTGTACTCATGATATCCTACTCCTTCGACATCGCTGAAGGATGCATCTTCAATATCGGCCAAAGCTTTTGAAATTTTATCCGACTCTTCGGCAGTCAACTTCTTTCTAGGTTTTGCCACTACCATATGATCCTCTTCGGTCTTGAGTTCACTGATGGGTGACTTGGGAAGATTGCCATTAGTGATGGGTTGAGCAATCGGCGTCACTATCTTTGGCTCCGTCAACAACATTGGTGGTTTCAAAGAAGGCTCGAACTTTGGCAATGGTTGTGGTTGTACTGGTTTTGACTCGATCGGTTTGGGCGTTGGTTCGTTAGTCGATGGACCAAGGATGCTGGCAAATGACATAGGGTTGCTGGTTCGATCGGGTTTCTAATCGAAAAGTCAGTATTCTCTCAGTCTCAAGCGGCGATGCCATCTACATACGTCTTGAGATTGTGGCCTTGTTTCAGTCGGGATAGTGTCTCTCGGAATACCATTTGACATGATGCGCTGTTCTCTTATTGGAGAATGGAGAAGAGAGGGCTGTCGATTTGATGGATGTCCGTGAGGCGCAAGACTCGGTGGAGCGCCGTCGTATTGTGACGGAATATTTGCAGACACTGTATGACTTGAGTAAGGTCTTTGTATCTGATATGTCGGACTCGATGTCATGGACTGGTAGGGAGCAGGCCCGCCTGCGGGCTGAGCAGCGATCAGACTCGGTGGTGGTAAAGGTGATCCTAAAGTGACTGGACGATGAGGGCTTGATGGAAGTTGATAAGCTGGCGCGCCGACATTGTAAGGTTGTTCTGGAGGGAAGTAGGGGCGATTTGCGTGTGTGGCCGTGGGTGAGTAGGGAGGATAGTGCGGCGTAGATCTTGGTTCAGACATGATGGCTCGAATTGAGATGGTACGAGTGGGTTGAAAGCTTATCAAAGCCAAAGATTGAGATCTCAGTTGTGACAATGGTTCATTTCGTCGCGCCTATTTCTTCATCTCGCTCGGCTGTTCAGGGATCGTGTCAGATCGTCAATTCCATCAAATGCGGTCAAATGGTATGTGACAATGATCGCTGTCTATTTTGAGGTGCCAATGGAAGCGTGAGAGGAAGCTTGGTGTAAAGATGATAGGAGGTTCCGCAGGTGAGAAGGAAGGTGTCACGCAATTCCGATTTTACGGGCTCCTCCAAACTGCGCTCTCGAAAGGTGAAGCCGCGAAGGTGTGGAGATGGTGATTCGCGCGTTGATAAATGGCGACCGCGATTAAAATGCAAATTCACAGCTACGGGGAATGAATCGGCGAGTGGTGATGATGAATGTACTCGCGACAAAGATCGGTGGTAAGTGAAACGAAGATGTGTTGGTTGGGCTGGTTGATGGAGGATTATCTCAGCCCGTTAAGTGCTGGCATCTCATAGTGCCGTAGCGAGTAACGAGCATTGTGAACGGCGTATCAAAGTCACGTGCAGTCAATCTATATTAAAATCTACGTGATGTGGAGTTGATTTACTGATGTGAACTATTGATGCAAGCATGTTAATTTGGTGTGATGAATATCTACGGAAGGGTTCTGTTGGGTGGTGCGAAGAATTGGGATAGAGGAATGAAACTTGATGTGGGTGATGTGGCCATCTGATGCGGGCATCATCATCATCAGCCATCTCGTTATTAACATTTCTGCTGACTGACTTTCTAGTAATTTCCCCTTGCAGAATCACAAGTCATGACTCGCTACACCTTCCATCTTCGACAACAGCACCGGTATTCTCCGCTCAATCCTTCCTCCAGCTATGACATTATCCCTTCCAATACTATAGCATCAATATGAGTACGGACTGCTCCACAGGTGAGCTGAATGACCTTGAAATTGTACATGGTTCTCCCTCTTCTTGAACAAGTACGATGTAGCCGTTGTCCTAGGATGGCTACACGTCTTGGAAAGTACGAGAATCTACTAAGTGACACGGACGAAGTACGAATGATGAAGTAGGCTCGTCACGTAATCCGAATCGTGTTCAAAGTCATGCACGCATGTTCGAGTAAAGATTCTTCACAGACATAAATCAATGCATCCGTCCCTCTACAGAAATGTGTCTTAAATGCAATCGAACTGCCAAATCTTTTGCTCTCCGGAAATCCACAGAAATATCGCCCGTGCTTCTTTGGCTCACTGCCCTCAAGCGACTTACTGGAACGGCGATCCAGGGCAAGACCGCTCCAAATAGCTTGAGGGGTCGCGATTGTAATTGCCCTCGCTCGTGGCAAACGTGTAAGGAGAGCGACCAGGACCGCCCCCATTCGTGAACAAGAATGCCATAGGCACTATCTGCCCCATGTTCATAGCCAATGTTGTCGAACCGGTTACAAGAGTCACAGGTGTTCCAATCCTGCTGACCTCGTAGGCATATGTTCCATCTTGCCAGGTGTATGCTGCAGAGCCGGTCCACAAGATATTCCAGTTGTCGGTAAGACTACCATCCGTGCTGAACCTGTAAATTGCGGTCTCCGGGGCGACAAAATAGCCCTGCATCACCACGACGGTGAGTGTGCAATCGAACGTGTAACCACCATCAAGCGTGAGGTAAACCGGTCGACCGTTCGCGGACGTCTGGAAGTTGACATCACCTGTAGTACTGGAATGAGCTGAGGCCTGAGACTGCAGCTCGGAAACATTGAATTGAGGCTGGTAGGTATCGGCGTTGCCATTGGTGAAGTATTGTTTGTATGCGACGCAATTGGCGAGAGGGCCACCAGTAGCAACGATAACTGTTGTCGACGTCAATGTGGTTGTATCTGTGGTGTAAGTAGTGGCGGTGTTTGTGGTGGTATATGTGGTCATGCTGACTATATCAATAAACACTTCTATAGTGATCAGGCAGAGGTAATCGATGTACTTGCACCGTGACATTCGGCGTGTGTGTGACCGTATCAGCAACGATGATCCCGGGCAGAGTCATCGTGAATGAGAGGGTAGTTGAGGAAGTTGAAATGTCCAGGCAAGAGCAGGCACTGAATACCGCCGAGCTAGCCCATGTAAGGTTTCATACGGCATAGTAAGTTTGTGACAAGAATACTCAGAGATATGACCAATCCAGTAGATGTAATTGAGTCCCGTAGATTCTCAACATCGCCGTCTTTGAGGCCCATTCGATGGACGTATGTCAGCCGTAGCAAGCGTCCGGAACCTAGGAAAGGACTCTTGTGTACTCCTGTCGGGATGTAGTTTGGAGTGCTCGAAACGATACCTTTCCATCAGGACACGTCGAGAACCCGAGAATTCCATGTATCGTTTGTAAAAACTCGATCTTCGACGTCCAAGATGCTCTCTTGAAAGCACCAAGCCCGATCGCCTAGATATCGGAGGTGCTAATATTCACGTGCCAATCCAAAGCCGACTTGACCGAGATGGCCCGTATTAAACAAGCATGTTCGGAGAGGCCGCTGTGTGAATTTTCTCTTGTGGCTTGTTGATGTAACGTCAGCTGCGAGTATCACTGAGCGTCGGCGTGTATCATAGGCACATATGTTTATTCGGCCTGCCAATCACTTCTCGACCTTGTAGGAATCATTTCAATCGTCCCATGTCTCCAGTAACGAGTATAGTGTACTGCCAGCTGGTGACACGTGCTGCCGGCTCAGCGTAGTTGACTATAGAATCACTGACATAATTTCTCGACAAATTAGCTTCGCAGCATCAATCATACAATTGTCACTACATGCTCTTCGCAGTCGTCAAACCAATCCGGCATGATGCCAGACAGATTGTCCAAAACAAAAATGCCTATCCTGCGAAACTCCCCCTCTTGATTGTCTATTTGTTCGAGTAGCAGACCTCTTGAGGAGTCAGACTGAATCTGTAAGCACCACACTTTGTTTCCTTCGCCCACTACCGTAGTATCAAATCTGCAATATGAGTTGTCACCCACTGACTTGCTATTAGACGGGTCAAGGAGACTAACATGGACGTTGCGACCTGAGTAGACTTTGTGGATGGTCGTTGGACCAATCACTCCCTGTTTCAGTGGACCTCGCAGACGGATGTATCCGCCTTTGATTTGTCCGTATGGATCAGTCGTCCGTGGTACGGCGCAGGCTCCCAAAATTTCGCAAGAGGTTTCAAAGTTCTCATGATTGTTCATATTAATGTCGATAAAACCATCCACGGACGCCCATGACCATGAAGGTGCTCTATAGAACTTGGTTGGTAGTAAAGATGCGTGCTGGATCGCGTACCATAGTAAGCTTTGTGGCAGGGTCGCGAGCCACAAGCCAGCCAGATATCGGTCTCCAGTGCATTCACCTATTCGAGATGCAAGTCCAGATATAGCAGGGAGCTTATCGTCAGCCATAGTCAGAGCCCGAAGAGTAAATTCTGATACTGCACTACACCAATATTGGTAGAAGACTCCCGGGTCAATTCCGGTGAACTTACCCGATGCTTCGGCGGAAGTATTGTCAAGACTGCCCGCATTGCGGACTGCAGATGAAACTGGAGAAATACACCTTGGTGGGCCGACAGATTCGTGAGGATATCCATGCTCAGTGAGAGTACGTCGCGTACACTGGTATTTCATATGCGTTTGAGAAAATATAAGTCGACGATGACCAAGATACTCCTCTTGAAAACACCATCCGCGCTTATCCAGATATTCCGGAGTATCCTTATCGAAGAGTGGAGCGAAAGAAACGCGGCCGTCAAGCTCCATGTCTAAAGTACAAACAGGGGTTGTAGGCCTATTCTTCAAGATCCCGCCTCGACTGGTAGGTGAAGCATCCGCGGCTAAAACGAGCGCTGCTTCAGAATATACTGAAGGCATACGAGTGCATTGAATGGACCAATCTTCGCGGCAATCTTGCACGATACATAATGTATCGATCCAAAGGTAGCGTATGCCTAGCTCTTGAGCAATCTCTATGGCGTCACGAAAGGTCTGTGGTAATGTGTGCCACGAAATTCCATTCTCTAATGAGGATTGGTTTTGCTTTGTCAGGAAAGCAGTCCCGTCCTTTCCCCAACAGTAGCTCAACGCTATCCATCTACCTCGAAGTCCCTTCGTCTGGATCAAGTGTACTTTTGCTTCGTCTTCGATCTCGATCACCCGTGCAGGTAGGATCGGCTCGGCGAAAGGTCGATCGACTGGTATGGAGCACTCTGGGTGATTAGCAATACAATCAGACAGCCACTCTCTTGCAATGTCAAATATCTCCTTGCATCTGGCATTGAGCTTGATCGGTCTGCCAGAGATACTAGAAGCGGCCGTGCTATCTATGGATGGGTAAGTCGAGTCTTTGAGTATAGTGATAACAACATTTAATGACCAACCTTTGTCAGCAAATACACGAATTCTGCCTTCCGCGTCATACGTGAAAATATTGATCCCAATAAGTTGGCCAGATGGGCTCTTGATTGCTCCGATCCAGATACGTTCGTCCCATGGGTTACCATCTGGAAGCACTTCTGTATCTTTCTTCAGGCATGAAGAGATGATGGAACATAGAATACACGATTTGGCTGCCTCTTCGAGACGGTCCGTGCTGTCGTGATGGAAGAAGCCCGTGCTCAATCTAGCTATGGTGATACTTCGACATAATCCACACACCGAGTGAGCAGCAGCTCTCAAATTGGTAGCCGGAGTGGTCATGATTTGTGTGACCATAATTTAAATCCGCGAAGCAATTTTGAAGCACAGCAATGCTCTTTTCAGTAGTATCCGAAAATGCGGCCAGACCGAGGAGATGACCCAAGCATCTGCTTATCTGCAATTACATCGATTTACGGCCATCGCTGCACCAGAGAGACGTACCGACGTCCGAGGATGATGCTGGTGTCGACATCTAATGTTACTCGGAAGAGACTCAGAGGACAGCAGCTGGGGTGTGATGAAACACTACCACTGCGCCACAATAGGCGCTCACTCTGGACAATGGTTCACTCTCCTCTGGACTCGCGAGTGTTGCAGTCGCGCGCCTTCTGTAGCAATTTCGGGCGCAATCAATGCTCCATTTTCTTAAGTAGTCATCAAGATTACCGGATCTCGAACAAGGAGTCAAACAGATTGAGTCAGCTCAGACAGCATCCGACCAGAATCAGCCTTGAGCGGAGGAAGCTGAAGAATGGTTCGACACGGTATGCGGACGACGATAAATTTGAAAAAGGCCTTGTAGCGGTCGATCCTCCTGGTCCCGCGGGCGTCTATAGGCGATAGTTTCGCCTCTCTACTACCTATCGTTTTTTGTTTCAGAAGCTTGTCAACCACGAGAGGGAGTGGTTTAACTTTAGCCTGTGGATCTCCATCCCACCTCACACCGGCGGACAAAAGAATACTCTAGCCGCTCGTAATGTAGTATTAGACCATAGCATCACAATCAGACAGTCAAGTCCTTTTCTTTCTGTACAGCAGCCATCCGAGGATACCAACAAAAATGCCCAAAGCAAAGAACAACAGTAAAAGCAACAGCAAATCCAAAGACGACTCAGGCGAAGGGAATTCCAAAGGTGCCGCCGTCAAGGGCGCCCAATCCCTGAACATCCGTCACATTCTCGTAAGACAAACACATCCATGCATTCTCGCACCGTGCCGAACCACTCACTGACCGGGATCTCGCCGGATATACAGTGCGAGAAACACAGCAAGAAGGAAGAAGCGCTCGCGCAGATCAAAGCTGGAATCGCTTTTAACACGGTGGCCAGCACGTTCAGCGAGGACAAGAAAGACAAAGGTAAGACAAGACGAAGAGGAATCCATCTCTCTCTTCCTCTCATCTCTACACTGTTGCTCTTCAATCTTTGAAAGTAATTGTTGGTTCGACGACTGATGTATATCAGGTGGTGCTCTAGGCTGGAAAGGCAAGAACGAGGTCGTACCCGAATTCTGGAAGGCGGCATATGATCTCCCAGCCAGCCCGACTACTTCACCTGTATATGCCGAGGCGAAGACTGGTTTTGGTTATCACATCATCATGGTCGAAGGGAGGAAATAGTTGAGTCAGATGACTGGGCGATTGTTCAATCAGCGTTGTGTGAGGTAAGTCGCGAGTGGTGGAGCAACATGATGGACTCGGGATGAGTTGTGTATTCAGGCATGTATGAGCATATATAGCGATGTGGAAGCCTGGACATGGTGCTGAAGCGGATATTGTAGAAGACCTTCAGGTCAGATCTATACCGGTGTCATGCGATATGTTTGTTGGATCGTGGTGTAGAGCGTATTTAAGTGTTCGGCGGTATATATAGATAGCATGATACAATATTGAAAAACGAACAGAGATGGATGTAAATAAAAACGAGGAATTATGAAAAACATTTCCAAAACATAAGATATCTTCATTTTACCCAATATTACCTAAATACAGACATAGTAGACTATATGAACTAGACTAGACTAGACAAAATTCGCTTGCTTGCTTACTTGCTAAAGAGTGTTTCCTATATTCACATAAATCTGCACACTGATCTACCACTAGGTATTGTGATGGTTCAATAGCAATATACAATATTCTTTTTAAACCCAAGATGCTAACCTCATAGCATGATGTTCACGATATCAACGTACTCGCCGCGCTAACGTCAGCAAGGACGTCCAGAGCCATCATGTTGGAACTCTGATGCTTTCTCTTTTTCGACGGTCTGACTTCTTCATATGTATGGCCGGTGTTGAGATATCCAGTCACTGGCGGTGAAGGTCGAGGCAGTGAGCGAGGAGTACTGAATCTATAAGTTGCTGGCGGTGACATATTCATTGAGGGAACATTGCTCTTCCGACTTGGTGCTATCATTGGTGATACGGAGGTGGATACCTCGCTCTGCTTGCGATTCATACGTGCTCTCACGTGCTCGCGGATGTCGACGCCTAGGAATCCACTTGATCGTGGTTCTTCGATAATAATTTGTGGTGGCGGTGGTTGTGTTTGTGGTGGTGGTGGTGCTGCTGCTGGGCGTCGAGGCATCATATGAGGTGTCGCAGCGGGTCGGGGGAAGTTGACGAGGTTAAGGATTCCGCTTGATCTTGGTGACTCGGGCTCGATGATCGGAATAATTGCTTCGCTTGGTGTTTGATTTCTAGAGGAGGCTGAGGATATAGATGACCTCTCGTCGCCGCTTGTAAGACTTGGTACGTCGTCGACGTTATGGACTGAGGTAGTTGGTGGGCTTGGAATACTATGATGTTGATGACCATGGTCGTTGACAATCCCAATCTCTGATACAGCACATTGCTTTCCAGGCAACGAATTGACATCACGGATAGCCTCAAACTTTTGGCGAAGCCAAATCTGTTCCTCCAGTGATCCATCAAGTCTGTTTTGTATTTCTTCCAATTTTCTTTGCATAGCTTCTTCATTCTTGTAAAACGGTGCCAGGGCTTCCCGTAAGATTCTAATATCTCTCTCCCATATAGCTCGTTCTTGAGCAATCATGTTGTCTCGCACCTTTCGTTCTGCCAAGATCATTACCTCGAGGTTTTTGACCTTGTCTTCGAGATCCGATCTCGGACTGAGTATCGGCTCTGATGGTCTCGATACCACAGCACCATGGTAGCAAGCGGAATGTCCACAGTCACAGACGTTTCCTGGAGCACTTCGGTTATGCTGATAGATTTGACAGGCACATATCTGATTTCTTGCGGCAGGGTGTAATAGTTGGAAATGACACTGTCCCATTGGCTGCGGTCGAGCGGCTTCCGATGACAAGCGTAGAGGCTGATGCTCACGGGCGAATGACGCCGGTAGCGAAAGGGTACTTGATCCGAACATGATGTTGTAATATATCGTAATTATTGTTTTGTAGTAATTGGCAATCCGCAGTCTCACAGTAGAAACCCTGCAAGGCTGCAGACGGATGTGGTCGAACGTCGCGTCGATAATAAATTGATTTACTGCTGCAATCTTCCAAATGCGAATGCGGCGATGTGTTGTACACACCGTCACTGGTCTGTCGTTGTCAGTGACCGAGAATATTGTTGAGTGTCACTCGAAGTACTCACCCGTCACTCTCTACCAAGGCGCGAAGCTCTTGATGAGACTGGAGTATCTAAACTTGTGCCACAAATAGGTGCTCATTGTAACGTGGTGAGTGTAAGGATTCGGAGGTTAGGAGGGGGACGAGTCCCTGAACAGGTACATCTAAGATATACCTGGTGACGGAGAGGATGAGGAATAAGAAGACGAGGTAGAAGATGTAGAGTGGAATAAGGTCACTCAAATGGAGATGCGGCCGGGGAATGGAAATCAGATGGGCAAGGTTGGACGTGGAAGGGGGGGGCTAAGCTCCAGTTTTAGGTCCAATCCCGTTGCCCCCGCGGATGGTCCGGGGTGCTTATATCCAATGCTCGAGATTTAGCTTATCATCCGTCCCCCATGCTTGGGATGGCTAAGGGTTAGTGCCTGCTTGTCGACCTTGGGGAACCAAGTGCAAGATGCCCGGACTCGATCAAAATGTGCGTGTCACAGGGTCGATTCACTGCAAATTGTCCCCATCGGTCTGGATCCCACACTACTACTGCTTCAATGTCTGTACCCACGACGCTCTGGACTGTACCGCATGTCCAGCACTACATCACCACCATCACTCTCGATGATACAACCTCCCATCTTGACATCGCTGTCCGTCGTCGACCTCGATCGACATGCGGAGATGTATTCTCGCACCAATCAGTGCACATCAAACACACCCGGATCCGTCCATGAGCCGATAAGAGCGATGCAACAGGTCCGACATGTGGAAGAGAGAAGAAGTTGAGTTGGGACTCGCGGTTACGCATGTACTTTTCAGAATGTGAGTGACTTTTCTTCCCATCATTCATGCAACTCACAATGTCCGTCATCCATCATTCCAGGCATACCATCCCACTCGGGTAATGAGGGGCGTGGGGGACTGGATGAGGACTGAGGACAAAGTTCAGCTGACGGTTGAAGTCTTCCCGAAACTGCTTCCCCGGCCGCTAACGACATCCACCAAGGACGCTTAGAGATTCCTCTGCAGCCTTGTAGCCCTGTTAAGGCTGAAGCACGTGTTGTCTCGCTGACGCGGCTTGATGGTGTGGTCGTATTGCGTCGTTACTCCGCAGACTGCCGAATTACAGCAAACGATATTTGACGACGTCTACATAGTACGCGAAAACATTTCACGTTGAAGCGCATACAGCATACAAATACCTACTGCTTTAGAGACAATCGTGTCTAGGTAACACAGACAACCGAACACGCTCTGTCACCGCTCGCGAAACCTGACCCGTACTCGGCCACTACCTCCGCCCTTCTCCTCTTGCTCAGCCTCACCAAGACCGACGCCCGAATACACACAGAAACAGACACATCACATCGCAAATCACAAGCGCATAACCTCAATCCTCGACCTCGACCTCTTTACTCTTTCCTCCCACACCTTCCCATTCCCTTAGAACAAAACTCCAAAATGTCCGACTCCAACAATAACAAGTATTCCGCCCCCTCAGGTCCACCACCAACCTACGGCTCTCAAATCCAACACCACGACGCCGGCCCATACAACCAAAACCAAAATCAAAACCAACTCATGGACCCCCGCGCCCCCGAACAAGCCTACAACGGCTACAACTCCCCACCACCAATGATGGGCAACGCAGGAGGATACAACACCTACAACAACTACAACAATAACAACGGCTACCCAAATAACAACTACGGTCCCCCACCACAGGGCTACTACGCCCCCAATCAACCTCAACAGGGATATTACGGTGGTCCGCCGCAACAGCAGGGGATGTACTATCAGCAGCAGGGACCATACGGACAGCCGCCTATGGGTTATTATCAGGACAATAGGGGAACTAGTGCGGCGGAGGGGTGTTGTGGTGCTTTACTCGGTGCGTTGGCTTGTTGCTGTTGTTTGGATTTGCTGTTCTAGAAAGGTTTCGGGTGAAGTGAAGCGAGATGTGGGGGATGGAGATGCACATGTACATGCACATGCAGATGAAAAAGAGGAGGTCTTGCTGGTCGAGACTTTCTCGTGATATAACGAATGAATCTCGGAGTGAGGATTAGTCAGATTAAGCTGAAATAATGGTGTATGAGATATGAAGACGGAAGAATGAATATATGAAGGTGAGAGATCACGTTGCGAGAGCCAGGCTGGTGAGAATCTGGTGTCTGATAACGAGGATTCGCCTGGGAAAATGCTGAGGCGTATATTCAGTATTTGAGGAAATATTTCAAGATCTGAGAGATAGATCTGGAGATTGGAGAACTCGAACGAGGGAGTTTGTACAAAATGTCGACATTGATTCATTGTTGCCTCTGCGCGTATCGGACGGTTCAGATTACGCTTTGCAAGACCTGAGACTCACGTTGTAATTCAATACGAGTAGTGTTTTCGATTGTGGTTTTCTTCCAGTACCATCACGACTCTTCCCTAACAGTGAATGGACCCCAATCAAGTCTAGAAGCGCCTTCTTACTTGAACAAAATCATTAATCGTGATCAAATCACCTATTGTACAGCCCTAAGTTACGCCTCAACATCTCAGCCTTGATTTACCTGTGCACAAGTAGTCGACAATCTGTATATGAAGACTTGACAGTTTGAAACAAATGTATCGGACTTGACTGGTTTTTGCCAACCAATGATTCAATGGTTCTAGCCAGCAGGACTCTAGACTCCTTCTCGATGGCTGTCCAATGACCACTTCGTGGGAGTAGTATGACCTCACTTCCTTTGGCCAAATAATCACTAATGCCATCCAAACAGATAGCTCTCGAAAGAGCGAGGTCTTTCTCACCCCACAAAATTGTAGTTGGTGCACGGAGGCTGCCCTTGAAATGTTCGGTAAATAATGTTGAAGATGCGGATGATGATCTTCGACGGTGCGTCGAATCTGACCCGGACATGGCTGCTTCGATATTATACAAATCTGTGATAGCTTCGAGAGACTTGTCCCATGGGTCCACCGCTAGTCCATTTCGATAGTAAGCTGTCTGTTGAATAAAAGCTTCACTGGCATCCTTCGCTCGTTTGAGTACAGAGGCGCCATACATTTCAGGCTTCGAATTTTTGCCCGATTTCATTTCAGATTTACACTCTGATGCTCCAGGACCTAGTAGGCCCGCCAGGGATTCATGAGGGTTATATTCATCAGCCGAGTCTCCGTGCTGACGACGAGTGATTCCTCGGACGAAAGACATGTTACCACCAACACCTAAATACCTCACAACCATGTCAGGCAGATTGAACGCGAAGATGTAGCCAGACAGACCAAGTTGTCTAAGCAGAGGCTTCAGACTTCGATAGGCCTTGCCCAAGCACGCACGATTCTTCCATGGTGCAGCGCGAAATTGCCTGAATATTTTCGATGAAGAATGTATAATGCTTTTGGCGTTGGCCTTTGCAAGATCGATCTGAAACTGTTAGTCACAGCAGCTTGAAGTCTTCTTCGTACTCACTAGCACTCCGTTGCTGGCAATGAAATGGTCTGCCAAACCAGGAGCATCACAGGCCAAACGGAAAACCAGGGTGCAGCCCCAGTCATGACCGACGATTATTGTGTTGCCTTGTATGCGCCCATCTTCCGACTGCGTATATTGCTCCCTCAAAGCCACAATAAATTCCGTCAGAGCCTCCAGCACACCTGTATCATATTTAACGAGGCTATCGCTTCCTCCAAAGCCAGGCAGGTCGACACATACAAGAGTTACATCACTTGTGGGTAATGAGGACTCTTGCAGCATATGTCTCCACATCACCGAACTGTCTGGGTATCCATGAATGAATATGACAAGATCGCCAGCGGTTGTTGGAGCATGTTTCTCCTTGTTGCAGATGTAGTGTAGCTTCAGACCGGATCGTAAGGTAAAGAAGGCATGATAGAAGTTGGGTAAGGGCTGTTTGGACAAATTCCAGAATTTATCACGAGCTAGAAGGGGGTCAGTTGAAGTAGTCCAATAGATTTTTCGTACATACCAATCTTCAGCTGCAATTGAGATTGCTCGCTGGGCTTCTTGAAGAACGTACCACTGCTCAGAGCAATCAACATAAAAAGGAGCGTTGTAAACAGACCATATCCGTAGAAGGCGAGGTTCTTCAGTGTTTGTGATGCCCAGACTGCTAACATATTGCGCGATTGAAGTTCACTGCGAGGTTTATGGTTAGATGAGGAGTTGGCAGAATCAAGTACCATCTTCATCAGCAGAGATCAGCGGTACAGCAGGTCAGGTGTTCACTTCAAAGGGATATCAAGTTCCGACGACAGTACCAACAATGTGCGGTTTAGGGTTCTAGCTGAACACACAGAGAATGTCTGCTGATTAGTACGGGGGGGAGCGGTATATCACTGAATGACTGTGTTGGTGCTCATCATCACCAGGGGTACAGACAGATGGGTAAGACTTGGTTTGTAGTACTTGAGGTACGCACGTAGGTCCAAACACACGAGCCGAATTTCATTTCATGGTCGACAGATTGATAGTCACTGTCACATCCGTGGAGGGACAACGATCGTCGTCTGTGCTGCTGACTGCTTCTCCTTCTTCTCCTACTTCTTCTCCTACTTCTTCTCCACCTTCGCCCGCACCCACGCCATACCTGCTGCAGTTCCTGCTTCACCTAAATCTTGGCGGCACTTGCCAGTTGATGATCAAGCTCGGTACAGCACCACAATATCTGCATTCCCCCATTGATCAGCATCAATGGTCCCTCGTATGCAGAAGATGCAGCCATGATGGTCAGCGCCTTGAACTCTATCAGCTCCCATATCTGACGGCGCGGTCCATCCCTCCTAATCATCCTCACTGTTACTTCACTGACCAAGAGACCGAACTCACCCCTAATTGTGCTTTAAATGGTCTAGAGAATCCTGGTAGACTATGGACTCTACATTTCAGTCTACGGCAGGTATTGCAAGTAGCTGCATGGGAAATACACAATCTTTGGTCTCGAAATCTAGTATGACAGCTCACTGATCACTTACTTTATCGTCGTCATGCAGCTTCTCCAGGAACTCGTTCCCACACGATTTCTAGCCACGATGCGTGAAGTATACGCTTCGGTGGATATAGGTGATCATTCTAGCGTCTTGTAAACGAGACAGATGTTTGTGTCTTCGACAGGTGAGAACGTGCTCCTGAGATCTCTGGGATTACTATGGTAGTCTACAAACCGCAACTTCAGCCATATCAGATGTAAAGATTGGACAGGCTAAACTCATACCTATCGTAGTATGTCTTTGGAGAGATGTCTTCACTCAATCCTACCGAACGAGGCAAAAGGGTCTTTGAATTGTGCTATAACTTGCTCTAACGAAGTCTGTGGGATATTATACAGACGCTCATCAGCTCATATCAATGATAAATCATCAATGTCTGCTAGTTTACCTGAGCACAACCTGATATATTGATTATAGCAGCTATACACAGTACGAGACCCCATCGATATTGTCTCGGATCAGCATCACTCCGCACTTTGAGGAGGTCAAGCAACAATCTATGTAGTCACAATGTGATTCCTGCGGCAAATAATAGGTTGCATTGGTGGAACACTCTTGCTTTCAAGCGTCGGGCCATCTCGCGGCGAGATGTCAGGTACATCCGAGAAGTGATCAACTACACATCATTTACCGTGTTACCAGCGACTCTCGTACCAAATTCTGGGATCTGAAGACTGGGAACTTGATTTGTAAGTTGAGAGATGGGCCAGAAGTACATATAGGAACTTCCCCTTCCCTTCTCCCTTGCCTCATCGACTTTCACCAACGTTATCCAGTCTAAACCGGAATAGACATCCATCAGGGTAGGAAGTAAGATCACATCCTCATTTTGTGGATCTCGTTTAGAGCATCTCACGTTCAAAAACAAGTTCAAGTTCAAGTTCAAGTCTGCACATCAAATCGCTGATTATCTATCTATCTATCATGGCTCTCGAGGTATCAGGCAAAACAGCCATAATAACTGGTGCTGGCTCAGGAATCAACCTGTCCTTCGCTCAAATCCTCCTTCGTAACAACTGTAACGTGGTGTTCGCAGATCTAACCCTCCGGCCCGAAGCTCAAGAAACGATCTCTCAATACAGCAGTAACGAATCCACTAAGGCAAGAGCAATATTCCACAAAACCGACGTGACAGACTGGACAAACCTCACCTCCCTCTTCTCAGTAACCGAACAAACCTTCTCTCACGCCTCGATAGTCGTCCCCGGAGCCGGAGTCTACGAGCCCTCATTCTCTAACTTCTGGCTCCCTCCCGGATCATCTCAATCCAAAGACACTCCCACAGGCCACCGCTATGCCTCAATCGACATCAACATAACCCATCCAATTCGTCTGACCCAACTCGCCATAAGCCATTTCCTCAAACACAACATCCCCGGCGTAGTGGTACATATATCCTCCATAGCAGCACAGAGACCTCACCTCCCATGTCCAATCTACGTCGCAGCCAAACACGCCATCTCAGGCTTCGTGCGGAGTCTAGCTCAACTCGAAAAGCCAGAAGACAAAACTTTACCGAGCATCCGAGTCAACGCCGTCGCTCCTGGTGTCATCAAGACACCATTGTGGACTGAAAGGCCCGAAATCATGCAATGGGTAGATGGGTCATTGGACGAGTGGGCTACGCCTGAGGAAGTCGCTGAGGTAATGTTCGATTGTGTCACGAAGGAGGAGTACATTGGTGGCAGTGTAGTCGAGGTTGGAAAAGAACAGAGGAGATTTGTCAACGAATTGATGGACCCAGGTCCTGCTGGGAGGGGAAATACTGTTAGTGATATTGAGAAGGGAGAGAAGGAGGTTTGGGAACGGATTAGACAGCCTGGTTGGGGACAAGAGACTTGAATCGAGTAAAGCTCAAGTCCTACCAGCCGTTTCAGTGGGAGTGGATAGGTAGTTGTAAAAGAGCATTTGGTGACCTCTTAATCTCGAAAAGATATCTCATAAAAACCTGATTCGATGTCGTAGTAATTGGTGAATATCTCATGTTGGGAATTAATGATACAGCAAACAATGTATATTTGACGAGTACAGAATACACCCAAAATCTACAAATCTACTGCAACCACAAACTCTCCTCATCCAAAACGCCAAAAAGCGCCTCCACCTCCCTAAAGCAATCCTGGATCTCCATCCCAATCTGCCCCGTAACAAGAGCATACGTATACAAAAGACTGAAATCCTCATCATTCGCAACCCGACCCTCAGTATCCTCCTTCCTGAACGTAAAGACCTTGGACAGAAGTCTGTCTCTCGTGTGTTCGAGGTCAGGCAGCGCGTCCGTGGACATCGAGTACTCCAGCTTCATCGAACTGGCTAGGACACTGAATTGGTGGCTGATGCGGCTGCAGAGTTGGGTGCGTTCGCGGAAGGTGGCGTTCAAGAGGGCGGTTTCGCCTTCGGTTGCATGGGCGTCTTTGAGTATTACGACGTTCATTGTGTGGAAGGCTTCGAGCATGCGGGACGTCGATTTGAGGACTCGATTGTAGGATTCGACTGGGAAGGCTCGGCGTATGGAGAATTCGTGTTTGGATGTCTGGACTAGGGCTTGCAGTTGGGTCAAGAAGCGTTGGAGCTCCATTTCTTCGCTCAGATGCATGTAGTATTGTTGGGGTGCGCCGTCAATGAAGACGGATAGGGGGTCACGCTTCCAGATTAAGCCCATTCGGAGCCAGAGTAGTGACAGTCCGTTCTTTAACTTGGCTCGAGCGGAGATAGGCCAGACGGCTCTTGTGATGAATAATCCCCAGATGCATCCTGTTAGAACAGCTACCACTCGATGACCAGTAATGGTCCAAATCTTTGGTGTTCGAGAACCATCCTCTTCGTCACCATCACCGTAATCGTCAGCTAGCGTTAGAGTATATGCATACAAAGCACTGAGATTGTACGTCAACATGATGAAGCGACCTAAAGGACCTTTCCCTTTCCCGACGATGATGTAGGCTGTCCAATATGCCATACAAAATCCAAAGAATGCTAGCAAAACAGGATTCTCATTTGAGATTTGCCAGGCAGCAACTGCAAGTAATGCACCTAAGCATGTGCCTAGGAACCGCTGATATCCTGTGGTATTGGAGGCACCAATGGTCATACTGCATACCAGCATATACGACAACAGCCCCCATTCACCACGCCAGTGCTTGTATATCGGACGAGTGGCTGCAATGTAGCTAGGTAGAGCATAAAGCATTGCACCGAATCCTACTTTGATTGCAAATTTCTTATCATCATGACGGAGGAAAGAGAGGGTGTTGTAGATTCGACGGACTAGACGTTGCTTGAATTTTGATTTAGTACCAGATTCATTGGATTTCACCTTTGGTACAGGCTCCTGGATCTGTAGCTCATGAGCAGTCTCTTGTGATGGACGTATCGTCTCATGCTCTGAAGCTGTATCTTCGATACCCTTCTTTTTCTTCCAGAATTTGAGCCAATTCCAAGTTCGCTCGCGAGTTTCTACCTGAAGTTCAAGACGATCGAGGATCATCAAGTACTCCTTGACCTGTTCAGCGACTTCAAGAAGGCAGAAGGAAAACTGTCCGCAGCATGCGGCTGCTTCTTCCCAATCAGCAGCAACCGCAGTAGGTCTATCTCGTTCCATATCTTTCTTGTTGTAGACTTCTTGTAATGCTTCAATTCGAGCCTCCTTGTACAATTCCAATGCTTGTTCGAGACTAAGTCTGAATTTGGGGTTGTTTTCAACAGCATAGTTCGATTCAGGATCAAAGGGTAGATCATCCAGAATTTCCTTCAGAGTATACGCAAGTGATTTCATTGATGGACCTAGATGATCAATAAAAAGTTCGAAGATTTGTCGTGGTGAGCGGAACTTATAGTAATTTCGATGGATTGTTGTCGTGCCATTAGCAATTCCAGGTGAGTTGGGTGTGGAGTCGAATAAACTTTCAATGCTAGCACCCATGGTCGCACGACGCTCAAGATTAGGTGTTCTGCAAGGTGTAGTATCCAGACTGTTGTACGATGCAAAAGTTCCCATACGCTGAATACTGACAAATGGTGCTGGTTGTTTAATGATCACGAATTGCATTGCTGCTGCACTTCTTAACCCTCCGATACTCTGTGCGATACGTTGCACACATTCAACCATTTGAGCTTGTATTCGAGCTTCCTTCTCACGACCAAACACATTGAGTTCATATTTTGATTCTTTGAGATTTTGAGTCAAAGAGGTGGCGGATTTACGATGCTGGTCCTCCACTTGTGAGTACTCTTTATGGTTGAGCTCCTTTTCGTCTCCCGATATGAATCCACTGGTTATAGTACCAAGCATATCAGACAGGGCGTCTGTTAGTGCTACCATATTCTTCTTGAATTTCTGCCGACCGAGTACCGGGAAGATTAGGAAAGAAACAAACATAGTCGCGATGACACCTGCGACAATCATCTTGAGATATTGACCTATCTTTTTGAAGGACAAGTCACCTGCCTGAACGGCACCTTCACTTGTCAAGATTGAGATTAATGAAAGGGACGTCAGTGAGCATGCGATATTGACTAAGGGGTCTCCCTTTCTCAGCTTAACCCAGCCGACGAAACCTAGTCCGCCACCAACGAAGAAGATGAGAACTATAGTGTGACCGATAACGATTTGATGTAAGTAATCTGTGAACAAGACACTAACGGCCATGCTTGTGATTGACAACGTAGCCGTGTACATGAAAGCAGTAAATGCCATTATCAAAGCTTGAAACATGCTTCCCATAGATCTGGCAGGGTGAAAATACACCGTGACTGTCGCTATCACATGTTTTGAATCCTGACGGCCAAAGAGGTCGGCAAGAGGTGGTATAAATGTACACATGCTACCTAACAAATATGCCAGCGCACACTTGAAAACCGCCTTGCCTGTGTCTGAGATGACAAAAGCCCCAACAGGGGCTGCATTCGATCTTATAGTTTTCCATGCTTTCTTCGGTCTCGAACTCGTAGGCTGGTCTGCTAATGACTGTGCATGTTGGAGCAATGGCGTTTGGTCGTCAGCGTTAATTTCATCGATCGTATCATCTTCATGAATAACAGGTCTGTGTAGGGTAAAGGATCGATGAGCTCTTAGACCGGTCTGCGGCTCGATGAATGTAGCATTTCGAAGCTGTGTGATATGTTAGGATGTACGAGATCAGACAATGTTCATGACTTACCTTTGCTCGCACACTGCGATGGCCATCTGCCTCAGCTGAACTAGCCATATTGATAGTCCAGAGCTACAGTCATGGTTTGACCACAGTCTGATTGCAAACATGTACCAAAAACAATATATGAACGCGACATGACGCGCGAAGCCACGAGTAGATAAATGTTCTGATAATCGATATTCGTGGATGCGGCTTAGCAAAGTATGACGCCTAAACCCGCATCCATCCTCTAAACTTTAACTAGAGACTGGAAACTTGTACAAGCCCCCAACGTAGATCAACCACTTCGTAGTAGTCCTAGACGAGAGCTTAGATTTTGTACCTGACACGTAAAGAATCGGGTTTATCTGTAATTTATCGTTTCACACCTCTTTCTTATGGTTAGGATCGGCGGGTTGGGGTTAGCTGGTTTGGATTAGCTGGTTAGGGCTAGCGAGTGTTAGTGTTAGTATGGATAATCTTTAGGGGTGGTGGTGGTAGTAGTGGTGGTAGTAATTCGGTGTGAATATAGATGATTTTGCATGTGGTTTTCTAAATTACAAAACTCATACCGTAATTTTCAAAATCTACGTATTGGCGTCAGCCACTACTTAGTGGCATAAATCTACGCAGGGGTCTAGTACATCTACACTATTTTCAAAATTCTTCACGTCTAACACGGCGACACAGCAGTCACGCTATGTCTTTGGATGCACATTCACGTCCTCCAGAGTCATTGAGACACCTTTTTAAGAGATGGCAAAAGTGCTCTCTCTCAGATATCGAGAATTCTGATCAGGTATTAGATCATTCAAGACCAAGTAGTCTGTCACCCGACCGCGTCAGGAGGATTGCTTGGAGACCAGCAGATGACTTGACGAACGCGTATAACAAGTTCTTGAACACAAGATCGGATCTAGACTCTCCTCTCGCTGAGTCATGGCCTTTGCCCTACGAGATCAAAGCACTACCGGGTAGGGGACCATTGCAAGGCAAGTCACAATATCAATTCTAATCCCTGTAGGTCTGGTAGTCTACCCTGCTTTATTGCCAAATCATGTGCAGATTGAGCTGCTCAATAGGCTGATTCACAGAGATCTGTCTGTCCGCACACACAAAACAAATCTACATCTACATTACGACCCAGAGTATGCACTCTCTGAGGATGACTCAGTGGAGAGCTCACACGCTATCTCCTTCTTCAAAGCCGATCCACAGACCATCTTGAAGCCTAAAGATGCTTCCGTTCATAAGTCAATCACAATCCAACAAATGCTCAATCGAAAGCTGAGATGGATGACTCTTGGTGGACAGTATGATTGGACAGCCAAAGCGTACCCGTTTGAAAAGCCGCCGGACTTTCCACAAGACATTAGCGATCTACTCCAGTCTATCTGGCCAGATGTTGACGCACAAGCTGCAATCGTCAATTTCTACACACCAGGAGACACGCTAAGTGTACATCGAGATGTCAGTGAGGAATGTGATCGTGGCCTCATCAGCATTAGTATAGGATGTGATGGTCTATTCATCATTGGCAATGCAGACGGTACCATGTATGAGACATTGAGATTGAGGTCTGGCGATGCTGTGCTGATGTCCGGTGAGTCTCGATTCGCATGGCATGCTGTACCAAGAATACTCCCAAACACTTGTCCGTCAGAGTTGCAAGACTGGCCGGCAACTCCGGAGAATGAGCATTACGAATTTTGGCGTGGTTGGTTGCAGAATAAACGGATCAACCTCAATGTTCGACAGATGAAGGATTAGTTTGCGTACAATTCGATATCGGGGGAGGTATATCCTCTGCAATGCTATGAGGCGGCAGAGCTACGAATACCATGTAAAATGTGTTGTTATCGTTCATCGGCATCAAATAGTATACTACCTGCTGCCTCAGCTAAGTTTCCAGGGCAGGCACACTCTCTCAACACGAGGATCACCTTTGGAGTGGCAATCTACACAGCAGCGCGGCCATTGCATACGGTTCTTGATGACATTGACCCTATCTTGGGCCCTAGCTTCACTGTTTGTACTTTGGCTTATGTATTGTTATCATCATCACTAAGACTGTTTTCAATGAGAGCTATCTATTGGTATCGACTAGACCATGATCTAGATAGAATCAAATGGAATCAGGTTGATTCACATCCTGCTATGCTTCATTGACGTAATTTTCTGTGCCGTGATTTCTAATCGTGGTATCTGTAGAATGAACATATTGTACTAAGCTCTGCACAAAATCCAGAGGTGCCTAAAACGAATGTAACGCAGTAGGACCACAAGTTGTTTCGGAGGCAGACCTCGGTAACGCTATCACTGTATCTGATCTGGGGTTGTCACAGCAGCATATCCAAGCAGCCCTCTCCGATTCATAGATTGGAGATGCCCATTGCCCCTCAGAGCATAAGTACACATGCTGCCAGCAGTTTAGGACAAAGAAGTAGAATTGCAGTGCCATCCTTTCAAGTCTCGATCCAAATAGTACGCTATCGTATCACCAAGATGGGTTCGGACTGGAAAGCCGCAGCAGAAGCAAAGCGCAATGCCATACTAAACTCAATTCCAGCAAAATGGCGACTTGATAGCATCCCCTCAGTCGAGGAGCAGAAGGATGTTACCGGTGCATACGTTCAGAAATACCTCAGCAAGGAAGAGATTGAGATAACCGAGACTGATGCCGTTGGCATCGCTGAAAGAGTCGCTTCGGGTGCATGGTCGGCCGTCAGTGTTACGGAAGCCTTCTGCCATCGAGCCTCGATTGCACATCAAATAGTAAGTGACATCACGAGTGCAATGATATGTACTCACGGTGAAAGCTCAATTGTCTGCATGAAACGTTTTTCGACGCGGCCTTAGCTGACGCAAAGGCTCTGGACGAATACTACGCAGAACATAAGAAGACTAAAGGGCCACTCCATGGTGTGCCAGTCTCATTGAAGGACCAATTTCACGTGAAGAATGTCGAGACTACTATGGGTTACGTCGGATGGATAGGAACCTTTGAAGGACAAAAGGACGATCCTCGAAATGGTACATACGAAAGCGAATTGGTCCGCGAACTTCGAGAATGTGGAGCAGTCCTCTACTGCAAGACCAGTGTACCACATACCCTCATGTCAGGTGAAACTGTCAATAACATCATCGGATACACCTGGAATCCCAAGAATCGTCATCTTACTTCTGGAGGCAGCTCAGGCGGAGAGGGTGCTTTGATAGGGTTTAGAGGCTCACCACTCGGTCTGGGAACAGATATTGGAGGTTCCATTCGCATTCCTGCTGCCTTTAACGGTCTGTACGGCCTTCGTCCGACATCTGGCAGAATACCTTATGAAGGTATAGCAAACAGCATGGACGGACAGAATACAGTTCTTTCGGTGGTCGGACCACTGGCTACGACTGCAGGTGGAATCAAGCTCATGGTGAGAGCGATCCTCTCTACAAATCCGTGGCTGCATGACCCGCTTGTTGTCGATATGCCGTGGCGCTCAGCAGAAGAGCAGGCCATTCGTCAAATCATACAGAGCAACTCTGGTGAAAAACTAGCATTTGGTTTGTACGCTACTGACGGTACGGTCAACCCGATGCCGCCTGTCGCAAGAGCGGTGAAGATGGTCGCGGAAGCACTGCGAAATGCTGGCCATGATATTATTGAGTGGAAACCCCCGTCACACGCTCATGGGAATGTGTTAGTCGGCAAGGCATGGACTTACGATGGAGGTAAAGACATTCATGGTGCATTTGCTCTCTCCGGAGAAGACATGGCCTCTCAGATTGCTGTACTGTATGGTGACAAGCAAGTTGACGAGGTCCCTGCATCCGAGATCTCACTGAATAATGTCGCCAAGCGCAAGTGGCAGAAAGAGTACCTGGATTATTGGAATTCGACTTCATCTCAAACAAGCACGGGGCGTCCTGTGGATGGTGTCATCAGCCCTCTCGCAGCGTATCCAGCAGCACGACCAGGAACGTATAAACACTATGCATACAGTATGTGGGTCAACGGCCTGGACTATACCAGTATCGTGGTACCTGTGACAACAGCCGACAAGAAGGTGGATCTGTATCCAGATGACTACAAGGTCTTGAGTGATCAGGACAAGACTGCAATGAATGACTACGACGCCGAGATATTTGATGGGGCCCATGTCAGTGTTCAGATTGTTGGAAGGAGGTACACCGAGGAGAAGATGATCATCATTGGTGATTATGTGGGAAGCCTGATGAATAAAGTAGCCTCGAAGTGAAGCTGTGGAAGCACATAAGAGTGTAAGAGTCAATTCCAATAGAATTCTTGGTGTTGTTATGGACCCTCTTCGGTGCAGAAATCCGTGTCCCGGTTCCAAGTTTGCTACAATCTCCACGTTTAGCACTTCCAGTAGTGCAGGCATAACAATTTTATGCAGACCTCGTCTCTTGTTGTGTCAAACACGGCTTGTGGCATTCGTTAAGTAGCTGGCCGCATGAAACAAACATGACGACTAGTCCTGCTCCTTCTAATTCATCCCACGACTCTGGCGACGACCATGATGGCAGCAACCAAGCATCAAAACCATCCGCTTCGAAAGATCGAGAATGTCAATACTGCCACCAGAAGTTCACCTCTTCCTCATTGGGTCGACACCTCGATCAATTTCTCTCAAAGAAAAAGCCTGATGGTATACACAACGTAGATGAGATCAGAAGACTGCGCGGTGGTATCACGCGACGGACTGCGCGTAATCTCCAGAAGAAAGAGCAAGATGAATCGCAATCTACACCACATTCACCCAGTCCTCAGTACACCCTCCCATCGTACTCCGAACTCTTGACCAAGACTGCGACCACGAAGGAGGACATACGGTTCAATCGACCTCACTGGCAAGCTAGTGGTGTCATCACCGACCCAGCCAGCCTCAATGCGCCTGCAGCTGTTATTGCTAGTCCTTCGATAGCGAGTCCTCCTGTCCATGCTGTAACGGCGCAAAAGCGCAATTTCTCGACCTACGCAGCAGATATAGCGACTGGCACAAATAGTGAAACTGTTCGCGCGCTTGAACTGTCACTGCGTGAGGTCCTTGATGCAGTGCGAACGGCTACAACAAAGGCAGCACCCCCCTCTCGGCCTTTCGATTTCGATCTGGTATCCCAAACGTTCCCATATCTGTGCTTGGGTCTGTTACCTGTACCGCCTACGTTGTTTCAATCAACGCCGTTCGGTACTCCGACCACTATACCGCTGTCACCACCAGGTCCAGACCAATACCAAGCATTGCACAAAGCGATTTCGTTGAAGATAGATGTGTGGAGATGGCGTTCAATGGCACACGCTCAGAAGTCAAGTCTGGAAGGCTCATCCCTCTCGGAAGAGGTTGACAGTATCAATGAAACGGCCCAGATGACGCTCGAGTCATCTCTTGGTCACCTCGACGCTGCTTATCGAAATTTCATGTCATACAACGTAGAAGCGAGGCACAATCTCTGGAGTATCGAACTATTACGCTCCCTCAAAGCAGAACAAGATAAAGTCAAAGAAGCAACAGCCCGAATAGACCGTATGGTACAAGAAGCAAACCAGCTTCAGCAACAACTCGACCATCTATCGATGTGTCAATGGCCTCGGGAAATGGCCCTCTGGCCCCCAGACAGACCCTCATTCGACCCAAAGGTCCAAGACGAATTGCGTAAAATGAGCGTCCTCCAGACCGTGGATGGCATCGTCCCAGAAATCACTTCTGAAGACCATAAATCTAACGTAACAGAGCAGTGGGACTACGAACGTCTCGTCTCAAAATGGCGCAAACACGTCCGTGAAGACCGTGCTCGAAAGACAGGAGTCCAACCCAATGTAAATGTGTACCAGATGGGATCAGGACCAGCGCCAATTCTCCCTCCTAGCAATGGAGGAGGCCTCGGTAGCAGTCATAGCAACAATCCCCTCAACAACAATAATAGCAACATGAACGCAGCAACCAACTCTACAATCGAAATGAACTCCCCAGTCTCTACGTTCGCGACCGCAACTTCCACGCCCCGTATCCCTTCTGCCCTAAGTAAATCCGCCACCGAACCTAATATACCCTCATCCTCCACAATTAATACGCAGACTCACGCACACAACACTTCGAGACCTGGATCTGCACTCGCCATGTCGACTAGTGGAACTGCTGCCGGGGATGGCTCACCTACGGCTACGTCTCTGAACTCGAATTCGCGCAACGGATTTGGAAACGGGATTGGCGTTGGAGTCGGAAGTAGTGGTGTGAATGAACCTGTACAGCAAAGGAGACGAATTGGGATTTTGTCGGATGTTGAGGAGTATTATGGTCCTAGATTGGCTGGATTAAGAAGAGATCGATGACCATGACCATGACGCTGACGCTGACGCTGACGATGGCGATGATGATGAGGAGGATCTGCAAGGTAGTGGTTGATATTCCATTCTGAATTAGCGAGTTAAGGGGCTTGACCTGTAGATGCATAGCTCGATCAGATCAGTTTAGTAGATAGGTGGATTCATCATTCATCTGTTTTGAAGGAGGAATGGAAATGCATATAATTGTGTATATACACAACCGACAACAAGGGAGATGAATTGCAAAATGAACACGTAGCGTGTGTGTGTATGTGCACGATATGACAGATAATACGATACTGTACAGAGGACCAATTACCTGTAAGAACTAATATAGACTTGACTTGAAACTCCTACAGAATAATGCAGACTCAGAGAAACGATGTGAACTGTGACAGAGGTCGATCATCATATATTCGTAATTAATGCTATGTAAAACTATATCTGTACTCGTATGTTGTACTATACTGCTAAATCATGTTCACTATACTTTACCTGGGTATCTTTTTGCTGTAACCATGCACGCTGTATATACTTATTCCATGGAATTATTTACCTTTTGTAAAATGCGTGTCGTTTGCGCACGCCATGAGTCCTCTGTGTCCCTGCTCCAATCCCATTCCCATTCCCATTGCTATACAATCCGTGTAAGATATGTATAATGAATCGCGTGAACGCTCAAATATTCGTCGAATTGTTTTTATCCCTCGTCGTTTCTTCTCGTTCCCTCTGACTGGTTGGAATGACTGCTTCAAAACCACGTATCTCTTTCGTCTTCCCAGCGGAGTTTACCGGAGATTGTTCTTGGGGATTCTCCTGGCTCAAGTTGGAATGGAGAATTGATGGACGAGGTGCCGATATTTCTTTTTTGAGGATTGGATCTCCGTTTCGTGACGCCTAGTTCTGGAGAAGACGGGGGTGTTGATAATCCTGATTGGATTCGTGTAGCTTTACCTCCGGCAGCGTTCAGTGATTGAAGAGAGGGATCCGGAGGCTTGAAGGCCACGAAACTGTACGTGCCATCCTTATCTTTCAGAGTCGGTGCCTCCCTGAACACATCTAGGATGGCCGATTTCAGTTTTGGACTCTGAGGTGGTGTTGTTTGCGTCGGAGGTGCAAAGAATAGCTTCTGGCCGTCTCTTTGCACTGACGTTACTTGTACTGTTTCAGACTCGACTAGCCTTCTTCCTCCTCCTCGTCCAATTCTCTCTCCTTCTTTGCGAATATGCTGACTCGGTTCTGGACCGCCCAGATCGCGTAGCCGACAAGCGCTAATACCACGAAAAGGACGATGATTATTATGGCTATCACGTAATTGCGTTGAACCATTTTGTTCGTTCTTGCTTTCTCCTCTCGAACTAGATCTGAAGAATGCGAAGTATGGACTGGGGGTGGTCTCAAGTGGCTGTGGTTCTGGAGAAACTGTGACGACGATGGTAGGTAGGGATTGAGCTAATTTATGACGAGATTGTGAGACCTTACGAACTTTGTGATTGGCAATGGAGTTGGCAGTCACAGGTGAGCTCTGTGCTCGCAGATGACGTACAGTCGATGGATGAGGAAGTGTGCGAAATCGTTTCGGTGCGGGTGGACTTAAGGCTGGACCGTAGTGTAGGGATGAGGAGCTTGGGAGTCGACCGACTGCAACGGGATCGGTAGTATATGTTCGGGAGAGCGGTTTGCGGGAGGGTGAAGGTGGTTGCAGAACTTGATCCGTTGATGAATCAATCTTGATGGTATTGCAGAGTGCTGCGAGAGAACCGGCAAGACTCGTGCTTTCGGTCAGTTGTTTGCTATGATGTTGCAGATAATCCTGTGTTCAAGAAAGGCTTCTAGTGCTTTGTGGGTAAGCAGGGTACAATCAAGTAGTTCGCACTGGTTTGAATTAGCAGGAAGATGTTAGGAATAGGAATTAAGACATTGAGAAGCACAGGCTTTATTATGATCATAGCAGATTGAAGCCCAACCTCGTGCACAGGAGGCTGTAATGGTGAGGCTGGACGTAGATGAGACCCAATCTGGATGATGAGTTGTCACACCAGCCTCGTCGATCATCGCCAACAAACTTTCGGCTATTTTTCCGATCCCCAGCCTTACCAGCCTCTGCATCTCAGCCTTACCAGCCATAGAAATTAGCAACTCTGCAAACAGTCAAGTCCACTTTTCGCATCATCTTTGTGTTCTATGTACATTCACAAACTGATCTGCGGCCATACTACCGACAATACCGATAACATGACTGCCTCGATCTATGAGCTGCATGTCATGTATGAGTGTCTGTCTCAATCAGTGCAATATTGTAAAGGATTGTTCTGGCTGCGGTTTCACAACTGTTCATTGCAGACAGAAGCCATATCTAACAATGTCGAAGGTCTCAAAGATGGTGAGTCGAACAACTCATGTTAGACATAAATATTATGATATTCAGTGTTGCTCGATGGTTGATTTGATATGGTCCCCTGTCTCGTTCTACTCATGACTAAACCATGATTGAGCGAAACAAAGAACAAGGTGAGAAACTTCACGCCTGTTTCCAGAAGAATTTCTTTGTTGCGCAAACGCAATGTCTGTTCTCAACCACTTCTAGACATTGGCTTTAGACCATTAAAGTACTTGACATCTTTTGTCGCTGGTGTTTAGGTAAGGTGTTGACTTCTCATGTTATTGTTCTTCCCCAAAAGCAGTTGCAAGTAATCGCAGTATGAAGGATTTATTACCGGCCCTTAATCTACCCACACCATTAGTTATTGATTTCGATTACGAGTTGAAGCGTTCGGCTAAATCTGGAAACAGCAAGTCAGATGCTTCTGATTTCTCGAAAATCAAAAGCGTACCAATGCCTTCCATATCTGGGGACCCCCTCCATCCATCAAAATATTTCGAAATCCCAGCCATAACAGTGCAAGACGAAGCTGTTGCATCACCCTGTAGCTCAATTTGCTCATCTAGCGACTCTGACATGAGTATGTCATCCACTTCACTTACCATCAGTCTTTCTCCTCCACCATCGAAACCTCTGGATTGGATATGGATTTGTCATCTATGCCATTCACGATATCCTTTAGGTGCCACTCGACGTTGTCTTGTTGATGGCCATTACTACTGCTCCGGCGAATCGTCTGCAGTTCAACGCAACGTGAAGCGCAGAAAGCGAGGAGCTAGCTGCAGTAGTGAATTCGATTATGTTGGTTGGAAGGAATGGGGGATATGGAAGCGAGGTCTCATGGCTTCACAGGAAAGATACTTGCATGGTCATGATAAGCATCCATACAAGCTGAATGGGTGCGAGAATTGTGAATACCCGAGCGAGTGCAGATACGAAAAGATGAAACAGCCTATCGAGAAATCTGCAACATCTTACCTCCACGACGCTACCAGTCCAACAAGTCCTCCAGCAGATATGGACATAGAGCAGCAAGACGAAGACGTCGAGATGTCAGATGTATCAGATTCCACAAACGCAAGCACAGACAGCACTGTATCGACTAATTCACTCACACCATCGAACGAATCAACAATATGTCCGTCCAACTCATCCTTCAACAACTCAGAATCGGTTACCGCAACGACTAACAAGCGAACGGCTGAGTCATCTCATCCATCCATCCAATCTTCTGGCTGCAGTATATCAAGAGGATCATCAGCATCAAAACCAGCCAAGAAGTCTATTCAAAGTTATGACAAGACACCGAATATAGATTTGCAAAAGCCCAAAAAAGTTCTGACGCCAACACTCCCTGTCGTCCATGAAGAGAATTCATCAGCAGATGCCACTACCACCACTGCGATACGAATCCCAGAAACAACTCCAAGTCATACAGTCAAGTTCGAAACAAGAAGGTTTTACAGCTCATTGATAGAAACAAATGACCAATCAACGTCCGTGTCTACCAAAAACCCCATTCTTCCACGCCAGAAACAAACCAAAGTAGACCGGAAATTTGATCGTCTAGCTCGAAAAAACAAGACTGATAACAGCAACACACCATCCTCGAAGTGCGAGAAATCAACCTTCCAACCTGAAGCGTCGAAGACCACTCAAGTCAATACTGCCAACAAAAGCAAATCTAAGCTCCAACGAGAGGAGAAGGCAACCAAACAATCAAACACGATCACCAGCTCATATCGAGATGGCTCTTACACGAGATCTCCAATGTTGTCGTCATCATCTTCGTCCTCAAGCAGCGATCGCGTCCACTTGTCTTCACCTTCATCGTCAGCTTCAAATCCAACTTCATCGACTCAAAGTCTGTTGCGCGATTTCTTAGGATTCGGAAAACCAACCTAATGACGCTAGCAGTGAAGGTGAAGCCGTGAATGAGGTTGTGCTCTGGGATGTTGGATGTGGGGTACGACAGGACGTGAATCGCATAATACTAGGTGAGGAGATAGACAGATAGTCTGAGCGTCGTCACGATCCGAGCTTGAATGAGATACAACAGATCTCGACGTGTACGAGAAGGTACTGTCAAAGTAGTTGTGCTGGTCTAGTTGCTTGTGTATAGATAAAGATGGGAGACTAGATTTCCGGGACGAAGTAGAATGACTTCAATCGAGAAGGAAGAAATTCTGAGGCATACGACAAGACAATCTATCTTTTTCTTCCCTATTTCTTCTGTCTCTATCTGTGATGCGTACGACTTATCTTTTTGCAGGAGGGAATAGATAGCAGTAAATAAACGAAAGAATATATCAAAACAGTCACCCATTTACGTGGAAACGTTTGGTTTTGTTTAAGGTTGGAAGAATTTCGTGGTATATGGATTGATTAATTGATCGATAGATAGACAAATAAGCAAGTAGTGTAGCCAGTCTGAGATCTCCTCCCCGATGAACTCCGTCTATGCATTCGGAAACAAGTAAATAATGATCAACCCCGTAAAATCACCCCGTATGATAAAACACAATCCGATGCTATGTGTATATTTTGCAAGTCGTGGATGAATCTCAAATGCTTACTTCTCGCTTGGAATTGTTTGTGGGACCGTGTTGTCACTGCCTGACTCGGAGAGATGCTCTAGAGTCTTTGGTCGAGGGTTGCTCTCGGCGAAGACTGGACCTGGGTGACCGATTGTAAGGCAGATGACGGCAATGACGATAGCTACACCTTCAAGACCGATGAAGGTGGCTTGGTCATGGATTAGCGAGTCGGGTGGTGCCATGTATCCTTCGTGAAGTTCTGCGATTCTGTATGAGCAGCGGACGAGGATGAGGATGATGGCGAGAGAGAGGAAACCGATGAAAGTCTTGAATTTGGTGGAGATGATTCGTTGGCTTGCTGCTGTCTTGCGACCTCGGATGTATCGGATTGCGAAGTCAAGTGCGAGGACGATGAAGATGAAGAGCGATACAACTTGGAACGATAGACCTGCGATTGCGATGTCGACTCCTGTCTGGGAGGAACCGGAAGAGCTAGATGACAGACCACCACCGGCGCCTTGCAGGGCAAGGGAGATCAAGTCGCAGGGAATGAAGATGTAGTAGTATGCTTTTGGTGAGAGACGGGAGTACTCTGTACCCAAGTACATGACGATCTTCGACAGGGTGAAGTAGATACCAGCGGAGAAGAAGGCGGGACCGAATGTGATGAGGATGATTTGAAGCATGAAACCGTTAAAGTCGAATGGGTTCTGCCAGAGCATGATTCGTCCTGCGTATCCGAGGACTTCGCAGATGCATCCTAGGACCATGGCGCCCATGTACCACCAGGTGCGCCATTTGAGACCTTGCCATACATGAACTAGCATGAAAAGGAAGAAGATGACGAGAAAGATGGCATTGGCGGCTAGAGATGGTCGATATTCGTAGACACTATATGATGCTGGGCAATAGTACGGCGAGTTCTGGTCAAGGACGCAGTTGGCATCTGGACCGTAGGAGATTAGGTCATCGGGGTTTACTCGAGACATGATGGCTGTACGTGGAGCGATGTGTTTTGGTTGCAGAAACTGTTTGGGATCCGGTGATGTGAGATAGTGTTTGTACTTTTGCGAAGTCAGGAACGCGATGAGGTAGCCGATAAGAGTTTGGTTGGGTTTGCTGTTTCGTTGAGTAGCTGTGATCTAGGGAGAGGAGTATGTCTTGAAGTCGCGTCGAAGTCCTTTGATATATGAAATGTGAATGGATCAAAGTACTACCAAAACAGAGATTCCATAATCCTCATTGTGTAGGGAAAAGAAATGACATACTATTATTACCTGGAGATGTGGAGGATTGAGTGTCTCGCAAGCTTGTCCCGAACGGGGTTGGGTTGCGAAACACTTGAGGCTGAAGGATCAAAGGTCGCTTAGGTATGTCAAACCAACAAAGCTCTGCTTGCGAAGGAGAGATGTTCGTCCGACTGCTGGAGCTGTCAGACCCATATCTGAGTGGTCAACAAGGGAGTGACCGCACGTGGAAAGAAGAGAATCATAGTGATGGTCGGCATGTGTTCAACCGTAACCCGTATCAAGCTTAACGCCCAAATCCTGCCGTGTTTAGCGCCTTGTAGTTGCTGGCTGATGTCGCCTATTCCACGATCGATGGGGAACATCCAGCGAGAATCGACACATTTCATACCATGTCAACTCTTGAAAATGCGTCAACGACCATGAATCCACGTATCCGGTGCAGTTCTATTAGTTTCCCATCTTCCTCATATTCAGGAATCAAAAGGCCGGCTGAATGTCTTGAGCCGCATCAATTAGTGCCATATTCGACACCATCATGCCTGTTGTGAGGTCGTGTAAGATCCATCTGAGCTTCGAAATGAAGTGGTACGAGTCACAGTAATTTTCCATGGAGTATTCCGATGATGATCATAGAGTTACGTGCGTCGGGACGGGATGTAGGATATGTGGAGTTGGTCGTACCGCATGAGTCTGAGATTACGTGCGAGTACTGAAAACACCAATTTTTGCGAGTTGACGAAGGTCATGCCGTGAGTACTCCAAGGCTGTGCAAGGCTACTCGACAATACCATCCCCCTCGTCGCGAAGCACTATTCAAACTTTTATTCATAGTATGGCCGTTGTGCACCGGAGGCTAGGAGATACTTTGGACTCCTGCTACGAGTCGCCAGTTGCCTAATCGCAAGACTCGAATGTCACTAGACGCAAAACACAGCAATTCTTAGGCCTGGATGATTAGTATTGTTGGAGAATGGTTATGAACCGTCAAGCGTCGAGCGGCCGAATCGAAGTCTGATGCGATGCGGAAGGGGGTCTCATTTCTCAATGACCGCAATTTGTATCTGGTACCGAGCAAGCATAATGCGTGTTATGAATTCGATAAGAGCCGCGAGGATACGACACTTCATGCGTTCGGTTTGATTTTCTTGACCATATTCACACACTATAGCCCAAGCAATCCACACCATGATGAAAGGCACCAACGCGCGATATGGAGTAAGTCAATGCCAGTCTGCAGCATATAGCAGATCTTCACTTATCTCATCGCTTTGTCCATCCCTTTTCTGTGCTGTCACCGTCCAGAATTCTACCTGTGTCAGATTCAAGGATCGATGCATTAGCAGCTCGACACCGACTCATCTACCCGTAGTCACATTCAGCAAACCTCACTTCTCTCTAATAAGCGCTACAGTCGACGACGAGTGACGCTCATGGGAGTATTGATACTCGAGCAATGAACACGAATACAATGGCCAAACTGTGGAAAGATGAGATCCTGCCGAATTCTTGTGTTGAAAGGTTGAACGAGCAACGCATACGAAGTTGAACACTCACTGTTCCCGGGTGTCGGCGTACAAGTAGATGACAGCGTGCACGTAGCGCCGGTATCAGCTGACTCCAATCCTGGTGTTATCGTGTCAGGCTGACTTTGGAAGTACGCCCATGTATCTGGCATGCAGCATAATAACTCGTATTTTGTGCGTGAGTGGTTCGGGATGAATGACAAGGCCGACGATTCAAGAGTCATCTACACAGCCGGCGCCTTACATATACTGTACCTATAGCATCTCTATCGCCGAGCCCGTTGATTACTGTCGTGTTTTACGAGAACTATTCTGAGTGTCATAGCGGATTGTGTTGGTTGTGGCTGTAATGCATACGGTCAACTTAACATCAAATCGTAAATTGTAGTCATCTCAAGGTCCAACATACCTTTCTGCATCCCACATAACATCTACCTGCATCTGATCACCATTCACCACACGGTCCCTTTCGATCTCGACCGCAAATTGTCTTCACGAAATCACAAGCCTGACGAGCCCTGACGACCCTGTACATCAAATATCTAGTTCCCCACGTATCTCCGCGCCTCGAGCATCATACACACGGCAGTCTGCTTGTTCCTTACACGCATATCCTGCGCAACTCTATCACCTCGCGACCTCCATGAGGGACAGCACTTTCGGTCACGACACGTAAATTCCACGATGCGAACGGGGTTTACAAGTCGCGGTCTACCCTGTACGCCGCTACTCGATCACTCCCGAGCAGACAACTAGATGCGCAGTCAAAATGTCCGGATATCCAAACGGACAGCCATACTACAATTCCTACTCTCAAAACAACCCGTATAACCCTCCGACCCAGGGTCAGCAAGATTTACAGAGGACATCAAGTTTCAATTCGGGCGACGATGCACGACTCCTTGATCAGGCTCAGACTCAAGGTCAACCACGCGCCGGAAATACCTATGCGCCATATGGAACTTCGCCCATCGCGCAGCAAACGTCACAATCAGCGTACACGCCTATAGCGCATAATCAAAGCACATTACCTTATAGATCAGGAACACAGAGTTATGCTCTTGGTGGATACCAGCACCAGTATCAGACACAGCCGGTTGGAACAACTTCTTATAATCCGGCCCAGTATCAGCCTCAACCACAATATAATCCTCACGTTTATGGCAGCCCTCCAGCGACATACTCGAGCGGATCGTACCAACCATATGTCCCGGCCGCGTATCAGGATACCTCAATAAATCGCCAGACTACGTTGCAGAACAGCTATTATGCCTCGAGTCAGCAGCCTGCATACCCGCAACCGCCTGCTCTGCCACCGCGCCCAGCTGAGTACACATATGGACTACAGAGCAATGCGTATACCGGGTATCAGCATGAGTCTCAATCATCGTACGGTCAGGCATATAGTCATTCGCCGTACAGTCCAAGCAATACCTATGGTCCAAGCTCACCTCCAGCACCTCCCCCTCCGCCTCATCACGAGACAACGACCTCTGCGAGGCCATATTCGCACTCTGTCGGACTGGGACAAGATGTACAATACGCGCATGGCCCTTCGTTGTCGGCACTACCTTCGCCTGATATCCACCGTCAGCATTCTTCTGCCAGTCATGTGAGTCGCGTCAGTAGTCAGTCTAGCCCATTCGCACCATCACCACAGTCATCTTTACCGACGCCGCCAAGTAGGAGTATATCTCATCACTCCCCACAACGAACCAATACGCTCGATCGTCATCCTCAAGGTCGTCAACTGCCTGGTGTGCCATCAGAATCAGAATCCGAAACAGACTACTTCGTCTCTCGCGATCACACAGTGGCCAGTACAAGCCGCATGGATGAATTAGTCAGCGACCTCGATGCAGCGATCAGTGGTAATAGTGGTGGTGCGGATCCGTTATTCGACCGGTTGGGAGCGGGGGTCTCGCCAGATGAAAGGCCGACACACATGAATGGAGTGGTCGCTACGGGCGGTCACATTGTAAATTATGGCGCATTTGAGAATGATAGTGATGCTGAGGCGGCAGCAGGTCTTGCAGCGTTACAAGCCATGGATCGGCAGGAGGCAGCTGAGGAATCAAGAAGACGTAGCGCTGGAACTTACCTGCCAGGAGATCATTCTCCACGAGGAACATCATCTCAGGATCGGAGTGACGAGAGTGATTATGCTGGCTACGATCTCAGTCTCGCCGGTGGTGGTTACGCCGGAAACATGTCATATGGGAGTGAGGATGTTTCGAACTACGCTGCAGCGGCAGCAATGCCTGCAGGTGATTACAGTAAATTGAATCCTCGGATGGACTCCATACGGAGCACCGGAGGAGTATCAAGCGATGGTCGAGAATCACAGACCAGCGGCTTCGATTCGATACCAGGCGGTGAATCTGTTCACCCATTTCCACCCTTGCGAACCGATATTGCCCGCGTCGATACCGGCGGTACTGGGGGTTTGACAGAACCTCAGAGCGCACATCCAAGGAGGCTCAGTTTTGAAGAAAACGACGAGGCTGAGTTGATACAACAGGGAAACAATAGTCCGTGGCGTGAGACAATACCGGATCTTTTCTTTCATCCTGGTATGAGTCCGCAACGCCCGCTTCCACCACCACCCTCTCACTCCGACCCGGGTATTCGTGCATCACAGCAATCGATGTCGGCTGGCACAGGCTCGTACCAGACACGATTCTCACAGTATGAAAATGTTCCTCACTTGTTTCCGGTCGCGCCAGAAGCATACCAGACTAGATCAGAAAGTCCTCTGTCAGCTGTGCCTCGATCGACCTCGCTGGTCAGCAGTCGAGGAGCTCCAAAACCAGAGCAGCCAATGCGGTCTAAGACTGATGCAGACCGCGCCAAGCTACAGAGGCAAGCTGGTCGACCATTCAATGATATATACGAGATAAACTCCCCTCAAGGTGCTGTAGCACTCGATCTGCCATCAATTCCGAGAAAGAAATTTAATGCTGCGAAATTGTCCAATGAGCAATTTAAGAAATGTTCCGAACCATGGGGATTGAGTTCGATATTATCTTGGATCAAGGAACTCGCAGAGGAAGAAACAGACTTAAAGGAAAACGCCATTGTTGAAGGAATCACTTCGTTGTTCATGAACAAGGTACCGACCATGAACACGACTGAAGCTGAAACCTTGGGTGAGATGGTCGTGGAGCAGATGCTGACCCAGGGTGCTCTGGTCAAGGAGGAAGAATGGGTCAAATTCGGACCTGGAGAGATGTCTGGCGTCTTATTTCAACTAACAGGAACTGGGTGCTACTCTTCAAAGCTTCACATCAACGTGAGCAAAGGTCGATGTTATTCGTATCATTGTATGCGAACACTCAAAAGAGTGGACCTGAGCCTGCCATCAGAGAAAAAGTCCGAGGATTGGGTAACATACTACAAGCTCAAGAAGGAGGACATCGAGAAATACGATCGCAAGGAAATCGAAAGACAAAATATTTTGCATGAAATCGTAAGTGGAGAAGACAAATTTATTAGGGATCTAGATGTCTTACGAGTGCTATACCGGGATCAAATCCAGAACGCTCAACCTCCTATCATAACGAAAAAGCTCTCAAAGTTTATTCGCGACGTGTTCGGAGGAGTTGACAAGATCAAGAAGGTCAATCAAGAATTCCTGCTCTCCCGACTCAAATACCGACAGAACGAGCAAGGTCCGTTCATCGTTGGCTTTAGCGATATCTTCAGAGAATGGATCCGACGAGCGAGATCTGTATATGCAGAGTATGCTCAGAACTACCCTCAGGCTGATTATCTTGTACGAAAAGAAGCAGCCAGCAACATCGAATTCAACAGACTACTTGAGAAGTGTCGATTAGATCCAAGATCAAACCGCCTGGATTGGAGCAGTTACCTCAAAGGTCCTATACAGAGGATACAGAGATACGGTCTCTTGTTGGACACTATTTTGAAAAACTCCATCAAGGAAACGGACGAGAAAGTGAATCTACAATTTGCTATTAATGAAGTTAAAGCCGCAACACATGATGCCAACCAGAAGCTTGCGGAGTCAGAGAAGAAGATGGATCTCATCGAACTCGCGGCAAAAATCAAATTGAGAAGGTCAATGGAAGTGGTTGAACTCAATCTGGATCATCTTGGCAGGAAGGTCATCATGCGAGGAGATCTACAGCGAACGAGTGGCAGAGGATTCCAGATGGTGGACACACACGCTATCTTGTTCGATCACTACCTTGTTCTTGCAAAGATAAGTGTGGATGCCAGAGGATCTGGACCAGCTGCCGTACAGTATGACGTGTCAAAAACCCCGATACCAATGGATCTTGTGTCACTTGAGAGCACTAACGATCAGGCTGTTGTTAAGTCAACAATGAAGGGAATTGCTACCGTGACTACCACGGTCAATCCTAGAGGCCAGATGCAGAGCGATCCACGTCTTGCACGTACCGTCTCAAACATGACCGGTCCCGGCACGTTGCAGCATACAAACACTGGGCTATCTGGTAGTACTGTTGGTACAGGTACTAGTATAGTCGCATCAACCGTCTTAGAGCCCTCAAGCTCGAAGGATGACAAGGTTTTGTACCCATTCAGGGTCAAGCATCTTGGAAAGGCTGAAGTCTACACTTTATTCGCAACGACAGCAGATGTAAGAGATCAATGGTGTCAAGCCATTATATCTGCAAAGCAAGACCATGCAGAAGCCTTGTATGCACAGAATGCAGAACCGTTCAAGTTGCGAGTACTGGCAGACACTGCTTTTGGAGTTGAAGGATATGTCGGTGGGAACAAAGGAGTTCTGATCAGATCAACACCTTTGCATCGAGCTGTGCAAGAAGCAGAAGCGAAATATGCTGGGTTAGGACGACCTGCACCTATTTGTCGAGCGGCAGTGAACTGTGCAACGGTTTTTCAGCAACCACATGGTAGGCATATGTGTGCAATAGGGACAGATTATGGTGTCTACATTTCCGAGTATAGCAATCCTCGGGGTTGGATTAGAGTAAGTTCTGCATTCGATCGACTGTACTCATACTAACATTGAACAGGCCATACAAATGTCTCGTGTAACACAGATAGCGGTACTAGAGGAGTTCAACCTGTTCTTGCTGATTGCCGATAAAGCATTGATTGCATATCATCTCGACGTAGTATGCCCAGCGAGTGGCCCTGTGGCAGCGGCCAGCGACGGTTCCATGCGCAAGGCACCACAAAAACTTTCAGGTGCAAAGGAGGTGGGATTCTTTGTTAGTGGCAAGATGAAAGACCGTGCTTTGGTAATGTACAAGAAACGGGATGGCAGCAATTCCGTCTTCAAAGTTCTGGAACCAGTTTTACAAAAGTCAGCCACAACGCGGTCACGATTTCTTCCTACATCATCGAAAAGAGGTCAGACCGATTTCTTCCGAGAGTATGATGAATTTTATATCCCTACAGAATGTTACAGCATCAACCTGTTCCATTCAAGTCTTGCTGTCTCAAGCTTCAAAGGAGTTGAAGTAATGACGCTTGACAAAAAGCAACCTTGGACTATTCCGAACCTTGTCAGTGATCAGCCAGATACGCAAGCACATTTAAGCTCGATTGCAGCTCGAATCAAGGACCTCAAACCCCTGGGTATGTTCCGTCTCTCACAATCAGAGTTCCTCGTCACGTTTGAGGAATGCGCAGTATACGTCAATCAGCACGGTGATATATCTCGTGGGGTCGTCATGGAATTTGTTGGTCGTGCCAAAGCTGCATGTCTACATGAGCAATACCTAGTCCTATGCGACGAAGATTTCGTTGAGATTCGAGACGCCCAAAACGGGAGACTGAAGCAAGTCATTGCAGGTAAAGAAATGAAGATGTTGGACGACGGTGGTAATCTTATGCCTGGGAGTGGGTTGACAAGCGCCCCTGTAACTACACCTGGGGGTAGCATCAACGTCAATAATAATGGCATGCTGGGCGTTGGTGCGAATCGTGACGCTCCGAAAACAGTGAAGCTCTGCATGCAACATCCAGAATATGAAAAGAGCTATGTTATTGTGGAGTTGCTCTTTGCTACGAAAGCTGTTTGATATGATTTCAGGGTAAAACGTCAAGGTCGAGTGCATACTTATGGCGTACTTGGTGTGATGTGATGGAAGAGAAGGTCAGGGGAAATGATATGATGTGTCGAGTCATGTAGCCTAGTCTTCTACTCTACAATTACATTATATCGCTTCATTTTGCATTGCTCCTTACAGTGCTGTACCAAAGACAATTGTTCAATTTATCGTGTACAATGCATACTTGATTTACCGGCGAAATTTTGGTCCATAGCAGAAGAGAACTCAGATGTGAAGGCGATGTCGAACTTTAGAGAAATTACATACATACTGTTGCACAAGTGAGATCGTGTAATGCACCAGACGTAGACCACGTTACAAATCACACGAGAGAGAACAATTGAATCAATCGATGCTGGTGTCTGACACGAAGCATTCCTCCGAGGTACATCTTTCTAAACAAGACAAATAAATTCATGCGTGCATGAGACTGAAATACAAACGCTCCATTTCATACTGTATTTTACTCCATACCCTCCCTGATTTTGCCTCGAAAGTATAATGTTAAATCTTCGGCAAACATACATACATACATACACACATACTCGCTCTCACCAGGCTCACAACACACTGTGATCATCTATTTTCTTCTCCGTTTTCTTTGTGACGACCACATTTCAATAACAATTTTGTTTCTTTCTTGAATGTGTCGTTGTTTTTACTTATATGCGTATTGATGGCATGTTCGTTCTGTCGACGTCGAAAACTAAAATGCGACGGCGCGAAACCTAAGTGTGCGACTTGTATTCGTCTGCGTCGTAAGGAGGATTGTGAATATGCGGAGGTGCAATTGAGGAGGGGACCGAAGAGGAGGGGGGTTCGGGAGCTTGAGGGGAGGATTGGTATGTACTGCTACATCATGTTTGTGCTCATGTTCCAAGGTGGATGAATTGATGTTGGACTTGGGCCATTGAGGTCGAGTGCTTGTTTTATGCTGATTCACTTCTTACCTTAGCTTTGTTAGAGGCTCAGCTCGTTTCGACACCGGGCCCCAGTAGTGGTGGTGATGATGTTGACGGCCGCAATTGTGGCGATGAGTTACCGAACGATGATGCTGTCGCCGACGAGTCTCTACCGAGTAACCATAATCACGATGAGTACCAGATCGGTCTCTCCGGCGACCACACGTCCATGGACGATTTCCAAGTACCATTCGCGATCGACCCGATCCTGGAGTCCTTACATACGGACAGTCACGTCTCCAGCAATAATGACAGTCCAATGAGTAATGTTTGGAATGCGCAATTGATCAGTCTTGACCAGTATGAACAGCTACCTAACTCAACGATCATGCTGGAATTGTAGGTTCGGTCTATTACTTGTTCATCGCTGTAGACTGACGAGTGAACAAGAACGAACGTATTCTTCCAAGATGTTTATCCATCTATGCCGATTGTCCACCAGGGGAGATTTCGTATGAGTGTTAATTTGAACTCCCCAAGACGAGTACCACTTTGCTTGCAGTACGCTATGTGGGCTCTTGCTGCTACGAAGGTGTTCAATTATAGCCATTTAGCCGAGGCATTCTACATGAGGTCTAGGAAGTATCTCGAAGAGGATGAGATGGCGGTAGGTCAATGCCGGTGATCATTGATTACTATTCACTCACTTCATCGAAGGGACAAGGAAACAAGATGATGACAGTATCACATGTTCAGTGTTGGGTGCTGATAGCTTCTTACGAATCTTCGATGACTATTACAACGAGGGCATGGATGAGTAACAGGAGAGCTGTGGCTTTGGCTCAAATGCTCGGGCTTCATGTTGTTGACAAACCTGACAGATCCGCGCACCATCTCTTACCTGACCCAGTAGACTTTGCCGAAACAGAAGAGAGAAGGCGGACTTTTTGGGCTGTTTTTCATAATGATCGATGGGCCAGTGCCGGAAGTGGCCACCCTATGAGTATTGATGAGAAAGATGTAAGCCATGACAGGTTGCTTTACTATAGGATTGGACTCACTGTTCTCAGATCTTGACAAATCTACCCAGTTCGGAGGAAACATTTGTTTTCAACATCGAAGAAAAGACGCAATCGCTTTCTGATGCCTTGAGGAACGGTTTGAGCCCTACGGCATCTCCGTACGCGGCGACTATGATACTCTCGACTTTATTGGGACGGAACATGCTTCACACTTCTGCCGCCGTATCACATAATGCGCAGGATCCTTCCGAGATCCAGATGTTCTGGGCCAAACACCGCCAACTTGACAATCTCATCTCGACAGTCTTTCTATCTACTCCTAATCATCTAAGGGCGGTTGGCTCGGGTAATAGCGATCCACTGATTTGGCAGTACAATGTATGGCTTCACGCACTCAACATCACGCTTCATCAGACTGCAATGGACTATGCGACTAGATGCAACGAAGACGAGCATACGATATCAAGGAGTATGACAAGATGCGAACGAGCTGCTGATGAGATCATGGAACTTATGCGATCGATATCGCATTTGGATCCTAGAAAGGTAACTACATGTTGTGCCACACTGTTCTGAGTCTGACTTTGAGTAAAGATAAATCCTTGGGCGTCATCTTGTCTATACATGACTTCCACCGTTTTCTTGAAGAAATACAAACGTGGAACATGGTCCGTCTCAGACTATGAAGATCTCCACTTCCTAGTGCGATCGATTCGACTATTGCGCAACCATTCGAAGATACCCGATATGTTCATGAAAATTCTCATGGAAGATATCAAGAAGAGCGGCATTGATGGATTTGAGAACGCCGACAAGTACGATCAAATCTCGAGGATGCACTGTGACGATTCAGCGGACGCGACAAGTGAGCCCTTGATAGGAAAGATATTCTCCGGTGTCTTGCCAACAAAGTGAGGTTTATCCTTGTTGAATACTCGTCATTGAAAAGCGGACGCGGAGCTGTAATTGTCCGCTGCAAAATATCCGTCCCGGTCTTGGCATATCTCATTGATCGAACGCGGAGTCTACCGACATCGTTTATTCCATACTCTTGTATAAAGCTGAGGAGTGCCATGGTTGAAAGATGGATATATCAAACTCGCCCTTGCACTGCTCAACTCAAGTCATACAATCCTCGCATCGCAAAAGACGCCAAACGATAACGGAAACATATTCACCGACGGTATGACGGACTTCAAAGTACTGATAGTAGGCGGAGGTATCGCTGGTTCAGTTGCAGCATATTGGTTGGGTAAAGCTGGTGCTCAAGTAACTGTTATCGAAGCAGTCTCAGAACTTCGCAAATCTGGACAGGGTATCGATGTTCGAGGAAAAGGTATCCAAGTTGTTCGAAGAATGGGTGTGGAGGAGAAGATACGTTCTCGAACCACTAAAGAAGCGGGATTTGCATTCGTTGACGAAAAGGATCGATCGTGGTGCAAATTCGATGTCAACGAAGACAAAGATGGAAAGAATTCTGGCTTTACATCAGAGATTGAAATCATGCGAAAAGACTTGGCCGAAATCCTGTATGAAGCAGCAAATGCTTTCCCCAACGTCACCTTCAAATTCGGCTACAAGATATCTAGCATGAGTGAAACTCCCGAAAGTGTCAGTGTCACACTAAATGAGGATAAGACAGAGGACTTCGACATCGTCATCGGAGCCGATGGTCTGGGCTCACAAACACGAAAATACATGCTCGGACCAGAAGATTCCAAAGCATCTCTATACTCCCTTAACATGTTCACCTGCTACTTCTCCATGACACGCAGAGACGAAGACGGATCCCGCGCCCGCTGGTTCAATGCCCCAGGTCGTCGAACAGCCCTAATCCGACCTAAAAACGACAAAGAAGCAAGCGGCTACCTGTCAATCCTACAGCAAACACCAGCCCTCAAATCAGCCTACCAATCCAACGATCAAGCAAAACAGAAACAATTGATCGCAGACCTCTTCTCCGACGCCGGCTGGGAATGTTCTCGCATGATCGAAGAAATGCAGAACTCAAACGACTTCTACTTCCAATACGTGGCTCAAGTGCACCTCCCCCCTTCATCATGGCACAAGTCTCGCGTAGCAATCATAGGCGACGCGGCGTCCTGTCCCTCGCCCTTGACCGGCCTAGGTACAACCGTCGCCATACTAGGCGCATATGTCCTCGCCGGCGAACTAGCACGTCAGATCAAACTTGCATCCTCAAAATCAGATTCAAACTCCAACTCCAACTCCAATTCCAAGTCAACGGTTCCAGTCGACCACGAAGCAGCTTTTAAATCCTACGCCGATGTCTTCGGTCCATATGTCAAGGACGCGCAGTATATACCGCTATGGGGCCAATTGCCTAAATTGATCAACCCGGCAACGCGGTGGGGTATCAGGACCATGAGGTGGATTCTTTGGGCCGTGCAGGTCTCGGGTCTGGCGAAGTTGGTTGAGGGAGCGGTTGCGCAGCCTCCGGCTGATAAGTTTCCTTTGCCGGATTATGAGTTTTAAGTTTGGCCATGTTGTGTTGGGAACAAAGGTGCTTAATTGGTTTGTATTTGTGTTTGTGTATCTATAGATAAGAAGAATCCAGAGTTAGAGATTTTTCATTATTTTGCTTGCTTGCTTGCTTGTTGGGGGAGAAAAGTTTGTATGAGTATGAGTATGAGATTGGTAGGGTGAGAACATACCCACTCACTGTACATAAAAATTAATACAACAATGAACGAGACATGTAATGTACGATACAATCATCGTCTTCCTCACTTTGAGTTCTTCTGTATTCGTTTTGGGTTTTCCGATGGAGAATGATGATAGACAGGAGGTATGAGATCAGTGGAGATATGTATGGATAGATAGATGGATACTTGATGGATATTGATCCACAATGGGGAGTGGTACGTACGCCCGCTTGAATAGAGGAGGGGCCGGGAGGTGACAAAGTACTAGACGAGTGGACCAGAAGACAATGACAACGACGACGACGACGACGACGGCGGCGGCGGCGGCGATGGTTACGGTTACGGTGACAATGAAGCCAGGGCAAAAACGAGTTTCATCGGACGAAGCAGATTATTAAGAGACCAGGAAGTAATTTTCAATGTTCAACAAACAAAAATATGCGCATTATCATTATGCTCATATTGCTATCAAAAACGAAACGGGATCAATCCATCGAGGAGGCCCCCTTTCCACCCATTCATTATTCCCCCCGTATGATCCATACATGCTTTGGTGATGATGATGATGAGTAAGGAGAAGAACAAGACCAGTGAGTGAGCCAGAAGGGTATGTTCGCACGAGAGGATTGATACGAAGCAAAGAAGTTTAGACTTTCTTCCTCTCATGCTTTTTGCTTTCGCAAAACGTAATCGACGACCAGCGTCAGATCGATTGCGCTTGGGATGCTTACAAAAGCATGGCGAGACCAGCGACGGCGAGAGCACCCATGCCGATGGCGTCCTTGTTGGCGGCACCAGTCCACTTGGGGATTGGAGCAGAGACGGAGGAGGTTGCGTTCCATGCACCCCATGAGTAGGCGCCAGTAGCAGTGGCAGTGGCCTTGGCTGAGCTTGAGGATGAGACAACAGCTGAGGAGGTGGTCCACTTGGCCCAGGTCTCGGATGAAGCGGTGGTGCTGGCAGTGGTGGAGGAAGTGGTGCTTGTCTTCTTGGCTGAAGATGGGGTGGTTGAGGCAGAGGAAGTGGTAGACCACTCACCCCAGACTTCGGTGGAGGAGGTGCTTGGGTCGTATGAGGTGGTGGTAGTGGTCCAGGCAGCCCATGGGTCAGATGAGGTTGATGAGGTGGTGACAGCAGAGACGGGCTTCTTGGAGGTGGTGGAAGAAGTAGTGGTGGCAGCAGAGGTGGAGGTGGAGGTGGTAGACCACTGCTCCCATCCTTCTGGAGCGGCAATAGCGACGGTAGCCATGATGGCGGCGACGGCAACGGAGAACTTCATTTTGATGGTTGAAGAGTTGGGTTTCTGTAAAGAATGACTGGGGTGAGGTTTGTTTGGTTTGGTAAAGAGTGACTGTAGTTTGTGAATGAAGAATCTGGGGAACGTAGTTGCGAGCAGGAACTTATACTGTACTTCTTTGCTTGGATCAGGGGAGATTGTAGTTGGTTCATCTCGCCATGGTGGGCATACTTATTGTGTAGGGGATGCTCGTCACCACATGAACGACCAATGAAACGATGGGAAGGCTGAAGTTGTGGAAAGTTGAAATTGGATAGCACCAAAGTCTCGGAGACAGGTGCCCAGCAACCGTGTGTGAAGAAGGTGGGCCAGATCTTCAGGTGAGTGTGGTGGACACATCTGTAAATTAATTCAATGGAGAAAGGGGTAGAGGCGCATCATGACTGGATCCGAGTTGGTGGCTGCCGCTGGCGCTAGAAAAGCTTGGCCTCAACTCAGCAAGATTTTTAAGTTGTCAGAGTAATCCACCAGGTATCATCTCATCTCGGAGGAACTGCGTACTCGTCGAGACCCTTTGTTAGGCTTTTGATCTGTCAGACCGTCTTGTACTTGAGGAAATGGGGATCAGTTTGGTCGCTGCTGGCAGGTGTATGTACGACGCTTGAAGCCGTGACAGTTTCATGAAGATTGCATCAATCATCGTTCTGATAGCCATAGTATCGGGCAGATCCAGTAGTGCACCTGAATCACTTTGTAGAAACATCATAAACATTGCATCATAACATCTCCAGACTCGATCTACATTGCATGATGATCAGGTGGATGAACAGGACAACGTGAAGTGGATTATTGAGCTTCGTGAGTGCTGGCCAGGGTTCTGAAACGCCCATGTGCGAGGCTTGTTCTGAGATCACGATGGATCGCGGATCTCAAGGCAGCAAGACGTCCGATCATGTAGGCGCGCTGAACTTGAGAGGTCGCATGTTGATCTCGATTTTGCAGCTAGGTAAATTCGAAGGACGCCGGCGAAAAAAGGCTCAAATTGCTTTGAAACAAGCAGTCGATCGCGGTTGCAACGCTAATTGGACGAGTCAGAGCTCGAGAATCGGTGAGCCAATATCTCGATATGCTTTTAGCATCAGCAGACATTATTTCATAGGTTGAGAGTTTCTGCGTGATGAATACGCGGTGAGCTGATGGGAAATTGGAAAAGAATATCAGGTGGACCAATAGAAATACAGGTTTGTGTGCCCAGACCGCTTTGCCGCAAATGGAAGATGTATTATGTCAGCAGCCAAGGAATCGGACAGGATGGAATGTTGGTGGTTGCAACTTCACCAACCATTACATTTTTACTAAACGCTTGCGGCCGGGCTTTCTAGTCCGTGCAGACTCTTTCCGGCAGCGATGTGAGTTATTTCTGAAGATGAAAATGGCCGATCTGAAATGTCGTGAATGCGGTTGAGACACCACAGGTTTGTACGATGAACATATCTGCTTTCAGAGAAAGAACAATTCTGTATGCGGTCGTGTTCTGTCTCAAAGACAGGATGTCATTGGAATGTCTCTTCTGGCTCTGCTATTTAAAAAAGAATATGGTACCTCGACTCAGTAAATCTGTTCCATTCTATTTCTCAGTCTTTGAATAACAAAACAAAAGTATCCGTTTGCCTGCGTACTCCTTCATCACTCACCTCACAGAATATCCTCTACACTCAGCAGAGTGTTTTGAGCCATCTCAAAAATTTCACACACCACCATCGAAACTATCTCGCTACAATTGAATATGGCACCAAGCAGAAACCCCTCTTCAAGAGACAGCTCCTCCAGGGATAGTGGTGAAAGTAGGAAATCTTCACTGTCGAAATATCTTCCTGCTTTTCTCGATCGTCTCATAGGTCAGAACGTTTACGTTGCGCCTGAACGCGAATTGAGTTCACGTGCGCGCTCATACTTGCGGGAGGCTGAGTCAAGAGTCAGTCCAGCTCGCTCAGCTATTCCACCCAGATCTCGATCACCCAGACCTGAGGACTTTTCGCGAATCGATCCGGTGATGGGAAGTATGCGCCACGATGAAGCTATCAACGGTCAGGAGAAATATGGATCCGATGTCTCTCGATCGACATCAGCGTTCGGTCTCAGTACAGACAAGACCTCCGGATTTCCCCTCTCAGCTACGCGTAGACGCACTCCCGCACGATCAAGCGACGATAACTTGTTTACTGACCATCACTCAGCGCAGCCAGCTTCCCGCGACATACAAAACCTGGTGCGCGCTCGAGTAGATGAGTATCTCAGCTCCAATTTGAGCTCTTTGGTTAGGTCAGAAATCCTCCAAGCTATATCTGAAGGTGCTCTCCAAGGTCAGGCTGGAGCCCCACGTGTACAACACATCTTTCCTGGTCGTCCTGAACCAGTCAGCTTTGTCAATCCTAATGCTACTGGCGATCCCAGGTTCGATTGGTTGGACCGTGAAGATCTTGCACGTCGACTTGCGCCATTCAAGGTTGGAGGTATTTATGCAAATAACTCCAGCTACGCAAATGACTACAATGAAGGAGTTTTGAACGAGACTGATTTCCATGATAATGCATTTATCAACACAAGCACACAATCTACTTCTGTTAAGACACCTAAGGTTAGTGAGCGTTCGCACCTTTCTTTACGAACAGATCCTTGGACCCTACGTACCCAAATTGGTTCTTGTCCACCTCTTCCAAGATGTGGTGTACCACAAACTGGTCTTGAACTTGTTTCAAGTTTACACTCCATGAATTGGATTTATGCGAATATTCAGAAGATTGGCTGGCTAAGTACGGAATTGCCATGTTCGTCACTTCCAGAGAAAGACATTAAAGATGCTCTACAAGCAAGAATGAACGAATATCAGCGCAGGGTATCTGCACTTCCAGAAGATGATTTTAATGTTCTTGATGGTCTGGTCTTGACTCTGCAACGCTGTATGCACTATCGTAAAGAAGTCTATATAGCAGCATGCGCCGGTGAAGAATACGAACTTGAGAGGTGCAAGAAGGAGCTTCAAGCGAAAAAGAAGATGGGAATTATAAGCTGCGAAGCAGCTGCTGTGCTTATGCGAGATAGCCGTGAATCAGTCGCCAAAAACAAGGAAATCCACCTCAAAACGGCCAACGACGGAATCATGAAAGTTATTGAGGACTCCATCGAGAAACAACTTGAGATCTTCCAAAGAAACGAGAAGTCCACCGAAGCCAACCCATCAACTCAAGATGAAGGTCGAGGAATGGAAGTCGATCCAACAGTACAGGCATGCACATTAGACCAAGAAGAGTCCGACATTATTACTATCGACTACGCACCTGTCTGCGAGGCTGCAAAGTCCAACAAAGCTAAGACTGCGTACAAACGTCGAGCTACCAAAGTCGAGAAGAAGAAATCATCTGCAAAGAGCAGAGCAACAAAAGCAACTAGATGTGGTTGATTACCTAGTCTTCCAAAAAAAAAAAGGCCCGTCTGAATGCCTCATCACGAGAAGACCGTGACTGAGAAGGACCAAAAAGAATCAAAGAAAAAAAGTCAAATCCACATCGTCGTCGTCGATCGTCAAGGAACACTTCCTCACCTCATCAACGGGTCGATTTCTAGACATGTGACAGATTACTATAATCTGCTTCAAACACTGTGTCACATCCTCGCCTTTCCTCTTATTCATCAGACTCCGAAGGAAACAAGAATATTGGATACACAATCATTCCCTGGTCAGCTATCAGTGTAATAGAATGACAATTAGAACTTTCTCATATTATCCCGTAGGACAGTATGAAAGAACAAAAATATAGAGGTAAAAATAGCAATAGCAATGGATCAGACTATTAAATTAAACTCCATCCATTCCGTTCCTCTTGGATTCCGTAGTATGAAATCCATTCTCCCCCCTTCTTTCATCCCTTCCCTTTCCTTTCCCTCTCCTACCATCTAGGAATATATCTAGACTAACAGCGCAAATCAATCAATCGCTCAGACTGATCTCGATAACAAAACCCGGATCTACATACAGTATAATCGATGCTAATGCTAATGCTAAGTAACAGATATCAAACCATCGCTCCTGTCTGTATCACACATACTATGACATTCTGTACAGACGGTGTAGAGGTGACAACAATGGTATGGTATGAAAACCATAGCATGTCGTCCCATACCGTGACGTGCCGTGCTATGCCAAGCCATGCCATTCCCATATAACTCCTCGCTAATTTCAATGAGTCAATCAATCGATCAAACAAACAAATAAATCCAATCCAGAAACCGAGCAGACAAGGTAAGTAGGTATATTATCGAAATCAATAATCATCATCCTCATCTCTCCTCCTCCTTCTTCTTTCTCTCTTCTCACCGTCTCTCGCCTGCTCCACACCGCCACTCTTCCTTCTACGCCTCCTCCGATCACGCTCATCAGCACTATCACCCATCTCATCCGGAGCGGGACCAAGACTCATCCCTCTCCTCCTACCTCCACCGCCACCAGCAGCACCAGCAGCAACGCCATTAACGCCATTACGACTGTCGTCATCCCTCCTTCTCCTCCTCGAAGATTTGGCCTTAGCGCCCGTTTTGACGAATTCTTCGACGCGAGGACACTGGCGTAGCAGAGCGATTTCAGTTTCGAGAAGGACGGCTTCAGGGATGCGGTTTTGACCTCCGCGGTCGTCCCCATGGTAGGTCCAGACTACTAGACTGCCATCGGCCATATTACCGCCTGCGCCGGGTCCGCTGGCCGGTTCAGTTTCGAAGGTCCAGTCGCGGAGGGAGTGGGGTTCGTAGACGCCTCGGTCTTCGGTTCCGGGACCCTGGAGGCCTATTCTGGTCCGGACTGAGGCGTGGATGTATTCGTTTGTGTTTGTTAGTCTTTTTTCTTCGGCTCGACCTGTTACTGCGTCTGTGCGATGGTAGTTTCCTGGTGTTCGTACCTTGCTTCCTCCTAGGGCGTAAATCCCCCTTAGAGATCGGTAGATTTCGCCGAAACTCCACCAGCGTGGTTTTTGGCCTGTGGATTTGTAGTAATTTACATTTTCGTCGTGTTGCATTATTAGGAAGTCTGGTCTGAAGTCTAAGAATGGTTCTAGTCTTGACATCATCCAGGCTAGGGTTGTATTTGCTACTTCTTGGTCGTCGTAGCCTCCTCCGACGTTGGAATGGACGCCTGGAAACCAGACTTGTTTGAGATTTGTGCGGGTGTTATCACGTCTTTTTTCCCATAGAGCAGGACTGAATGCCGCGCGATGCTCGTCGAGCGCTAAAGCTTGAAAGGCGTTCTCTATACAAGGATGTAGCGATGTGTCGAGGAATTGATACTGCTTCATTTGTCGACCTGATGCGAACATCGACGTCACAGGCGTCATTGGAATACCCAGACTACCGACTGTATCAAAACAGCAGATTGCTTTGATGTTGATATTCAGACGTGTCATACCGAGCCTTGCCAGTTCTGCAACATAACGTTTGTTGTATGGTCCCTTATTAGGAAAAGGTATATCGTCGTACCTGGATACATAACGACTGTCGTTTTCATGTTCAAGGTCTTCAAAAATCTCATTGAAGTACGGAAGTCCCTTGCGAGTCAGCAGTCCCAGAGAACCTATTATGCCACCGACACTTCTTGCCGTGAATGCGCCTCGTGAGAAGCCTATCAGGAAGATCTCGTCGCCTTCTCGCCAATTTGTTGCAATGTATGTGTATGCTTCTCGAACATTCTCCTTGAGACCTTGACCAGTTGCACCACCAACCACTTTTGCTACTGCGCCTCCGCTTGTACCTACACCTGCCTGGTAGCTGACGATCTGCGGTATACCGTCTCGAGAGGTTTCCTTGATCGCCCACCCTATTCTCGAGACATTTGAAGGTGGTTGCTTATGTCCATTCGTGATTCCATTATCTGCGTTGAGCCACGTCCCATCACATGTCATGATTAGCCGCTTCTTCGGTCCCTGTAGCGGCCGTTCTATGGTTCCAGGCATGGGACCTTGAGTCGCAGACAGAGGAGGAGGTTCGTGACGAGACTGAGGACGAGATAGTACTATCGAATTATTGAAGCCAGGAGGTCCCGCGAACGAACCGGACATGTTTCCAGGCGGCGGATACGGCGCAAGACCAGACACATGCGATCCTCGAGGAGGGAATGAGCCAGAGGCATTACCTGGCGGTCCATACGGCGACGAGTTCGGTGCCAGTCCCGAAGCACGCGAGGCGCGAGGAGCAACAGATGAGCGACGCGACATTATCGTCGGGATGCGCTCGAGTGCGCCAGCGATCTAAAATCGTCTGTATAGTTGCGGCTGTAAATGTTCTTCACTTGACTCGGACTGCTGTGGTGTGGGGTAGTTCGGACATGCAATCCATGAGCGTCGAGGATTTGGATCGCAAGAGCAAAAGAAGCCGCCGATGATAGCTGAAGGTCGTCAGCAAGATAGTCGGGCACAGGGATATTACTGCAGGACAGATAGAAGGAGTATGCGTCAAGAAAGCCATGGTCGGAGGAGAAAAGAAATGAAAAGCAGCAGTTGTAAGCGCACCCAACCACCTAGATTCTGTCGCGAGCTGAACTGCAGATGTCGACCGAAAGTTCGTGTTTGGTTCGGTGGATCCTCAGCCTCATCTTTTCCGGAATTGGGTAAAACATCACACGTCAATCTATGTCGACCTGTATGAAGCGACAAGACCGCACGAGTAATATCTCGCTCATTGAAGTCTTGTCCTATCGATGGCTCATGACTACAGAGTAAGTCTATAGAGTGTAAGTGAAAAGGCTCAGACTCCGGAACTGGAGTGTTCCTCATAATACTAAACTACAACGCTGCAACAACATGACAACCATTCATACAACACTGGCATATCCCGTCATGGTTGCAGCACTGATCCTCAACCCCTATCATACAAGATATAAGCCCCAATAGCACACAAATTAAAGTCCTGGAAATACCAAAGACAACTATCCAAGCTCCTCATCCTCCAAGAAAATACTCCGCCTTTACCACAAGATCCAGACCACACAAGATGACTTGTCCCCGGTACAACACCAATTAATATAGTCGAAAAATTCGACATCAAAGGCTGCGTGGCCCAGGTTGTCTCCGACACGGCGCCAATACCATATTCGTACGAACTGAACTCGAATGATCCCGGTCCCGCGAAACTGTAGGACGAAGTCACGAGCTGAGACTGAGTCGGGAAGGTAAAGAAGAGGGAACAGATTTGTTCGGAACGAGAGGTTGAGATGTCGAAGTTGAAGATTGTGGCTATGTCGTTAGGAGACATGGTTGGTGAGTATGTGTTACCTATTGAGGCGTGAGGAGAGGCGCTTGAGATTGGGACTATGAGGTGAGGCCATTCGTAATTGTTTTTTGGTAGGTAGAGAGGACAATTATTTGGATCCCGTGAGTCAAGGGTAGAGATCAGATCTGTTGGACTCGCCTGGCAGAGGTTAAAGAACGTCAGTATCAGAACGGAAAGCATGGTTGCTGGTGATGAATGTCTGCTGGAATGAGTTTGAGACAATCGAGATATGCCAGCTACGAGAGCTTGTACCCTCCAGTGAAGTCTCGTACTTTATACTTACTCGCCGGATTCACTTTTGTCTCGAGTCCATGCGTCAACAGAACAGAACCTGGACTGTACATGGTGAACCATGCTGTCTCGGCAAGTTGCAGGTACAGTAAGCACGAAGGAGCACAATCTTCAAGAGTGACAAATTTCAGACCAAAGAGTAGAGGAGATATCTATATATGCTATGCTATACTATCACACAGAACTCATGCTGGCTGCAGATTGACAGCTCCGACTCTGGCCGCACGGTGGATGGGAGGCACTTCCCGACCAGTCTACTTTCTCACATTGAGAACTCGATCTTGAAGAAGAGGTAGATCTTTGTAAATTGAAACGATTCGAAGTCAGATGGTTATCACTCGTATATGTGGACATCCAATCATGACCCACCACAACGGTTTGTGCAGCCTACGGAATCTTGCAGCAGCTCTTCGGTACACAAATCTTCACCTCAAGTATGCGACCCTCTACCATGCGAGCACTGATCTCATGTAGTCAATGAAGGTTTCGGGGAGGGGTTTGTATGTGAGAATTTGTCAATAGAGAAATTTGAGGAAGACAGTTTTAGGAAAATGTCGGTTGACATTCTTGCTAGTGCACGCAGACAATTGTAAGGCATTGAAAGTCATGAAAGTCATGATAACCTCCCGGTCCAGTACGCCACCTCATGCAACACATATCCGATTCAGTCCATCCCGACCGATACGAGGTCTCATGGGAAATCTCCGATGTTGTGGATGCTAATATCCGTTTGCGCCTTCATAGTTGGTATGTCTTCCATATCTCGTTCCCAACTCTTGTGATGATCCGATGACGAGCCATTTCTCGATTGTACTGGGTCTGGTGAACCATCTGCTGGTACGACTTGCCCCTTTTCGTTTACCGTTGCTCCGTTGGCAGCAATACGGACCTCTTCTTCACCTGCCATTCCAAAAGCCACGGCTTGTCTAGCACGATCCATAACCTTCAACTTCTTGGTCTGGCCTCGAACTCGCTCCAGATGCTCAAAGTACACGTTGTCCACAGGTGTGATGTATGTACCGCAGAAAACTCCGACTTCAAATTTAGTCGGGTAATCCTGTGCATTTGATTCGATAGCTGCATCGATACAAGCAGTTCTGAGGTCATCAAGAGATTGATAGACAACACTATCAGCTCCAATGTGTTGTGCAATAGCTTCCGGACCCGAATGGTTATGAGCAATCAGCTCATTTTGCGATGCAAGATCGATACCGTAGATGTGAGCGTGTGTAATCGGTGGTGCACAACTGGCGAAATGAACCTTCCTTGCGCCGGATTCCCGAGCCATGGTTACAATCTCGCGACTCGTGGTACCACGAACTATACTGTCATCGACCAAGAGTACATTTCTGCCTTGAAATTCCAGAGTCATAGGGTTCAACTTGCGTCGTACACCTTTCTGTCTCTGCTTTTGTTCAGGCATGATGAAAGTTCTGAAAACATATCTGTTTTTGACGAATCCTTGCACGAAACCCTTGTTCAATACTCTTGCCACCACCTGGGCCGAAATTATGGACGTTTCAGGGATAGGAATAACAACGTCAATGTCGTCCAGATCCTCTTTGCTGTAAGTATTTCGAATCTTCTCTGCTAGCTTCAAACCCATCTGTTGTCGACTTCTGTAAACACTGATACCATCAATAATCGAATCAGGTCGTGCAAAGTAAACATATTCAAAGATATCTGGCGCATAGTCCTTGCGTGGCTGAACGATTCTGAAATGCGGCTCGTGCCCTTTTTGGATGATGCATGCTTCGCCAGGCATGATATCACGGACGACCTTAAAGCCAAGCATGCTGAGTGCTACAGACTCAGATGCCATCATGTAATCCTTGCCTGCTCCATCGACTGAATCTCGCGAGCCCAGAACTAGCGGTCGAATGCCGAAAGCATCACGGAAACCAATCAGCCCGTATCCTGCAATCATAGCGGTACAAGCCCATCCACCCTTGCATTTCTCGTACATCCTGCTCAAACTTGCAAAAACATCGTCCTCATTTACACGTGCTTTTCCAGTCTCATTGAGTTCACTCGCAAGAACATTCAGCATGAGCTCACTGTCACTGTCTGTATTGATATGTCGATGAGCCTCAAAGTCCAAGTATTCCTTCAATTCCAGAGCGTTGATCAAGTTGCCGTTGTGGGCAAGACAAATACCGTAAGGACTGTTGACATAGAAGGGTTGTGCTTCTGCGTTGGCACTACTTCCTGCAGTAGGATATCTGAGATGTCCAATGCCCATGAAGCCTGGTAGGTCGACCACTCTTGAACCGTCATTGAAGACTTTTGCAGCCATGCCATTACCCTTGCACTGGTATATCCTTCCACCTGGAGCGCATGTTGCTATTCCACAGGCATCTTGGCCTCTGTGTTGGAGAAGATATAGGGCTTCGTGAAGATCGACAGAAGCGGAATTTGACTGCGAATTCGCAAGGATGATAGCAAGAATACCGCACATGTTGGTCGTATCGTCAAGACACTATCGATAATCAGTTTATGCTCTCCCACCACCAACGAGAATGGAAGATCGGGGTAAACAGATCAGAGTAGAATATCTCAGCAAGATTGCTCAGCAGTCTAACATCTATAAAATTTTTTGGAGATCTCATCATAAAGGAAAGTACAGGCAAGTACGTATTGCGTACCTAAGTTATGTTGAGTTTTATCTGAGGGATCCGGGATGTCGACTTCACGGGACTGATATGCTGGAGCTCAAGCAGCGATCATGAACGCGCATCGGCGCACTGTTGCTGCTACTGGAAGTAGATAGGGTGACGAAGAAGACGTATGTCGGTAGCATGGTGTTAGATTAGAAAAAGAGGTCAGTGTAATCGAGCGAATACTGTTATGAAAAAAAGCGCGGGCAACTTTTCTCCAAGACCGAACTGTGCCGGATACGGACCGGGATGGTGAAATTTTATGAGGGGTCCGCCAGATATTGTTTTCCAACACCACTTCACATGCATTTGAGGATGAGAAGAAGTCCGACGATCTTTTGCTTCTACGTTTCATTGAGTGACGACGCGTCTTTTATCAAGGAAGAATTGACTCTGCTCGCTTCTTCATGCTTGACTGTCTCAATTTGCCATGCGGACGCGTTCTGATGCTAGTAGGAACGCGACTTCTGTCGTGGCTGCCTCCTTGGCTACTATGGGAGCAACATACTGCTACTACAGCATACTGCTAGTACAGCAAGATGATAGTCATCAAGAGACATGACTATGGGAACGTGGTCTCTAGAGACTGTGTACTTTGGATTGGGTATATGAAGAAGTATAGAGCCATGTCAGGATGCAACATCTCTGTCAACAGTATTGGTCGAGAATTTGAACATCATGCTGTCCGACAAAATTCACCAGACTGTCATTCTCAAATCCTCATCAACTGATGTCTACTGTAGTACTGTACGCATATTTCACAAGGCGCCGAGACAAAGGTGAGATGTTGTTAGCATGCATTTATACCACCGCTTCCCTTCTTTGATCGAAGTGATCCCGCTGTCGTCAACAATACCTCATATCAACTTCTCTTTGTCAACTTCACTGAACCTGTCACATTATCACTCTCGATCAGACTTAGAGGCAGACAATCAATTGACACTACGCAGACCCTTAAATTACTTTCGAGCCCCTCTTTGTGCTTGAGAGTACACTCTCTGTCATATCTCCAGGGTCATTGTTCTGATCGGAATCAGGCTAATCTGACTGAACACTTCGGTGCCTATGTGATGCCTATTATTTCCGGCCCATGTACAAAAGGCGATTCTTGTTGTTTTCCCTTCATCGATTCTGTTCGATTCCTACATACTCCGTTCTCATCTAATCACAAGCAACGATGGATAATCGGGAGGTCATCGACCTAACGCGTAGTATCTCACCCTCTCATACCACAAGGAACTGTATCTCAGAGGCTGTCTATATCGATCTGAGTCTTGAGCCACCTTCAACATCACCCAACAAGCGCAAGATCTACACCATGGATCTGACGCGTGACGCAGATGCAACTGATGCTGTCAGTCCACCGGAGCATCAGGACACCATCAATCAACAGTCTGCTTCCAAAGCAGTCAGAATCTCCTCTCGGCCGAAGCTCCTTGCAGATACTTGTGTCGAGTCTGTCGAGCCAAAAGGACCACGGTCGGATACTCCAGGAATTAATGCAGAGGGCGTTCAGAGCAAACGACAGAAAGTGGTGGTTCCAATTCTAGAAGTCACCGATTCTGTCGCCAGGCAAGAAGAAGCTCGAATTGCAGATGTTCCAAGTCTGGTCAATCGCAAATTCAGCGACACATCAAGATATGTCCGACCTGAATCTGTCATTGAAGAGGCCAACATTTTCATCAGTGATGATGAGGAGCCCGAGCTACTCCCAGATCGATCGAGCCCTGAATCACTTGAAGGACTGGAGGAGCCACAAGTCATTATCGATCTTCTGCATGTGGATGATGCATTGGATCCAGAGCCAGACAATAGTTTCGTTGTTACTGAGCCGATAAAGGTGTCCAAGGACGGTGTGGTGTTCACATGTGCTCCAGGAAAGACAATCGAATACAGCAATGGATCTTTCATGCACATCGAAAGAATGGTATTCAATTCACAGAAGCAAGTCGTTCTGATTGGCAAGTTACTCGTACGTCAAAACAGCTTCGAAGCCAAAGTCCCAAAGAGACGTAATGAGGTCCTCTGGCTCATTGAGGGTTCCGACCGCACTACAAAGATCAAATCAGTCTGGCGAACATACAAAGAAGAAGAAGTCGTCCGTAACAGAAGATTGATACTGACAAATAGACCTTATCCTCGAAGCATAAACGATCCTTATCATCCAAGATCTCACCCTGATTCATATCCTAACCCAACAGACGATGTCAACTATGGCCCCTTATTCTGTAGAATGAAGCTTTTTTGCAGAACAGAACGAGGCAAACGGGAACAAGAGGAGATCTGGGAGATGTTATCAGAATCCGAGGCTGATAGCAATGCCAAAGTGAATCCGAGCCAAAGTCGTCTCGAATGGCGTGGCCCGACAGCGCTAGGGGGATCAGCTGTTCACTATGCGATCGACGAGCAGATGCATGAGACGTCCGTACAGTCTTACACCTTTGGCGATTCTTTCTGCGGGGCCGGAGGTACTTCTTGTGGCGCAAAGAAGGCAGGCTTGCACATCGTGTGGTCATTTGATGCGGATCCCAAGCCTCTCATGACTTATGCACTGAATTTTCCACGTGTCGACAGCCGAACAATGTACGTACATGAGTTCATTGAGTATGCAAGAAATAACAGCAATGTACTGGTCGACATACTACACTTATCGCCACCCTGTCAACCTTTCTCACCGGCTCATACCGTTGGAAACGCAGAAAGAGACGAGCCAAACCAAGCAGCTTTGTTATCCGTCGGTTCACTTCTCCAAGAAGTAAAGCCTCGTATAGTCACACTGGAGCAGACTCTAGGATTGGAAAGCAGACACCCCGAATGGTTCCGAGCTCTGATAAACGACTTCATGCGCGCTGGCTATTCATTTCACTGGAGAGTCGTCAACTGCGCTGACTACGGCGTCCCTCAAACACGCAAGCGATTAATCTTCCTTGGAGCAGGCCCAGGCGAACGACTACCAGACTTCCCCAGACCTACACATGGCGCAGGACTCAAACCACTCGACACCATTCGAAACGTACTCGACAAAGTCACCCTAGGCGCACCAAACCACGATCCAACTCGAACAATGGCAAACCCTAAACCGCCCTACGACCCAAATACCACAGCGAAAACCGTCACCTGTAATGGAGGTGTCGGTAACTATCATCCATCAGGCCTGCGAAAGTTCACAGTGCGAGAGTTTGCATGTTTTCAAACTTTTCCGCTTAGCTTCAAACTTGCTGATGTAGGTCTTACACAACAGCGAAGACAGGTCGGCAATGCCGTACCACCGTTGATGGCTGAGACTTTCTACAAAGCTATCATCAAGTCTCTCAAGAGAAGTGATGGTGTTATCTGAGGCGGTGACTGATGATGAAGAATATTCAATCGTGTGAGGGATACTAGCTGTGCAACCTTGAGGAGAATGTGACTATTGATAGAGACACAAGACATCGAATACGGATGGAAGGTGTTGTGACTGCTGCATGGCCTCATAGTCCCAATACGATTCAGGACTTGACAGTATCAAGAGCCGGTCTATCAAGAATGAAGCAAATAATTGAGCTCAAGTGCTGAAAAGCTCACGGATGGATATGAAGCTATGGCTGAACTGCTCCACAAACATATGGTCAAGATTTCACCAACCAGCGACGTGGAAGAAGAAGAGTTGATAGCTGCAGCTGAAGATTCCAATTCACAAGCTAGTAGATTCAGCAATAGCACTGCACCAATAGCTCAATATTATTTTCAATGTGCCATTCATTGATCGATTTATTGCTCTAGTAGTAGAATTGACACCAATCCATGCATTTCATTTTTTGTAATTTGATTGCTCTCTGTTTCTCCCTTCCTATTTTCCGGAGATTTTACTACTTGTTAAGAGCCTTTGCCTTTTCCTGTAGCTCTTCCTTGGTCCCCTCGACACTGGGCATATCTAAATCAAAAATATCAAACGTCAGCACATCCGGTCTTCGTTTACGTGTTGCGTGTGATGTAGTGCGTATGTTCCGGATCTGTCAAATCATATTTCTTCGTCACTTGAGGAGATTTTTATACCTCTCTCGCTTCTTGCCATCTTTTGTCCGGTATTTTTTCGTGTCTCATTTGTTCAAATCTTGCTATTACGTCTTTTGCTGCTCTCGCTTTCCTTGTCCTTGTTCTTATGCTCTATGTCCTGCTTTACGTCTTGGGCCGACGTCTCGGTTTTGTCGACGTGTGCTTTTGAAGGAGTTTCGTTCCAGCTGGACTCTTGATCGATTGAAACATGACATAAAGCAGCGAGAGAGAGGATAGATAGGATATGTTTTTGTGCGTGTGTGTGTTTTGGAGAGGGATAAAGGGGAACGAATTTACTCACCTCCTTCTGGTTGAGCTGGACCTTTGCTGTTGTGAGCGTGACGTGCTGCGTGCTGTTCGCCGTGCTCGATTGCTCCTTTGCTTTCTTCGTGCATGGGGTGGTCGCCTGTTGAGGTGTCCTTGGACTCTTGGGCGATCTTGTCTGTGAGGGAAGGCATTTTAGGTGTTGTGAGTTAAACTTGGGAGCTTTCTTGGTGGAAGAGATGTTTAGGCAGGAATGGGTGAAAGTGCTCGTGTGTTTGTTGGGTGCTAACGGTCGTAATGTATTCTTGGTTCTGTCCCACTCTTACGGTTTGGTGCAATTGAGTGATGCCTTACTGATGACGTTGGTAAGTTTGGTGGGGCAGAGTCTGGCGTCATGGTTAAGGGTTGTGATGCGAAGGCACGTGATATCGGGTATGGACGTCCGTTAGCGGCAAAAAGCATATGAACTCCTTTTTAGATAAATGATAAGCTGGATGCAGACAGATAGCTTCCACCTTTCACAATCGATCATGATTCTAGAGTTGAGCCGGTCAACGTATCTTGTTGATGGAAGATTTGCATATCTCCAGCACGTAGTTGGTTCTGAGCTAGAACACCTGTGTCGGGTATTGTCAACTGACTGGATCAATATGGCCTGATTATGCCTAGGAGCTCGAGCCAGAGGTGCCAAATCATGTCCTTCAAAATATCGAATCCTGTCATATTTGGTGAGTCAGGTATTCGAGCTTTGTAGTCAGTATCAACGGATTTATGTGTGGAAGGGACGAACCACGCTGTTCCGGTATTGTCCCAAAAAACTACAATACAAAGAAATCGCCTCAGGCTGCATGGACGTGCGCGCAGCTTTTGAAGCCCGAACAGAACACCTCACCCACGAGAAAAATGAGTTGAAAACGAAAACATTTACAGGAATTGAACACTCTACCATGTTGAAAAGAACAAAAAGGTTCGATCAACTCTGAGAGTTGACCTACGTCCTTCCTGAAGTGCTCAAGCCAACGCCGTGGTTGAACTCCCTGCAGTAGGGCCTCTCCGACCTCTAATTACAATTGTTGCAACTAGCAGGTCGGCGCACAGCTGAGCCAACTTGACGCCAGCCTGTGCACTTCATTGGAGGAATTTGTGGTCAGATGGAATACAATACGTACAGGAAAAGTGGGTCCCAAATCCTGCGATTCACCCTCGTCGTCGTATTGTGTGCAATGTACTGGTTCTGGACGAGTCTATCCCGCACTAGATGACGAAAATTGACGGTATTAGCAAATCGAACACGACACTTAGAATTCTGGGTACAACTGCCAGTACCACAAAAAACGACTCGGTTAATTCCGTTGATATAACAAATGAAAAGTCAGACGCCACCAAGTTGTGGACACTCAATTTGGCCCAGTACTCACTTCAAGATGTAATCGACCGGACCTTCATCCTGCGACTACGAACTGATTACATGCACAAGAACTACCTTTGGAACTTGCAGTGCTTGAGAAGGTGGGTCTCAGCGAAGAATACCCATATGTTGCCAGGCCATCGATCTTGGAGTCAACTCAGGATCGGGATCGCTTCGAGTCGGCATGTGTTGCTCATTCTACTAACCCAGCTGTGTATGCATGAGACAGATCATAGGCAAGCAGTATCCAGAACGTCGAATCTGCAGGAAGAAGGATCGTTTCAGCAGCGGCGCGGAAACTCACCCCCGAAGCCACCAGGATCTTAGTGAATCATATCTGTTACTGTTGGAACCATTGATGTCAATAACTTCGCCCCGTCAGATCTCATTGTGATCCTGGAATGTGCTGGTTGACCACATTTGCGTCAGCGATGCATATTGGTGCGTCTGTCTTGCATGTGCGATCAAGCGGGGCGCATATGAGCTGACGCCTCCAAAGTTTCGTTCTAATGTCTCATTCTCAGATTTCTATTTAAGCTGACATTCCGGGCTAAACTGGACAAGCGAACATGCATGTTTGGGTTTAAGATCCGCGTCAGGGTCTCCCTTGATCGAAGACGCAAGAAGCCTGTCAGGCAAGTGCTAAGTAGTGTTTACGTGATTCCTGTGTGCTGGCACCAATGTTGTCGAAGATTGTACGAAGTGCATAGGAGGGGGGATGCATCAATTACTATTCCCGCCGAGCACAAATCATCACAAATTGAGCGAAGCATATGGCGACATCTCGCAATCGGGGAAATGATTGCCTTTTTCGACACAGACACATATTATCATGATTGTCCTAACGGTATTGTCTTGTCTTGAATAGAGGCTGGAAGAAGACCAGTATACAATGTAAGTAGGTTGCATTACCCGTTCTGCTGGTTTGTGTCTTCCGGGGCGTTTCGGTCCGGTCACCCCGCACTTTTAGATCCGCGTCGAGCTAGCACCAATACATCAATATTGGTTAGTATACGGCAAGTATAGCGCTGGTAGGTACAGCTCGAAGTCAGACTGTGGATCTTTGTGTTTTTCTTTCAGATATATTGATGCCCGCAGCTGATTCCCAGATGGCATGACAACCACTAACGCAGTGGTGATGTACGTCAAATCCCTGATTATTGGTTAGTACAACTTCGCTTTACCAGAAGTATGTCGTATGCGATGATACCCTTTACAAGAACGGCTTGGTGATGGTAATGAATCCACGCCTGTGACGATCGATGGGCCAGGTATGTGCCAGATGGGACATCAGTGAAAACCACGTCGCTCACACTCTTCTCGGATACTGTATAAATACAGATCAAGCTCCCACATAGCTCGAACGTCAATCTTCTTCTACACTCACCAATACATTTACTCTCCGGTATCAATCATGTCGGCTCCCATTAGAGACGGTATCTATAGCATTGACCTGCCCTTTGGCGGTGGATCTATCACGGATTCGGGAGAGGGCCGTTTCCTCAATTTATTGCCGCCAGGAGCGCTTGGTCCCACCAGAACTCATGTATGTCTGGACATTTGAGCTCTCTTATATTGCAGTCAGTTTACTGAACGATATAGATCAGAGTTAGAAGCTCCCAGAAGGATGGTCAAACAGTATTCACGCTCCAGTTTGCAGACTCAAAGAAATACATTGCCTATTTAGGCGAGGTTACCATGAACACCAAGCTCGTTTCCGGCGATACTGCCGTCCAGTTCAAAATCCTAACAGCCCCTTATGACGATGAGAAATACATGTAATTTTCTAATCTGTGAACATTGAAGACGAGACCACTGACTATGTACAGCATTCTTCTCGCAGACAAGCCAGAATACGGTGTTGGTACAGCACTGGAAAGGATATATCCGCCATGGGTACGTTCTCGGGTTAAAGTTCCATGCTTCACGACTCAGACGATGCTAACAATACTGTGTCAGGTCGCTCTGCTCAGCTTTCCGGAAAAGCAAACTTGGGATTTCACCAAGATACAAACGGCCAACTTGTAAATCCGGATGTCATACACAAAAGAGAATCACATCATACATTGTTGTCTGACAAAATAGTTCGAAACAGATTGAGCAATGTCTGGTAGAGAAACTTCGTTGTACTACCCGGTTATGTGGTGTACATTGTGGTTCAATACTTGAGCTCAGTTACATAGCTTGAGAAAAAAGTCTTTGGATCAATATACAATACTTCTGACCCGTCACTGTTCCGATACCAAATTGTCACGTGAAGCTGCCCGAGCGAAATCTCTCAGTAGACATGAGGTATCACTTATCACTATCTTGCGATGTGTGGTAGCACAGCCTCGCTATTCCACGAGGCCCCGAGCCGTGACAAACATACTACGTAATTCGCCAGAGACAAGTCTCACGCTTGGCACTTTGACCGCAGCCATTCTCCAAATGTTGCACCTTGACACACCTGTAAAGCGAGGTTCCTTCCACCTGCCGCACAGGACTTTTTGGTCCTTAGAATCAAGGTTAGCAACATTCTGTATGCTACGGATAAGATGCCCTCAGTGCTAAGCGAATCCGACAAAGAGACTGTCAAACGGACGGTGCCCAAAGCTTCTAATAAGATCCAAGCAGTTGCGGTCGCTCGCCTATATGTTGCCTACCCAAATCGGAATCAATGGACGTACTCGGGACTTCAGGGAGCCGCTGTACTGTCCAATGATCTCGTGGGCAATACATTCTGGATCAAATTAGTGGATATATCACCGGCAAATCGCGGTGTGATATGGGATCAAGAGATCTACGATACATTTCAATACAACCAAGATCGAACATTTTTCCATTCATTCGAGTTAGAACAATGTACGGCAGGATTGTCTTTCGTGGATGAGAAGGAGGCCAAACAGTTCAAGAGGAAGATGGACGAGCGAGAAAACAATGCTAGCAAAGCAACCAAAGCAACAGCATTTGGGTCAAACAGTGTAGGCGGGCAGACATTGGCACAGAATGGGTCGAGTCATAAACCAGGCAGGCTAGGCAAGCTTTTTGGTAGAGGCAATAGGCATGCTTCGAATCCGACACCAGCTGCGCAATCAATCATTCCTCCACGAGAGCCAGTTTACAGTACTGTACCAACGAGTAGACCAGCAAGCAGCGCAGGAATCAACTTTGCAGATCCCTCATGGCAGCCGATGCTAGACGAACTACTCGAGATGGGTATTACAGAAGACCAGATTGAGGCTAACGCGGATTTCATCAAATCATACGTGGAGCAGAAACAACGCGAACAGATAGCTGCTGGCATAGATAGTCTTCCCAGTCACAGCCGCGTGAAAGCACCACCGCCTCCACCACCATCAAGTGCACCATCTGCTGCAAGAATAAGTCCAGAAAACACAGGGGCATCAAGTCGGAGAGGTCCGCCACCTGCCCCACCACCATCAAGAAGACCTGTGGGAGGAAGAGCACCATCACCACCAAGGGCTCCCACGCCAGAGCGGACGCCGTCACCTCCACCATCCTCGCAGCCAAGGTTCCGAGCGCCACCTCCTCTAGCGGAAGCAGGAAAGTTTGCGGTGAGAGAAGGTCCGCTTTCTACAGGGAGAGAAAGGTCGTCTTCTGGCGCAGCACTGACAAACCCTGGACCTCCTCCACCACCTCGACCGTCAAAGACTGCAATGGATGATGACGACGATTCTTCTCACGCATTCAGAGTGCCTCCTCCATTCTCAGGGGAGAGAAAAGCGGTGCCTCCACCCCCTCCAAGTCGAGGACAGGTACCACCTCCACCACCGAGTCGCAATGCTGGATCATCTGTGGCTCCACCTCCTCTGCCACCAAAACAAAGTGACACACCACACATGATGCCACCACCTCCTCCGGCACGTAACAGCGCACCTCCATTGCCGCCGTCTAGTGCACGACCGATACCACCGCCGCCTTCATCGTCAGGACCTCCTCCTCCACCGCCCTTGCCATCTATGGGAGGTCCACCGCCGCCTCCGCCTCCACCACCTCCAGGGATGGGTGGAATGCCCCCTCCTCCACCACCAATGCCAGGCTCATCAGGTCCCGCTCCACCTCTACCTCAACCTGCCGGTGGTCGCAACGATCTGCTGGCGGCTATCCGAGGCACGGGCGGCAGTGGTCTCAAGAAAGTCTCCGATTCAGAAAAGAACATCAGAGATGCAGCCATAGTTCCTGGTAAGGAGAGTGCAGCCGCGGTCCCTGCAGCAGGCGCTGCCGGAGGACCAGCAGGAGCCGATCAAGGTGGACTTGCAGGCGCATTGGCTGCAGCTTTGAGTCAGAGGAAAAAGAAAGTCAGCGGTAGTGGTAAGTCCTATGTCCCTCGACAAGCACTCATGGTAGAAGAAGACATGCTAACCGAGTTGCAGACGATGAAAAAGACGACGATGACGACTGGTGATCTATTCTGGCAGCGACGTGATTTTGATGTCACCGTTATCACATTGTCTTTCTTGAGCGATTTCTTGCTTCCATTTCCCTGGCTGAGACAGGTGTATGTCCTGTTGAACAAATCAGGGCTTGATTCTATAGGTTTCTAGTGCCGACAATGGTAACACTGGCGATAGTGATATAGATTAGCACACGTTGTATCACCACGTAGTAAGCCGTGTCGTCCGAAATGACTAAATCATTTGAATCACAAAGCACATAGAGGAAAAGCTCTTATTGCAAATAACAAGACTTTGTGATGATGTGATTGAGATCGTACTTGACCCAGTTACTACAATTTTCTTGCAAGGAATCTCGAATCTATTCGCTTAGTTACGTACATACATACATACTTACTTTGTGGATCACAATTATAGACCTGCTTGATATACTATATGTAGAGTAGCGCGAGACTCGGAACCATGATGCAACGGCCGAAAAATTCAAGTACTTTATATTCAAGACATGATTAATTAGTAGTGAATTTTGTAAGTGAGGATCTAAGTCTATTAAGTCATGTTGATACATCTAAAAGCGATGGAAACGGTACATGTTGTCCATTCCATGTCTTCCTCCCTGATTGAGTAGACAGGTAGACAGACAAGTACGTAAATCAGAAGATTTAATCAGATTGAAAATCGGAACGCCATGCAATGCAATGCGGCGCCATGCTAGAACAACGCAATGCGTTTAGTCGTCTTGACGCCGGAGAAAAGACACGATAGTATATCATTGCTGAACGCTTGTCAATTGTAAAGACGGAGTTTTCGAATTAAGGTCGTGGAGAGAAGAGATGTTGTCGTGAAGAATGATGAAGGAGTAGAGCGTAAATATGCAGAACCGTCCCTGTTTTTCAATTCGTAGGTTTTCTGCCTGGTGTGTCAGGTCCCTTTCTTTGCTGCTGCTGCTGCTGCTGCTGCTGCTGCTGTTGAGCCCTTTCCTGTTTCATCCTCGTTTCGGCATCGGGTATATCGTCGTGGACGCGGAACGTGTATTGGTCAGCGTCGTCGGGAGGGATGGTAGATTGGCTGTTCGCTTCCTCACGGATACTGTAGCCATGACCTGTTTCTTCATCGACTTGACCTCCTGCGTTTGATCTAGTGGGGTCAGGAGTATCTGTGGATGGAGGACTGAACTTGTGCATTCCTAAACCTTCCATTCCTGGCCATAGGACTGGGCCGCTTGCTGCTGCTTGGCTATTTGGCTGCTGGTTCCAAAATTGAGGTTGAGAGTGATGCTTTTGTCCTTGTGCCTGGCGTTGCGCCTGGCTCTGGGCTTGAGACTGAGCTTGACTATAGGCCTGACTCCAGTCTCTCTGTTTGAGAGCTGCAAGTCTTTGGTTCCATGCATGTGCTGCTGCGGCTTCACTCTTCAAGTTTCTGTGTCCGGCCAACTCTTTCAACGCTTTGGCCTTACTTCCGCTCCCACCTAGTGCTGCGGTAATTGTGTCGATACCCTCTCCAAACATACGTACTTTCTGTACCTTACGCAACTTGCGCATGCCGTAGACACAAATTAAGCCACTAAGCACGAAAGACGTTATGGACACGGCAGAAAACCCGAAATCTGTTTCTTCGATGAAGTTGTTCAAGTTCATACCGTAAAGACCTGCAATTAGAGTTCCGCCAGCGAGACCTAAGGTTCCAATGCTGAACTTGATTTCAAGAAGCATAAGTTGATTTCGATTGGCATCTAGGATAGCCTTCACCACCTCCTCCGTGTTGCGGATGTTACTGATCAAGTTGCCTGAGATCTCAACGATTTCATCACAAATCTTGTGGTAAGATTCAAGAAGCATCTCAACTTCCTGATGATCATCCTCCTCTCGTGGCTGACCCGTTCGTTTTCTCTCAGTCAAATACATAGCTGCGAGATCGTCATCGGCCTCCAGTAGGTCATTAATCGCATCTCGGACGAGACGTGCCTTTTGCTCGAAGGTACCAAGTTTCTTACTGTGAATGAGCAGATGTCGTAACTTTTCGCGGTCGATATCCTCTTCCAGCTCCTGGAGAATATGAGTTACAGGATCTCTTACGAGTGCAAATTCGGCTTCGAGTCCAGAAGTTACAGAGATAAGAACAGCTTCGAGTGCGCGGAACTCGTAGGGTAGATATGTCGCGGATGCGTGTGGATCTGGCTTTTGTCTCAATTTGCCTTCCAGGTCATACATGAATAGAGATTGTGTGTATGAATCTGTTGAGCCGTATGCATCGAAGACGAGAACGCGGTCTGACTGTATAAGCACTCGGAGGTGAAGTAAGTTGATCAGAATAGCCGAAGGGCGAACTAAAATATGTGGAAGGACAGAAGAATCGATCTTTCGCAGGTCTCGTGGTTGCAATCCATATTTCGCGATTAATTCCGACTTTTTGAATTCACCACTGACCAGCGTCACTGACCCATTTGCATCAAATTCTGTACATCGTAACTTTAAATCGGAGACTGTAGACGTCCGTACGAGCGCGCGGGACAGATTGAAGAGTTGTGCAGAGGTATCATCATAACCTGCTCCTTGAGCTGCTTGTTCTGGGCTTATTTGTGATTTTGATCTTCCTCTAATCTTAGACCACAAAGATGCCCATCGTGTGTTGCGCGCAGGTCTTGAGGTTCGTGTAGAGGCATGACGGGTGTGAACGTAAGCTGAATTCGATCGTGGCGCAGGCAAAGCCTTCAACGAGTGGTGCTGTTGCGACAGGCGTTCATCCTTGTACTGGTGTCTTTGGGACTCACTCCTTGACGCTGTCGTGCCGAAACAGCGTCTCGCATCTCTACTGACTGGTGTGATGAGGCATGGTTCATGGGAGAGATTCGCGATCCGTACGTCCTGATGAAGTAGTTCCGCTTGTGACCTGAGATATCTGAGGACTGATTTTGAGGGTACTGGGAGACCAGTAGAAGGTCTCATTGTCAATGTACCTCAAATGCTTATCGGGAAAGCTGACCAAGGCTCAAAGAGTGTCTGTCCGGAGAAGCAAGTCATCGCCATCGGCAATGTAAAAAAGTTGTATGAGCCCAATCCCCGATGACTTCGATTGTCTTGGCATCATCATTACTGGCTTTTATCCTTCATCTCAGCCTTGCATAGTAGAACCTCATCCGCCAGCAATGTAATCATGCCGGCGGCCAGTACTCAGCCGCCGGTCAAGCTGACGCTACCACTTGTAAGTGAGAAATCCTCGCAAAGTGATTTGTTTTCACAGAAATAGAGTCGTGACGAGGCGGTGACAATGACGTGCTAACGGTTTTCTTAGCAATTTCAACAAGATATTTACAATCTCCTACGTGCGGAGGATGTTCTTGTCATACTGGCTAGAGGCCTTGGCCTGTTACGAATTGTATCCAACCTGCTTCATTCATACGATGCCGCGGGCAATAGTCTAGTCATTGTGGTCGGCGTGGATGAACGCGAAAACCAGTGGCTAGGCGAGGCCTTAGCAGAGCATTATGCAATATCTAGAAGCCCTCTGGCCAAAGGTCTCAGACTAATCAATACCGACAAAGCTACTGTTGCTAATCGAGAGAGAATCTATTCCGAGGGTGGAATAGTATCCGTCACAAGTCGAATACTGGTTGTCGATCTGTTGTCAAAATTGCTAGACCCCGAGACTGTGACTGGTCTTGTCATCCTCCACGGAGAACGTGTGGTTGCAACCAGTGTCGAGGCGTTCATCGTCAGAATATTCAGGCAGTTCAACAAGATTGGATTTCTGAAGGCTTTCTGTGATGCTCCAGAGCCACTTACATCAAGCTACGCACCGCTAGCGAATATGATGAAGAACTTGTTTCTTCGAAAACCGTCGTTATGGCCACGATTTCATGTTTCGATCGCGCAAAGTCTGGAGGGCAAACGACGAGCGGAAGTCATTGAATTGGAAGTACCCATGTCAGATGCTATGCTGGCTATACAGAACGCAGTTTTGGAGTGTGTCGAAGTCAGTATCGCGGAGTTGAAGAAAGCCAATACAGGTCTGGAGATGGACGATTGGACGCTCGATTCAGCATTACACCGGAACTTCGATTCGAACATACGCAGACAGTTGGATCCTGTCTGGCACCGAGTAAGCTGGCGCACAAAGCAAATCGCGAACGACTTGACAACACTGAGATCCATTCTACATTCTCTTCTCAGCTATGACTGTGTCGCACTTCTCAAGTACCTTGATACAGTACTTGCAACACACTCACCGCCTCCTGGTTCTACGCGGCAGAACCAATCTCCATGGCTGTTTCTTGATGCAGCCAATACTATATTCCAATCTGCGAAGGCGCGAGTCTACAGCGGGAAGGTCGAAGACAAGTCAGAGTTGCCTACTTCGAAGCTACCTGACTCCCTTCGTCCTGTTCTGGAAGAGCAACCTAAATGGGCAGTTCTCAGTGAGGTGTTACAAGAAATTGAGAGCGATCTGTTCTTTCATCCTACAGTGAGAGATGATTCCAACAACAGCATCTTGATCATGTGTAATGATCAGAGGACGTGCCGACAGGTACGAGAGTATCTGCAGACCATGCATGTGAAACCTCTGCCACAAGATATGAATAATGGGGCTGCTCCACACGAAGAGGAAGCTGAAGCGCAAAAAGGTTCAGCAGAATTCATGCTTAGACGGAAGCTCCGAGAGTATCTGGGTTGGAGAAAGACCTTTGCGCAAGTCAGTGCCTCTCTGTTTGAAGAGAACCAGAAATCTTTGAGTGACATCAAGGGTAACAATACTGCTGCCGCACGGCTGAACAGTAAAGGACCACCAAACAAGCGACGCCGAATCAGAGGCGGAGGAACCACCGGCTCGAGTACTCGAAACTCATCAGGAGCCGTTTCTAGTGCTGAGGATAGAGACATGCATGTGGCAAACTTACTCGCTGAGTTACAACCAACAGAATCTGAAGCAGTACAGAAAGACGATATCATCATTGATGATCTTCGTGAATCGAATGAGGATTTCTTCGAACTATATGAGCCAGAAGACCAGATTGTTGTTCATCCATACGATGGTGATCAGGACGATCAACTGCTAGAAGAAGTACGACCGAAATACATCATCATGTATTCTCCTTCAGCGGACTTCATCCGGAGAGTCGAAGTATATAGATCATCTCACACGGACAGGACAGTTCGAGTTTACTTCCTATACTATGGTGGTAGTGTCGAAGAACAACGATATCTTTCCGCAGTCCGCCGGGAAAAAGACGCGTTCACAAAACTGATCCGAGAACGAGGCAGTATGGCTCTTACTCTCACCGATGTTGGCGAAATTGACCCTCAAGAACGCTTCCTCAGAACCGTCAATACAAGAATAGCAGGAGGAGGGCGTCTCGCCGCGACAGCCGCCCCTCCTACAGTGGTAGTCGACGTCCGAGAGTTTCGCTCAGCTCTCCCCTCTCTTCTCCACGGCCGCAGCATGCAAATAGTCCCCTGCCAACTTACAGTAGGAGACTACGTCCTCACACCAGAAATCTGCATCGAACGAAAATCAGTCCGCGATCTAATCCAATCCTTCAAAAATGGCCGTCTCTTCAACCAAGCCGAAACAATGCTCCAACACTACAAATATCCCTTCCTCCTAATCGAATTCGACCACAACAAATCCTTCACCCTCGACCCCTTCGCAGATCTAACATCCATCGCAACCCTAAAAGCGCCCGACCCAGAATCCCGCGACCTCCAATCCAAAATCGTCCTCTTGACCCTCGCCTTCCCACGTCTCAAAATAATCTGGTCCTCCTCCCCCTACCAAACAGCCGAGATCTTCGAAGAACTCAAAAAACAACAGGACGAACCTGATCCCATGCGAGCGGTGCAAATCGGTCTTACAGACGATGAGGACCCCGAGGAACGAACTTTCAATACCGCGCCGCAGGACTTGCTTAGGACTATACCTGGTGTTGATGGAAAGAATGCGGCGAGACTATACCTCGAAGCGAGGAACGTACTTGAAGTGGCGAACATGGGAGTCGTGGAATTGGACCCTTTGGTTGGAAGAGAGAGTGGGAGGAAAATCGTCAGGTTCTTCGAGAAGAACGTTTTCGACGATTAGGGTTTGGTTTTGTTCTTGTCATCTTCCACGGTGGTGGTGGTGGGATATAGAGAGAAGGGAAAGACAAAGGTTTCATCATCATCACATCAGGGGAGGGTAAATGCATCATGTTCTGCCCAGATATCGGCGTCGAATCATGCTCACTCGTGTCAACCAGATAGCTGTAGCAGATATGATCGGTGACAACCGATCCACCATTAGTTTTTGAATCTCTTTCAAGTGAACCTGTCTTGCTTCTTTCCCCGGACTCAGTCCATTCGTCAATTCTATATCACCCGTGCCCGTGCCCGTGCCCGTGCGGAAAAATCCTACAAGAAAATCAGACGATTTCCTACACGTCTTCCGATCAATTATATTTCGTGTTTCTTTTCGATCATAACGTGAGAAAAGAAAACGAACTGCAAGCATTACAAAGAAAGAGACAACGCGAAAGAGGGGATTGAAAGCAATCAAGCACTGATTCAAGAAAAAAAACTCCTTTGAAAAACTCCTAAATGCCATATCTCTCGTTTTTGGTTGTGATATCATGTCATTCATGCCATCGTTTCCTTCGCTCCTCCCCTCCTTCAATATCTTCCATCGCTTATTTCTCTGTCCTATTCTCATTCATTCCTCATACATGCGTCCACAAAATCAAGATTGCGACAGAAATTTCTTCCCTGATGAGCTGGAGAAGAAAAAGAAGATAGAAAGAGGGAGAAGATTCCTTGAGGAAACTGAAATCTCGTCTCCTGCCCATATTGAGATAAAGAACTATTGCTTTGACTTGCAATTTTTCTCTTTTTGTTGTCGGCAAGATCAAATATCATCAATATCGACATCCTTATCGTCACTCTCACTATCCCTATCCTCGTCGAACTCGACCATACCATCCTGGTCGTCATGACCATAAGTATCCGTCTCGTTGATCTTCGCACTCTCCGGCAATTCACCGTAGGCCTTCAAACTCCTGGCCTCGTCGGCACTGTACTTGAGTATGACGTCTCCTTTTTCGTCCTGGTAGTCTCGCAGTGACAGGAGGATGATGTCGCCTTGGTTGATCCAGACCTTTTTGCGGAGCTTGCCTCGGATGTGGGCGAGGCGTTTTTCGCCGTCGAAGCAGAGGGCTTCGAGGCGGCCGTTGCCGAGCATTTTTAGGACTTGGGCGTATTCTTGACCTTCTTCTTTGAAGGTTAGTTCGCGCTTTTCGTTGTCGTTTTCGTTCTTTCCTCGACGCCTGTTTTTACCTCCCTGTTTGTATTGTGATTAGTAGGAAAATTATGAAGTATTTATTTGGATGGTGAGTCAGATTGTTTGAGTTGTGTTGTGGCGGGGCAGAATGAGATAGGATATTAGTTGGATGGGCGCTTACCTTTCCCTTATTCTTAGGCATGTTGGCGGTGTTGTGATGTGTGTTCTGATGTAAAAGAGTTGAGGGTGTGTGTAGAAGGGAAAGTTGGATGAGGGTGTTGTATTTAAAGTGTTTTGTCTGATCGACGGCGGTTGGATGTGTGAAGAGTCACCAGGCGCAGTTGACGTCGGTGTTAGTGTCAGAGAGTGTTTCTTGTGGGGGGCAAATTACACTTCTTCTTCTTCTTCCACTGGCATGTCGGTGAATTTTAAGGTTGCACTGATTGTGTTTCTGCTTCGCCGTTTGCCGTCGAGACTCTTGGCATCATTCTGGCTTAGTAATTCCACATGCTTGAATACTCCATCTTGAGGATGGCCACCACTTGACTTGTATTACTAAAGACCGTATTACGAAGGATCACAGAATGAAAATGTCACCAAAACTGCTGGTGAGTATTGAATTCACTCTCATGGAATACAAACATCCTGTTATGTAGACTTCGTAATACGGAGTCATGTATTATGGATATTTGGTATCACTTCACCCAGTATTATATGTTGACATGATGTACATACAATATAAGATGGTGAGCTTGGATCAGGTTATCCACTCTACTCTTCAGCTTCAGCGACAGTAAAGTGATTAGTCTTGTACATGATATCATTGTCTGTCGTGATCTATCTCCTCAAATCTACGCTTTACATCAGTCATTTCAGTCATATACCTCGTACATCTTGAATTCCTCACTCACAATTCATTCCACATCAATCTCAATCACAAACATCGACCCACGTGGTCCTGATCCAAAGAATTATGTCGAAAGATCCTCATTCTATACACCATGAGTTATCTCGACCCGTCCCGTAGGTATTTCAGCACTTGAAAACACCTACTCCAACCCAGAGCCGAAGTTATATGTGCTAATTCCTAACAGAGAGAAAGCAGCACACAAATATGCTGTCACATTGAATAAAGACGGTATGATACTTGCATATCTTCATGATACGTCTGTATTTTCCGACGCAATTGTCGAAATTCCTACAGAATCGAATTTAGAGGGCATCGAGCGCCATGAAAGACTGCGAAGGAGGAAAGTCGACCTGATCGAGGATCTAGAGATGGAGCTGGAAATTACTGGTCTGAACAAGGCGCGTCTCAGTCGTCGGAGAACACCAAGGTTGTAGTAAAATCGCAAGTTGTAGCTCACATCCAGAGTCTAGTATCAGTTGAAGCCGCAAGGCTAGGCTCCCCAAGGAATGTAGTCATTCCTTTGGTAGTATGTAATCTGATATGTAGTCAATATTATTTCCACTTCTGTACACCGACTTGACTCATGGTTTGCGTTCGTCGTTAAAATAGTCCTGGTCTGCCAGTGAATTCCAGTCGAATTCGTGTTCACTCAGAGGATATATATGATTTTGACCACCAACGAACCTAGAATGTACTGCATTGTGTAATTCCACTCCCTGAGGTCCGAACTGTCTCTGTCCATCTGTAGAACCAGCCCTTGTGGATCGCATCGTGTGTACATCTGATCGTGATGTATGTGGAAACTGTTGAGGGAATTGCAAGTTCAAGTCTGGAAATTCTGTGAACTGCGGAAACGAGGCAGGTACCTCCGGGTACAGATCCTGCGAAATGATAGAGCTTGGTTGTGAAGGCTCGTGGACCCGCTGGTTGTGGTTGTAGCTCTGGTTGTATCCTCCTTGTGATGCTCCAATTTTCGAAGTGAGAATCGTGTCCATGGATTGAAAGCCTGAGTCCACAGAAGGTGCAGAGTTCCCTACAATCTGATTGTGATGATCAGCAGGAGCAAGATTGTTTTGGTCAGTGAGAAGCGGCTCTGGTCGATGATCGACTGTATCAGGTTGGTCCGTCCCTGCTGATTGCCCTGTTTGCGTTAGCTGTGGTTGTAGACTCGTATCCTGTGTGTTAGCCAAATCAGGAGGACGTCCAAACCGAGAGACGACGTCTCCAGATGATCTTCTTAGTAAATCAGTGATACGCGCCACGGTAATATTCAGTGCGGTACCTCCTGAAACGATACTTTCCAACTGCCCACGAAATTCTGAACCTCGAAAGTGGTTGTTCTGAACGTGGACAAAATCGTTGACAAGACTGGTGACGACCAAACCCTCAAAATACGGTGAGGGTTCAATTATTGAGTCTCGATGTGGAAACAGAACTTTGTACAGGACTTGCCACTTTTGGTCTTCAGGCATACTTCTAAGCCTCTTCCGAACATCTTCATCTTGTGACTGATCATAACCATCAGCATAATTTCTAAAGCCTCTCTGGATACAGATTTCTTGATGTGAGTCTCGATCAAGCTTATCAGCCTTTGGAAAGGCTGAACCACAGATTCCACACGTGAGAATACGGTGATAACCGTGTAGATGTTCCTTTAATCGAGGTATGGTGGAAAATCCGTCCTGACCACATTTTCTGCTCCTGAATTGTCTGGTATCGTAGACGAGGTAATGACAAGCAAATGTGCCCTGAACCGCGTCTTCTCTTTTATTTTTTGGTAGACCTAGGGATGGTTGTTTATTAGGTGGCAGCCTTTCCTCTTCTTCCTCATTCTGTTCGTTGAATGTACTGTAGGATCGTTTAGTTGAAGGTTTAGAAGAAACCTTGCCTTGACTAGTCGTTAGTGGTGATGCATTTGAAGCTCCTGTCTTGCTATTTTTACTGCCGTTCGGACACTGTCTATAGGGCATTGCCATCTCTGAATTTTCCCCAAGGAGCATTTGCATGACACGATCAACCCACAGATCTTGACTTGATGGTAGTGAATTGATAGGCTCGCGCGGCACTCGTGCTCCGGCTTGGATTAACTTTCGTACTAGTAAAGGATCTTTTGACATTATGGCATGGTGTAGCGGTGTCAATTCAGTATGAATGTCCTTTCCATTCAGATCGACGTCATGCTCAATGAGAAGAGATACAACCTGCCGGTGCCTGTTCAAGAGAGCAAGGGACAACGCAGATTGTCCTCTCTGCTTGTCAATAGAGTTGGGATTAGCACCTTTATCTAAAAGTACCTCCACTACAGTATGATGACCCAAAGCAGCACTTCTAGAGAGAACTGATGTGCCATCCTTACTGTCTCTGACTTCTGCCCCTGCCTCTAGTAACATCGTAGTAATGTCATTATGACCAGCCCAGGCTGCTAGGTGCAGAGCAGTCTGACCATGCACATGGTCAGATAAGGCGACGTTAGCTCCTGCATCGAGCAGAAGTCGGACATTCTGTACATGTCCAGCTCCAGCCGCAAAACACAGCGGTGTTCTACCGCTGCTGTCACATTTATCTATCTCGGGGTGCAGACCAGATATACTAGAATGATATCTCAAGTATGCCTCAGTCATTTTTGCAAGCCCAAAATGAGAGAGGATATGTAAGAACGTGCAGGAGCTGTCGAAAATATTCCTTTTTGGAGGATGACATGCCTTGTCAGCAGAGAGCCATGATGAGAGCCAGTCCTTGGGATTTATCGTGAACAGTCGGCTCAGCCACTCAGTAAACTCGCTGGTTTCCACTTGCTCATGCTCCGCCGCTAGCATGTGCTGTACGCAACATGTAGTAGCATAATTCAAGAAAGGGTAGATTGTCGTTGTATCAAAATCACTTGCGCCATCGACCATGAGTGAAACTTGACATTTACTCACGTACCGAATACTTGTTTCTGCACAATCCAGATGGACGCCACCGCGGATACTTTTTGTGATGTACGTATCAGCTCTCAATAATTCAAGGTTGCCATCAAGATATTCTCGCACTGTGTCATGGATGAACGCTACCTTAGGCATCTTTTGAATCTCGACTTTAGCGTCTGAGAAACTCCTTGTATCTCCCTCGATTTCGATAAGCCCGCAACATTGGAACTCTATGTGCTTGAAGAGCTGTAGCGGCGGCTCTCGTGCTGCTACCGACTTGCAGTTGAGCTGTTTGTCGCCTGGCGATTTGGGGGAGCTCGATATTCCGATAGAGGTCATCAATGCATCCCGAAGTTCAGCAATTGTGAGGGGTCTCACTGCAAACAGAACCCAGATCAGAACTTGCACAGCACTCCTTGCCAATTCTGTTGTGTCTTTCTGAATACGACGCAATATAGTAGCATACATGCTCTCAAGATCATCTGGCAAAGATCGTAGCACCTCAAATAAATTCTCACCACGTTTGTAGGCGTTGAGAAGCACTCGTACACTCAGCCGAGCCCACAAGAATATGCCCGAAGCCTTGCGGGTGATCTCTTCGACGATGGACTCGGTGATGGTTCCAGCACCCAATTGCTTTTTGTCGATTTCTGCTACTTGGTTCTTAACGAATGTAGCTATTTGCGGTGCGTTATTCCGATCAAGATGATGACAGGGCTCGTCTTGCATTTGAAGATAACGAACGCGGGACGACAGGCAAATTCGAATATCTCCACGTTTGGTCGCGGACAGGCTTCGTAGGAAGTGGACTATGGTAGCTGCCTCAGCCGTGTCGCATTCGTCAAGCGCGTCGACGACGAAAAACACTTTGTGTCTCTCTGACACGTGATTCAGCAATGTCTCCAAACGTTGCGTTATCTGATCTCGATCCCTTGTCAAGACCGTGTCGGAATGAACGTGCGCTGCAGGACCGTCGTCTAAGTACCTTTGAGAGTATATTGATTGCTTGAGCAGTTGTTCGACCACCTCTCGGAAGAAATCGTTCTTAGTTTCCTTGACAGTTTTCTTGTGATCAAAGAAGTATGAAACAGTAAGTGAAGATAGCTGGTTTGCGATACGTTGACAATGTCGTGCAAGATTTCCCATCAAAGTGGTCTTGCCGCAGCCAGGCTTACCATGCAGCCAGAGAAACGAATTTGATTGAGTGTCTGTGATCCAGCTTTTGAACAATGGCGTACGACCGAATGAGTACAATCCCTCTCCTGTGTAAATCGGCTGACTACCAAATGGCTCAGGAGTCGGCAATAGTGTCGCTGGTGATTCCAAGCAGGCCGGTATACCGAACTGAGAGGAAAGCTGTGGCGGTTCGCGTGGAGTTTGACCAAGATTTGGTGCAAAAATATGTTTCTTCAATTCGCCCAAAAACAGTCGGTAACTGGAATCGGATCGAGAGAAATTGCAGAGATCCTTCTTCAGGTCAGCAGAGTTCTGTATCCCATCAGTGTAACTTACCTGATGACTTCTTTGAAGTGCGATCGCAGGTACCTCATAAGAAAGGACAAGATCCCTTGGTACGATCTATGTTTAGTGAATATAAGTTCCTGCAAGTAAATGTGTTGCGTACCACCACCTGATTGTCTCGTTCTTGTACTCCCTCGAAGAATGAAACACAGCGCAGATCGAGTGCGTGTTTTCGATAAAGATTCTTGAATTCTCGTTGCAGTTGTTGTAAATAAGGCGCAAGTTGATGCTGAAGTGGCCGTTCCTGGAACGAATTGATTTCAGGACTTTGATTGGACGTTAAAGTTTCGTAGAGAAGAAAGAAATTTCCGATATAGGCCTCCAATGCTTGAATCGAACCGTGTAGAGGCGTACCTAAGAATACGACAGCGCGAGATAGTTGTGCTACTTTGTAGAAACGGCTTGCTCGAGTACTTTGGAAAGCAAGTGACAAAACCCGTGTAAGCAGTAGCCCACCCAGACTGTGGGCAACGAAAACGATATCCTGGTGCTATACGAATAATTAGTCGGAAGGACCAAAAATTCTAGATGCGTTCTTGCTCTATACACTGTCAGGCTCAGGGCAGAACATATGAACTCCTGGACTAAGGGTAAGACACCAGAAGTAAGACGCCAAGTACTGAAGGATTTCCAGGAAGCAAGAAGAATTGTCCAGAGAGTATCCAGTAAACGCTCAGAGCATGAAAGGTTGTGGCTGCTGCGTGAAGTTATGCATCAATGGAGAGCTCGTTCACGGATCAACATGTAGTATAATTCGAAGTGCACTCAATACTTACATGATCTCGAAGGGAGAGATAGTTGGCCAGTTGTAAAAGAAATTTTGCTGCTCGCTGTTCAAATTTCTCCGGTGAAAGGAAGCTTGACACGTCGATATTGAACTCGAGGATGTTGACGTGTGAAATGTCGTGCAGCAATCGATTGGAAAGCCAGCTGGTATCGATCAAAGGTCCAAGACTATGAATTACAACCAAGTTGGTGGTTGCGGCATAGGTCTGGGATATAGTGAGGTTGGAATCAACTACCCGAAAGTTTAGTTCGACGTTGTCAGTCATGATATAAAATGGGTCTCACAATGTAGCGAGAAGAACTAACTGATGTAATGAGAGGCGGAGAATCAGAGAAAGGTAGGAGGCGAAATTACACGGTTAATATGATGGAAATTTTGAGGGGCTGAAGAGAAAAGCAAGATGATACAGGCAGGTGCGTACGCCATGATCTGTGTCAAGAATAGCAAATGTTATAAGACAATGCCGAAGCAATTTGACAGGTGGGCGATGCATGTTTGCCACCCGCTTTGACGAGATTCGTATTATCAGAGCAGCGTAATACCAGAATTCGAGTTATAATCAAGGCATGGTTGTATAGTTTCTGCCTTGCCGCGTAAATCAGGCAAAATGGATCCGTTCTAACACTAATTTAGTATAGCATCATGCGTCACCAGGCATGATGTTGGAATGCTCTCGAAAGCGACAGGTCGTAAAGAGATATTTGGTTCGCGACAATTGGGCGTGATGATCGTGCGATCGAGGTTACAAGGGTGTTGTTGTAATAAAGGTAGTAGATGTGCAATTTGAAGCTTCTGGTATTGTCTTGGCGGACGCAGCGTTGAAGTCTTTCTCGAGACGGACTCCACAGCAACGCGTTCACGCGTCCCGCTAATTTATCCATCAAGGCAGTGCAAGAGACCACGATGCCATCCGTTGCCCGATTTATGGCACAATATTGCTGTCCGAAGCTGAAGGTGACTCGGCAGACAATTGGAGCTTGATGCCAACTGTCGGATAGCTGTGATACTTTGTGAAGAGGTGCTGGTGCAGTGTCAATCGTCTGTCTTGGCATGAATGTGCTTGAATCTCAGCCTGATTGACTCTTCTGCGTTCGAGCAGCCTTGTGGCCGCTTCGGCTTTCGGGCAGGCATGGTCCACGATCCACTTATCGAAAGTCACAAGAAGTCTATCGACCCGAACGGCTATTTATGAATTGTTGCATACATTGAACCAGTGTTTCTATGATTGGATACTAATGCAATTTAGGATTAAGGTACAGTGAGGTCCTTACAACAAGCCAATATGCTGCAGCACAATATCTAGCAGCTCGCCAATAACCAATGGCTGATACGTACCTGTAAGCCGAAATCTCCAAAAACGAGGGTAACATTACATCGAGGACTGAGAAGATTGCTTCATCTGGGTCGTGATATAATCCGTGTCGTGGTTGTTGTAGTGTGTGAGTAATCTGGAGTCGGCCCACCGGCACCGGGTCCACCATACCCACCTCCTGCACCATAAGGCATTTGAGATCCTGCTTGTCCGGTCGGAACCGCAGCGTATCCAGTCGATCCTCTGTTATCGTACGGTGCTTGGCCCGCAGCAAATCCATTGGGTCCTCGGTTTTCATACGGGGCTTGGGCTGCTCGTCCATTTGTAACAGGAGCACCTCCAATCATACCGTTGCCGTAATGTGAGTGACTCGTATGTCCAGGTACACTTGCTCCTACCAGTCCTTTCTCATTGCTAAAGGGTGCTCGTCCATGCGAATGAGATCCAGTTCCACCGACCAAACCCTTCTCGTTGCCGTATGATCCACGTGGCATATCACGCGTATCATGTCGCATGGCTCTGGCTCCTGCTCCTGCGGTATCACGACGGCTATGTCTACGTCTCCTCAAGCAGCACAAGAGAAGAAGTAGAAGCAAAAGGGCTGCAACGATTGCTCCAATCACGATACCAGCTATGGCACCACCAGATAAACCATGGTGCGTGGAATGTGACCCTGCCAGAGCTGCTGCTCCTGCTGGAGATAGAGTACACGCAGCTGTATTGCCCTGATTGACTGACGAGTAATAACTTTGAGCCTGTGTTGGTAGTGTGCTGTACCACGTTGGTGTGGAGTAGTAGCTGTAAGGTGTGTTGACGAAACATGCATCACTAGATTCGGTACGTGCACTAGCAGGAATAGCAGTTGCCAGATATGCTGATATATCGGAAGATTGAGTCGCTGTGAACGATGAACCAGAAAATCCTGATGAGCTCCCGACAGCGGCTGACAAGAGCGCTCCGCCTCCAGCGGTTCCCGTGGTGGATGAGGTCGTCTGAGATGTTCCAGACGGAGACGATGTTGTCGAGCTCCCAGATACTGTTGACGAGCCTATGGACACGCCTCCTGAACTGTATGATACAGGCACACCTTGACCTAGTACCGTTAGCATACAATTCAAACATTTCAGGACTACTTACTCGAACAGAATGAGACAAGACTGTTTTCAACATCGTTACCCTCGCAATTCTGCTGTACACATGAAAAGAGAGCATCCATGTACTGCTGACAGCGACAGAAACAAGCCCAATCATCCGTTCCACATCCAGAGCAGGTTTTGAGTTGAGTGAGTACATTTGCAGAACCTGTACATACATTCTTATTCTGGTCAACGAAGCTCAGAGACGACGATGGATACTTACGATGCAACTCTGCTGCGCGATAACATGATTGATCAGTGACAGCGCTGCCACGAATGCGATCAGCTTGATCTGAGGCATCGCGAAGGGACCGAGCGAGTTGGTCTCGAAGATAATACGATCAGATGTCAAGGCTAAGCCCCACTTGAACTTTTGTAATAGATCCGGAGAGTGGCGAGATCAAATACACACTGTCGATAAGGGCGCATCAGCAGCCTCCAATATCAACTTGAGAGGCAATTCTTTAGTTTCAGATACAATATGATACTTGATACATGAATTTTGCATTCATGTTCAAGTCAGCTCTGAACAGCAATGTGATAAGAGCAATTGCGTAGAGACAAGGGACCATGATTTAGTCGATGTATGCATGATGATGTGGCTGAGATGGATAGAAAACAGGGTTTCCAGACTCCGAGAAAGTTGGTCTGGGTTACGCTGATCCGGGACCTTATTGGCTGTTTAGAACCCAGATCGACGTCTCGAACGGACTCACACACTAAGCTCTAAGCGGTCGTGGGCTTGATGCTTAACCTCCGATGAAGCTTATTAGGATAAGCCCGGCCTGGACTGTATGTAGCGTTGTCGCCTTTGCTTTACTCCTCCATCACCCGTCATTAACACCCATGTACGCGCACGACGAAGGCAACAATAGGTCCAAGCATCCGACCATAGCTGGCCCCTGTCGAAACTCAACCTCAGCTACAGCTACGCTAAGTTATAACAGGATGAATACACAAATACGAACCCCATCAAAATAGTTCATACACACTGTTTCGATCAAGTCATCGGAGTGGCTCAGGAATGAAGACAATTCAGTCCATGGTGTATCGACTGGTCTCTGGAGCGACGTCTTGCTCGACTGTAGCAATACATGTATTTGCTCAACGATAGAAGCCTCGAACCCCGATTTTGCATACCGTCGATCTTTGAACATCTCTGCTACACGCACTGTTCATGACCTCGAGATACTCACTGTACCTTGCAGTAAACCAGCCTATCCGTTTTTACGCTCATATAAGGATGCTACAACACTCCTGTCAAACAAAAACATGGACTGACAAACTGAAACGCACCCGAGACAGAAGATGGGATGCTTAGACAAACAGTACTCGATGCTTCACAAACTAGTCTAGTCCAATCAGCAGCAGGCTGATCTAGTAATGAATTGTAGATATCACCACTTCACATCTAGGGAATGAAACAAACACGTACTCTGTACATGGAAGATCAGACGGCGGACCATGTAATATTTGAGCCACGTAAAGTTGTGACTCTGGTGCAGTGACGAGATCGGTTTTCCTTCCATTGATAGACCTCCATACCGCATCGGTGTCCCCATTACATGTATCGCTCTCTTCGACCTGAACGTCACCCTCCCTATCCTTGATTTCAGCCGCCCTATTCTTAATCTCACGCTCTATCCTGAATGTCACCCTTTGCTAGGTTCTGAACATCGCCTTCTCGGTCTGCAATCCACACTGGTGTCCTTGACCCGATAGAGCCTATCGCTGAATTGCTGTGTTGCACTGCATTCTCCTGCTACAACAGAGTGTCGTCTTCCATCATATCGTCACGCATCGAACTCTCAAGATTCCAGCCTCAGTAACGAGCACGCATCAATTGGTTTACAATGACCCCGGGTATTGTCACATCAATGAAGAGGCGTCGCCCTACTCTGTTCATCCTGTCAAGGATGTCGATGTTGGCTGATGAGCGATATGTTGTATAAGAATGCGAATATCGCCGGCCTCTGATATGCTCTTATTCTCCATATCTCATCATTCCAAGAAATTCGAACAGATCGAATTCATCACACACCAACCACTATCTTGCCTTTTCTTCTCTGCTAAGAACAACATCCCACGTGCTCAAGATGTACAAATCTATTCTCCTAAGCCTCTGCTCTATCGCACTGGTCATCAACCCACTCGCATCCGCCAACACGTTCAGATGCATCAACGGCATTCAGGCCGGAACCAGTTGTGCCGCTGAACCTAACGAAACTCTCACCGGATGTTCCATTGTCAACAAGAATTCATTGGTAAGGAACTGTCACCTCAATTTCCTAGTATAGACACATCCATCGTTCTGACATAGAGACTTTTTTAGTATGAATGTGCATCAGCTGACGGCAATCCAAATCATGTCAAACAATGGATCATCTTCAGAGAATGTGCGGCTAATCAGTTCTGCTCTTGCAGAAACGACATTGCGACATGCAACAACTACTGAGAGAAGACAGAACTACGCAGCGACGATTCCACGGTGGAATTACGTATTCAACAGAATACGGGAACATGGAATATACGTGAGACTGTGACTGTGTGTAGCACTACAAACCGAAGAGTGATACCGGCAGGAAGAAAGAGGCTTTGAGAAGGTCTTTAAGGTTCAAGGAAATGGAATCTTGAAGTCGCAACATATATATCTTGGAGAGAAAAGTTCCGAGTTCACTCTTAGTTCTCAAACTTGTTTCGGAACGTTAAGATCAGCCAAGTTTCGAAATACAAATAACAGAGTGAAACGGTAATCTTTTTGTCCATCTCTAAATTACACTGATAATCCGATGTTAAGAGACACTCTCCGAATACACCTCACAGTATGACCTGAGGGCGAAATTAAAAGTAGATAACATCCAATCTCATCTTTCAGAATCAGACTCCAAAGGGTCAAGTATGAGTCGGGAGTGCCAATGAGCCAGACAGGCATCATATCTTGGCAAGCAAGACTCCAATTCTCCGCGTTACTACTAGTACTACTAGTACAGTACCTGCGCGCTTTATACATCAACGTCCATAACACAACACAACACACTCTCATTCAAAGAAGCGTCTCCACACCACAAACCATTAGCAAAAAAACAATGACCCCCTCATTCCCAGCATCACCGTCTCGAATCCTTGAACCAACACCCACGAAATGAAAAAACACCACACAATCGACCGCTTCAAAAACCTAACCCGCTACCTCCGCGTCTCCTACTCCCAAAATCCAACCCCCACCGTCTTCGAACAAGAATCCATAACAAAAAAAGACCCAATACGCCACCAAATAAAACACAAACTCTCACTCCAACCGTCCAACCGCCTAACATGGACCTTCAACGCCAACACAAGCAGACAAAAGCTGCCTCTGGCCGTGATGCGCAATAGGCTTAAGAGAAGGTGGCGCGAGGCCTTTAAGGAGACGCTGTTGAGACGTGGATATGAGAATGATGGACGTCGGATTTTGAGTGAGATTGGGAAGAACGGAGGGCAAGTGGTGGGGTTACGGGGTCATTTGCAGGTTCTTATTGTGGAGGGTGGGGGGTGGGAGGAGAAAATGGATTGGTTGGTTGGGATTGCGGGGAGGGTCGTTGAGGCTTTGGAGGGTGGTGGGTTTGGGAGGGGTGGGAGGATTAGATAGATATAGAAAGAGAGAGAGAGGAGGAGTGTGAGGTCATTTAGGTGAGACGTGAGGTCTTTTTTGGGGGTTATGGTGGTGTTTGTTGCTTATGATACCCAATGTGCGAATGGTATTGTCAATTTATTGTATGATTTACGCTGCTGATGGAAATGTACCTGAGAAATTCGTTCGTCCGTCCATTCGTCTACATCAAGACAAATATCGTTGTTACGGCTATAATACTTGGTTGATGTTGCATCATCTCCGGATTGATCACACAAGAATGCTCAGTAAGTGCCACAAAATCGGTCAGAAATCTTTACAGTTCAAGTCGCGCCTGGGAGTTCGAAGTCTCGTGATCGATGCGTTGTAGTAGACCGGTGATGGAACGCACGGGATTTTTTGATTCCGTATAACGATAACACTACGACGGGATGAACACAAGCACGACTATCGATGAGGATCATTACAGCGGCAAGGAAACATCATGGACGTTTTGAAAGATAATCGTTATTCATAAGCTAAATTTGGTATCACAACGACAAGACCGACAAATCAATCGAATGACCATCCACCAGTATACTTGGCGAAGAATCCATCAGGATCATACTTCTTCTTGATAGCCTGCAATCTAGAATACGTGCTGAACGTGCTGAGCACATTCTGATCAGCGTTACCATCGTTAATGAATAATGGTAGACCAGACTGGTTGGGCACAGAGTTGACCATGTCTCTGAAGCTGGCTTGGACGGTAGCGTATTGCGAAGATGTCATTGTAGGTGGCGTTGAGATCAGGAAGTTGAGCCACATCCATGGTCCGTCGGGCATTTGCATTGCGTTGCCGCCGTTTTGGGATTTGCTGGCGTCTGTCAAGCTCTTGGGGATGGGTTGAAAATCAATTGAGCTGACGACGTATGAGCCCTTGTTGTTTGCGCACCAAGTGTCCCATGCTTTGTATGCGTTTGAGGTTGAGGCATCGTCGGCGCGGTGGACTTGAACTCGGAAGATGTTGTTCCCTCGGGATGCTTCGGTCGTGAAGGGAATGGGCATGTTGACGGTCTCTAGGTAGGTCTTCTGTGACATCGTGTTGAGTAGGTATGGGATGGAGGTGAAAGCGTCGAATGCATGACCTGGATCAGGGCCATCGTATACGAGGAACAAGAGGGCTGCTTGATCGAGGTTGAGAGCGCCACCACTTGGTGTTCCGAGCTTTTCGAATGTGCCAATGATGGCAGCTTTTGGGTCTTTGTTGTTGAGTGTGAAGTTGCGGAGTGCATCACCAACGGGTGCGGCTTGGTCAAAAGCGTAGATGAGATTGCCCGCGTAGAAGGTGCCAGCAGGTCTTGTCTGGACGAAGTACTTAGTGACGACTCCGTAGGCATTGCCTCCTCCTCCTCGACAAGCAAAGAAAAGATCTGGATTCTCGGTTGGAGAGGCTGTAACGATGTCACCGTTGGGTGTGACCACTTCAAGTGATCTGAAGGAGTCACAAGCCATGCCGTACTGCGAAGACAGATAACTGAGACCTCCACCGAGTGCAAGACCAGTGCCGACGCCTGCAAGTCGCGCACCTACCACAGTCACTCCGTACTGGGCGAAGTATTGGTAAACATCTCCGAACGTGCCACCAGGCTGATAAGTTCCAATTGTGGTACTTGCATCGTATGTCCTGGCTGTCATCGAGCTGAGGTCGAGGAGGACACCTTGATCTACTGAAGAGAAGAATGTGTTTGGGTTATGGCCGCCCGCTTTGATAGCAAATCGCGACCCTGCGCTCTTGATGGCTTTCAAAGCCGTTGACACATCTTGGGCTGACGTGGGATATACAATGCAGGACGGTGTATATTGACTCTGTACAGCATTCCAGTAACCAATCTGACTGGCTAGAAACTGAGGACTCAGAGGAGCGGCATTGACCTTGCTGATGCCTAGAGATGTAGTGAGACTGTTACAAGCCACGGAACCAGGAGCAGTGGCGTCAGTGACGGGACTTCTTATGACCAACCCAAGAGCAGGGAGAGCCGAAGTCAGCAACTGAAGACAAAGTAGAGAAGATAACATCTTGAATGTCGAGAAGTAGGTTGCTAAGACAGTGATGTCGTGATCCGTGGAAGACGATTAAAGACATATATATAGACGAATGTACGCACAGAAGTTGGATCTGCCGTTCATACCCCGGATAATGGAGTGTTCCTTTGCCTCTGATCATCGTTGATAAACTCTGGGGTAGATTATGCCTCTCTGTGCAAGGTTTGAACATCTCCGGAAGGTGAATTGTGCAAGGTACAATAAGAACTCATACTCCCATTGGTGGATCAGCTCGGTCTTGGTATCGCTGTGGTTGTGATGAGGTCTGAAATACGAGATACGTCCGAGGTACAAGATACTGCAAGTAGCCAATCATGAGTATGACTTGGTGAATATATTGATTTGGTTGGTGGATGAAGACCATTATCAGCCCACACGTCATATGGTTTCATACCCTGAGCACGCATGGAGGAAGAGAAGGTATTTGCGAGGTACTTCCACACTCGTGAGTTTTAGCTGTCTTTCTGGTAGGCCGTGACGGCAAGTCACGTTGACAATGTTTGTGCAACTGGCTAACTTTTCTTGCCCTGGCGGCGCTCACACACCGAGGATCATTGCAGCGAAGTTTTAGTTCACGCTATCAGCTAAGCGATGGTGGTGATCTACATCGCTTACCAGTATATGTCCAATAAACACAAACAGCGTCTGAATAAGCTCTTTAAGCTCAAGCCTCGGCTACATGATCTACATCTTCACAGGGGAAACCTGAAGCAACGTCTGTCCAGAACAGGTGATGTATCTCCCCGCCTGGTTGATCGCCGCTAGTGAGAGAACTTCACTTGATGCCGAGGTTGTAGCTTATATGATGAGACGGATTTGTGCTGTGCATTATCAGGTGGCAACTTATTTTATGCCCGAGAAAATCTCCTGAGCGCTCTCAGCACAAAGCAAAACATGTAGATAAGTCCAATCCATGGTTATGCCGGCCGGGCATTATGGCCGAAAAAGGACGTAGACGGACCATATGCTATATTCGAATAAGGATCGACACAACTTGCTGTCTCATGATTAATTGGAAACGGTTCGACTTCAAAGTCAGGCGGTAAATCAAAGAGCATGAGTTTATTCATATCAGTCTGCCAATAGTGTCGCTTCTGGACAGGCAAGAACGTTGTTTCTCCTTAAGACGTCCTCATCGGCGGAGAAGCGCGTAATGCTGAAGATTATAGAAGTGCTCCTCTTGTTCAGTATGCTTTTCGGACTGTTGCCGCTTCGCTCTGATAAATCTCCTGCAATTTTAGCCGGCCTTCCTTGAGCTACTAACGCGTTTGTCCAAGAGCAGTGTATTGACACGTGCCAGCTCGTGCACGTCTGAACAAATCCCATAATCGAGGTTTGAAGACGATTGAGTATAGTGAGGAGAAAGGCATGGCTGGCTGCCAAGTTTCGACTGTCATTCCCAGATAACGGCCGCAAGCCCTCGACCATGTCAGGAACGCCATTGGTGCGCGGTCGGCATCTACGGATGCTCATCGGGAATCAGGGACAGGAGGTGGCCTGTGAAAGCGGATGCGAATTCTTCCCTTCGGAGACTTATCCAACCAAACCTTGTAGCGATACCATGCAGTGATATGCATTCGCTCGGACCACGATCGAGGTCTGGTCAGTGGCCTCCCGGCTGTGGCAATTGGTGGGAACTATCTCCTGGGAGGATCCGCCACTTCAGGCGATCATGTAGGCGAAACTCGGTCGAAACTTTTCGTCAGTTCTTGGTTCTGTCACTGCGAAGGCTTGCGTTGAATCAATCTCGAGAGCCGTAGTGACACTGTCGATAGTTCTGAGTATCGGCGAGACTTGTCATCAAAAAATAGCAATCGAATGTGTCGATGAATATCATGAGTACCAGGCTACGAGAATGGTACGTGTGAAATAATGTTGAACGGGCCTCCTTGTGCAAAGGACAGCCGACGGTGTGGTCGAAGAGGAGAAGCAGCCAATGAGGTACAAGCAGGAATGTGAGAAATACTGGTGTTCCTGAGATACAGACCTGAACATCAGCACTCCACGTGATTTCAGTAGTAGATACAGCTCACCGGTTCCTTTTTTCGATCTCGAATATACCAGTACAACATTGACGTTGCCAAGCAAGTCCAGAAGCTAGTAATTCAGGTAGGACCTCATTTGCGGTCATGTGTAACAGGTAGAGTCACCGGTCAAGCCTGTGGAATGGTCGAGATCCTCACTTTTCGATACCTCGAATTTGTTGATGCCCAGTACAAGTAAGTTGAGATTTCACCGACGATAAATGAGACCATGGCTCTCTAACAGACTGCTTCTTCAGGTCAAGTGACGATCGAACCTAAAACAGAGGATGAAGTGTACTGGAAGCTGTTTGTTGACGATAAGAGTCTGTACTGCGACACAACGACCTAGACACATCAAGACTGGCAGCAGAGGAGGATAGCTCAGCAAGCCATAGATGGTTGTCCTGTAAATGTCGATGAGGATTGTACAAATTCAAAATTGCCCTTCTTCTCCTTCTCCTTCTCCTTCTCCGTTCTTACGAAGTAATTAGTCAGTCACGATTTTCAACTCTTCATGCGTAAGTGTGCGACTCTGCAACATTTGCGAGCCATGAATGGTGTAAGAAATCAGGATACCTCCTTACTGACCTGGAATAGATTGCGCTTCGGAACGTGAACTCAATATCAAGTGTGTTCGAGCAGAGTCGCATCAATGCTCTTCATGACACTATGTTAGCTCCTTATTACCTGAATCCTGCATACCTTTATAGACTTTCTACCAGCAATCGAGAGGCATCCGAGGGCCTCGAATACGTCTTTGACATAGGAAGGTACGTGTAAAAGTAGCGGTCAAGAAACGCAGGCGCTGAGAGACGCGTACAACACAGTGCTATTGGTAACGGATTTGTTACTCATGATATGATCCAAATAGTCCGGAGCTAAATTGCAAGTCACCCCTGGTCAGGTAATCTTGTCAAACTAAATCCGGCTTTGAAACGTTTGTTGTGTTGGTCAGTAATCTATTTAACTGCACTGATGCCAGCACATGAGTGAATCACGACACTCGAGATGCCACTTCTTGCGTTCATTCGGCTCAATCAGTACGGAAGGTTCGACATAGTCTGTCTCAAGAAGGAGGTAGAGTCTGCCGAGCTGTTGGCTAGTATTGGCCTGCTCTTACTCAACGCCAGGACATCAATCTTCTTTCTCAAGATTCTGCTGGTTTATAGTTCTGAAAGTAGGCCTAGGACCTGGGAGAAGGAGGGGAGCTCCTACATGGATCCGAAGGAAGAAGGGAGGAGATGTACGAAACGGAGAGCATTGATTTGTGTATGATCTCGTATAATCTTTGCGGGTTGTCGAATGCTATTGGGTTTCTTCCAAAGTTGAGATCAGAGTACCAAGACACAGTTGAGTAGCGGAATCATCAAGAATGTAGACGAGGTGTCGTGGTCAAGAATTATACATGTAGCACGCGTCAACGCGTCAATACCGTAGCTGTACAACTCCGTCATCACGCATATCGAACGGATATCAATTCCACACTATAATTAATGATCGACGATGCAGCGAACTTTTTTTCCAAACCCATCCGGGCGACTCAAGAAAATGCCAAAAGAAAGATAAGGATTTCAGAAAAGATAATGAGTGTCTTGATTGCTGCCAATTCATAACCATACTGGGGTATCATATTATTAAGCGGATAGTTCCTTCATCAATGTCCATACTCTCTGCAAGCGCTTGTGCACGCCATGACACTCATGCGATAGCCGTGCATGCGATATTACTGCTCAGTTGCTGATCTTGGAGCTGACCTTCTTGCCAGTAACCTTCTCCCAGAGACCACGGAGGCCATCGGTAATCTTTTCGTTCTTGTTCTTGTCTACGTTCATGCCCTGCTTCTTCTGAATGGCGGCGAGACCTGTAGTTTCCGTGTCAGTGATCGAGGACTGCCAAATCAGCTTGATGATTCGTACCTTTGTCAACGTAGTCATCTTGTTGACCAGCAGGAGCAGCTGCGGGTTGTTGAGTGGCGTCCATTGCGACGATTGTTTGATTAAATCAGTGAGATTTAAGAGGCGGTTTGAGTTGATGTGATGAACGAGGATTGGAAAAGAAGGAGAATCTGGGGAGGAGGGTGAGAATTTATATTCTGTTATCGCGTGATCCACTTGATGAGCGATGAGTCTGAGTGATGGTGTGTTGAGATTGACAAGGTGTGTTACGTAGCAGTAGTACTAGTAGTATGACACAGAATGGGCGCAAGTCACGCAGTGAATAAATACGAATGGATAAGCAGATGGGCGATCATCGGAGCCCGGAGCGGGAGGGGAAGGCTGAGTCGGTCCAGCTGACTGGTGTTGTTTGGGAAGCGACGACCCATGAGACAAGGCAAGGCAACCATGATGGACGTCATTTGATTGTTGTTGTCATTCTCTCATGCGCAACATTCATCCGCTGCAAGCTCTTCCGTTCGATCTTTACCTAGATTCCTCTAGTTTTAGCATCATCTGCAGCCAACATGGATGAGGCGTCCGACGGAACGTCTTGGCCTGCAGTAGCTTGTGGTCGAGCTCGAGATAACAGTCAATCATCGTCAATCCACGCACATGTCATTCAGACAATTCAACAAACAATTCGAGTACTGTAACTGGACACACCTGTGTCGACAAAGGCGTCCAAAGCCTTTCCTGATCAACATACTGCTCGCATAGTACTCTCGATTGCGATGTGTGCAGTCACTCGCGATGTTCTACAGAAGCTTCAGGGAGCAATACTCGACCGACAGCATAGACCTTACTCTGACATGATGGTCACGACGCCAGTTACAGCTGAGGTGCAGTGGGTATTCTGTCAACCAGATGATGATGTCCGTTTTGGCCTTCAGGCATGGAAAACGAGAGGGTATAATGTTGAGTCCTAAATCATCGGCGCTTCACACCGCAAGGCTCACGGCATTTCATTCAAGGTATTTGACCGTTAATTGACGAAATTCTTTGTCCCAGTACCGAGCCTGATATTGTGGTAAAGCAAACGCGTGTCAAGCTTAAACTCAATCTCTAGCACGCGAGACTAGTGCCAAGGATAAAAAGCTCTCCACCTAATTTGCAAAGATTCCATCTGAAGACTGCACTCGCAGCTGCGAGTGATTACAAAACTTACTGCATCTCAGTACAACCAAGCTGTCTTGATGCAAGACATTTCTGCTTTGTCAACATGCTATTTACATGCCATGAAGAGCAAGGCTACCGACTTGGTGCAGCAACTCTGATATGTATTGACCAGCAGTCACTGCCTGACACTCTCTAGTACTTTCCAGTCCGATCACTTTCACCGCCTGATTCCAATTGGCCCTTCTCAAAGTTGACCGATGTTGCACTGAGTTTTCTGACCCTCTGAACATCATCGTTTTGAAGAGCAGCAATTCTTGCGCCTGTACCTTGAGTCTTGTATGACGAGAATTGCCATGCCCATTTCAATTTAGCGTCGAACAACTCGTCAGTCTCTTCTAGCGAGCGGCCTTTGAGCTCCGGAATGAAGAAGATACCGAATATGAAGAGCAGAAGACCTGGAGGTGTCAGTGATGATATTTTGTACCGTCAGTACAGTCCACTCACTGGGTGCTGCGAAGAACCATCCAACTCTAGCTCCCAGTCCAGCCGAACCTGGAGCAACATTCATAAGATATGGCTGCAAAGAGTCAGTACGATTCATGGAGCTGACAACGAGAATACTTACAGTAACACTGGTGACAAGAATTGCAGAGCACATGTTGACCACACCAGCCGAAGCTAAGACCTTCTTTCTCATCTTAGTACCTCCAATCTCTCCACCAATCACAAAAGCATTCGTGATGGCCCATCTACCAAAGAATTGTGTCAATATGATGCTTGCAATGATGGCATTGACAGCTTTGGTGTTTGTCGTCGGTCTTGCCGCTCCATGGTAACCAAGAGTACTGACAACCTAGTCATTGTTAGTGCAGTACGAACTCGAAAGGACAAGCAACATACGGTCAAGAAGATGAAACACATCAGTCCGCCAACAATCGCAAATGGTCTTCTTCCCCAGTGATCGTACATGATAATCTGGAAGAGACAACTTGGGACTTGAAGCGCACTGCCGATGACAACATATGTAAAGGATTTGGCTTTGAGACCTTGGGCGACATAGAACGTTGCGCCATAACTGCAAAAATGTCAGTGTAAGTATACATCTCCAGGATGCGTCAAACCAACCTGTTTGTGAACTGGATGCCAGTAAATTGTAAGAACACGAACAGAGACCAAGCAATCCAGGTTCGACGGAGCATGTTTCCTCTGAACAGATCGATCCATTTGCCTTGGTCTCGACCACCGGCTTCTTGGAGGGAATCATCGATAGCTTCGATCTCGAGCTTTGTGAAACCGTTATCGACATCTCTTGTGGGTCTCAATCTGTTGAGTGCGGTCAGAGCTTCATCCTTTCTGCCCTGCAAGACGAGCCAACGAGGAGACTCTGTGTCAGAGGGTCAGAGAAAGTATCAAAGATACGTGACATATATCCACATACCAGGAGTGAACCAGATGAAGATAAGAATCAGTACGGCAGGGATGAACTGCACCGCTTGTGGAATAAGCCAGCCCTTTGGGTGAATCTCAGTTGCGTAAGCTCTACTCATACCGGCACCTTTGGCCATGTTAGTTTGAGATCTCTTAAGATCACAATTGTCCGCTCGAACATACCCCATAGATTTCCCAATGCGTTCTAAGACGATTATCAGTCTTGTCGGTACAAAGGGGGTCTGGTAACTTACAAATAGAAGCATAGCACCAGCCATCAAACCTCGAACGCTAGCGGGTGCGACTTCACCGTTGTAATGTACTACCGCCATTTCGGCCAAGCCAGTGCTGACATACGCGAGAAAGCGACCAGCAGTAAATTGTCCCCAGGATCCGGTAAAGTTGCAAGTCAATTCAACTGAACGGAAGGTCAGCATGATCCAAAAATACTCAGTATCGCAACGTACTGATCACAGCGATGATCTGAATGATGGCCAGGACAACCATCGTAATCTTGTAACCAAACCAATCCACAACGAAACTGGATAGAAAAGCACCAAGTGCTTGCCCTGCAAATGGAATGGAATTCATCGCTGACTTCACACCCGATGACAAGACCCATGTTTTCGTCTTTTTGTTGTATGTGCCAAATGTCCGGAGAAATGAGGGTAGAGCTTGCAACGAACCAAAAGAACCGGTATCACTGTGATGAGAGATCAGTATACAGGTCTTCAGTACTCCAGAAGCATGATCCTACATTCCATACAGCAGCGCACCAGATAAGTACACAAGTACAGTGAACACCAGGAATGGAGTCACTTGACGGTATTTAGACAACATCTTGAGACGAAGTTACGTTGTGATAGCGCTGCAATAGATCTGACCCAGATTGGGTATACAAATTCTGATGAGTGACCGCAGATCTACCTCAGAACTAAAGGTATCAGACAGAAGTTCAGTCCGGAGACTTTAATAGGATCAGAGTCGACTTTGTCGATGAAAGGTAGAAGTACGTACGCGACATAATTTCCGAGGACAAAAAGCTATCGACGGCCTAGCCAAAGCACGCAATGCACCATTAGAGGTTTAGAGTCCTGGTGTGGCTATCGCTTATCATTATTCAGAGAGACACATTGAGAGTCAACTTCCAGCTCGATTGTCGCCCGCATTTGAATATCCGGACGATTGTCCACCTTGTGGATCGAGATGTTAACGTGTCTGACTGTACTCATATGGAGACAGACCCGTCCTCGCGACGACCTGCCTTGACTCATGAATAATTCGATCGATTCGTTCTCCACGAGATGTGTGTAACATCATACTGGAGACAGTTCCGTATCTTCCATCAGTCCCCTATTAGGCACGCACTCGGAGGCAGTGATGTCGTGATTGAGGTTTTCCCAAATATGGAATAGACTGGTCTACTCTAACCAATCGCGATCTCGATCATATCAGACGCGTTGTGCGCATGTTTGGGAAATGCGAGGAGTGAAGTAGGTAGGATACGCAATAGCTCAATCCAGACTTGTGTTCGAGATTTGCTCTGGAGTCGAGTTCTAGGATTGGCATGACCTCGATTTTTGAATTTGATGTGATACAATTTCGAGATGGTGGTCTCACTTGCTGCCTCGTTTGCTCACTCAAAAGTCCTTGAGTAGCTACGCAACTGACTCAGAGCAACGCCCCACAGATAGCCACTCATACGAGCTCGATCATTCACACTATAGAACTCAATCCAGCGGAACACGTGCTCCACATGGCAGAGATCGAAGTTAAAGGCTATGACACTCAGGATCCACGGTTCAGTAGAGAAGGTTTGGGGACCATCTTCTCGAGATCCACGGCCCAATCAACAATTTCAAGAATAATACCGAGAGTCTCAAGTATGTCAGAAAATGTACAGACAGCATTAGGTGATTGTCTCACAAACATGTGTAATTCTAGTTAGGCTCTGGATACCATACCACACCATGACATTTGCCTTACTCCGATCGGAAAATTGATGAAATTAGAGATCAGTAGCAAGTCCTCGTGAAGAAACTAGCCCAATGCACGCTCACGTAAGGTCATACCCGCGATGAGACCCAATACCGCGTAGACGAATGAAGCACCTAAAACCATATTAGCCTTCATCAGAGCAAATAAACCGTCACGTCGTAGGTAGCACTGCACATACCAAAAGTCCAACTCAAACTATCAATATAAGCCCTAACAACCACACCCCTAACATCACCAGGAAGCAAACGTATAGACCTAACACTCGAAACCGCCGACTCAATAATCGACCTCTTACGCTCCTCAGATCCCACATCGCTCAACACAGCGTCCAAAATCCTGCGAAGTTGAAGATGTTGAATCGTCGTCGCAGTCTGAATCCCCACAAGCAAAAACAAATTACCCGCAAGATACAACGTCGTCCCCGCAATCGCCATGTCCTTCATCTCAAGACTAGCAGCAACATGAACGAATGTAGTAGACTGTATAGCACCAGATCCGAACCCACCGCAGAAAACGTACAGTGTCTCGAACCAATTTGTGGCGCCGCGCCATCGGAGGACAATGAGTCCGTAGCCTAGACATGCGAACGCACTAGATGTTATCGTGAGCCTTTTGTAGCGTCCTGTCTTGGAGATGATGATGCCGCATAGGAGTCCTGCTGTTGCGTTTCCTACGACGGCGGGAACGAGTCTTAGACCTGCTTGTGTTACGTTGTTTTCGGCTGCGATTTGGTAGTACAGGGGTGTGGAGTAGAAGGTGCCGAATTGGGCTGCCATTTGGAAGCCGGATAGGAGGTAGGATGTTAATGCTGGACGGGTTGTGAGGAGGCGGAGCGGGAGGATTGGTTCTTTGGCCCAGTGTTTTTCTATTAGGGTGAAGATTGTGGCGAGGACTAGGGTTGTGAGGGTTGATAGAAGGAGGTGGAGGGGTGAGGAGCCTTGTGCGGCGAAGTCGAGGGTTAGGAGGAAGGCGGAGATCGTTGAGGCGAGGGCTAGGGCGCCTAGGATGTCTATCCTTTTGAACTTTTGGGTTAAGGTTTGAGATTGGGGTTCGGTTTGGGCGTTGGGTGAGGATTTGCTGGAGGGAGAGAAGGACTGTGAGGTTTTCGATGGCATTTTCCATATTATCAGGAGGAGACCGATGATTGTCAAAGGGACTTGGCCGTAGAAACACCAGCGCCATCCTACTTTGTCGCAGAGCCACCCGCCTACTGGACCGCCCATTGCTCGTCCCGTCGTCGCTGCGACGTTGACGTAGCTTCTCCAAGCGGCGACGTCGCGTACAGGGACCATATCTGCGATGATGACGGAGACGAGAGCTGTCATTCCTGCACCGCCGATTCCTGAGATTGCTCGTCCGGCCAGGACTTGATTGTAGGTTGAACCAATGCCGCAGAGGAAACAGCCTGCTGCGAAGAAGGTGTATGCTACGACGAGATTGGTCTTTCGACCAAATACATCGCTGAGTTTGCCGTAGAGAGGTTGTGAAGCGCATTGGGCTAGGACAAAACTTGTGACTAGCCATTGGGCGTTGAATAGTTGGTTGAATTCTGAGGCGATTTGTTGACTCGATGCGACGACGAGAGAGCCATCTCCATTCGCGATGAATACGCCTGGTAATGGCAGATTGTGAGGTAAGTAGAGGCCGAGGTCTAGATAAGTATTACATATGTATTGTGTGTGGACTTACCTATTAATGATATCGGTATGACGACGTATATGGCCAGTGATGAAGAGGGTGTTTCGGACGGTGGGAAGTCTTCATGAAAGGGCGGTAATGTAGTTGAAGACCGCCGACGGAGAGCTGCCTCGTGATCCCTCCGTTTGTTATCAGTGGAAGCATTGTCGATCTCATCCTGAGTACCAGACAGCAACGCCGTGGTTTCAGTTGGTTCTTCTGTTGGCGCCATCAGTCTATACGATTGATAGTCGGATATGAGTCACGAGGCTTCTCGTGGTGACATGCTGTACAGTATAATTGAGAAAGTATCTTCTCATGTCGGAAACGTGAGAGATCACATTGTGGTAAACTGTAGCCGACTGATTCTAATGCCGACTTCATGCATATGAGTCATTGACACAAAAGCTGTGTACATCTGCACCACTATCTGGAGTCCGAGACGAGATTGGGATAGAGCTTAGAGTTGATTGGCCAGAGACACGAACGTCTCCAGCACAACTCACATGATGAAGCGAGCTCTGGTGTTGCTAACATACATACGTATCTCGGGGAACTTATCACGAACGCTCTTCTAACAGCAAAGGCTCATTGGAATCTCAAATGGCAACTATGGTCCGATTACCGATGACATGGGTAAATTTTCATGATAGCAATCATGCCGACTATGCGATTCGAATCACTCTAAAGGATGCGTTTAATCTCAAGATCAGGACCTGCGAGACTGTCGTATCCAAAATCATTGGCTCAGAGCCACATCACGAATTCTCGTGGGTCGATGTCGTTATCAAGCTGGTGGTTTTAGCGTCATTCATCGAACTCGCGAGTGATGATCCGGCTGATTGAAAGATATTGAAATGACACGAGGATAGTTCTTGGAAGATTAGAGACAAGTTCAAGATGAGTATGACATTTCCGTCGGGCTCATCAAGATATCGTTGTGATTCCAGAATGTGTGAGTGAATGTACTGGGTTGATCATAGACTGCCGCATACTTAGCGCCTAAACCTTGGCCGTCGCAGTCATCAAACCTTATCGTAAATGTACGTTACCGTTACTCTCACGTATTCAAATGTCAAGAAATCATCTCCGCTGAAAGCTCCGGAGCCTTTTCCGCTCCATCACGCCTGTGGAGATCGAGCTTCTGTGATCGACTTCTTCGACAACGTGGTCGAAAAGGAAGCCGGAAATTGACAGAGTGCAACATGCCCTCACAATTGGTTTCACTGCGTAAATGCAGACTATGGACAACCATTCGCGGAGAGGACTCCTGCCGATATCGCTGTGACGACGTTGTATGACCAGTATGAAGGTGTTTGTGGCTAATGGAATACTCGAGTATTCAGAGCTCACTCTTTCTCATGCGTTGTGGGCAGTACATGATTGAATATTGTTGCTTGTGAGACTTCATCACCATCAGCCATGTGGAATATTCTGGTCTACAGCTCTCTTTTACTAAGTTCATTGAGAACAAGCTTAGCTGCGAGCCATGAGCAGATTCCTCTATCAGGACACAATGATATAGCGGGCACCCGTCCAAACATTGTCTTCATACTTACTGACGATCAGGACCTGCATATGGACTCATTGTCATATATGCCACACCTGCAGAAGCATTTGGTTGAAGAGGGCACATTATATCAACGACATTATTGTACTATAGCATTGTGCTGTCCCTCACGTGTAAGTTTATGGACAGGGAAAGCTGCTCATAATACAAATGTCACAGACGTCAATCCTCCATATGGTAAGTAATGTTGAAAGGTATTAAATGGACACGCGTTGATTGCCCTAGGCGGATACCCCAAGTTTGTCAGTCAGGGTTTCAATGAAGCGTGGCTACCGATTTGGTTCCAGGAGGCAGGATACAACACATACTACACCGGTAAGCTCTTCAACGCTCACACCGTGGAAAACTACGACTCTCCGTTCCCTGCTGGCTTCAATGGATCTGATTTCCTGCTGGATCCGTACACTTATCAATACCTCAATGCTACGTTCCAAAGGAACAAAGATGCTCCAGTCAATCACCACGGCGAATATTCTACCGATGTTCTTGCAGAGAAGGCTTATGGGTTCTTGGATGATGCTATAGCTGCCAAGAATCCGTTCCTTCTTGTTGTTGCTCCAAATGCACCCCATAGCAATGTAGAATTCCAAGAGGACTGGTTCAACAACAACGAATCATCTACTTCGATCAGACTTACACCACCAATTCCGGCGGACAGACACAAAGGTTTGTTTTCTGACGCTATCGTACCGAGAACACCGAACTTCAACCCAGATGAGGTATGAGCCCAAGAAGTGGAAAGAATATGTTTGCTGACATTTGATCCTTCAGGCCAGTGGGGTTTCTTGGATCTCAAGGCTTCCCAAACAGAATCAAACCAATATTGACGCCAACGATCACTTCTACCGCAACCGACTCCGAGCGCTACAAGCAGTCGACGAGATCATAGACGGAGTGATCTCACGTCTCTCCGACGCGGGAATCCTCGAAGACACATACATCTTCTACTCCTCAGATAATGGCTACCATATCGGCCAACATCGAATGCAACCAGGAAAGGAATGTGGATTTGAGACTGATATCAATGTTCCACTTATAGTCCGAGGACCAGGTATACGGAGAAACCATGTCAGTCAGGATATCACCAGCCATACCGATCTTGCACCTACTTTTCTCTCACTGGCCGGCGGTACTATCAGAAAAGATTTCGATGGATCCCCTATCAAGCTGCCATACCAAAACAAGCACCAAGGCGAGGAGCCTCACGAGGAAAGATCTCGCAACGAACACGTCAATGTAGAGTACTGGGGATTTGCTCTCTCTGAAGGCGAATACGATAAACAGTTCTTCTGGAACAATACATACAAAGCATTGCGGTTGATCGGCGAGGATTACAATTTCTACTATTCCGTCTGGTGCAGTGGAGAACATCAATTCTACGACCTGAATGTGAGTCTCTCCTCTTCATTTCTGTTCCGTTCTCACTATGGTATGTTGGGATGAAGTGACTAACAAGCGAAACTACCAGACCGATCCATATGAACTCACGAATCTGTACGCAACATCGAATCACTCATCTCACCTCTTCGCCTTCGCCGAGACAACTATCCAATCAGAGCCTCTCAAATATTCCATAGCTCCCACATCCCAATCTCCTAGCCCTTCTCATCCACCGGTCCTTCTCTCTGCCCTCCTTCCCCGCCTCGATGCCCTTCTTCTTGTCCTTAAAACCTGCAAGGCAAGATCATGCACTCATCCCTGGGAAACATTACACCCAGATGGTTCAGTTCTAAATCTACATGATGCGCTGGACGAAAAGTTTGATTCGTTCTATGTGAATGAAGTGGACAGGATCGCATTCACTAGATGTGAGCAGGGATACATACTCGAGAGTGAGGGACCAAGTAAGGTTAAGGGATTTGGTACTGGAGGCCAAAGTGCGAAGATCTGGCCTAGAGGAGGAGCAATGTGGAGTGAGTTGGTGTGATAGCTTGCGGACTGAAGATTGGCTTTCTTGTGTGGAAACCATGGGAGCTAGTAAGACGTCCTGCATAAGACAGATGGATGATAAGCCTATCTGCTAGGACCATAGCTTCACATCAATGCAGGGTCAGGATATTGCGAGGTATCCTAAGATAGAGGCATAGATCAGATGCTATACAATGCAGTTTCGGTGAAAACAAGTCGCCTCTCCTCCGAGGCTTTTCTGCCGCAATAGAGCCTGGCCAGGTGTTGATTTTTGCACCGCGTGGTTTCAGACTGAACAGAGGGAGTCTACCATGGATCGACTGTATAGTATAAATCGGTACGAGTATTATGCGGAAGACCAAGATCAACTGGGAGCTCTTCTTCAGCTTTAACATGTCCTGTTCCACTTGGTCAAAGACTACAAACATGCCAAGCGAAGTTGGAGACAGAGCATTGGAAGGCCAGTCGACACATGTGCAGTTTATCTCAAAGCGCGTTCAACATTCACGCAAAAGTAACAAGACGACACGTATTGGTCGACCACCTTGAATTATACACGACATAATCAGGCACATTCTCTCACGATGTTAGTCTCGTTGACTGTCGGAAAGGTCGACGCGGGTGTTGCGGTACTGCTCACAGAAGATAAAAGACACGTAGGCGGGAATTGATTCTCGAGTTCAGAGAACATACTGATCACGCGTAGATTGAATTTCCCTCCATATTACTTCCTCCCTCAATTACATCCGGATCCATAGTAGATATCACAGTTGCTCAAAATTTCAATGCAGAAGACAAAGCCCAACAAGCCTTTGAAAGTTTACAGGAACGCATCTTGAGTACTTATGGTCTCACTGCACCCGATGCTCCTGTTCTACGTTTGAGGAACGCTACTCAGACATCGCTCGTACTCGAATGGGACCCGATACAACTAGCAACATCGAGCTTGAAGTCTCTAGCCCTCTATCGAAATGGCAGCAAAGCCGGCAACATACCAAGACCAACAGAAATGCTGAGCACGAAGATCAGTGGCCTTGCACTGGATACAGAATACTCCTTCTACTTGGTCCTACGAACGACTGGTGGTACTTATCATAGCAATACTCTCACAGTCAGGACACAAAAGATGACAGATCTTACTGGAATCACTGTTACGCCTGGTGTCCTACCTGATCCACTCAGGGATGCGTTAGAGACAGCAATTGAGAGAATAGGAGCAAAGATAGCGGACACAGTCAGAATAGACACAACTCATTTTGTCTGTACAGAAGGTCGTGGCAAGGACTGGGAAAGAGCTGTGGAGATGAATATACCAGTTGTGAGACCAGAATGGGTCGAAGGATGCGAGCGGGAAGGAAAGATAGTCGGAGTGAGAGGATACTACCTAGATGCCAATCCAAAGCATAGGCAGGTCGGTGCAAATCCAGCCCTTGCTGGACAATCTGTCTCCAGTTCTTCACCAAGTCAATCCAACCTGCCAGTGCGAACACCGAAAAGTCCGAGTGCAGAATCAGCCGGTGAGCCTGGACCAGAAGTACCACCGACTCCTCCACCGAAGAAAGAAGCTCCACCTGTCCCTCCCAAGAACGAGGACACTCCTGAGATCAAGAAGGCGGAAACGGAGAAGCTTGATGAGAAGAGACCTGTCTCACCAGATGAGGATTCAGAAGAGGAGGAGGAGCAAGAAACATCGAGGAAGAATGGGGAGACAGCACCGAACAGTGATGAGAAAGGCGGTGATATGGAAGATGTGGCATTATGATACCCTAATTGTCTTGATACGATCATTCTACGACCAAGCCTAGATTATGATATAATCAAATTCACCTTCAAGGTCGTGTAAGACACGACAACTACTTTGTACAAATGTCGAGGCATTCGGTGAGATCTGACCGCATGATGAATACATACTTGAGGTACTCTGCCTCTCAGAGCGATGGAAGCCGTAGTGAACCCAGCCAGGTGTTTGTCATGACGCTTATTCAACAGTCACATATACCCCTTCAACACTTTTGCAACACGAATACCTTCAGCTGCAATCGATCCTGGGAATCAAGTTTTCGTGCATATGTCGATTGAAACATCTATTGCCCGCTCGAGATCTTGCATTACAAAAAATTATGCCTGCCAGACGCTCGTCCAGAAGTTCGCACACTTCCCAACAAGACCCGTAAGTCCCATGACGAGAAGATTACTCTGAATTGTGGTGTTGATTTCAACAGAGTAGTTGGCATTCCAGAGCGTGAGAGAACGCCTTACACTCGCAGCAGTACTAGTCTTGCATCGTCGGTCTATGACGCCGGCGCCGGAGACCACACACATACAACATGCGGAAGGGTAGACGAGGACCCAGACGAAGGGCCGCCAAACTATGATGCAGTGCTTGAGGAGATTGTTCATGAGGCACAACAAGAACCCCAGGCAAACCCATCTTTGCTTCCACGAGAAAGAAGTCCACCTCCTGCTGCTCTATCATCACCTCCATCTATACCGAACCCACTACCATCATCCCCTCCTCCGCCCTTTGAACCAGACTACTATGCCCACCACCCAGAGCTCTCTGCCCAAGACTCAGATACAGCTCCGCCACCCGACACCAATTCATCTACGCCTCAACGCCAACCCAGCCGTCATTGGGGTCAAAGTCGTATCCTCAGACCCAATTTCCACGCTATGAGTGCCATGATCCCACCAGTTTTACGTCTATACATCGATATGGCGTTCACACCGCTCAGCAACCAAGTTGGAGTTCCCGAGGAGGTTCGTCTAACGGCGAGAGAAATACTCAAGGAATTGGTGGATATGAAGTCTCACGAGATGAGGGAGTTGAGACATGAGGTTCGAAATAGAGTTGCGGAAGAACGAGAAAGTAGGATGTGATGTCATTGGGTGGATAGGTGCTACTGGTGATATATGAAGCTAATACTTTGGACGTGTCCGACCATCGTCAACTTCTGCAATTCCTCTTCTCCTCACATTTTCCTCCTCGTCTCTAGCGATACACACGTGCGCTCAATCTGGTGCCTCGTCACAGCAACTTTTCATCACAGCCTCGGACGATATCGTCCGAGATTTCCCTGATCGCATGTCTTCAGTGCTTGCGGACCTGGTCAGAGGTCTTGCCGTACTCGTTGTGAGTTATGTTGGAGTGCTCCTTGAAGCAAGAATATACGCCGGCGACGGTGGCGTCGGTAAGTGGCTGGTAGATCGATGTACTGTCTTTATATCAACGATTGTTCACACACTTGAGACTAAGAAACACTTACGGTATAAAGGTGACATCTGGTACGCATGAGGAGTAGATAGTCCGTCGTGGCTTGCCACATACTCTGCTGGCTGCCTTTTTCGGTGGACAAGGACATAGACGGCTTTGCAGACGATCCCAAATATCGGTATCAGTGTTACCAGGACGCCAATGATGGCGATGATTGCTTCGGGAGTTAATCCCATATTAATGGAGATCTGGCAAGTTCAATGAGTCAGTGAGACGAGTTTGGGAAGAAATAGAGTTCTGCCACCTAGGTGAAAGAGAGTCTCAGGTGAATTTATATCCATGGTCGAGCATCAATGCGAAAATCTTGCTACTGCAATGTCGCATCTCGAGCACTCATTTTCAACATTGGAAATTCGAAGATACTGGTCAAGCCCAAAATATCGCGTATGCAATATGAAGCACCGCCGGCCATGCCTGGGAGTTAAGATGTATGGTTGTCCCCAGAATATCGAATCCACGGTCTGTAGTGACGGAAGACCGAACAAGGACCATCATGCAGGAGGTAGCAGAATCAGGTAGGTAGCTGACGATCATGATTGGCAGATACCAGAATTTCGCATAGTGGTGGAAACGATATTCTGGGTTCTGCCAATCTGAGGGCGAAAATGCGGTTTGGGGATGCGAGGCGGATCCCTCTCGACTTGCTCAGCTGTTCCCACATTTCCAGCGCCACTGCACGATCCTGGCTCGATTTTCTGGCATCAACCAATCAGAGTGTGCGCCACCTTCCTAGGCTACCAGGGTTGCGAGATCAGCCTTACTCTTCTCACCTCGACATGTCCATCATCTATAAAAAATGTCAGATCCTCTCGAACTCATAAGTCTAATTTCTCTATCCAGCATTCACTCCGACCAGCAACATCCTTATCTATTCAAATTGTCGTGTCAGCACGCGATGCCACCTTGGCAAACGATATCCGAGGCAACATGGAATCAACACAGAGACTACTTGACACATCTATACATCGAAAAAGACATGTCTTTGAGAGATATTCCAGATCACATGGTGAATGAACATAGGTTCCATGCAAGGTAACTATTCAATTGAACGTCTCCTCAACAACCTTACTGAACAAGTTCAGTCTTCAGCAATACCAGCGAAGATTCAAGAAATGGAATCTTGTCAAGAATAATACAGAACTTCAATGGAAACAAGTACACCATGCTCTGAAACGCAAATACCTGGACATCGACACTTCCGAGGTATGGATTGACAGCGTACGCATCGACAAAAAAAGACTACGTAAAGAAATTCCTCGATACAACCGGCCAACCTATTCAAGAGCAGATCAAACACTATCGACCTGTCTCGAGATATCTGGGGAGAGAAAAATCAACGTCAGGGTGGCTCTAAATCCCAGCATCGTACCTCTGTCTCCGAAAACATTACCTTGGTTTGATGTTTTACAAAGTCCAGAATGGCAAAGAGTCTTTGGTGCAACGATTCAGCCAGCCCTGTCTGTCCAGACACGATCAAAATCCAATTCAGAGCCCTTTGGCCAGTTCTCAGTTGTGGTGAGTGCCTTCTCAGGTAACGAATTATCTCAATGTGCATCTGGATTGAGTGAAGATCAAATACACAGTCGATTGCAGCCGTGGACCGTGCAGAGAAGTCCTGACAACCTCTTGCAAGACGTCCGTTGTATGACCAGGGGCACACCCGCCGCGATTTGGAAGACTGTGTTCTCGTACGTCGCCTATATTATCGCAAACCACTTAAATATAAGCTTCAAGCCCGATGACGTTCTGGAGGTTACGACTGAGTGGCTGAGAAGCACTCTCGATGGTGGAACGAGTTTCCTGCAGCATTTGACCTCGAACCGAAGTCCTCTGTATCAAGCCGTCTTCGACGAGCTCGCCAGATATGCCATCCAACGCAGAGAAGCGTGGCTTTTGCGAAAGCTTCTTGCATGTGGCATGGACTCAAACCGTCCTTTGTCATATTTCTATGGTGCCGTCACACCATTGCAGTTAGCTTTGGAATTCTCCGAAGGCGGTGTTTCGTCATCAGATATCGTGAAATCTTTGCTTGGGATCCGAATCTATGTGCTGAACACACCCAGAAGAAGCGGCACCGAGATCCCACTCGCTGCGAAGAAACTCCCGTTCTCCTAGCCGCCAATGGCTGCGACGGGCGTCATCTCGACGAACTGATAGCTCACGGTGCTGTCGTAGATCTTGACGATCTTGCAACTGTTCTGTCAAGTGATATCTCGTTGTCAGCAGCTGAAGGGCTTCTACACCAATTTGCGTTAAAAGATCCTTCTGTTCTTGCACGAGCTGTAAGCGGCTCCCACATACATACAGGACGTTATATGTGTCCATTGCAAGAAGCTGCCATTGAGGGAAATGTTGAGATGACTCAGTTGCTTCAAGCTACGGCGCCCATCCGGATAGCTGTAGGAGAGAGCCGCTCTTTTTGAAACACTGCGACAAGTGCCAGGAGAAAGGGCCTTATCATCTCATGTCTCCACTTGTCATAGCTATCCTTGAGAAGTCAGGAGTATCAAGTGACAGATCTCTCACTAAGAGGTACGATAGTGTGATACAGTTGTTGTTGAGTGCCGGAGCGAATATCAACTGCGATATCTGGCAACTTGGCAAGAACGTCTGGTTAAGCGGGCCATTCCATAATGAATGCCGGGGCCCTCCATATCGTTGTGACTCACACGAGTCTCTGTGTGTAGAATACAATATGGACGAGTGGACCTTGATGGAGAGATTGAGACGCGGTATCTCCGGAGATCACATGACATCCTGGCACTCTACTGTCCTGCAAGCTGCCGTAGCTTGTAACGACCACGAACTTTCACTGGCCTTACTAGGCATGGGAGTAGATCCCAATCCATCCTTGGGAACTCCGCCACTGTTGTGTGCTGTATTGCATAAGAACGAGCTGTTGATCGAGCGGCTGCTTGGTCATGGAGCGCGGCCAAATAGTCGTGCAGATATCTGCTGGTTGCAAAGGCTCCAACTTACAACGACTCACATGCGTGTTTCGTACGATGCTTTAGGAGCCGCAGCGTCACATGGGTTGATTTACACAATGGACTGCTTGATCAAGGCTGGTGCACTAGTTGATAGTGATGGTAGTGACGGCCCTTGTATGAGTCCGATCCAGGCCGCCTGTCTGAATAAGCAATACGAGAGTGCGAAGTATCTTATCAGTAAGGGAGCAGCTCTGGGGCCTGGAGATACACGCGAACACTCGCTTTGTCTGAGCCCGCTTTTTATAGCAGTGTCCAATAATGATATTCGAACTACCAAACTCCTGATCCAGCACGGCGCTGACGTCAACCTGATATGCCGGGCAAACTCTCTGATGTCCGTGAACGGCCCTCCACTCACACCAATTTGGGCAGCGATCCAGCACGGCCACCTCGAGATTGCTCATGTTTTGCTTCAAAGTGGCGCACTGATTGATTTTGAGGCTCCAAGCAAGGCTGTCATATCTTGTAGCACTCTCCCTTACTTCTCTACATTGGATGCACTTGGTGTCTTTGAGAAATCAGCATACGATACCAGGATTGCAATCTTGATCAAAGTGTTGGATGTATTCGCGCGAATGGAATGGACTCGTGAATGTATTTGTCACTTTGAATGTGATAGTAAGTGTGTGCGTGGAGGTGGATGTGAACTAGGAAAAGTTGAGTGCAGTACGATGGGACGCTGGATATATCGTTCCAAGGCGTGCTTGGTCGAGGAGTGCACCTGTGATCAGAGCATACGAAATTACAGATATGAGTATCGAGGCTATACAGCGGATCACATTTTGGATCGAATGGCTTCTTCGAGTGATGCTATGGCTGCTGCATTGTGTACACTTGCGGAGCATTTTCCCAGTTCATTGCCACACATGAACAAGCTGATACAAGACCCTAGATGGCATCACACTGCAGACCAGAGTCAATATCTCATCCTGGCGTTAATGAGTATCAGGGAAAGAAAGAAGATTCCGCCTGAATATACAGGTTTGTTTCGTCGGCTCCTGCAAGACCTGCTGGATAGAGGCATGGACGCCAATGGATACGAGTGCCTCGCTTGTCCAACTCCTTACTTCCTAGCACTGGAGAGGGGTGATGTCGAGCTGTGCGAGTTACTGGTCAGGAAGGGAGTTGATCCAACAGTATTGCCCGGCGCACAATACATTACAGCACGGTTGTTGGCTGCTGCTCAGCGGGGGGATCGACGCGTGCTTGAACTGATGCTAGATCTTGGGGCTGATGTGAATGGTTTCAAGACTGACACCCCTTCTCATGATGATCAATGTGCTTTGTTACGGTTGAATATGCGTGGCGAATGCGTGTCCGACCAATACTTGAGAAATATTCAAGCTTACCTCGAGACAGTCTATAAAAGCGTATGCACGATTTCCGATTACCAAACAGCAATCGAATTCGCAGCCTCTGAAGATCATATAGAGTGTGTCTCAGTACTCATCGCAAATGGTGCGACTGTGAATCGCTCCTCAGGAGAATCGTATGGAAGAACAGCTTTGCAGATAGCTTGCGTGAGAGGTAACACTGAGATGGTACATCTTTTGCTTAATCATGGTGCCGATGTCAACGCACCAGCCGGCGACGTGGATGGGGGTGTGACAGCGCTGCAGGCTGCAGCTATTGAAGGATACTTCTACATTGTTCAGATTCTGATAGCAGCCGGAGCAGATGTTGGTGCTGCAGAAGGTCTCCTTGGAGGTAGAACAGCAATTGATGGCGCAGCAGAGACAGGTAGACTAGATATAGTCGCATATCTCCTCGACGAATATAATGGTACTGAGTCAGTCACGGCTTTGTGCAAGAGAGCGAGTGAATATGCGAGAATGGAAGGACACATGGCGCTAGTCGAGTTTCTCGAAGCTTACAGACAAGAGCATCAGAGTGAGTGGCAGTCTTTATCTGGAAATGACTTCGAGGCTGAACACGATACAGAGGATGACGAAGATACTGAAAATGCTGATGAAAGCGAAGACAGTATCGAATGAGACGGACATAGAAGACGGTCTAGATGAGGACGAGAGACGAGCGAGGCGGAGATGAGAGACAAATAAGATGGGAATGACAGAGAGATAAGATGGAGATGAGAGAATACTGGAATACATATGAAGCAATACAAAAACAGAAAAGAGACGGTAACGGTAGAGTCTGAAATAATATGGAGGTACTACTAAAGATTAGTGGCCCAAAATCGTTTATGACCTTTATATCCTTAGATGTTATCGAGTTAACCCACATCTTCTTTATACCGAACTAGCACAATCAGTCTATATAACGTTGTTCAGGCCATGACCAATCAAGAACTATCGCTATTGAACAATATCAAACAATTTCAGTCTCGTGGATTTTTTACTCTTCTAGTAGCAGGACTTTCTCAACTCATTTCGAGAAACCAGCATTCCATGCTACGCCGCTTACTAAAGTAGCAGTAGACCTGCCGTAGCTCGTGTAAAATTGGATGAGGCAACTTACCATTCGTCTACCGAAATATCACGTGAACTTGCCTTCGTATCAATAAGATTCTTTTGCAGAAGACTCATGAACGGTACGTTGACGCTTTGACAGTTAGGCAGCTTTGACAGTTAGGCAGCTTTGTGCGACATGGTACAAGTATGCTGTATATCTACACCTACCCAAAGAAGCCAGCAGTCAGGACAACGTACTTGATAACGATTGCGGAGAGTTGCCTGTTGCGAAATGACATATTGTCAACGTCGTACAGAGCAGCAGGCACAGCGTCAGTGAGGGTCTCAAGCTCTCAGTACCAACGATCGATCACCTATCTAAGTCATAGGATACTGTGGCATTTCGAAGAGCTCAAGTAAGTGGGAATTGTTGATAGCCATATATGTGTGGCCGTGTCCGTGCTCTTCGTAACAGTCTCCAGGTTTGAATCCAGATATCTTGTATTCTTTGCACACTGACGACTCACTTTGGCGACTCAACGCATCGACTCGACATATCCGAATTCGACTCTAACGACTCGATCTACACGCCTGATCCCATATTCCATACGTTTCTCGACACGATATATCCGCCAACATGTCATCTCAGTCGATCATCTGCCCTTACGAGGTCGGCAACACGATATTCCTTTCTCACGACGACAAACCGAGATGCCCAGCAACCATCAAGAAATGTTTTCGCGGCGGCTCACACCACATCTTCACCAACTCTTGCACCATGTTAGTGGAACTCATGCTTTCTAACGAATCACCACAGGAACGCGTGATCAAGGTAATGGACTGGAGATTCAGCTCGGCCTTCAGACACGAGTACCATTGCAAGACATGGACTCAAGAACGACAAGAAGCCTTCCTCTCACTGAGCCAGCAGGAAGTAGCAGATTTCATCACTTGGCTTAGTACACCCACTTCGACATCAAGCCTCAGACACTACCTGATCGCCAAGTTCTGCGAGAACGGTCTATTGCCCGAGACGCCATCGAACCTCGACATCTTCGAATACGCCATGACAGCAGGACCACGCTTCATCGACCAATTAATCGGCGGAGAAGTCATCCCCGTCCGTCCAACACCAGCATATCAGGAATTATTCCTGCAACAACGACAACTCCTCGGCCTGGCGAAGGAGCACGAGATCGCCACGATCGTCAACCGCCACCTCCCCGAACGCATGCCTCAGACCCATGGAATCTGGACCGTCGAGACCGACAATGACAACGGCAATGAGCCTTCTTCCGAATCAAGTCGCTTCAACATTCAAGCCTTGATGATGGAAGTAGTCCCAGGCTCATCCTTCAACTTCTTCGAGGGCCCCAACATAACCCACGAAGCAGCCGCCCAATTCCTCTTCGACCTCCAGACATTCCACGTCGAACTCTGGCGCCATGGAATCCAAATCATGGATTCCAACATCCACAACGTCGTCGTCACATTGGACGATACAGAAATCGTCGATTTCCGCATGGTCGACTTCGGCGCCTTGGAACGCGTACGACCTCATTCCAAGATGATTACCTACACAATACCTGGACCATCCAAGACAAAGATCCAAGTCGCACCAAGAGCCGTGGACAAGTATTTCGAGCATTTCGCTGAGTCCCGCTTCTTGAGATCTTTCGCTTGTTACTTTGCTCAGCAACATACTGACATGAAGCAGTTGGCTTTGGAGTTGTTGACTAATTGCTTCCAGAACGAATTTGATACGGAACGAGATCGATTTGTTTGGCATTTTGTTATGCAGAGGATCATTAGGGGATGGAAGGATACTGAAGAGAGTGTGGTGGTTGGAGATATTGACGAAGAGCAAGAGCAAGAAGTTCAAGAGAGTGATGAAGAGGAGGACCAAGAAGAAACGATCTACACACACCTAATGTCCGCTCGAAACCTCATGCTCGAAAACCTGCTTTCCGACACCGAGTCCTCGTCCTCGTCCTCGACCGAGACAGCAAACGATAGCTGGTGGACTTCTGCTCTCGAAGTCATCGCCTCCGCAACACAGACGACACCCGACCTCGAGCACGAATACGTCCTTCGCGCCATCGAACGATTCGAGAAGAGCACTGAGGAGGAAAAGGACAATCCGGCTTTGCCCTTACTTGTCGCCATGGAACTTGAGTGACTCCTTCAAATTGAACACTCACAAGCAGCACGTCAGGCATGGTGAAGTGAAGCGACGTGTAGACTTGTACTAATCTGTTGGTGAATATTCTTGTCGAGAGACATTGTATTCACTGGCCGCAATTGACGGGACGGAATGCACACTCAGGTTCACCAAGATCATCTTCTTGGTGCATGTGCATTTCGTCCCGTCAATTGCGTTTGGTTTGGAAGGTCCGTGCGTAGGTTTGAGGTCCGTACCGGATCATATATCTGCTGTGATTCGTTGTTTCGTTCCTTGCTGATTTGTGGGTAAGTGGTCTGCCTAGATCTGGTGTGATGTTTGATCTGATGTTCCTCGACGTAAGCTTATACTTGATGCGAGTGTTTGGGACGTAAACTTGATGCGATGATTGTTGGGGGAGGTGGTGTCTTCCACAAGGCTTTATTCTTCTGCACGTGTCGATACATTCTCGTTCGTAAGTTGTAAAACTCTGCCTGCTACACTGGTGTCTTTGGGGGTCTTTCGGAGATTTGGCATGGAGTTTGGACGGCGAGTTAAATTAGCACGTGGTGATATGAGCACTTTTGGACAGGTCTCTGTCAAATGTCCTCCTAGCACCGTAGCGCTGATCATGATGTCTCGATATCCATTCGTGCATGATGCAATATGTCTCCTGAGTCTCGATCTTCATACCGGTCCCTCATGGATGAATCTTGAAAGGATGTCCCTCCGTACTGAAAACAACCTCGTCCAAACTCCAGACATCTACCTCTGAGAAAATGAGATAGAAGTACTTCAATGTCTCCGAGAGCCAATATGATTCCATTCGATCTCGTTTTCTTATTTTCAAGGACGAGTTCGTCGTAGACTCACCCGTAGATGAGGCGGTATGATGGACAAATATGCTTTCTATCTCTGCGTTTCCGAATTCTGTCTTAGTCGCTTCGTTGATACGATTGAAGATCGTCCATGCTATTTCAGGAATTGAACGATCGCCTGTGACACGATACATTATGAATAGAGATTCGATTAGTTCGGGACGAAGGAGGTAGTATAGGTTGGAGATTGAGGTTATTCCTTCTGGTAGAGGGGACTCGTCTTTTTCATCCCGGTGAATGGACGAAGCTGGAGAATCGTTGATGCTGATTTGCTGGTTGTGGTACCTCCGAGCGGAGATCTCGGATTTCCATCTCGCAGAATCCCATGGACAAGATTTGGTTGACTTGGAGAACTGTGAGTTACAGGGAACAACACTCATCGATTCAGGCATGATGCCTAGTGTAGAGACGTTGTAGGCCCATATGCAGCCTTGCAGTAACTTCTGAGCGGTACCGAGATGAGAAGGTTCAGAGAAGATTTTGCTTGAGTGGGCTAGTGTGCCGGCTAGAAAACAACCTAGATGCTGAATTTGAGGATCAAGAGTGATATCTCTTTGAGAACTGGCATAAGCATCGCCTAAGAGGAGAATGTCATGTTGTTCGGGAGTCATGGGACGGAAAATAAGGTGAGTTGTTGCGGCTTTAATAGCGTTGAGATACATGGTTTTGTATGATTTCTCGAGACCACCAAGAAGGAGATAGGTCTTCGAGAGATACTCATACAAGGAGTCAGACATTCCTCCCAAAGAAAAGTAAACTTCCTTGTTGACCATAGATGATCGAGAGTTGACACTCACGGGCCAGAGGCCGGGAATCTTGGTTGTCGATTGCTGAGATGCAAAAAGGGAGGTTATACGTGCGACTTTGTCGTACCATACTGGATCCCCTGTGATCTGGGACAGACGAGTAAACTCCAATGTCAGAGAACCGAGTTCGGCAGCAGATGTACGCTCTGATGCGAGTTGGGAATGTCCCTCTGCTGCCTTCTGCCAGTCCCATCTACTTATAGGCATGTGATTGGGGGTATCGAATGCGACAAGAAGCATCTCACCTATCTCGATTGCTTTCCTTAGCAGAACTTTATTGCTGGTTAGCTCAAAAGCGGACAGAAGCCCACCTAGATATCTGATTGTTGTCTCGAATACATCTATATACTTCTCGGTTGCAATGTTGAAGTCGATAGTTGATGCCGCTTCGATAGCTTCAGTAAGTTCATCCTCGAGACCCATCACCCAGAGAGTATCCAATGAATCGACCAGAGTTGCTCCCCATCCTCCAAACCGGTCACGAGAACTTCCAGAGATTGGAGTCAACTCGTCTTTGAGCCATGCTCTCTTACGATATGAGCTCCAGCAACGCAGAAAGACCTGTTTTACAGCTGCTTGTCGCTCCAGTCTGGTTCTCCTATCTGTGGTCGACTCAACGGGGAAGTCATGTTGAATCTGTGGAAACTTCTTTGGCTGACCTGTCGGTAAGCTCTTGGGATTCCGTACTGGATATCTAACTTCGACAGTGCGCCAGGAGAAAAATTCTCTGTCAGCTCTCGTTGATAGCTTAGTAGATGCTCTTGACCATCGTCTGATGGCAACAACTAGCAAGACTACAACAATGAGGATTATCGCGACTACCGATCGGGTACGTCGGCGTATCCTCATGCCTGCACTCTACTCTTGCAACGATATGTGGACGCGTTCTATTAGACGCGAGGCTATGGAGCTGGATTCTTGGCATCGGATACGCCCGAAAAGAAGAGGCTGTCCATGCTATTTCACCCCGCTGTCACTATCAATTCTAATACACCGTGACAAACCGATAGAACAACTTGATTACATTCGTAGGCTAATCCGAATTCCCAGAAACGCTCTATCTCACACACAAATGTTATAATCTCCTCGCATACATCTGGTTGATCTGCCTCTCGAAATTTCTCTCTTCGAACAGGTACATCTGGTCTAGATCTCGTGGGTCACGCGAGCAGATTTTACTCAATTCATATTGCGTTACCTTAGAGTCGACTCAATATGTCTTCACCACCAGGAGCATCCAAGCTTAGCTCGGAATACTGCACAGAATCCGCGGCAGAGAAAGCAACGGTGTCAAAAGCGGTCGATTTGAAGCATGTCGCCGTCTTGCCTCAAACGCCTCAACTGATTGGTCTCTTGACGTGAGTTGACCGACCATGCAGGACGATATTACAGCTAATGACAATAGCATGATACGAGACAAGAACACACAAAGAGCTGACTTCATCTTCTATTCAAACCGAATCATTCGCCTTCTTGTCGAGGAGGGTCTCAACTACTTGCCGGTGGTTGACCATACAGTGACTACTCCTGTTGGTAAGGACTACGCTGGTGTCAAGTTCGAAGGCAAGATTTGTGGCGTTTCTATTATGAGGGCCGGAGAATCCATGGAGCAAGGACTACGAGAATGTTGTCGATCAGTAAGAATCGGCAAGATTCTCATCCAACGTAATGAAGAGACCAGCAAACCAAAGCTTTTCTACGACAAGCTTCCCGCAGACATTAAGGATAGGTGGGTATTATTGTTAGATCCCATGCTGGCTACAGGCGGTAGCGCGATCATGGCGGTAGAGGTGCTCAAGAGCAAGGGTGTGCCGGAAGAGCGAATATTGTTCCTTAACTTGATAGCCAGTCCAGAGGGAATCAAGAATTTTGCGGACAAGGTACCAAAGGTCAGAGTTGTGACTGCTTTCGTGGATGAGGGATTGGATGATCGCAAGTGAGTAATTTCAAAACCGATTCGAGAGATTGCTAACACTTTATAGCTATATCGTACCTGGGTTGGGCGATTTTGGTGACCGTTTCTATACTTTGTGAACCATGATCAAGAACTGAGCCTCCGTATCGGTCATCTGAAAATTACAGTAGATGTTTGCTATCTCGAACTTATGATCCGTTGCTCTTGGCATTTTGAACCTTGCTGTAAGCCGATCTGTTATTCTTCCACATTTTGTACGCTTTCGACATCGAGGCTGGTTCACTCCAATATTGCTCCACTTTAGGAACCGCAGCTACGAGCTTCTGGAGACTCTCATATCCTCGCTTTGCATGCTCAGAGGGTACATGATTCCCAGGCTGATGCAATGATGCAGCAAATACTTCCAAAGATAAAGGTCCAGTATAACCCGTCGCCAGTATAGCGGCTGTTACTGAGTCGACAGGCAAATAAGCTCCTCTGTCGTGCTCGAGAGGGTACAATCGGTGTTTTCGCGACCATGGCAATAGCTCTGGTGCATTAGGTTCCTCTGGTTTATGGAAAACTTTTGGATCCATCAACTCTGCATCACCAAGTTGCACAAAGAATATTCTATCGCCAGGAACGGTAGAGACGAACGATGCTAAGGACATCCTCAATACGTCCATGGATTCCTCCTCCGTTGCATATATCCTGCCATGTCCTTCGGGATTATATGGATCAGCGTATTCAACACCCAGAAGATTGAATGAGTCCACAATCAAACCCACATTGTGTCGATTTGCTGCCCTCACTACCTCCCAACTAGCAGACCACGTATTTCGCTCAGCCCACGATAAACCTTCATATCCAATTCTCAACAGCTTACCGCCATCTTGTATGGAGTATTCCTCTGCCATCCTGCCTAATTCAGCCAAGTCTTTTGCAACCACCTTATAGTCCATGGTCGAGCTTGAATCTTCATGTACACTTGCACACATGAATACGAGGTCCGTGTCGAAAGCTCGCATAAACGGAAATCGTTTGGCTGCCACGTCAAGGGCTTCTCTTCTTTCTCTTTCGTCTGTATGGCCTGCAATCTGTCTTAACGGTTGCGTACATGCAATACGCATACCTAGAGTCTTGATCAAATCACCTAATTGTCTGGCGAGACGTAAGTTCTCTTCGGTCGATTCCCATAGCTGCTCTGGATCTTGACCGTTAGCAGCAAGATACTCGGCCCAGCATTGATCAAGCAAATCGATCACTTTGAATCCAGCATCCGAGGCTGCTTGAAGTTTTGATTCGAGTGAGTGTAACTTCGCCTCGCCCAATGAGACAGTCGCGATACCAAGCTCATTGGTGATAGACTTTGGCGGCCATAGGTATGACATTAGAATCCGAAATGCGTTTTTGTCGACAGTCTTAACCATCTGATTCCTCACCATACACGATTTCGTGGACACTGCAAGATGTACCTATCCTTTGGGGCGAGAGACTTACTTATACCACTCGTTGTTTTAATCCTGCCAAGGTGATCAATTCGTGTGAGTATAGTTGATGTGCCACCACTGACTCGAATGCAGCGCGACGGCTAAGAATTTCTCCGACAGGTAGATTTATAGACGAACGTTATTACTCACGCGACCGGTCAAACACGAAGGTCAGAGATCGTGGACTCATCAGCCCGTCATCTTTACAACCTTCGCAATTGGATCGATGGTACGAATTGTAATAATAGCCGTGATCGTGCACAACGACCTAGCAGTGTAATGGGGCAGAAGTCCTTCCACACCTACTCAAGTATTGATCGTGGTCGAAAGTGATTAGCTGAACGTCGCTCTCTATCTCTAGTAGGTGAAATAAATGGCTAAGCCTGTGTACTCAATAATGTGGTTTCGGATTCTCACTTGATCGAAGTGGCAAAGCAAGACCAACGTGTAATCAGATAACTTGTTCATGATCTGCTCTTGTTCTAGAAGTACAGTCTATGCACAATTCAATCCCCTAATGATCAACTTGACCTTTGTCGAAACTCTGTCGGGAAACCTTTTGTACCCGTCTCGATCATGTACCTTGTGGAGAGAGTGTGAGGGAGGTCGTAACACAAGGAAGATGCATCGGATGAGGATATCCGAAAGCCAAAGTCTTAGTGTAATGTCGACGTTAATTTAGCCAAGAAATATTTGTTTGATGTTTCCAGATGCGTCATTCTCCTCTACGGTACACCACTACATTTTGACTACTAAGTCTCTACTTCAATGTATGAGTAGGATGTGAGATTTACCGAACACACCTTCTGAGACACTTACGAATCATGCAGCACTCGACTGACGTGCTCAAACACCTCTGTTCTCTTCACCGTACCTCAATCCTCCATCGAACGCGACGGTAGTGACAGTAGGAAACATTCGATGTGCCATCAAGAGCCATGGAATACGCGACATCTCGTCGCGTTGGTACAACTTATGGAAGATCAACCAAACGGATTGTAGTCCATGATCTATTCGGAAATAGTAATGGTGCTGAGAACGCTGTCAAGATCACATCGCCGGAGCTGTCCGCATCAACCACTGCGCATAATGGCACTGAACTTTACGAAGACCTAACCCTGGCGAGCACTAGACGAGATGCTGTTGCTAAGAACTTGTCATCTAGACTTGTATCGTCTAGTATCTCGAAGAAGCCTGGCCCTGCGAAGCATGAGCGTACGTACATCAAGCCAAATAATCAAGCAGACCTCTTCGATATTCGATCTTCCGATGATGAGAAAGCAGCCAGATCAGATTTGAATTCGAGAAAGAGGCACAGAGCTCTACAAGCGCCACGGGAAGCGCGTCATGCTTTGGCGAAACAGGCTACCACATTGGCACAAAGATCAGGAAACGCCCCTGTTCTCATTGCAAACGCGGAGGGAGAAACCAGACAGAAGCCTAGCTCACAAAGGCAGCATAGAAACCCTATTAAACCTCAGTCAGCCACACAATCAGATATAGGGAGCAAAATATCACAGAAGCCAGGAGCCGACATGATGATCTCTAAAAGATCGAAGCCACGTCCGGCTCCAAGAAAAAAGGCGCCTACACTCCGTCATCCACAGGCAGTCGCTGGAGATGTAATGTTCGTTGATGACTTTGGCAGTACAGATACATCGGCGAATCTTACCGACTTCTCATCGCGATCCATCCGCTCTTCATCAATAACACCAAAACGCAAGCGAGACCCGTCTCAGAGCAGCGAGGAAAATGTACCAAGTCCGAGCCAACTGGGGATCACAGCACTCAGGTTGACTCCCGAAAGAATCGCTGTCATCAGCAGGCATACATCGCCTGGAAATTCAAGTGACAATGGCGAAACGCCACGTCGTGTTCGACCAAGACTGATTGATAGACTTGATGGACCTGCACAGCCCGAGCATGTCACCCCGGATACGAAGCGGAAGCAGGTGACTTCTGGTGAACAAGTGAAGTCGCCTGACACCCAACGTCGCGTCAGAGGCCGTACAAAAAATCAGACGCAGGCTGAGTCTGCACAACTCTCTTCTCGTCCAGCTCTTGAACGGTCACAGAGCTCCCAGGGCAGAGCCACATATGTCACCAAGGCTCGCACTACCTATGCAAAGGAGAGATCTCATCTTAGCGATATGGTAGACAGTCTGGATTCTTTAGGTGTGTCAAGCCAAAACACTAGCCAAGGTTTGTTTATGCAAGCAACAACATCCAATCTTGCTTCGAATTTGGATTTTGAAGATGACGAGAGTGATGGTCAGCCAGGTGCAAAAATCTTGAAGAGTATCCACGAGCTGCGACAAGCTGGTGCAATAAGTCGATTCGATCGCGAGGTACAAGGAATACTAGAGGATCTGGAGGCAATGGGTAACGTCAATAGATCATCAAGATTGCGAGCTCTGATGAAGCTAATTAGAAGGCTCGGTGACGAGGCATTCCTAAGGTACTTTGTGAGCAGTGGTCGGACTATACGTCTCGCCAAGTGCACTGTATCACTTTCCGACCTCACAAGCCAGACCTTATTGACTGTCGCGTTGTACATCCTCTCCAAATCTGAAACTTCTCCGGAAGTCCTCACAAACATTTTAAACAGCCATGTCGAAATTGCTCCGAAACTGCTCAGGGCTCACAAGTGCTTTTCCGACCTGATTCATGATCCGAGTGAGAAGCTGTCCAAACCTAGTGTCAAGGAACTTACGGCATTCGAGGAGAACCTGAGCAATATGAAGTCACTGTCAGCGTTATCGGAGGATCCAATCTGTCCAGACGGTCTCGCTCTGACCTGTCTAGACGAGACATTGCGCAGCCTCACCCGGCTCGGTAATCACAACGCAAAAATGTCGACCAAATGCTACGCAGGGATTCTGCAACTCTTAGAACGATATGCACAACGGCTAGTCTCTGGGCAAAAACCTACGACCGATCTTCCAGTTTTGGAGAAAGCACTCTCCTTGATAGAGGTTTGCTCCATGGTGTTTGATGACATGGAGGCCAACATTAGAGACGATCAGTATCGAGCACTTGGCGACTCCCTTGCCACTATCATGCAAACAATTACAAACGAGCAAGAGACCATCGAACAGAGTATACTTAAAGCAGTCATCAGTCTCAGCAACAGCAGGCCAAGAATGTGTCAGTTACTCGGTCAATCGCCAATCATAAATGCAGTATTCCTTACGATTGATGTCAATTTTGTATCGGTGGCTGATCGAGCGGAGCTTGAGCAGAAGCTAGATCAGAAAAAGCTAGATTCAGTAATACTTGCATTGGGATGTCTCCTAAACTTCGCAGAGTGCGATGGTCCAAGTCGGCAGAAGATTGCGCATACCTACAAAGAAGGCCACACATACCTAGAACGTCTGGTGTCAATATTCAATTCGCAAGTGGACAAGGCCCAAGAGGTACGCTTCTTTTCTGTTAGCCCTTCTGGAAATGCTAACAATCACAGGTGATGACCTCGGAGCAGAGCCAAGTTCTGGTAGCCTTTGGTTATTTGTCCATGCTCCTTTGCACCATGTCCCTCGACCCCGAGATACGGATGCAGGTTACCGAGTTACTAAAAGACAAGTCTTTCGAGGAGCTCTGCGCCGCTGCGGAGACGTTTTTCAGCCATCTACGTACTTTGGAGAACATCTCCGATGATGATGCCTCGATGAGTGCGTTCACAGCACGATTCAGTACGATCTTGGCAACCATTCGCAATGCAACCGTGACGGAAAGCTGAAGTGAATGTCTGCTATAGTCATGACCAGATATTTGTCAAGTGTACAGGTGACCGACAAGGTTGCCGGATATCATGATTAGCATAATCCCATGCGTATGTGTAGAATTGTAATGGCAGATTTGGTGTTCTATAGTGACCGAGAATGGCCACCAAGTCATGTATGTATATTGGGCATCAATGAAGCTATTTGGTGTGACAAAAGCGGCAATTAGTCACAGCTTACACGACTCTACTATTTTCATTCCCGGGTTGCTCGTGAACAGAAGAAACAATCTTTTAGCTTGCTAGGCGACCGCTGAACAAACGATAGTAGCGGGTATGATTGGCGAGACGCTACCAACCAGCTTCAGATCTCAGCCTAAAGTAAAATAATAGTCGTCGACTCGGAGACAATCCTCGAGCCCCGCCATGACTTGGACGCCGCCATCAAAATCCCTTGCAAGTCATGAACCACATGGCTTCCGCCCTTGGGCCTTGTCCCATCCATCTATCCATGATGCATCTTCGATGAATTCTGTGCTAGCCAATTGTCGGTGAAGCTGCATCAGCTCCAATCGAGCCTGTCAATCCTGACGACAAGTCGTTCTTTCCGTCCTCCCCTATAGATTGTGAACTTGAGCACAGTCTAACAGTCCGTGCTTCACTTTACACCTCCGGAGAATATATATCTCGTTCAGTTCTCATTACCACATCGCCTCCCGACTTTTGTCCACTTGACTAACTTAGGCGGATATTTCTTTCAAAAGGGTCTATATCGTCTCAAATTATACTTTTTCTATTGAAGGATCACATCTGTCGTTCATCATTTCTATCCTCGACCGCAGTTCGTTTCTTTGCTGTGGTCGTACCTTGTAACTGCACGTCATCGACCTCGAACCCTTTGAAACCAACCCGACGCAATCCATAGAGCCATTCATCAATCATGGCACCTCCAGCTAAGCAGCGCAAGATTGCCATTCTAGGCAGTCGTTCAGTGGGTACGCCATATGCACTCTGTGTTCTGATCGTAACTGTTCTGACGCGGTGCGACAGGTAAATCGTCCTTGACGGTCCGATACTGTGAAGGTCACTTCGTCGAGTCCTACTACCCCACTATCGAGAATTCATTCAGTAAAGAGATTCAACATAGAGGTCAGACATATCTGACAGAGATCATTGATACACAAGGACAGGTGTGTAAGACCGTACACCAAGTAGATGTGTGAAAGACAGCAATACTAATACAATATCGAACAAAGGATGAGTACAGCATGCTCAACTCCAAGCATTTCATTGGTATTCATGGTTATATGCTTGTGTACTCAGTGGCCTCACAACAGTCCTTTGATATGATTTCGATCATTCACGACAAGATTCTGAATCATCTGGTACAATTTCATCCATTTTGGTAGAAGAGCATTGGTCAGGCTGACACGTGGGACAGGGTGCCGAAGCAGTTCCGATCATGGTCGTTGGCAACAAGTCGGATGTGACTGAGCAACAGCGAAGAATAAGTACGGCAACTGGCAAAGCACTCGCTACCAAGTTACGCGGCGGGTTCGTTGAAACCTCTGCCCGAGACAACAGAAATGTCAGCGACGCTTTTGAACTGATGATTGGCGAAATCGAAAAGGGATCAGAACCAGATAAGCCTGCTGGGGGTGGTAAATGTACAGTCATGTGAACGGCCCGTCAACAGACCTTGAGGACACGAGCACAGGGCTCATGCTCATCTGCATGACGAAAGCATTTTACGATACGTTGCTGGCTGTCTACAGAGCTAGATAGCCTCAAGCATGTGCAAGCGAAACACTGCAAGGCGGATAATGAGAACACCAGTCCGAAATCAACATGGTCGGATCGCAGGCGTTAATCTCCACAAGTTCGGTTTGAGCACAACGATGTTGATCACCCATAGGGTTTATCTGAAGCTATGAAGATGCGATTGAGAACAAGGCCCTCAGGTTGTTCGACGGCGGATTTCAAGTTCAAGAACATCATGCCCATTGCCTATCATGGCTCAGCTATGCATGAATTGCGAACTAGTGTACCATAGTTTCTCCTGCTAATCGTCAAGATTCTTTCTGTACTGGGTGGGATAGCATAGAAAGTTCATTCATTTCAATTTTGACACAAGTCTCGAAAAGTTCTTCTGCATTGCCTGTGATATCTAGGGCATCCAGGTTCGTGGATTTCTCGTACAGTGTAAGCCGCAGCCTGCAGCCAAAATAATTTCGGTACACGCGACAACGCGACTTGACACACCCCTGAGTCATTTCGCGGGGCACATCTGACTCCGCATACAATTTTCTGAGAGCGGTGTCACTAAACACACAAAGAACACGTGCGATTCGACTCCTACTACTTGATATTGGCCTACATTTCCTTACAGTGACTTGCACTAATTCCAAACTAATTCTCAGCGAGTCAATTTACCACTCGAAAGGATGCTTGATATCAACGATTTCATCACTGAGCGAGGGGGTGACCCCAAGAAGGTCAAAGAGTCGCAGACCAAGCGATATGTTGATGAGAAGAGCGTCGACGATGTGATAGCCGCTTTCGAAGAGGCTCGAGCCAGTGGGTTGGAAGTTGTGTGAAGATTATGCTAGAGCTAATCATGTGCTCTAGCAAGATACAAGGCGGATCGCAAGAAAGCTGAGATGAATGCTGCGACCAAGGAGATCGGCCAACTTAAGAAGGTGTGTGCAATATCCATGTCTCCCTCTTTCGTGGATAACAGCTGACCAGAACAGAACAAGCAAGATGCCACCGCACAACTCGAGAAAAAAGCCGCCCTCGAAGAAGAGTTCAAAGCTCTCACCTTAGAAGCCATTGCGAAGGAGGATGCAAGAGACAAAAAATGCAAGAACATTGGAAACTACGTACACGAATCCGTCCCAATTAACGACAACGAGGTTTGTTCATGAGCTATGAGAGACACAAGATTATCAAATACTAAGAATGGCAGGATTTCAACGAGGTAGTAGCTAAATGGGCTCCCGAGGGCTTCAAGGAGGAGAAGAAGGAATGCCTTTCCCACCACGAAGTCATGATGAGAGCCGAAGTCTACGACGGTGAGAGAGGTGTCAAACTCGTCGGACACAGAGGCTACTTCCTACGCAAATGGGGAGTTCTGCTTAATCAAGCACTCATCAACTATGGTCTTCACTTCCTTGTCGGCAAAGGCTACGATCCGATACAACCTCCATACTTCATGCGCAAAGAGCTTATGGGAAAGACAGCACAGCTAGAACAATTTGACGAAGAGTTGTACAAGGTCACAGGTGACGACGCAGAAGACAAGTATCTTATTGCTACTTCGGAACAACCTCTGTCTGCTATGTATGCAGATGAGTGGATGTATGAGAAGGATCTGCCCCAGAAGTTTGCCGGATACAGCACGTGTTTCAGAAAGGAAGCTGGATCCCATGGAAGAGACGCCTGGGGACTCTACCGTATTCATCAGTTCGAGAAGGTGAGCAAAGCAATCTGAGGAACTGTAAGAAGCTAACGATTGGCATAGATCGAACAATTCCTTTTTGTCAAGCCAGAAGAGTCGTGGCAAGCACTAGAAGACATGAAGGCTACAGCTGAGGAGTTCTATCAGTCCTTGAAGCTTCCTTATCGAGTGGTAGCCATTGTCTCTGGAGCGCTCAACAATGCAGCAGCCAAGAAGTACGATCTTGAAGCATGGTTCCCATTCCAATGCGAGTACAAGGAACTTGTTTCTTGCTCTAACTGCACAGATTACCAGACGCGAGAACTCGAGATCCGAATGGGTCAGAAGAAGGGTGAAATCGACACAAAGAAGACATACGTACACGCGTTGAACGGTACATTGTGTGCCACAGAACGAACATTGTGCTGTTTATTGGAGAACTATCAAAGAGAAGAGGGTTTCGAAGTACCAGAAGTTCTAAGAGCGTATATGCCACCTGGAACTCCAGAGATCATCCCTTACACGAAAGAGCTGCCAAAGGAAACTGTTACAGCAAAGAAGAACAAGGCTGCAAACGCTGCGAACACCAAGGCAAAAGCTGGTGGTGCATCCGATGGAGGTCCAAAGCTAAACATGCCAACTGCTGACAGCGTAGCGGATAAGATGAAAGATGTGAAGGTATGATAGCCATGAAGAAGTAATGCATAAAACGAGCGCTATGAAGGCATGGTAGATGATAGTTTGACACTTGCAGAGGTGATAAGGAATCCTCAGGATGACTGCGCTGCAGCGATTCATTAGATGATCATAAACCTATCGAATGATTATGAGTTCACTCGTACCTCAGGAACTTTTCATATCAATAGCTATGCAAGACCCGTCAACTTTCCTGTACCTCGTACAAATAATACAAAATCAACATCTAGCTTAGGTAATGATCGACGCGAAGTTTTCGGAGAAACTTAGCACCGAACACAATCTTGGCAACTGCGCGCACAAAGAATTTGGCTGGCGCGATCTATCATTGACTTCGTACACCAAGCCCACTTCCTCAAATTTCAGCATTACCTGCGACAAGACTATCTATTCATCAAAGGGTAGACTAGGTCGCAATCATGGCTGTCGGAAAGTGAGTCTATCCCTCTATTCGAAAAGCGATTCAGCACCTGCGCCTGCGATTACGATATTCGAACCTCGAGAACATTGGCTGACATTTCACCAACAGGAACAAGAGATTGTCAAAGGGCAAGAAGGGCTTGAAGAAGAGAACTCAAGATCCCTTTGCACGAAAGGATTGGTACAACCTCAAGGCACCATCGACATTCAACACCAGAGAGTATGAAAATAAAGTGATGAACATGTGTTGGACCAAGGCTTACAAAATTGCAGTGTCGGAAAGACTCTTGTCAACAGAACCACCGGTCTCAAGAACGCCAACGACGCATTGAAGGGACGTATCTTCGAAGTCTCACTCGCCGACCTACAGAACGATGAAGACCACGCTTTCCGAAAGGTCAAGCTCCGAATTGATGAGGTTCAGGGCAAGAACTGCTTGACCAACTTCCACGGTCTCGACTTCACCTCAGACAAGCTCCGCTCATTGGTACGAAAGTGGCAATCATTGATCGAGGCCAACGTCACCGTCAAGACAACCGATGACTACCTCCTCCGTCTTTTCGCCATCGCCTTCACCAAGAGACGACCAAACCAGATCAAGAAGACAACCTACGCCGCCTCATCGCAGATCCGCGCTATTCGCAGAAAGATGACCGAGATCATTCAACGTGAGGCCACCTCCTGCACACTTGCCCAGCTTACTGGCAAGCTCATCCCAGAGGTCATCGGTCGTGAGATCGAGAAGTCAACCCAGGGCATCTACCCCCTTCAGAACGTCCACATCCGCAAGGTCAAGTTGTTGAAGGCACCTAAGTTCGACTTGGGCGCTCTTCTCGGTCTCCACGGTGAGAGCTCAGCTGATGACTCAGGCACCAAGATCGAGAGAGACTTCAAGGAGCCAGAGGTCTTGGACAGCGTGTAAAGGATTATTTTTTCAGAGCAGGAGAATGTTCACCGGGAGCACACACAAAATGAAAGTCATGGTTCTCGACACATTTTCACGAAAAGGAAAGGAAAAGAACTTCTAGACTACGGTGTTAGAGTTCCAAAGAATTTTCAATGGCATGAGATAACGCACGTTTTTTGTGTCTGTATGAGAGAGGGGAGGAAGAAGCAAGATGAAACAAAAGGAGTGAAAGAAAACAAGGATGGATGTTGTCGTTGTTGAGTATGTCTTCATCAGACAGACGGACAGACATGCATCTATTATCATTGCCCTCCATACCCATCAAAAGGTCAATCGATGTATTTTGCTTGCCTGCCCGCTTGCTTGCCAGTCTGCGGAATCTTCTCTTCATCCCATGATGACGACTCAAAGCAAGTGTTACTATTCATCATGATATGACATGACATGACCTCTTCAAGATCAAATGAGCATCCACATCATCATCTAGCCTTGAATCGAAAAAGAAGAAAACTATTCAAAAAAGATTATCCGACATCATTCCCTTACGTATTTCCTTGCTTCGTTCTCTGTTCCTGTTCTCCCAATTCTCCCTCTCTTCCTTCTCGATTTCATACTTCCGTCTGTCTTATTTAATTTGATTTGGTGTCTTTCCATTCTACCCATCCTATCTCTTCTTCCTCTTGGGCTCTCTGCTCACTCATTTGCTCATTTATACATCCATACACATGGTCATTCACTTACTTACATACTTACTTATTTACTTACTCACTAAGCCATGCAATGTGTCACAAATAAAAAGAGGAAATGAAGATATACATTAGGATCATTTCGATTCATTCATCTATCTATCTATATGTACATGCTGACAATAACATTCCTCCTGCTGCTGCTGCTATTACGACCACTGCCACATAGCTACTCAAACCAGGTGCTGTTCTATCTATCTAAATGGACGACAACATACGGTTACCTCTCTAGGCTCAGAGAAATTCGTTCGATCCTCGAGAATCGCTTTTCATTTGCTTTGTTTCTTTCTTTGAATACATGTTCGCTGAGGAACCGGCTTTTCTATCGTGGGTGAGATTTCAATGAAGATGTCGTCGTCCTCACTGTCTGTTGTTCTTTACGAGTTTTCTCTCCGCTGCGCTTTACAGATTCGTTCTTGACCTGAAGTCATTAATGGTCAGACGGTGGAAGAATGTCCGTATATTAGAACAGAACAGAACATCGTTCTCTTCTCCGTCTTGTCGTGGAAAAGTCGATTGTCATGCACACATATCTATACACCTGCACATCTCCTCGTCCACTTCCAACTTCTTTCATACTTGTTCACTTCTCCTCATCTAAACCATCAATAGCTCTATTGACCCACTCCACCACCGCATTAACGCACTCGTCGAACCTCTCAGCAATAACCCAATGTCCTGCTCCCTTGACGTCCACGAGCTCGAACCTAGGAAAGAATCGTCCGAAGACAGGTAATGTCTCATCAGCCACGTACTTGCTATTCCCTCCTCTTATGACCAGTGTCGGCCCCTCGTATCGATGTGTTTCTGGATCCGTAAAAGGGAAGTCCGCCATCAAATTCAAATTCTTACTGAGTGTTTGTAGCGGAACTCTAAATTTCATCTTTGACGTCTCTTTATCCTTGACTAGATTCGTGAGAAGGAACTGACGGATCGAGAGGTCCGACTCGTACGATTGAAGAATCTTGTCTGCGTCACTTTGTTTCGCGACTGAGGCTGATTCTACTTCAAGCATTGCCTTGACGTATTTGCCGAAGTCGGAGGATAGGGCTGCGTCTACAGGTGCATTATCTACCGGTACGATGCCGGCGTATGAGGATGGCGACCGCAGGGCGAGGGTCATGGCTACTTTTGCGCCCATGCTGTGCCCTATCAGGATCGGTTTGGGGGTTGTGGATGTCCCGGCTAGGGATTCGGTTCGGAGGAAATGTTCGACGTCGATGGACATGCTAGTGTAGTTATGGACTGGGTTGTGTGGGGAGAGTCCATGGTTCCGAAGGTCAATGGTGTAGACTGGTCGGGAGAGGTGCTGGGCTAGGACTCTGAAAGGGAATGATTGTTAGGGACCGCTTCTTCAAGATGGGAAGAAGAATGTGATGGCTTGGGGTGTCATACTTACTGAACGTTCTGTTGTTTCTTTGAGAGCCGAATAGACCGTGCATAAGGATTATGGGGGATGTTCTTTTTGTCGGAGCTGATTTTGAGGGAGGATCATGGCGGGTATATGCTAGGTCGACGATGTCTTGGGATGCGTATCGAGGTCTGGAGGTCGAGAAGAGGCGCCGAGAGGTCTGACCCGTACTCAGATATCTGCGCATTGCTGCTATAGAGGGAAGGTGAGATGTCGTGAAGTCGTCTAAAAGGAGCAATTGGTCAACATCATTGTACCAGAAAGTCCGCAACCAACCAATCTACGTCAGTCTTGGCACGTAATGAGGCTCGTGTTCACAGAGCAGTAATGATAGTATTTCTGGCACGCAATACGTGCAACGTCTCTAAACTTGTTGATTACTCATGGACCTGCAAGTTGATCGAGTATACAGTTGATTGTTGTACATATTGACATGTGTAGAACAATTCAGCTCGCAATAGGACGATCTACGCCCTCAGCTGCCTGTGGAAGTACATCCGGTTCTTCTATTGCAGCTGCTTCCTCCGCTTCCTGTTCTCTCAATATCTTCTGCTTCTTAGCATCAGGCGTCAGTTCCGAGCGCTTAGCTCTAGACGACGCACGAACAGGTCTCAGACCAACAATCTGCTCTACTTCAAGCATAGTTGCACCAGCCTTCGAGCGAGCCCTCTGATTACCAAGACGCATCGTTTCATCCAAGTTAGTGTCAATAACTGTGTGAAATCGATCTCGAAAGCCATCAAACTCTTTGACGATGCTGTTTGCGACGTGCTCTTTAAATGCTCGCATTGACAAGCTGGCATTATCGGCGGCAACTTCTTCACACGTAGAATAGCGTCCGGATACATGTAGTAGAATTTCCACAAGATTTGAGACACCTGGTCTAGTCTCGGGATCATATGAAATCCCCTCGATAGAATCTGTTAGTGCACCGCGAAGCTTTGCATGTATGTCGCCTGGTGAATCAGTGATCAATATTCGAGATGCAGGATTCGGGTCTGATTTCGACATTTTCGACTGAGGATCCTTTAGGGACATGATACGCCTTGCAGGAGATAACATGAGTTTGGGTTGACGGAAGAAAGGCTGCCCCGGTTGCAATGAACCGTAGTGAGCGTTGAAAGACTTTGCGAGACTACGAGCAAACTCGACGTGCTGTGCTTGGTCTTCTCCTACTGGAATATGTGTTGGTCTGCAAATATGAGAAACTGGATGAGTACTGGGGCCTCGGTAGTACATACTTGTACAGAAGAATATCTGCAGCTTGCAATACAGGATATGAAAACAAGCCTAGCTTGAGCTTTTCTGTTGCTGAGTCGCTACTCAGCTGTGTGTCGTCTGAAAGACCTAACTTGGACTGTTTGATTGGTCAGATCCTGATCAGATCACAACCAAGCGTAAGAATCTCACCTTCCATTGTGTCATTCTAGACAGGTAGCCTGTAGACGCCACGGTGCTCAGAATCCACATCAAGTAGGCATGTTGAGTTACCTGACAGAAGCAATGTCAGCGACCACTCAATACTCTAATAACTGACCTATGAGAATATAACGGAAGAATTGAAAAGGTCGTACCTGTGATTGAACGAAAATGATGGATTCTTTTGGGTCGAGTCCGATGGCCAATAAGCTCGCATATGTATGTCGAATCTGCTGACTGAACTGAACTCTATCGTGTTTGCCTGTCAAGGCATGAAGATCAACAATGCTGAAGAATAGCTGGTCGTTGTTTTTCCTGGAAGCGATCTTTTCTGCTTGCAATTCTTTCCATTGTCGAAGAGCGCCTAAATAGTTTCCAAGATGCGGCACTCCAGTAGGCTGGATTCCAGACAGTACTACCTTCCTCGGATGAAGATATCTGTTGCGTGGTTTCGCATATAGCTCAGACTCATCAGGGACAGATGCTGAAGCTTGTGTTGATAGTGTTCTGATGGACGCAGATTTCTTACTTGTACATCGAAATGGTGGCAACTTGACGGTGCCACTGGTCAACTGTGAACGCATAACAATTTTGTGGTCTACGAATTCACCAAACTAGTACTGCTGCACCATAGTTTCAATACACGACGAGCTACGAAAACATCACGACTTGACTAGCCAAATACAGCCTTGTGATCGACGATACATAAGCGAGGCTGCGCCACCGATGTCAAGAACGAATTTGTAGAGATGAGTCTAGTTAGAATCCGGGAAGTCCGACTGGAAAAATCGTTTTATACGGGCTCTTCAATTGTGGTCGTACCATTTAAGCAGTGCTAAGGAATAGTTATATTGCGACGCGATACACAAAAACATTGCCGACAGAGGTGAGCTACGAAAGCTTCAAATGATAAAAACAAACTTTTCGTGGTTGGAAATAAATTCCAGACTTGTGTGAGATAAATCTTACTGATCATTTCTTGATACGGACCGTTTCAGAAGGCAAAATCCTTTGGACCCTGTCGACAACGACAAAAGGTGGATGATAACGATCCCCAATCCTGGATTCTAGATCTCACCATCGTTGTGCTCTCGTTCTCTCTGTCGATTTCCAGAAGAACTGTTTCAGTTATCGAGGGTCAAGATCATAGACAAAGTTCGTCGGAGTGGAACCAGAACGAGAACGTGGCAGGTAGTCGTGAATAATCGGACCCAGGACGGTGGAGATATTGTTTTGAACTGCCGTTACTGGTACCGCCTTCGAAATTTATAGCAAGCCATGCATACCAACACAAGATATACCTGTACGGTCATATCTGGTCGGCGATGTTACTTTGCTGCATGCATGATAGTCTCTTACTATTCAATGGTAGGCCGTTCATGACCATCATTGTAAATCCTTCGAAACTCTGTCACACGCCAATAAGACAGGGCGTTTAGCTTCATTCGGTAAACGCTTGATAAAGCTTGGTTGGGTTATAGAAGGGGGCGAACTCTAATGGATAACGATTTCGTGATCGACTGCGTTAGGGTGGGAATCATTCTGGAAGTCATCTCGTCTGTTCTGCCATTCCGGATGCGAGATGGGACGTGGCGTCTGCGAAGTGACCTTGCGGCACGGTTGTCATCCAGACACCAGTACTTGGAGGTATAGCAAATGATTCTGGCAGGCAAGGGTAATGAGGACGCTGTTCGCCGGTGTGATCTGGAAGATGGATGCCAGGAATTAGGATATCTGGTCGAAGGGTCCAATAATGTGTGAGAAGGCGAAGTGGAGGGTAGTAGTCCGGAATGAACAATGATTCTGGAAGGGAAAGATAGCGGAGGATTGGCCTATACGAGGCAAGTGTCGAGGATGTCGCGGCACCTGTTCAGATTTACGACAGCGACGCCCCAGCCGAAGTTGGCCGATGAGTGGTTGGAAATAAGCATCAGCAAGCCCACACAAGCATGGGTCAAGCCCGAGCTAAGCCTGAACCAAGCCTGGACCAGACAGGTCTTATTTCCCCAGAGCCTGCACCAGCGTCGAGAGGGCGTCCACTCTGCACACTATCGCACGGCACCCGCGAGATTGAGTGTTCAACTAAACCTCGACAAGAAGGTGATGGTGGCAAGCTCCCACTGCCATCTCTAACCGTCAGTGGCCCGCTCGTGCTCGTCCTCTATCTTCTGTTAATCTCACCTCGTCGACTCCACCCACCACCGCACCTGCGCCTTCCTGCCCAATCGCGTCGCCCGCGCATTGATAACACTGACTGGACTTGACCTTGTAGAAACTCTGTAGATCACGCCAGTGGTCGATGTTACATCGCAGCACCACTGGCTATCTCAAGGTGTCATTCAATGCGCATGTGGCACACGAGCTGTCCCTCGAACTCAATCACCTACTCCAAAACATTCCTCGACGCCAAAGTACATTAACGCCTGGGTTCCCTCCTCGCGTCTTCTCCCGGATTTCATCTGATATTCCTCATTTCTCTTCTCTTTTCATATCGAGTCTTGGACATCCGTCATCATGCCGGGCGCATCAGACGATCTATGGATCGGTGCAAAGCACGATCCCGCGTTGACCATGCAATATGATGGTCAACACGAGAGACATCCTTCTATCCAGAACGCCGAGTTGCCAGCAGTCATTGATGGCAAACCAACCTTGGCAAATGAGGTCCTGGAGGACGACTCATATCCAACCGACGCGGAAATTGCAACGCTTCCTCGCGAGGCTGACCACATCCCATGGCGTGTGTACACAGTAGCGTTCGTCGAGCTTTGCGAACGTTTCTCCTACTATGGCACACAAGTTCTCTGTATGTTCGAGATTCACAACCTGTGAGATGATAGTACTGACAAGTCAACAGTCCAGAATTTCGTCCAACGAAAACTTCTCACACCTACCGGTAAAGCTCCTAACCCCGGCGGTTCTGGTTCAGGTTCCAACCCAGGTGCTCTTGGCCGTGGTCAGCAAGCTGCTACTGGTCTTGGTACCTTCTTCTCCTTCTGGTGCTACCTTTGTCCCTTGTTGGGTGCATACGTCGCCGACACCTACCTCGGTCGATACAACACAATCATGATTTCCATCGGATTTGCCCTCCTTGGTCATATCATCCTCATCATCTCTGCTATTCCTTCGGTTTTGGCTTCATCCGGTGGTGCTTTCGCCGCATACATCATTGCCATTATTGTATTCGGTTTCGGAACCGGTGGTTTCAAGCCCAATATTTCTCCTCTGATTGCCGAGCAAGTCGTTCGCGACAGACTCAGGATTGGTACCAACAAGAAGGGTGAGAGAGTCATCATCGATCCTGCTGCGACAGCTGCACGTATCTACAACTGGTTCTATCTCTTCATCAACATCGGAGCTCTTATCGGTCAACTTTCCATGGCTTACGCCGCGCTCTACGTCGGTTACTGGCTCGCTTTCTTGTTGCCAACAATCATGTTCTTGTTCTGCCCAATCGTCTTGATCGTGTGCAAGAAGAACTACAAGCTATCCCCACCACAAGGTAGCGTTTTGGGCCCTGCTGTCAGATCTTTGGGACTTGCTTTCAGAGGCATCTGGTCATGGAACCCAATTCAGTTCCACCGCAACGTCCAGAGCGGTCGTATGTGGGAGAACATCAAGCCAAGTCACCTTGGTGCCAGCAAACCTGCCTGGATGACTTTCGACGATGCATGGGTTGATGAAGTTCGTCGCGGATGGACATCTTGCTTGGTCTTCTTGTGGTATCCTCTATACTGGATTACCTATAACCAGATCAACAACAACTTGACATCCCAGGCAGACACAATGAACCACCCTGGTGTACCACCGGAGATCGTCAACAACTTGGACCCCCTTTGTTTGATCATTCTTATCCCAATCACCGACCTGTTCTTCTACCCTGCTCTTCGCAAGGCCGGTATCAAATTTACTCCCATCAAGAGAATTGCTCTTGGTTTCCTCACTGGTGCTCTCGCTATGGTCTACGCCGCTGTTGTCCAGAGCTACATTTACAAGCACAACGAATGTGGCTACTACGCCAGTGGAGATCTGCCTAACGGTGATCCTTGCCCAGGTTCAGCAATCAGTATCTGGGTTCAGAGTGGTTGCTATATTCTCATTGCCATCTCTGAAATTTTGGCCTCAATCACATCTTTGGAATACGCTTTCACCAAGGCACCAAAGAATATGCGATCTATGGTCCAAGCTTTCGCTCTCTTCATGACTGCCATTGCCAACGCCATCGGTGAGGCACTGAACCCCTTGTCCTCTGACCCTCTCTTGGTCTGGAACTACGGATCCATGGGTGTCATTGCTTTCATGGCTGCTATCCTCTTCTATGCTTCCTTCTACGCCATGGACAGAGATGAGGACAAACTGAACATGTTGCCAACTGGTCACGTTGGCACTAAGGCTCAGCTCGCCGAGATGAACAGACGTGCTAGTCTTGTCTCAACCTCTCCTGCTGGTTCCTATGAGAAGGAGACAGCCAAGTAAGGAGCGCAGGACATGACTCTTTGGATAGGGATACATGTAGTATTCGCTTCAATAGCGAAATATTTTTCAATCTTTTAGCTGAGACAAAAAGCATAATTAGCATATTGTTAATGGAAGCACAATTTCATCTAAAAGAAACATCATTCCCATCTCTCATTCATCGTGATTCAAATGCTCTTTCTCAATGCGACCATCATTTCACCTCAGCCAATGTGACTGATGTCCTGAAACGGAAGAAATCCAACCAAACATGCCTCACGCAACCACCTACCTACTCACCCAACTACATGTAATTGACTAAAATTCAATGCACGACAATGAAAATACACCCACGATGCTTCTTCCTTTTCGTCTTCTTTGGAGTCTGATCAATACGCGGCACACCACCACCACCACCACCACCCGCTACGAAACACGTACGAATCCCTTTTCTGACCATTCCGACATCCCGATATTCCCGTGCTGTGGCTTGTGGCTTGCTGATGTAGTTTTAGTATAGTTCTAGTTTTAGTCTAGTGTATCACCGTTACATTACATTACATTATCCCCATTCAATATATTCCATACACCGGGCGGGCCATGTGGTGTAGGTTTATGGCTTGGATTGAGATATGGTATGGTAAGGTAAGGTAAGGTGAAGTTTAGAGCCGAGACGGGAGGCGGTTTGATTTGGTTTGGGATGGTTTGGAATGTACTTATTTGTTTATTGGTATGTATGTATTTATGAATCTGTCTCTTTTTCTTACTTACTTACTTGTTGTCATACAACCACTTGATGAATGAATGAATGAGTAAGTAAGTTGAAAACGAAAGTAAAAATAAGAGATAATTTGGTATGGGCTTCGTCTTGTGTGTATGCATGTATATTCATCAGATTACGATGATCGTATATCGTTATTCCTGTATACTTCTCTAGCACTTTATCTATATTGATTTGACTTGGTCTCAATTCGAGACGATGTGATTTTGACATGGAGACCAATCTTCCCAAAGAATGGAGATTGCGTCTTGTTTGGTCACTTAGTATGTAGATTCATTGCTTTAATTGATCGTGTAAATATAGGAGGATCTATGAGCAGTAAGTACACACAGTACTGACGCTGTCTGTCTGTCCTGCGCTATACAAATAATCTTCTTACGGGTTATATCAGCACCGCTCATACTACTGCGACCAACCGCTCGAGGCGTGAATGGAAAGTGCTTGAGTCCAACCACTCCGCATCAAATCCAGCTTAATCGTTTCGGGACCAAATTGGACGTTACAGTGATCAAGCGAGTGTACTCTTTTTGGGACAGATGACCCCTGTATCATGGAAAGTCAATTAGCAATACTACATGAGTAACCCCAGAACCCCGGATTCCTTCTTGACGGAGATGGGAAAGCGGATATCAACGGATATTAGTCTGCTGTACTGGAAGTAACAACAATGACTAGGAACCGAGGTTATTGTACGGTTTCTCCTATCCCACAGCAGATCAGGAAAGAGGGTTTCATGATCGGCCAACCAGTACCACTTGTACAGCTGGTGGATCAGCATAGGATAAGCAGCAAACTATTTTGGCGCTCCGGCAAAGAAAGAGATAGAAATAGATGTGCAGATACAGCTCATGGTCCATTCGATTTGCACTTGATGACATGACTAAAGCTAGACAGCGGATTTGACAGAACACGATTCATGCAATGATATTTGCAGAAGATTCAACATCACGTGATTGGGTCATGTGACTTAACTCAAAGAGTAGACCCTGTGATGAGTGATACCCTGTAGTCGGTGTATACTGTACGCTACGACTGTAGTGCATATCGGTGGAATATGGAATATCCAGTCGTCGTAGGGCAGATTTTCTGCTTCTGGAAGAATCATACCCTCATTCACTTCTTTACATGCGAACAAGTGCTTATGTTCTGAATGTACACAGTGCTGATATGGACCTCAGACGGATATGTTCGGGACGTTTGTACGAATGTGTTAGCTTCTATGATCTGTTCGTCTGGAAGGCTGTGAGTTGCAAGACGAAATCACACTTGAACGTGAGACGCTGATGGTTTAAGTACTATGACATGATATCAGCGGCAAGTTTTGGCGGGGTAGTAAGATACCAAGACCATGCCCAGAACTTTGGAGCATAACTCCCAATATCAAATGCGGTTATCGAAGTCCGAAAAATGAATCGGCTCACAGTTGCTCAAGGTCTGGCCAACCTAAGAACATTCATTGATGTTCCAGTATGTCCAATAGACTGAATAAACATCTTGAAAGTCGGGTCTGATACAAATTCCTGCTGTGCTCTTCGAGGCCTCCCTAATATTAGGTTGAAGAGACGTGCGAAGTCTTCAGGAGGATCGATGGAGATGTCAGCATGTCAGATCAGTAAGGCGGGCTGTGAGGATATTAGTATTGCCTGTCAGACACTAGTCGTCGCTTACTACATGGATCGTGTCAGGAAGGTCGAAGACCACCCTCGAAAACAATATCGTGTAGAATGAACACATGCTGTTCAATGGCCAGAACGAGTCCCGGGGATATTTCCCCGCGTTGTCCCCCCCTCGGTCACTTTCTAGAATTGATTAGTATTCCACCAGCTCGGTCCATATAAAATGGCAGTCATGATCACTGGTACACAAAGTTCTTCTCTTAGATCTTACTCTTCTGAATTCAAGATATCTTGAACATAACAAATTCAATCTCGCATATATATCAAACCGAAAACAATAATATCGCCACCATGGGATCCGTTGGCGTAGAGCAGTTTGACCTCTTTAATGGTTATTACAATACCATCAATGGAAAACTTACCAGCACTGCTAAGACGAGACATGGTATCAATCCTGCTACAGAGAAACCTAACCCAGAGGTTCCGGTATCGACCAGTGAAGACGTAGACGCTGCTGTCGAGGCTGCACAGATCGCATTCAAATCGTGGTCTCGCAAACCATACGATGAACGTCGAGCAGCCGTTGTAGCATTTGCTGAAGCCGTTGAGAAGCATGCAGAACAATTCGCACAGCTTTTGACACAGGAACAAGGCAAACCTGTAAGATCATGCAAGGAAGTAGAGTGCAACATACTAACAAAATACAGCTCCAATTCGCGACTATGGAGTTGCAAACTGCTACTTCATGGATGAAAGCCAACTGTGAAGTTAAGTTCGAGGAAGAGGTTGTTTCCGAGAATGACGACAAGAAGATCATCGTCAGATACACACCATTAGGAGTGGCAGTTGGTATTGTGCCATGGAATTTCCCAGTACAGCTATCACTGTTGAAGATCGTTCCCGCTCTTCTTACAGGCAACACAATCATCATTAAGCCTTCTCCATTCACGCCATACTGCAACCTCAAACTCGGAGAACTTGCACAATCGTTCTTCCCACCTGGTGTAGTCTCGGTGTTGAGCGGTGGTGATGACTTAGGTCCAATGTTGACTTCTCACCCCGGCCCAGCAAAGATCAGTTTCACTGGCTCGACCTTCACGGGTAAGAAGGTGATGGAAAGCGCCGCTAAGACTCTGAAGCGTGTCACTCTTGAATTGTAAGAAAATTCGGTTATGATAGGAAGAAGTCAGCTGACATCTTATCAGGGGAGGCAATGATCCTGCAGTCATCTGCGCTGATGTTGATATCGAAGCCGTGGCTCCAAAGGTCAGTCATATACTTGGATGTTACACTATTGCTAATGAGAATATAGATCGCAACATATGCTTTCCTCAACTCTGGTCAGATCTGTATTGCAATCAAGAGAATCTACGTTCACGAATCGATCTTTGATAAATTCAAGGAGGCCATGGTCAACTTCACCAAGACTTTGACAGTGGGTAACGGTGCTGAGCCAGGCAATTTCATGGGACCAATCCAAAACTCCATGCAATTCGAAAAGGTGAACAACATGTTCGCCGAAATTGAAAAGTCAAACTGGAATGTCGCTGTAGGAGGCAAGAAGGAACAGACTAAGACCGGCTACTTCCTCGAGCCCACGATCATTGACAGACCAGCTGATGACTCCAGAATTGTGGTAGAAGAACCATTCGGTAAGTCATTGCCAGTATTTATCCATGCAACAAGAGACTGACATATACACTTCAGGTCCAATCGTACCACTCATGTCATGGTCAGATGAGGAGGATGTCATTGAGCGTGCCAATAATACCAAGATGGGTCTTGGAGCCTCAGTTTGGTCAAACGATCTTACACAGGCAGACCGTATCGCTCGACGACTTGAAGCAGGATCCGTCTGGGTCAACACACATCTTGAACTCGACCCCAGCGCTCCATTCGGAGGTCACAAGCATAGCGGACTCGGTTATGAGTTGAGCTTGGGAGGGTTCAGAGCATACTGCAACGCTCAGTCCCTGTTCTTCAAGAAGACGGCATAGAGATAAATTAAATGCCGCTTTATTCGTTCACAAATATATCAAATGGCTTTTCGCTTTATCTTGGTTGCACATCACAAACGCCACAAAGCAGACTGGGTAATTTTGAAAAATATGGCAACTATTCTCCTCGTGAGGCTCTGGAAATGAAGAATTCTGAATGTGAAACAATATCAACTGCCGAAGACTCGCGCCACCTTCCCCACCTATCTACCTCCACATTCTGTCGTTTCGGCATATCCGAATTCCTTCCCGATCTTTTTGTATGGAGCTTCTCTCTGCCAAATAGCTTGTAGACGCGTTGACACTATTTGCCAGCTTGATCACTCATTTCTGGCTTTAATTCACACAGCTACAACTACCGTCTTATCGCTTGGTAATTCTTGACCAAGGTAGTCCGGCAGTTACATCTTAATCTAATTGCCGACCATGTCGCTTGATCGTGGCTAGGCTCGCTTCTTGACTCGCGTCTATGTGATACTGCACGAGATCGTAATATATCAGGCTTGATGTTTGAGTAAGTACGGTCCGCGTGGATCTACAGTATGTATATCACATGCTCTAGTCATTACTAGAGTATCCTCTATTCAAGCATCATTCTACAGTCAGGTCAAAGAGTGATACTGTCGTTGCCAGAACAGAACTGTCACCAATAATCGAAACATGATCGAAGCTCTGTTAGAGCGTCTGATAGTATTGTGGCCAGCAGTTGCTCTCACGTGTTTGATAGCATACGGCCTGAAGAGCTACCTCAACAAGGGATTGAACAAATACCCTGGACCATTCTGGGCTGGAATCACCGATGTATGGCGGTTTCAAGACGTTTGTAGACGCAGGCCAGACATCACTCAGCTCCGATTACACAGACAACATGGCGATGTAGTCCGTCTAGGACCCAACGTGTTATCATTTGCATCACCGAAGGCACTGAAGACGATATATGGTCTGAACAAGGGTTTCGTCAAGGTACGTCATGAAAGCACGAACGAAGAGAATTGTCTTGCTAACGAGACCAGTCCGAATTCTACCCTGTTCAACAAGCTGTCAGTAATGGCAAGCGACTTCCTTCTCTCTTCTCGACGACCGATGAGACGTACCATGCAGGTCTTCGTCGATGTGTCAATAATGCGTTCTCCATGTCGGCTCTGAAGGATTACGAACCTCTGGTCAACGAAACGATCGAGGTCTTCCTCGATCAGACCGATAAGCTGTTCGCTCAGACGGGAAAGATATGTGACTTTGCTGAGTGGCTTCAGTTCTTTGCGTTCGACGTCATCGGGCAGATGACATACAGCAAACGACACGGATTCATAGATCGAGCTGAGGATGTAGACGGTATCGTCGCCTACTTGGGTCGCCTTTTCGGCTACGTCGCTCCCGTAAGTTGTCATTTCTATGTGTCCTACAAGGGTTGTGCTGACAAATTTCAGATCGGTCAAATGCCGTGGTTGGACTTACTGGTACTGAAGAACCCCATCGTGCTCTGGCTAGACAAGCTTGGCTTCAAGCCAATGGCATTTCCCATCGCCTCATTCGCAAAGACCAGAATGGAAGAACGACTGACATCCAACGACGTCGAGAAGTCACCGAACGTCGCCCGAGCCGATCTATTGACCATGTTCCTCAAAGCAAAAGATGAAAGACCCGACGTCATGACCGACGAGCGCGTCCTAACCATGGCCGTCTCAATGGCCTTCGCCGGCAGCGAAACAACCGCAATCAGCCTCGCAGCCGTCTTCTACTACATCCTCCAAAACAACGGACAATGCTACAAGAAACTAATAGCCGAACTCCAACAAGCCCGCTCCACCGGCACAATACAACAAGACAGCAGCGACGACAAAAGCAACACACTGGTAAGCTGGACCGAAAGTCAAACACTACCCTATCTCGACGCATGCATAAAAGAAGCCTTCCGCATGCACCCAGCCGCAGGTCTCCCACTAGAAAGAATAACCCCACCCCAAGGCATAGAAATCGACGGCCACTTGATACCCGGCGGAACCATAGTCGGCTGCAACGCCTGGGTAATCCACAAGAACAAAGCCGTCTTTGGCCAACATTTCGACGTTGACGTCTACAATCCCGACCGCTGGCTCCGTGCTTCTCCTGATCAGTTGAAAGAAATGAACGGGAACATGTTCCAGTTCGGCGCCGGAGCTAGGACCTGCATAGGCAAGAATATTAGTTTGTTGGAAATATACAAGCTTGTGCCGAGCTTTTTGTTGAGGTTTGAGGTTGAGCTTAATGATCCGGGAAAGGAGTGGATTTTGTATAATGCTTGGTTTGTTAAGCAGATTGGTTTTGAGACTAGGTTTAGGACGAGAGAGGATTTGGTAGAGTGAAGTAGAGTAGGGTAGAATAGAAAAGAAACGGAATGGATTGAACGCTTAGTAGACTTCAATGTTGCTGTGATACACTATAATGCCAACATGACACAGCAGCACACGATGTATGTGATATACTGTTCTACTGGCATTCTGACAAAGACATGGGAGCATGTTATGTTATGCTCTCATACAATAATAACATTCATTCACACATCTGTCCATCAACCCGCCGAGTACTGAATTCCCCGCCGTTGAAAGATGTAAATTCCCCAAACAGGAACAGAACAGAAATACAGTAACGTGGTGTCTCGGCTTCACCTTGTTCCGATCACCAAGAAACACGATGCCTATTTGTCATTCGAAAGCATTGACTTGACATTCGTATCCGAATTTACAATTGAAACTTGCATATTGTATGACAACAAAATTACGATAAAACCATGTCATGACAAGGTAGGACCCGCATGTGTACAGCGAGGCAAGGGACAAAACAAGGATCGACCTATTGCGGGATGTGGGTAGTGTTTCTTGAGTGTCCTTAACCTTGTTTCTGTGAAGGATGTTAATGATCCTTAGATGCAATTTCAGCAATTGTCTAGCCTTGCTTTACTCGTGTTTGAGATTTGACTACTCTCAGGTTGGTGATTGGTATGTTCGCCAACTAATGGTGAAAAAGTATCTCTGGTAACAAGAAAGTCGGGCCAATGCAGAGACAATCATGCAAGATCCACACGTCTCGTCTGATAAGTAGCAGGCTCACCAATCGTCGGTGAGGAGTGTCCGACATCAGGTCTTGTCAGCAGGGGGATCTAAGGTTAGCGGGTACTTTCCCCCGGGTATGTGGTTCCGCGTGCCGTTGATTCGACTGACTGTCTGCTTCTCACCGCTAGTCTTGACGCGACTGCTAAACGTGAAGAACGATGGGCTTCCTAGATAATTTAAACGATGAAGATCATCCCTTAGTGGACGGACAGGAATAATTGACGGGATTGACCACAGTCTTGCCCGGTAGCGAATGCAGCCACTGGTAGTTCTCGAAGTGCGGTCTGAATCATATGGAAGGGTCGAGAACGTCTGAACACCAGGGAAATATGTAAGACTCCCAACCGAGTCAACCAATGGTCCTTTCCACCTGTAGAGGACTCAATGGCTACGGGAGATAATGTCCGAGGTGGCTGGAATTAATGATATCACATATGAGAATAGATCACAGCGGCATGGAAAAGTGATTGTGTTGCCATGCTGAAGCGTATCGATCTGTCCATTTACACGATGATCACGCCCGGAAATGAATTGGCTCACCACATGTCGCCTGTGCTGTAATTGAAACTTCGGATAGCACTGCCGGAAGCAATTCGTGCTCTGATTTGGTGCTCGCTGCCACCGGCAAGTCTCCACACATACAACCTTACCGCTTAATACATACTCAATCTCTACGGCGATCCGCAGGGCGCTGGTGGAAGTAATGCAGTACGACAACGGTGGTGCCAACAAGATCATCATCTTTCACACCATAGACTCCCAAGTCAGCTTTCGCTATTCGAGGGAATTCGGATTTCGAAGACGCTCACCTTCACCTTCGTCTTGGACAACGGCTCTACGTCACCGGAGAGGAGATGAACACGGCGGACACATAAACATCACACAGCCGACACAGCAATGCAGCGTCCACTATCGAGAAGGTCGCGACTTGTCTTCCGACCAATATGACATCTACTCTACTCAACCCTTGCGGCTGGACAAGATGGATGAGGACATCGACGGTTCATGTCCGAGCTATACAATACACACTTCACCAACAGAACTTTGCTCCTCATCTGTTGATCCTTTCGGATGTTTCCCTGTCGCCATGACCTTAGAGATGCAGGAGGCTTATCGAAACTGTATGTTGCCCATACCATCTTGCACTCTCCTTTACCTTCAGATAGTAACGGGATCATAGTCTATGTACCGTGGACCGGAGCAAATTCTGCCATCCTAGAGTACCATCTCTACCCCAGACCGAGATTTGGGATTGCCATGATAAATGCCCAGCACGACTCGGCCTGCTTCGTTGCACTCCTGGCCACCGCCTCCATTCAATCATCACTGGCACGGTCGCCGAAAGTCAGCAATCTAGGCGTTCGGCTACACCGAGAGGCCATAAGACTACAGGCCCTAGCATGTCAAAAAGATGGTCCGACCGATACAAGGATTTTGTCAGCAATGTGCATTCTTTTCAGCGAATTGGCCATGAACAGTCTGACCAATGTTGCGCCACTTTTTAGGAGCATCAGCTCTCTGGTGTCCCAGCGTGGAGGTATCAAGCATTTGGGCATGAAAGGCGGTCTGGTTGGCGATCTCCTCATCATCGACTTTGCCCTTGCACTTCTCAATTACACCCCTCCGCTGCTGAAATTCCCACACAGAGTCGTCAATGTGCCTCATATCATCAAAATCGGTCTGGGCGCAGCTTTTTTCGACTTGTCAATCTCCTACAGCGTTCTGACACTCCTCCGAGACTTTGCGTTCCTGCTGGAGATGTACAATCGTGCTTGTCGAAGAGCAGGAAGTCCTGCCGAGGCGGAGTATTTTGCATACCTCTGCGAGATCACAGAACAGCGTGCGGCAGAGCTCAACGCGGCGTACAAAGAGACCGAAACACTTGAAGCACTCTTCGTTCACGCGGTCATATTGATTGATGTTACGATATTGAGGTGTCCCGGTAGGATACGAAGCACTGCAACCAACATGGAGAGTCGCTTTTGGACATGTTACGAGAAGCTGAGAGCAACACCAGAGCTTAAAAGTCATCGTGATCTTGACCTCTGGTTGGTCTTCACAGGCACAGTCGTCTCAGCGATCGAACCGAGTGTCTATGAGAATAAAGCCGTGGAAGTCCTCAGCGGCATGATGGAGCATTCAGCGTTGTCACGAGACTTTTCGGACCTCAGGCCGATATTGAACCAATACCTCTGGTGTGAGCCAGTTCAAATGCCGAGTTGTCGAGCACTGTTTGACAAGGCGGTAGCTGCAGTACCGCTGCCGGATATGTAGATGCATGCATGTATAATGTATGACCGAGCATGCTGTTCGTGCTCATAGCCTCATTCTCTGCTTCTAATCACCGCTATGGAGGTACGTGGGTACTGCATCCTTGGCAGCGTCGGGACAGATCAGATCACCAGAAGGAGGAAAGTGATAACGCTACAATTGGTGTGTACGTGTAATATATCTTCTTGGGTTCGCCATACTCTATCAGTATTTCCTCCCTCGCTCCTGCTTAAATGAAGAATGAATCCTCCGACAAGCGGGCGAGGTCGCGTTTCGTGAAGTTTCGTCACGAAATTGTAGCGCGTTTCCGCCGCGTTTGCTAAAGTCTTCTACTAGATCCACGTCATACTGGTTCTCTCCGTGTTAATAGTGTATTCTGTGGTGCTTCTGGGGCCAGTGAGCCGTCTTCAGACATGGCAGAATCAAAGTGAGTGGTCGAAATGGGGTTACTGATCGTCCTCTGACTTTTGATAGGATTCTGCACCAGAAGGTCGTGGCAATCCGTCCTGACGCTGCGCTCAGACCCGGTGCTGTCATGGTCGGAATCCTAATGCCAGATAAGACACCCGCCGATCAGATCGGTAACGGTGATATTCTCTGGATCAAATGTCCAGGTTCCAAAACCATTGCCACTGTGTTGAAAGCCTTCAAACAGCGAGACACGCAGCCCGTCAAATTTATCCAGCGGCCAAAGGTATTATCTGAGTTCCAGCTAGTATCGTCGCTGATCACAGACGATGAACTCTGTGTCATTGAGGCTGTTCGAGGGGACGATGTGTCAGCACGACTCCGAGTGGATTCGACTACCAATCCTGCTTCTGCTCCTGCTCTCACTCCTACTCCCATGAGGGACATCACCAATAACGCTGTCAATCAGATGCCTGTACCACCACCGGATCAGTACAAAGCTGGACCACCAAAAGCTCCATTCTCCCTGCCGCCCGCCGCCTCACGATATCCTCATTGCCTCATATGTAACCCCTGTTGCTGCCACCTCTCCTGCTGGGTTATTAACATCAGGTTCACAGGAGCTTCTTCATTTGGGGTGGGTGGACTTCACATTCTCCCGACGAGATCGCGGAGGCACTATGATTAGGAGAAGCCACACCTGCACGATTGAATATTAGCGAGCTATTTGATGGTTTGTCAACCGAACAACTTGAAGCGGGACTTGCTAAGGAGGTGGAAACACTCGGGTCGATAAAGAAACGACTGACATCAGAAGAAACGACTGACATCAGAAGAAACGACTGACATCAGAAGAAACGACTGACATCAGAAGAAACGACTGACATCAGAAGAATCGCTTGACAGTGACCAATGGCTGACAGTGATCAAAAAGGTCGAGAAACAAGCAGCAAGAACGAAAACTATCGTTGAAATCGTTGGTGCGACTGATGCCGGTAAATCGTCTGTCATTAATGCAATGCTTGATCAGGAACGTCTTGTATCAACAAACTGTATGCGGGCTTGCATTGCTGTAGTCACCGAGATCTCATACAACTACGAAGATGTAGCGTTCCGAGCAGAGATTGAGTTTATCGAGCCCAAGGATTGGCTGAAAGAGCTCAAAACTTCATTAGATGACTTGTTTGATAGCAACGGTAAGGTCTCAAGAGAGTGTGCCAATGAGGACTCAGAAGCCGGGGTGGCTTACGCAAAGATAAAGGTTGTGTACCCCTGATGACAAAAGAGAATATGGAGAGCACGATGGTTGAGAAACTGATGGAGCACAATAATGTCAAGGATTTTCTTGGTAGTGAGCGGTCTATTAAGGATGAAGACCCACTCATCTTCTACAAAAAGCTCCAGAGATTCGCTGATAGCAAAGGAAAGGTCTTCTCTCGTGAGAAGAAATCTGCAGCTGAGAAAGCAAAAGCCAAAGAAATGGAGTATTGGCCCCTTATTCGCGTAGTGCGACTTTGTGTCAAGGCTCCCGTCCTGGCCACTGGAGCTGTCATTGTCGATTTACCAGGCGTTCGTCCATGACAGCAATCAAGCAAGAGCTGCGGTTGCTCAAGGCTATCTCAAACAATGTACTGATTTGTGGATTGTCGCTCCTATCACTCGTGCTGTTGACGACAAGTCCGCAAAGACGCAGCTTGGAGATTCTTTCAAGCGTCAGCTGAAGATGGACGGCGGCTATAATTCCGTTACCTTCATATGCTCAAAAACCGACGATATATCAATTACAGAAGCGCAATATTCGCTCGGGCTCGACAAGGAGTTCAGACCCATGTATGAGAGAAGTGAAGAGCTCAGAAGGAAGAAACAAAGCATGAAAGATCACGTTGAGAATCTCAAATCTTCCAAATCTGATATCGCCACTGTGACTGACCTCGCTGACGAGAAGCGAGCCACTAAGAATGGTACGAGTATCGCAGCCTTTCAGATGCTTCGACAACAGCTATCAACGTACAAGGAGACTGCGAAAGATGCCGCAAACATTGCCAAGGAGCTTATTGTCTCGAGACAGAAAGATGTCAATCGAGAATTCGTACCTGTTATCATGGAGGCCATGATGTCTGCGTATGCCATTGCCACTGCAGAAAGAGGTGGCGGCTCGTACAAGAGGATGAGGGATGCAGTATCACGCCATGTTGATCAATCCAAAATTACCATGTTTCAAGACGCTGTCAACAAGGTCAGACAATCGCTTGAAAAGATGATCAGGGATGCAGAAGAAGTTATGTTAGTCAAGCTTGATGAGGTGATTCATTCTACGACTCGAGACTACAAATCAGTCGTTGTTGGTAAGGATCGCGCATCGAAGCAAAACCAACTGCTTCCAAGATAGCAGCGCACTATGAGAAAAGAAGTCTTGAATATCGTCGAGGGAGTCGAGCTCGCGATGAAACGCGTGGTAGGCCTTGAGCCACCTGAAGGAACACCCGAACAAAGGGTTCTGACTGACAACAACGATGTCAGAAAAGTTGACAGCGCAGAACAGCAGGAGAGCAGCAACACCGACGTAAAGCCTAACGTTGATACTGATGCAGTCGAAAACGCCTCAATATATCCAAATCACAAAGCTGAGAACATTACAATCACGAAGGCAGAGCATAAGACGGAACCCGCTCAAGTTACAGCTAATGGCGAAACCTCATCATCCACAGCAATCAATGGGGATAGCAGAAGTCAAGAGACTGCGACATCGTCCGAAATCAAGGACGAAGAAGCATAGTCTAGACCCGCTACTCTCAACCGCAATGCAACTCGTGTCGAAGCTTCCGCCTCATCGCCTCTATTTCCGGGTGACGATTCGACCTTCTCATGCCGCATGGTGAGGAAGCCGTGATGATGAACTAGCGGAGTTCCGGTATAATCAATCAACCGGTCGCATCTCCTACTTTCTTCCTGTATCGTATGGATGTTTCGGACTTTCGTTTTTAATCCAAATGTAACTTTGGCGCACTACAAGAGCCATTCGGCCTCGTTGCAATTACTGCTCCTGTCAGACCTGGTGTTTCATTTCGAAGATATGATATTGCCTTTTTATGGCTGGTTCATGAAGTCCGGAGTTAGAAGAGGGAATAACCTGTTACAGTAAATGGAGTTATCGGCAGATAAATGGGAACTAATCAAAAACATGGCGCTTGCAGATATATGCTAGATGTATTGTGGTGTATGATAGATGCATAGATGTCGCTTCTTCGACGGCGAGGTCAGAGCTCATAGATACTGTGCAAGAAGAATAGGCATGATCATGATGATAATGATAACAATAATTCTTAATCTATCTTATCTAGATTTATCTTTGATCTAAACATCGTCTTTACAACATCCTTTCACATGCTTCAACGCTAGATATAGCAATGGCAGATGTGTATGTATATGTATATATGCACATGTATATGTACTCTTTGAGCGTCTATTCCTGCAATTATGCATCGATGCTTCGTCATCAATTCGTAATCAGCTTATGAGGAGGCAAAAATGATGACGTATCGCTGGTAGTGAGATAGACGATGAGAAATGTATAGTCGACTGATTTGATACTGCTGCATCAGAGGACTTCATTGTTCCAAGAGACTCTCCTTGGTCTCAGACAAAATTTGAGGTTTGTTCTGTGCAGGGCAAGGACCCTGGACTTCATCACTGATTTCCTCGACTAAGATCGCGTTGATCTCTGTTTCGGCCTATGTCTGATTGTGTCATTGAACAGTCGTTCCCAGCCCGACGAGTGAGTGGGTACAAGACTCTCCATGACTCCGTAAACTGGTGGTATTCTTGGCCTATCGTTTAAGCATCGAGCTTAAGTTGATCCAGTAGTGCGTCGATCTTCTCGAGTAGGACTCGGTAGTTGACTGCGTCGGCAGCGAACTCATCGCCTACTTCTTCTCCGTCCAGCGTGCGCACGACACCGGTCTGTTTCGTTTCGTCTCCCTTTACATCCGTAGATTCGGACGAAATTACGCTGGCATCTGGACTTCTGTCGCTTATTGAGTCGGACACTTGTATGTTGAGATCTTTCATATCTGCCGTAATTTCAGGCATCGTTGATGCTTGTACCGCAGCTACTACTTGTGCATCTTCCATTGCTTCGTCGAAACCGACGTCTTCGAACCGTAATCGAAATCTTTCACTGAGGTAGTATCGTATGTCGTCGAGTAGTTCAATGGTATCGGTCTCTTCACGAGCCTGAATTCTACTAGCACTCTCTTTGACAATATCTGCGAATTCCGGTTCGTCAATATACGATTCGAGTCGATACGCGATGTAACGTGCTGCAAATTCCTCAAGTCGCTGAACCCGAGTCACCCATGAGGCTCGGAGTATTTCATAGATATCAAGTATCTCGTCTTCTCTCGTGGCCTCATTGGCCATTCCTGTTGCTGTTCCGTTACCCAGACTCGAAATGACCACTGCGGCTTTCGTCTTCAGCTTTTCCAAGAAGAGCATGTCGGCTGCAAAAAGGACATCAATAGCTATCTCGAGTCCGAAGTCAGTCTTCTCGGTGTACAAGAACGTCAAGATAATCTCTAGGACTTCCGGAGAGCAATTAATCGACACAATCTGTAAGTAAGGCGTCTCTTGAGCCTCTTTGAAGTTTGAGTCGAACATTGTCATGAAATACTCCGATCGAACGAGCATGGCTTTATGGCAGGGATAGAGGACAGAGCGACGGGCTTTACGTATCCGCGAGGGTGAGCGTGATTTGTCCAGAGGTATTCCCAGTGCATTAGTTCTCCGAGGGGCTCTCGAATCTGAGCGTGGTGGTGAAGAAGGCACGTCAAGCGTATTTGTTCTAGTTCGATCATTCAGACTTGACTGTATTTGATCAATCTCATCATCATCGTCTTCATCTTCATCGGCTCGAAGCAAGACGTCGGCAAAAATGCCGTTATTTCTGTCCCAGCTGATTTTGTCTGCTTTTGTGACATCGGTTTCGACTGCATGCTTGAGTACGTTACCCCGGAACCAGACTTCCATCTGGTCACGACCTGCTTCGACCTCATCTTGACGTCGTTGTCGTGCAAGCCTACGGTCTTCCCCATCCAGAATGGTTTTCGATAAGTTTTGAATTTCCAGATGCTTACTGATTTTGTCGATGCCGGTTAGAATATCGATATCAGTGAAAGACGTCCAACCACCGCTGAGATCGCTTGGCAACGGTAGCTCTCCCAGATACAAATGGCGTAATGTGATGTCAAATGACTGTGGCGGAACACTTGCAAGATTCCATGAAGTTGTATCTGGAGTAGCAGACAGCTTCTTCCGAAAGTAAGGTGATCTTGCTGCGAGGATGAACTTGTGTAAGTAGAATTTCTCCAGAGAGGTGGTGACCGTAATATCGGAAGTGGGTGGTTCCCTTTTCGTCAGAAGTGAGAATATATGTGAGGCTAGAGGCTGGAGAGGATCAGTAGACTTCGAGTAATCGTACTGCAATAGCAGATTGCGAATCTTGTCGTTCAGTGCATTGTAGAGGCATCTGGTAAATACCATGTCAGTATTTTCCCATTTGGACAAGATCTCGAGAACCCAACCTTTCGCCCTGGAACGTATCTCGTTCACACAAGGCTCCTGACTCTAACAGTAATTGAACGGTTTCGTAATGACCGCACAGACTTGCCTATTCATTGCTGGAGGTCACTATGATGTTCCGAAGAGAGGGTGGCAAGGGCTATGCCTCAAGAGTGCAAGAGACGTACCAGAATTAGAGGTGTGTAATCGTATTGGTCTTTAGCATTGATATTGACACCCTCCTGTATCATCTCCTGACACACCTTTAAGTCTCCCTTCCTTGCCGCTTCACATAGTCGACGGAAGTTCTCGCTCAGATCCAAAGGGTTGTCTTCTTTCAATATCCCCTCCTCTATTAGACGCTTTTCATCATGAAGACTACGTTCTAGTTGGTCTTTCCGAAGCAAATCGTGTCCACTCATGTTTCTGCTGATCCCGGATGCTGTAACCACACCAATTCTGAATAACAAAAAATTACCACTATTAGTACAATATCACGATGCAGAGGCGAATGACGTACGCAAGGCTCTGAGTCGACCGGAGGACAGTAGCCTTGGCATCAGCCTTGCATGTGGGCTGGCCACGAGGATTTTTGTGCGGCGACCTGATATCAGTCAACACCTGAGACTGGACCCTCTTCATCAATTACTCGACCATCTCTCAGCGCCAACATGGTCGACGTGGACTCCCTACATCTGGCGCGCCCTCTGGGGCCAGCCGCAATTGGCTCACAACCTTCAACGACACCTATCCACGTGGTGCTGAACCCAAGTGTAAGCAAGGTTAAACGACAATGTGTGTGTTTGCTGACAATAACAGGCTCTTCTCTCAATACTAGACCATTCCGCACGCCGCCCTCCGGATCAGGCACGAGTTATCGGTACATTGTTGGGGTCAAGATCAGATACAGACGAATCGCTTGTTACGATCCATTCGGCATTCGCTGTCGGCCACACTGAGACAACAGACCAAGTAGAGGTGGACATGGAATATCAGAAGGCTATGCTGGCACTACACCTACGCGCAAATCCCAAGGAAATCCTTGTGGGCTGGTATGCGACAAGCCCAGAACTCAACACTTTCTCCGCCCTTATCCAGAACCACTACAGCAGTCAAGGCGAAGGTACATTCCCATATCCAGCAGTACACTTGACAGTTTCCAGCGAACCAGGAAAAGACGTCGAAGTGAAGGCCTACGTTTCCTCTGCGGTTGGTGTAACACCAGAAAGAGCAGCGGATTCTGCAGCATTCGTACCAGTACCACATACTATCAATTACACCGACGCAGACCGCGCGGGTATCGACGCGATTCAAAATGCGAAAGACACAGAAAACCGAACTGCAGGCGTCCTCACAGATATCGAAAACCTCGAGCGATCAATCGAACAAACAATCGACATGCTTGATAGAGTTGGCAAGTACGTAGAAAACGTTATTGACGAAGAAGTCGAACCATCAACCGCACTGGGACAATACCTGCTCAACACACTTGCACTTGCACCAAAGGTCGAGGCCGCAGATGTCGAGAGGGATTTCAACAACCACATTCAAGATGTTCTTACTGTATCATACCTCGCAAACACCATTAGGACACAAATGGATCTCTCGAACAGACTTGCAACCGCTCAACTGACTTTGGGAGGTGGAGAAGGCAATCAGTCAGGTGACAAAGAGAAGGGCGGAAGACAAAACAGACAGAACAGACAAAACCGAGGCGAGAGCGTCTCGGCCGGTACTTAGAAATCAGAATTTCCCAGGGGCATTTGAAAATTCAGGGCCTCAACGTCAGGTCGGCAGATTGTCCTACGTGCGGCGGAATATCTCAAGTGCCCTACATCTAAAAAAGTTTGGCGTTCAGTCTTTGAGACATGGAGGACGAAGTGACGTGGAATGAGCTCATTGAAATGCATGATGCATATGAGTATTGTTGTGATGAACAGATCTATCTGAGGCGCTGGCCAGGTAGGGATAGAATCCTGACCGTCTTCTCGTACGGTCATGCTGGGTGCGCTGTGCAGAGCCATAGAATAGCGAGGTACATTCTTGTACCTTTCAATCCACCGTGATATTTTTCTTCTGTCCTCTCTTTTATCCCGTATCAATATCGCTCTGAATTCTGAACGCACGAGTTCTTGATGGTCTCGAAGATCCTGTTGACTGTATGTCCTCTATTCTCAACCTCCCAGACAGACGTATTCTGATCGTAAACGTATCTCTTCGAGTGCCGTGTATGCCATGTTTCTCAAGCACCAATAGTGTTTCGGTATTACAACTCTTGTCAGAAATATTCACCCAACTTCACTCCTAGCCTTCTTGCTCCCCCTCTCCTCACCTTCACTCTTGTCGCCCGCTCCATCCCCATCAACATCCTCAATGCCCCTCTTCTTCCTTCGTCCCCTTCCTCTGCCTTTTCCTTTTCCAGTCCCCTCCTCCCCAGCCACACCTCCCAATTCTATCAGTTCGTTCACCGCCAACTTCCCTCCAGCTCCTGTCTCTCCAAACACCTTCCTCTTGTCCTTGAGCTCTTTCTCCTTGCGGAACATTTCTGACACTCGCCCTAACTTCATCGCGTCCTTGCGCAGCACCCATTCAAAATCCGCCAATTTGAGCTTCGTACGTCCACTATACGACGCTATGGCGACGGCATTGTGGCATGTCTCGATTATGAAGTCTGTGAGGATCTCGTCTAGGACACGGAGGGTTTCGGGAAATGGTTCGTGGAATGGTGTCGGTGGATTTTCTTTATTGGGTGTTGGAAGAGTAGTGAGATATTGCTGTGAGGTCTCAGGGTGAGGACTTAGTATGTCTGGATGTGTGGGTGAGCCCGATGCGAAGAGGAAGGTCTCGAGCTCTCTGCCAAAGTTGAGGCCGTTCTTGTGACGGGCGGCGCGCGCGCGTGGTTCAGTCATCCTGACAGTCGGAACTGATGAACCTGATCGAGGTATTATTATTTATTGAGATTCGTTATGCTGAGAGTGATTCTGCTATCATATTCCGACGGCGTCGCAAAAGTAGAGGAAATGAAGTGGAGCAGGTAATCGATGTTCGGGTATCGTTAAGTTGAAATGATTGCGCCAGCGCTGAAAACAGAAGAGAAGATCAAAGTCAATGAAAGGGAGTCGCGACGAGATCAAAGTCGTCTGTGTATGAAGACGAAATGAGTGAGACGGTTTGATACATTCACATGTTAAAGAAAGCGATGTCATTCGGTAAACTTTCCAACTTGACTCAAACCCAAAAACACCACCAACAGAACAAGGCCAACTGTTCCTTCTCACACGATCGGGTACAATTTGCCAGTAACACGATCCAAACTCCGTCCCACGAATTTCATACCGCCTCGACAAGCACAGGACATCACTATCACAGAAACATTCCACAAAGACACAACCTGAGACCTCCCACAACATGGTACGTACACAAATGCTCATACATATCAACAGACACAGAACCAAAATTCCCGCTCCACTCCACTCCACCCCCGAGCCATCTTCCCTCATTCCGCCGCTGGAATATACAACCTTCTATCTCTAGGATCAATCTATTACACTTAACATCCCTACAATCGTCCTAGCACAACCAACAACAATATCCAAAATACAATGAACTGTATCACTAACGATTTCCGCACCTCTCAATAGACAGCGATCTTCAATTTCCAATCTCTCCTCCTGGTCCTCCTTCTCTTCATTTGTACATCGACGTACTTACATGGTTTGTTTCCGTCGATATTAGATCGGAACAAAGAAGGGTTAGTAAAGTGTCTTCGTTGCTTCAAGCTTTACCCGATTCTCAATCTAAATTTCTCTTCCCGCTCGTCTTATGCTCTACATTCGTCTAGGAAGTTCGTATTACTGACATCTGAAATCGATAGTGTCTTTGGTGTTTTCTGGAAATGTGCTAGGGTCGGTGAACGGCTTAGTCCGTATGTGGCTGTTTTGTGTTTTGTTATGGCTGTGAGTTTCTCTCTCTCTTTTCTCGTGTGTGTGTTGTGATATGATGGAGATACGATCGCTACGGAATGATCTACACACGTTGGACATCTATGCTGCAATTGATGGGATTGCCTGTGTATCTACACGCCGACTAACACGTTTACAGGGATCCCTTCTTGTTGGTCAATGATCGACACGGTATTACATGATGATGTTTGTATATCTTTTGCTCAATTCTGAGCCTTTTCTATGTAGTATGGAGTTCGGCGTGGTTCTGTCCTATAGATTCAATCTCGAGATCAACCGCAGATACAAAATAAACAGCTATCGGGCGGGAAAGCATATAAGGATTCTCTACTTGGAATAATCGATCAGCAAATTAGCCGATCTTCAGTGGATTTTCTCCCAACTCGCTAATGTAGGAATGAACGCTTGCAGAATCATACCTTATGCTAAGTCTATCATGCGCTTCCCCAATAACGCCGACGAAGTAGTAACACAAACTTCAGTTCCCGATATAAAAGTTAGAGATCTCATCCTTTCTGCTCCACCGTTACAATTAAATCCTAGCTCGTGCTACAAGGCTTCCATCTTCACTTGTCGTAAACTGGCAGCCTATCCTCCTCAGTGACCTGCCTTCCGAATCCTCTGGTCGATGTCGCCGAATATATGTAATCACCATCCTTAGTGGCATCTCGGTATGCCAAAGTAACTCGATCATCCATTAGACAAGCCAATGGTTGTCTTGGTAGTCCAATGAAGTCCCGAAAGCTAATCCTCTCTTGTCTGATTTGTATCTCAGGTACAAGTGCGTCCTTGACGCCTGGCATGACGCGTTCAACTAGAGCAGTGACCATGGTATCTGGCTTCATACGATTCATCTCACGGTGAGGATTTTGAAACGTTTCAAGACGGGTCCGTAACTGCGTTGAACGCAGGTTTCTCCATTCCTCCTTTCTCGATACCTTGGTCTTAAGGCCCAAAGGCCAATTACCGTACTGCTGAGTCGGATGATTTGGATGCAATTTGGGACATACCTTGTAAAGATCGCAAGACATCCGCTCAGGAACAAAAAGCGGATCCGTAGATAGCCACTCTTCTTGAGCTTCGTCGTCACTACTCTCATAATCGTCCGAATCCGACTCTGATTCAAACATCACGCCACGAGCTCTAAGCTCCTCAGTGTGCTTTTCATGATCGTCAGCTGTCCATAAGTCATGCCTTTCCCTTCTTGTCTTTGTCTTTCTTCTTGGTACGGCATTCTCTGGTGCCGGTACGATGTTATCGAAGACTGACAGTTCTGGTGATGGTTTTCGAGGCAAATTTGACGGTCGTCCAAGAAGACCTCGGATTTCGTTGATAGCTTCGTCATCATCTTCATCAGAATAATCGTATTGTGATAAATCATCGCGTTCATATGGAGATACAGGCTCATCCATATCTGAACCAGCAGAACCATCCTTATGAGAGCTCTGATCCGATAAGTCATGACTCTCAGCAGCCGATAGGATCTTATCCCATTCGGCGGACGAATAACAAGAAGGTCTGGAAGTCCTGTGCTTGATATAAATTGAGCATTTGAAAGGATCGAACAATCCAGATTGATTGTGAAGACATTTCTTATGATGCCGCCGGCAGGTACTACAAACGAACTGAATAGGTTCATCATTGATCACCCTAGGTTGAGTTCTGATTGGCTCGGTAGACATCTTGTTCCCCGTTCGATCGATTGGAGGTTCGCTGGCGTTATGAGCCTTTAAGGTCGATGCCGGAGCCCTTTCCTGAGTTCCATGGGTACACTTTCTGTGCTTCTCGTTGCACTCCTGGCAAGCCCTCACTACGGGTCTGGCGCTCTTCCTGGGGCGCTGAGGATTATTGCTTGGGCTCCAGGGCGGTCGCTTTTGTTGCCCCGGTTCTTCCTTATCTTTGTCATAATGTGAAGATTCGACCTCTGCAGAGTATGGTATGTCCGGTGTATCTGATCCTGAACTGATCGAAGGTTCATCGGGATTAGTTACAGGCATATCATCGATCTCGTCAGCACGAGTTGGAACTTTCAATTTTGCAGTGTCTGGTCCAGAAGCGCTCAATATCATCACATCCCCGTCAGCGTCAGCGTCAGTGCCAGCGCTCGAATCTATCAATGACGTGACAGTCTTGTCGGCATCGTTCTCATTCGCGCAGTCCGCAGCTGCACTCGGTGAAGGTTCTGGTCCATCAGGCAACTTCCCATTCTGAATACGCGCTTCACGAGCAAGTTGCTCCAGTGTCTTGACAGGAGGTCTCTCAATGATTCTAGCATTTCTGAGAGGCACAAGTGTGCTAGGACGGAATGATCCAGCGTGTGAGAAAACCATGCTCGATTTCGGACGCTTGTTTGGAATAAACATATTATCACCACTTGCAGATCGTTTGATGCCTAATTTGACAGTAGATTTGGGTATAGTTCTGGGCTTCTCTGCTCGTTCAGCGTCGAAATCGTCCATGACAAAGTCTGCTTCTTCGTCAACAGTCTTGCTCCTGACAGGCGGAGCGATTGATGCTGGTATTTGGCTGACAGCAACAGGGAGCACGGCCTCGACCGGAGACTTCAACTCCTTACAACCTCTGCAGAGTACATCGTTAAACACTATTTTCGAACAGATGTTGCATTTCTTTGTCTTAGAGGTAATAGGCGTTTGAGTATTGGCACCGTTCTGGTTTCCCCGAGCCACTTCAGGACTGCCTCGCGTAACATCATCATTTATGTGATTATCGCTGGAAAGTTGACATAATGAAGTAGGGCTCACTTCTACCAGTTGCTTTGCAGGATTCGAGCCACTGGTGGGAGCCGTCTGCCTTCTTCTACGCGGGTCGAGCCTTGGAGTGTCACGCTCCTCGACTGACTGCGTATTCTCTTTGTTTGTAATTTCTGTTTCGGGTCGAGTTTCGAGGTTAATCTGTAATAGACTGCCGTGCTCAGCTTTCCTCGCATGGGAGCTTCCTGAGATAGGTAGTCCGAGAGATAATTGTTGACCAGCAAATGCGCCGAAACCTGGCACGCCATCTCGAGTGCCACCAGAAAGAAGTGACACACGTCGCTTAGGCCGAGCGTAGACCGGAACCTCTTCATCAAAATCCATCTTGAAAATCGATTCAGCGCCCTCAGCTATTACTGTCTGGATGGAGGGGTCCTGATCAGGAATGCTATTCATGCCTTTCGATTGTCGTTTTGTCTGCTCAGTCTTTGGCACTTTCCATAAAGGAACTGGCCTGATTGAAGAAATAGCAGAGCCACGAAACCGCTTATCGCCGGGCTCCAATGCATAAACCCCAGTGTCCTCATGTGCAAAGCGACATGTTTCACCAGACCACTTACAGGCATCGGATTTAATCCACCAAATACAAGTGATGTGCTTTAGTGACACTCTTCCATCGGATGCTACATGAAAACCTGTATCTTTGTGCGCATAAACACAGTTTTGTTCGGCATGAGGACAGTTGTGTTCGTTGAGCCATTTCCAGCAAGTCCATGCTTTGCTTGGGCGTCTGTGATCTGGTCTCTGTATACCTGTATCTCTGTGTGCGTATAAGCATTGTTCTTCAGCGAGCCAGCACTGACCCTGCGTCCACCAATAATGGCAGGTCACTCCTTTATACTTCTGCATGTTTGTTATCGTCTTCAACTCGACTTCTGGCCGGTTTTGATCAGACGGCTTATTCCCAGGTCCGCATTGTATATCATCTCTCTCTTCAGCTGCGCCATCCATTGTGCCGATGTAGCTTTTACTTAAAATTCCATTCCTCAGACTGTGGACATTACCTACAGATACAGCTGGTGTCTGGGGTGTATTTGTTTGGAAGAATGACGAGTCGTTAGTGCTGGAGGTATCAATTCTGAGGGCGAACTCCCGGGATAGAGATGCAGCATCGTTCGACTCAGTGTTACTGAGACTCAGTGGGGGCGAAGCGAGGTGTGACTTTCCGATCTCAGCTGAAACTGCCGCAAGCTTTGTGTCCGGCTCCTTCTCGCGAGTGCACCTTCCGCATTTGAACATCGTTTTGGTAGCACTAGTAGTCTCAGCACAAGATTCATTAGTAGATGAGAAGGAATCAACATACCAAGAGGATGGTCTCGGCTCACCACAACCTGGGTGAAACCGTCTCGGACAAGTGGAGCATGCTACTAAAGGAGACAAGTCATTTCCCGGCTTCTTGCAGTCGGCGCATTTTTTCTTTCGAATTGACGATTTGGTCGATGTGGTCAATTCAGATATGATGGAGCATGTTTCTTCCCTCTCAATCCTCAGTCGTTTGCTGTATGGCACAGATGAAGATACCGATTTCGTTGCACTCTGAGGAATAGCATTTCTCGTCGGCGATGCGGCGGGTGCTGCGGAGCACGAATCGAGTGCACGCTGACTAGACGGACCTATACCAACTGATGGCTCTCGAGGGGTTCGATCCTGATAAGAAACATGGGACATAGGAGAATAAGAGCCGCTACTTTGAGGTCGAGCAGGACTCGCTTTCTGGACGTCCGCTTGAACTTTGTGTTCGCCATCCATTATCGCAGATGTTACCAGCTGAGTCGTATCTCGGGGTTTGGCATTCTCTCTTGAAGCGAGAAGATTTGCTGCTATGATCTGAGCTCTCTCCTTAGCTTCTTGTATCTTGAAGGTCACATCGAGCATGCGATTGTCTACACTTTTGGTGTTACGTTCCCATGGAACAGGTGAGCTAGAACGTCTCTGACGCGGCGTTTCATAAAGGCTCGAGGAATAGGAGTCTCGATCACTACTCGATCTGCTTATACTTCGACTTCGAGATCGAGACCGAGATCGTCGGGAAGATCTTGGCCGATACACATCGGGTCCCTTGCGTCTAGTCTCTCGGTCGACATCCCTTTCTTCGACACTAGGTCTGTAAGTATCATGTACCGGCCGATCTGAAGGCCGGTAGCTGTCTCCTCCACGCCTGAGAGGGGGTGGAGAAATGTCTTTGCGATGAGATTTGGGAGCTGATGGCGGCGGGCCATTGGGCCATACTATTTCGTCAGCTGCATGGTCTTTGGAAAGCCTCTTCCCCTCGTTCCCATTTGCGCGTGATCTTTCAGCTCTTGCGGCTCTGCTCTTCTTGCTTGTGGATGACTTTCTTACGCTGCTCTCTTCTTTCGTCTGCTTCGCTTCCAATTCAGGTGCAGTGAAGCGGATATGTAAAGGCTTATCGTCCTCGAAGGGTGACGTACCGTCCAAACTCTTCCACGCTGCTATAGCATCTTTGACGTTAACAAAATTGACGAACGAATATCTAGTCATCGGCTTCTTGATCGCCGATTCGATAGGGCCGAACGCGCCAAATTTCTTATACAGCTGCGAATTTCTCATGCCGTGATAAGTATTACCGACCCACAATGATCGAGTAGGCTTATTCCCTTTGTCATCGGTGATGTCGTCGTCTGCTGGGCTCGATGCCACAGCTGACTTCGGAGATGCATGATCGACATGGTTTCGTGACTCACTTGCCTCTGCACTTGTCTGTCTCTCCAACGCCCGCAGCTCTTTATATACATCAGGAGACTTGCTGATGGACACGATAGCCGGTTCCCGACTTATTTGTATGCTCTTAGCGTGGCCCGGGAAGGACATATCGGCCAGCCCCACATCGAGGGTTGGAATTCACAACGCCCCTCAACCCGCAAATCAATGAATTGAAATGAAAACCTGCATTAACACTGTCAGTAACTGCTTGATTGGTCTTAGATCCGGCCACAAGTTAGGGGTAGGTTTTCCGAGCTTCTCAGATCTTTGTATTTATGACTTCATGATCAAGAACGGAGGCTGAGGTGACATGAATTACTGTGCGAACAAGATCTCCGCATGCTCCTATAATGTTCAACACAGTTGACAGACGCCCTCAATCTAGTCATCGGTCAGACACATGTCCATCTTGCTGCAACCCAAGCGGGTTGAATGTACGCTGTAGCCATTGAATTGATTTCCATACCCGGCGAAGGGCGGAAGTAATTCCCATTTTAGCAGCGCAAGCATTTCTGCTCTTTGATGTCTACAACCGTTCTTGGTCCGAGACAGCTATAAGCGAGCTGCCCAATACTTAAGGAGCGGGTGAATCTATGGCACTGAGTGCTTCACCACGACTGTCTCAAGCGTCCGCCGGTCTGTTTCGAACGTCACAATGGAGCTGCTTCCTCAATCTTGTTCATAGAGTAACTCAGTCATCAACAATCATCAGTCGTTCCTCGATTCCGACCTTTTACCGTGAATCATCATCGAGCTATTCACCTAGGAGGGAACACGAAGGTGCATAAGTAGTGTCTTAGATGAAAGTACGTACCATTCATCGGCGAACCTTTCGAAAGGTTGTGATTGCGACTTTCATGGTTGGTCGGCTGTCGCAGAACGCGTCACATACCACATGTGTAGTTCGCGATCAATACTAGTCAGATAAAAGGACGACTTTGGATAATCCAATCGATGTGGCGGATAACCTCTAGTTGTGAGAAGTGTTCTGTCGCTGAGCAACCGATTCAAGTGAGCGCACCGGTCGTATACATAACAGACTTGCAAGACTTGATCAAATCCGGAAGATGATAATAGAATATCCTAGTCGGTACGTCTGATAAGCGTTGATTCGATAGTCGTGTCGTAGGAGTAAGTCAAAACCGATTTGTGTGAATGTGCCTCGTAGTGTTGTTGATAAAAAGAATGGTGCTGTTCAAGGGACTTTCGAAGGTTGGGTACGATCTGCAAAATGTCCAAATCGGGTAAAGTGGTCGGGGGTAGCGCCAAGAGGTCCGTCCCTGCATCGTCAGTTCAATTGGAAATGCAGCAGCAGCATGAGTACGAGTTCAAGGATAGGTTTACAAGCAAAGTTGAGCATGAGTGCGTAAACAAGTATCTATGCAAGATATGCGGTACAGAATGACATAAGATTCAAACTATCACTTTTTACATGTGCGAAGACACAGCTTCTTATTTTTACAATCAATCAATTGTCGATATTGGCAGAAGTTCGACCTAGTTGACTCGATGGGTGCATATCTGCAAATCCCTTCCATACTGTCGGGAGATCAAGCCACGTTGCTGCAGCAGGAGGACCTTCTGGCGCATAAACGGAGGGGCTCAAAGACGATGACTTGGCCATTACATGAGCCAATTCTGCGGGCATGGCAGCTCCATCCATCGCTTCAATGTCCGCAGCCATCGCTTTCAGCATGGAATTATGCGAACCTATGTGCTCGTTACTCAGCTGCTGCAACATCACTCCGCGTACTCGCATCATAATGAGTATAGATTTGGCTTCTCCAAACATGTGGTACCTGAGGAACCCGCATAGCAACATGCTCCACGTTCTTTCTGAAGGTCTGCAGAGATTACTTCTTAACATATATTGCAACACTTGCATTGCCTTTGCCATGCCCTGTTCAGTACGAGCGTAAAAGAGGATGAGAGCGTTGTACACGATTTCGAGTCTTGCGACAGCAATGATGTCTTCTTCTTTTTTAGAGACTAGTTGCCTCATCCAGCTCCATAACACGTCAACAACCTCTGTCGAGTACTGAACAAGGATATACGACCAGATTGTAAAAGCAAGCGGACCAGCACTTGGAGTCGGGAGCAGATCATTCACCTCAGTTCCATTGTTTTCGTTGAGAATTCCCAGTCTGTAGAGAGGTGCTCGGTTGTAGGCACGATCGTACAATGCCAAAATATGACTTAGAGATTCTTCTGGCGGTGCCTTGCGTTGGAAGAAGCAAATAACGCGAACAATATTCATCGAGTATGCAATTAGAAAGCGGTCTTTCACGAGGTTTTCGTCCTCATGAATTGAGGTCATCAGGTTATTAATTCCCTCGACTTGACCTCGTTGAAAGGCGTCCTTGAGAAGAACAAGGTACGTCCTTGCATTGATCTCGGCTTCGCTATTTTTGAGATGATAATAAAGGTCCCATGCGACATCCGGCACCTCGTTCGTAAGTGCGGCCTCGATGACTGCATTGTGCAAGGACGCATCTGGCTGGATACCCAAGGCCAACATTTGTGGCAATATTTTGAAGTTGGAGCCCATTTCGGTCTTGGTGACCGTGTCATGCTTCAGCAAGAGATCTCGCAGTCTCCCAACGAATCCAGTGGTCTGCTGATGCATATCTCCGGGTAGTTGCTTGAAACGCTCAAATGCTGCCTCTACGTCCCCGTGCTTAATATGCGATATAACGACAGGCAAAAGCCACTCGGGTTGCGCGTGTGGGTACAACTTCTGGTACGCTTCGATGATGACGTTGCATTGTTCTGGATCCGACCACTTAAGTAGAGTGTCGAGCTGAGGAACTGATATGCCATGCTTTGGCCATCTCTCTACGTTCCGAAGAAGAGCAATTTCCCCTTCGAAACGCCGCCTCGCTTCTGAGCCGGGGTACAGCTCGTGGATATACAGGAAATGAATATGTCTGAGACATTGCATGCGTATGCGGAAGTCGAACGCTGGTTGTATGTCGACGCTATCGAGGACGAGCAGAGTTCGCGCAGCTGATTCGACCAAACTACCAGCCAGTAGACGTGGCAGTGTCATACCCTTCTCGTCTTTTGTCAAAGTGCTCCATTTCTCTTGTAGTCCCGAGTCATCTAGTTGACTAACAAACGACTTCGCGAATTCACGATGATCGGACCATATCTCTCCAATGTTCTTCGTTCGGAGGGATCGTATACTCAGGAGCTCTGCATGAAGCCGTTGCCATATCAAATCCCAGTCATCAGGCCAGGAAGTTTTCTTGTGATCCTTCAATGCTTTTCTGGCCTTCACCTCTGCTACTTTGGCACGCGTCTGTAAGTGATGAACCTGTGGAAGCAGGACCGGTCCCTTTTCGTCCTCCGCACGCTGTTGTGATCGCGTTATGTCGGTGAAAGTAGCGCTGACCGATGCCCGATCATTATGAACTCCATCAGGTGGCTCGAAGCCATGAGGCCGTACGTTTCGCTTGTGGGCCTTATCACTCGACCGGTCCTCTATCGTTTCTCGATGAGGTGCGACTGTAATCGAGCTTTGGTTCGCAACCAAAGCGTGCCTTTGTAGCGAGCACAGATGGGGTCGGTTTTGTGCCAGTCTACTAGAAAGACATGTCGGCGGCACAGCAGCAAAACGAAATGACATGTAGGTGCCACTTCATTGAACTGATGGTGTTCTCATGTCTACTGTTGACCTTGAAATCGTAGATTGATGCGGGAGTAAATTTGTGGACTACTGAATTCCGGACTGCAGCCGCCAAAGGATGTTCCACATATTCTTGACCTCTCCATGTCCAAGCTTACCACCCAACATACCGCTATACATATTGTCATTGTCGCTTCATCTACGTCTTTCTCATGTTGACCGTACTAGAATGTCGTCTTCGAGTCTTCAAGTCTTCCTTCTTATTGGAGACAAATACGGCTTGCATTACAACACAACTTAGGTACAAGAAGACTCAGCGTGGGAAGACAAATATGAGCTACGATAATTAGCTACACAATTGGTCAAGAACCAAATCTACACGTCTTTGAACAAGTCCGTGACTATTTCCAGAAGATACTTTTCAGCAACTCCAAGCAGCTCGTTGTCGTTCTCTTCCGGTTTGATCACACCTCTGATAGCGCCGTCCTCAATAGCTGTCTCGCTAGCACATGCAGGAACGCTTCCAAGAATCGTTTCTCCTGTAGCTTCTTCCTCTGTTCTTCAATCAGGTGTGGTGTACTGATATTCGTCACAATCCATTCTGAGGTTATTGCAATTTCGAGAGCCTTCAGGCATTGGTTCTGCGTGAACTGCGCCAATCGAATGTTCGAAAAACGGTTCCTGGTGTCATCTGCTCGGACAAGCACACCAGCAGCCGCTCTACCAATAGCTTTCCCAGTTGAGTCGGTAATTGGTTCGTCTCCAGAATCAACGATGCGAGCAGTCTTATTCGGAAGATTAAGTCCCAAGCTGGGTACTACTTGAAACACTAACGATTAATATTAAGCATGCCAGCACATATAAATTGAGAAATATTCACCCAGTCTAAAAACGGACCAGCAGCTACCGCACTCCAAGTCAATGTCTGATCATCCCTAGTCTTCTGTACCAGATAACATAAGACTTTTTCTTTAGGCTTCAGTCTTGCTGCTAGTTCTGGCAGTAGAAAAAAGTCTTTTGCCCAACCAAACTCGCTAGGTACGAATCGCTTTGTACCTGTTTGCACCGCTGCATCAATCATGGCCATCTGCAATAGTACACCTTGGACACCTATACAAGAGATAGAAGCGTCTTATCCTATGAAAGCTGTGACAAGAGAGCTGTATGTATAATCTGTTGGTACGAAGATCACATACGGTGGGAGATCGTTCTTTGGTACTGATTTTGGCCTTACTATAGCCGCCAATACGAAGTCGGTATCGTGATGGACAGAAAGGACGTAGACCCTAGGCTGCCACCAGCACCGGTACCTGCGATAACGACTTTGCTGATCGTTGGCGTGACTAGACTGACCCGTATCGAATTCTCAAGAGATGGTTTGTTGTGGGATCGATTCCGACCACTTCTCTTTGGTGAAATTGACCCTATATACTCAAGTTGACGGACTTACCAACATTGTGTCCGGAGACACACGATGTCTAACTATCACTGTAGTTTGCAGTTTTATATTGGTACCCACCTCCATGAGGGGGATCAATTATGATGCTACTGGCCGAGGACCATACAAAAGGATTCACGTCCACTCCGTAACTTTGTAGCGTTACAGGTGCTACAGCTTAAATGGGATAGTATTCGTTCTGCATATAGTACTTGCAGCTACAGAATCGGCGAGCTTATGGAATCAATATGTTCAGATGGCCAGTCCTGTTTCAACTCTAGACAATAAGAACACAAATTATGGGAGACGACATACATGGATAGCGAAATCGTTACGAATCAAGTTAAGCGAATCACAGCCGATTAGTGAATCTCGTAGAGCAGCGTGACGATCACCATTCAGCACACTATTGTAATTCAAAGATAACCAGATGCTACTGCAGTTGATAGAAACTTGTTCACTCGGAAGTCAAACGACGATTTCAAAGTTGTCTTTCACGCTTCAAGTTTTTGTACTACTCTGTCATTTGAACAAATTCCTTAGCACTACCAGCAACCACTCCATTACGCAACCCAAACAGAAAACAGAAACAGAAGACGAAACTACAAGATCGCGTAGTCTAAATCTACTCTACACACAAGACTCACGTATTAACCAACCGATCGACCAAGAATGGCCAGTACACACACAACACTCGACGCAGCAGCGACGGACCGCAAAGCAAGACTAGCCAAACTCGCATCTCTAAAGCGCAAACAACCAGGCTCAGACACCACAGTCACAGTCACCGACAACACATCTACAACAGAACAAGTAGAAGAACCCGTCTCGAAAACAGACATCTACATCTCAGGAAGGAACTATGACAAGACGACAAAGGCCCCAAAGCTAGGGTTCGAGAATACACCTTCCGAGAACCAGGAGACGATAGAGCAGCAGGCAGAAAGTCTGGCGGCACAAGCGGCCGAACAAGCCGCGAAAGATGAAGCAGAAGCAAAGAAGGGAATCGATCTATTCAAGTTGCAGCCCAAGAAGCCGAATTGGGATCTCAAGAGGGATTTGGCGGAGAAGATGAGGGTTTTGGATGTACGGACGCAAAATGCCATTGCGAGGTTGGTCAGGGAGAGGATAGAGAATCAGAAGAAGGAGGCGTTGAAGACGGGCAAGAATACTGGTGGCGATCAAGGTGAGGAGGTTGGACTTGATGGTAGTACTTTGGTAGAGGGTATGCATATGCGAGAACAAGAAGCTGAGGAGGAAGCACGTAAAGAGAGGGAGCTCGAGGATGAAGAAGGAGTTCCCTGATATTCTTATGGTTACATGGGTATTGGTGTTCTTGAATACAAATACTCCGTCCCGCCTGGTCATACAACACTTCTCTGGTCCCTTGAACAAGAAGAGTCTATACCTGCTAAACCATCAAGATTTCGCATCCGACATTCCGGCTGGAGATTCCAATTCAAATCCCGCCGTCACCATTGGTCACCTCAACGCCGCGATACTCCAGAGTGAGTAGGTCCAAGGACGAGACACGTATGCCTAAATCTCGCTTTGGAGCCGTATCAAACAATTTCCCGCACTCACCAACATGTAATGATTTCGTAACACCGTCCGGCCTTTGTCACCTCCCTACATTCATCGCCTGGGTCAAAGCCAGGCGTTTGCTAAAAGGACTCAGGCTTCTGTCTCTCCGTGGATTTGTCGCAGAAGTTTGGTCGTCGCGTCTACCAGATACTTCGTGAGCTCGATGGTCTCCATACCGGTTTGGCACCCTCTTGCCCCGGTGGAGAGCACCTCTGTCACCATTGGTTGAATCCGCACCATCCATGGATATACGATTCCTGGTAGCTTCGCCTCTGTCGACACTGTTACTGTCAGTTCTGTCACGATGACTTCCTCGTCGACTCGAGGTAGGACGTCCACGATCGTCTGGACTGCCTCTGCCATAACGACGGCTTTTGTGCATCTCATCCTGACTGAATCTTGGTGGTGATCTTGATTGTGAGGGTGATGAAAAGTCTCGATGCTTGCGCTTTGGTCGTCGAGAATCTGAACGTGAAGACGCACGTTCTTGCTCTCGATCTGGTCGATGTCTGCGGCTAGGCGATATTGATCTCGATTTATCTGTCGAGATTGTGGAGACAGATGCTGCAGAAGATACAGATTGTGATCTTGGTTTCTGCGCTGACATGTCGACATCTCGTAGAGTGCGTGATCCTTCCATGTCCGCAACGGCGTCCCTATTCGCACGGGAGCGAGCCAATTCCTCATCTGCTACGCCATCCCTACCATAGTATTAGGCTTTCCAAAGGATGCAATACGCATTTGACTTACTTCCTCAAGAGCTCATTTGGTGTATCACTCGTTAGACGAGGCTTAAGTTTTGGATTCAGTAGTTGTTGTGTCCTCGATGGCCTCGATATGTATGGTCGCTCCTGAGCGCCAGCCTTACATTCATAGCTATAATGGCGTATGGAAATCAACGTAATGAATAACGTTCAAGAGATCGCAAACTTATCTTTCTTGAGACATTTCTGGCATGTTGTAGTCGCTGATGCCTTAGGAGGACCTCCTGGCAATGTCCGGTAGCGGTTCATGACACCGGGGACGACTTTGATACAGAGATGGCAGACAGACCTCTTTGTATCGCCGAGAAATACACTATCCGAACCGGTGACTCCTGTGGAACTGGTGGTCACTGCGTGGATTCACAGGCAGATCAAGTATGGAATAAGTTTGTAGGATAAGGCTGAGACTGTATCTTACAGTAATAAGAGAAAGGTAAACTGTCAGGCTACCTTCAAAATCAATGATTTGTGATGGTGATATCGACAATGTGAGAATGAACAAAAGACTTCACTTTTCCGGCATAGAAGTTCTTTCCTTGGTCTTCAGGTTGGCTGACCACTTCTTTCCAGTTGATTACCGCCACGGGATGTACTATTAAAAGTTCCTGTCAATTCTGCAAGGGCCATGTGCCAGTGAATGTATTTGGCCGCACTCTTGCTCGACCGTAATGTCAGCGCAGTTTGAGTGCTTCACCGTAGCAAGCCAAGCCTATGTATTCAAACTGCAGTCTGGTAAAGACTGCACATTTGACATCTGCGACCACTTTCATTGTCAACCTTTCTCACTCTATCGCTTTGCTCTCTACTGGAGCCTAGCAGTATGGAGTAACTATCACAAACATACTGCTGTATTACGTCAAAATTATTAATCTCGACCCAAGACATTGCGCCAGACCGACTGCGCTGTTCATCCGACGTACTCTAACACTGACAAGCGCGAATTCTGGTTCCTCGTTCAACGGTAGTCACCAAAGTCAAAGCAGCCACTGAATTCAACCACAAATATTCACTTTGAACCTCGTTCGATTGCAAATACGTCCAGACAATTCTCCGAATCAAAACGAGCCTTTTTGCACCATATTTTCTATCGAACCCATGGAGCAATTTACCTCGACTATTGGAGGCTCGACAGATGAGCAAAAGCGTGTGTGAAAGTGGAACAGCAACGTATACGTTATTCAACCTTGCCAAACACCATCCACTTCTACTTACAGTCTAAAGCGTCAAGCTGAGGCTGCATTAGTACTTGGATACGACGTGACGAATTTTCTTGACCAAAAATGGCGTACACTCAGGTTGGGGCTTCGATTCCGGCGAAAATGTCATTCGCAAAGGCAAGATATGCGCGAATTTTCAAGTGTATAACATTCTAACCTTGTCGTACAGATAGCAGCTATGCCAGCTCCGAACATGGCACCTGCACTACCTAATCTTTCCAGAGACGGCAAAACAAAGCCGTCCACAAACGGAACTAGTTCCGTGAACATGTCGACCAATCAGGCCAGTGTTGTCAGAACTTCAAATAGCGGTGAGGAGCGTAGAACCTTCGGCAGAACCTCAGATGAGAATGTCGAGCAAGCCAGAAGTGCCCTTGAAGGGCTTGGACTTGCAAACGAGCATACCATGATACCACAGACTATATCGAAGCCTGTGTCTAGCGACTCAATGCCCGACGACCAGTCTCAGCTCTCAAATTCGTCGTTCAAGCAACAGAGTTTTGAGACCAAAAGCATGGGCTCAGTGACGACTTTTGCAATGGATGAGAAAGAGAGCATACGCCCTGATGACAGTGCGAGTGTTAGAGCCGCTGAAGAAGACGAGCCTCATTTGGATCTTAGTAGAAATTCGAGTTTTCGGAGAGAGGTCGAGCCACATACATACCCGCAGCGCACCGTTATGCGCAATGTGGCGCCCGGTGTGACCATTGCAGCAAGACGCTACCCTGGTATACCATTGGCGAATCCTCCGCAGTTTGGTGATTTGCCTGTCGAGCCGACCGCGGAAATTGTCAGCATTCAGCCATTGCAATCAGTAGCCACATCGGAGGCACAGGATCTTAGTCAGAATCACTTGCCAGTTTTGGTTGCTACTCCAGACGAGAAGTTGCTCGAGGCTCTGACTTCTCCCAAAGATAGACTACCATTGCTGCAACTTGAAGAGAAGCTCATGGCTTTCGTTGCTCAGAGCAGAGATGATGTGCTTGAACTACCACCGCAGAACTCCTTCAACCGATTATTAACTCACAAGCTTGCTGATTATTATAATTTGGCTCACCAAGTCAGTGAGGATAATACATCGGTGAGAATCTTTCGCACAAGTTGTTGCACACTTCCAGCCTCTTTGGCTGATATAGCTCGAGCGATACAGGTCGGTCCTCCTCAAGCTAGTAATGCAGCACATGTCAAAATCATGCGCCGCGCTCAACTTGGCAGAGGTTTCTCAGCAGGCAACAGCACAGCTGCAAGTTCTTCAGTGGCTTCAAAAGCGACCTCCGAGAACGGTGGAGAAACCAACAGCGAGGAAGGCCTGCAATCACCGTCTGATGGTACATCTAATAAAGACAAATCTAAACTTACCAGAGAGGAGCGCGAGGCTCAATACAAGGCTGCCAGAGAACGCATATTCGGTGACTTTCAAGAATCTGTGACAAGTGAGAGCGGCTCTACAGGAGAGACTTCTGCAAGTATGTCTCGGTCAAGTTCCTCAAGTGGTAAGAAGAAGCAGCGCAAGAACAAAACCCAGAGAGACGATACCTTTGAGGCTCGCTCCGCATTTGTCGCAAGCTATACACCTATGCATATGCAATCAGGCTATCAGCAACCATACAGTGAAATGCAGTTTCCTGGGGCATATTCAACGCCGACTAGCAATTACGCACCAAGCATGTATGGCCCGAACCCTGTGCAGCCATATGTGAATTTCGATTCAAGCTTATCTTACGGAGGCCCGATTAGTCCTGGTGGAAGCATGGGTCAGGGTTATGTTGGCTCTGAAGGCTGGCAGAACATGGCCCAGGCACAAGCTTATAATTTCCCTCAATCGCCATACCAGCAACAGCCGCAGGCCCCTCCTCACATGAATAACCAGTATCAACAGACACCTCAGCAGACGATGGCGACGAGCTGGATTCCGAGCCAGGCTCAACAACCTTACGTGCATGGTCAGCAACACCAGAATAACACTGCTTGGCCACAATACGGTCAGCAAAATAACATGCAGAATGGAATGTCGTATCCATACGGTCAACTTCCTCCTCAAGGTTACGGCCAGGCTGCTCCAACTAACCCTCAGCATCCTGTTCCTGGTAGTTATACCAATGCTCGATCTCTCTTCAATCCGCAGACAAGATCGTTCGTTCCCAGTAGTAACTCTGGTCGTAACAATGCACGAGGCAATCGGAAGAGGGGCACGCAAACTCCGAACAGCAGCAGGAGTGGTGCAACATCAGGTGCTAGGAGCCCTGCGCCAGTTCAACCACAAAGCGGTTTATCTCCAAAGCTCAAAGAAGACTCCTTACAACAGAAGTATGGTACCCCTGCAAATTTGCCTAAGAAGCCACCTCCATCCCAAAATCCCCCTCACTACGCTGGAGATCATTCCTCGAGCTCAGCTCAAACCTCTGCCAATGCTGTCACAGCCGCCAAAGTAGTGGCCAACGGCGACATTGACTAGAGTAATGTCACTTGTAATACCATCACGAAACAAAAGTATCGATCGGGAAAAAAGTGGAAATTGCATGGCACAGGACGGATTGAGATTTTCAATAAAACAAGCATAGCTCACGAGAGGCATCAGAGAGGATTTAAGGGAAAAGGGCGTTTTTTCTGCAGGGCGATCGACATACCAATGGTGGAGAAGTATCTTAATGCACGGGAAACAGAAGAGGCAAATAGAGATATCTAAATTAGCCCTCCAGAATTCCAATGACATGAATTTTAATGATTCGTATCTGCTCTTGTGATTTGACTGCATATCTAGCCTTTCCATCTACATCACGCCCCTGCGTTATTTTTGATTCTATGTTTCTTCCAAGACACCAGACCACTGAGTCTGTCAAAAGTTCTATCATCTTCTTCTGTGTAGACTATTCCAAGTGTCAACTCACCCATAAGTAAACTGCTCAAACCTACTGTCAATTTCTACGTCCTATAATCACCATTGATAGTAACGTATTCATGACTAAAATCACAGAACCAATATTTAGCCTCCTCACTCCCGTTCTTGAGATCGATATCAATTTCCAAATCCTCATCTTCCAGTAATCTTGCGGCCCTCGCTTCGTCTACAGTCTCGGGCTCACCGTCCACGAGTAATTTCAAAACACCCTCGTCCTTGGACTTGGAGTTCTCGCACGGAATGAAGGAGACGTTTGTTTTCTCTGGGATCACGACTTCAGGGGAGGACAGGTTTGAGGAGTTGGTGTAGCCGACGGCGCAGAGGATGCGGCCCCAGTTTGCGTCTTTGCCGTAGAGGGCTGTTTTGACGAGGGGGGAGCGTGCGATTGTTGAGGCGATGGCGTGCGCGTCGCTGTAGGTTGGGGCGTTGCGGACTGTGACGCAGATGAATTTTGTGGCGCCTTCGCCGTCGCGGACGACGAGCTGGGAGAGGCGCTGGGCGAATGTGGTTAGGATTTGGGACATGACCTTGTAGTCTTCGGATTCTGGGTCTGTGATTGTGTTTGACTCGGAGAGTTTGCTGCGTTGTGGAGAGGCGGCGCCGTTGGCTAGGATTGCTAGGGTGTCGTTTGTGGATGTGTCGCCGTCGATGGAGATTGAGTTGAAGGATTTGGTTACGGCGGCTTGGAGGAGAGATTTGAGGGCCGAGGGGGCGATTGGAGCGTCTGTGCAGAGGATGGCTAGGAGGGTTGCCATATTGGGATGGATCATGCCTGCTCCTTTGGTCATACCGGCGAGCGAGTAGGTTGTACCTTTGTGATTGGGTGAGGGAAGGGTGAAAGTTGTGCTTAGAAGTTTGGGAAACGTATCGGTAGTACAGATGGCTTTGGCGGTTGTGAGCCAGGCATCGTGGGATGAGTCAAGGTTGGAGTGAGCTGTTGATACTTTGGAGAGAATCTTGTCGATAGGGAGACGCTGCCCGATCACGCCTGTGGACATGACGAGACTCGATGGTCCAAGATCATCAGAGGAGGATTCTTCAAAGCATGCTGTGGCCGCGGAAGCCATTGACTGAGCATCTTGGAGTCCACCTGAGCCTGTCACAGCATTGGCACAACCAGAATTGATGATTATCGAGCGGATTCCGGCGCCATTTCGCTTGTCAAGTACGGCTTTGCTCACCTGTACTGGCGCTGCCTTGAATTTGTTCGTTGTGAAGACCGCCGCTGCACTAGCTGGCACATCTGAGGTAATGAATGCGAGATCGGGGTTCTTGGTGTTCGAGGGCTTGACACCCACATGTGTACCAGACACTCTGAATCCCTTTGGATATGTACCTGAGGTTGGAATATACTTAACCTTGTTCTCAGGTATAGCTGAGTCGACAGGTGCTGAATAACATCTGACAAATTTTCGAATGTGTGAATAGCTAGAAGAGGAGGGCTTTATGACTTTGCAAAGGACCGCCATTGCCTTAGACGATACGTAATTGTGACTGTGATATCTTGTGATCTCAACGATGAGGAGTTATTGTGTTGGTCTGAGGGCCTTTTGTACCAAAAGTCTTCTGAGTCACGTCTGAGGTATTCTCGTCTTGGTCCCTGAACAGATTCTCTAAGTTTGTCCACCTCCGCTGGAAGCTTGTGTTTGGCGATCGAAAAACACTTCTATGTTCTCTTTACTCGTTGTGTAAATTTAATGTTGTATTCGAAGAAAGATGGTATGCACAATCCTTGGAGAAATAAATTGTAATATCTGCAGAGCTCATGCACGAAGACTTTCAACCAACAGTTAAGAGCTCACAAGAGTTGCACCAATCGGAGATGTCCATCCACCATATCTTATCGCATTAGAGAGTTTCGGCAAACACGTCGCGCTCCAATTTTATGTTGCGCGACTTCCAATGTGTACGGCTGCATTTGGAGTGACATCTGTACAGACCAAAAGACAACATCTACTTGCACTCGATGCGGACAGGAGCATTCTTGTCTCAAATGTGAATGGCTAAGCGGAAAGAGCCAGACACGCCATCGAAGGCACACTCGACACCATCGAAAAGGCACAAACAGGACCTGAACGTCGAGGCATTGCAACTGGGCCAAGAAAATGACACTCCTTCAGCAAGTCCGAGCAAGAAAGGCCGATTAAGTGGAGTGAACGATAGTAATGGAATCTTGACTCCCAGCAAGCGCAGAAAGGCAATCGAGGGAGATGAAGAACAAAATGAGGATGAAGACTCGACTCCTAAACCGAATGGCAAGACCCTATTCGCTACACCAAGCAGGAGAGGCAGAGCCACGATCGACACGCCCAGTCGAGGTGCAAAAGCAGATCGATCAGCAAAGAGGAAGAGTGCACAAGCCTTGGTAGAAGCGCAGGAAGAGGAGGATTGGGACAACTCTGCAGCACTCGCACGAGAAATACTAGAAGACGACGAGAACATCCTCGAAACTACAGAGCTGGATGCGTCAACGGTCCAAGCGGATTCTGCTCCAGTAACTCCGTCGAGGAGAGGCAGGCCAAAAGGCGCCAAAAATAAGAGGTCCCCAACACCAGAGGGAGACCTACCCCCAGAAGAGCGGTACTTTTTCCAGAACAGAGCTGGTCCACCTCGAGTCTCAAGCAACATCTTTTCCTCCCTAGGCCTACTGTCACACGATGAATATTACGAGCAGATACGCAAGTACGAAGAAGATCACAAGTACGAAAAAGCATACTTGATGAAATTACATGCACGGGCGTTCCCTCAGTGGAAGTTCGAAATGGATCAAGGTTTTAATGTGTGCATGTACGGATACGGAAGTAAAAGAGAACTGGCCAACAAGTTCGTAGAATGGCTGCATCCAAAGCTCGCCGCACAATCACGTATAGTCGTGTTGAATGGTTATACCTCACGGATCAACCTTCGAAACGTGCTCGTCACGATGGGAAGTGCGCTAGTGGGAAAGGATGAAGAGATGAAGCTCGTTGGTCAACCACACGATATGGTGGACACAATACTGTCGTATCTCACTCATCAAGTCAAGGGAAAGCTGGTTCTGTTGGTCAATTCAATAGATGCACCTTCGCTACGGAAAGCTTCTATACAGTCCGTATTGGCGAGGTTAGCGGCCCATCCGCAAATCAACATAGTAGCCACGGCAGATACGCCCACATTCCCTATCCTGTGGAACTCGACATTGAGAGATCAATTTCAATTTCTCTACCACGACTGCACAACATTCGCCCCATACGATGTGGAGACAAATCCAGTCGACGATGTTAATGAGCTGCTAGGTCGGAAGAATAGACGAGCAGGTGGGAAAGAAGGAATTGGTTTTGTGCTCAGATCACTTCCGGAAAATGCTCGAAATCTCTACCGTGTGCTTCTCACGGAGATTTTGACTGTCGCCAACGACGGGGTGCCTGGAGCAGCTGCTGATGACGATGATGAGGCAGAAGAGTCAACGCGGAGAGGAGGAGGAAGAGAGAACGCGGAAGAGATCGGTATTGAGTATCGAACCCTGTATCAGAAAGCACTCGAAGAGTTTATTTGCTCCAGTGATATGAATTTCAGGTTTCTGCTGAAAGAATTTCAAGATCATCAGATGCTCACGAGCAAACGAGACGCGAGCGGTACAGAATCACTCGGTGTACCTTTATCAAGAGAGGAAATGGAAGCTGTTCTGGAAGATCTTGTCATTGGTTGATCAATGTTCTCCGTGCAGGGGCATAACTGCACAGGACGCCGCAACGCCTATATAAATGCTTCAACTACTTTTCTCGTACATGAAATGGACTGTTTACCAGCCTCGGCCAGACATCTTTTCATTTGGGTTCATGCTGCCACAGTTGATTCCGACCATGGCTTCACCGAGACCCTCGCTGCACTCTGCCAATACCTTGGCGTCCCTGAAGTGAGTGACTGCGCGCACGATGGCCTTTGCTCTCTTCTCTGCGTTACCAGACTTGAAGATACCGCTGCCAACGAAAACACCGTCACAACCGAGTTGCATCATGAGAGCTGCATCTGCGGGTGTAGCCACACCACCAGCGGCAAAGTTTACCACCGGTAGTCTTCCAAGTTCAGCAGTCTGCTTGAGAAGCGCTGGGTCGACCTCGAGCTCACGCGCCAACATTCTGATGGCACCATCACCCTCAGCGAGGGCTGCCTTTGCTCGAGCAATGTCTTGGTTGACGGTTCTCATGTGCTTGACAGCCTCTACCACATCACCTGTACCGGCCTCACCCTTTGTTCTGATCATAGCTGCGCCTTCGCTTATTCTTCTTAATGCCTCTCCCAAGTTTCTGCATCCGCAAACAAATGGTACGCTGAAACCTGCCTTCTCGACGTGGTATTTGTCATCGGCGGGGGTCAAGACCTCACTTTCGTCAATGTAGTCGACACCGAGGGCTTCGAGGATCTGGCATTCGACGAAGTGTCCGATACGTGCTTTGGCCATTACTGGAATTGTGACTGCGTTTATGATTTCTTTGATCATGCCTGGGTCTGACATGCGAGCAACGCCACCATCCTTTCGAATATCGGCTGGAACTCTCTCGAGAGCCATAACGGCGCAAGCTCCGGCTTCCTCAGCAATACGTGCTTGTTCGACGTTTACGACGTCCATGATGACACCGCCCTTCAACATCTGAGCCAAACCGGCCTTGATTGTGAAAGTGGACGAGTTGGCCGACTCGCCGTTGGTAGTGGGGACGGTTCCGTTTGACATCTTGTTGTTGTCGTTAATGGTCATGATGTTGCTGATGTGGATTGAGAGAACAAACGGTTGAAAACGAGCTTAATAAGGTCGTAATGTGAGTCAGAAGTAATATAGGAAGTGATGGAAAGTGAATGACCAAGGGCGAATTCGGAGACGGATCTAGGTCAAGAAACAGATGATGCAGGGCAAGAAAAAGTCTAAGAGAGATGAAGCTAGGTCAATAAAAGATCCGACTGGTCCAGAGGAGTTTCGATAGAGTCATACAAGACGAAAGAGGCGCCCTTCCAAGCACAAGATATCAGCAAGAAATGTAAGTAACGTGGCGGGGCAACAATAATACTCCGCAGATCGAGAAAAAAATAATTGCCAGACGAGGAAGTCGGACCCCATTTTCAGCCTTGCAGATTGTCAGGCTGTCCATTGCAACGGTCGAACGAGGCTGTGCACTATGCAAGGCTGTGTGGAGCTCAACGATCGTGAGGAAGATTGGTTCCGAGATATGACGGCGCTATCTCGACGTCCAGCTCCCATCTGCTAGATATCATCCGGTGGTCCGTAGTCAACTATACTTTCTCTGCATGATTTAGAGACGTCTGTTCGAGTGACCGATGGCAGTGTGGGCTTTTCGATGCATTGCCCCTGCTGGAACATCACTCGTGTCACCATATCCTCTCCGCTCCATATGCTAGTCCGTTGAGGGTTCAATGCTGACCGTACACCCTAGCCTGAACAAATTGGGCACATGTAAATAGTTACAACAATGGACATGCCAAACGGAACATCATCCTCTGTATCTGTTCCAGATCTACCTGAGGATATCTTTCTTCTGATCTTGGATGGTCTTGAAGCCTGGGATATCGTACGCTGTCAAAAGGTGTCTAGAAAATGGCACCATGCGTTTACCGAGCGAGAGTACCTCAGACAGATGCTCAAGAAGTATTCAAACGTACGAGAGATCAGGAGTGCACCAGACTTGAACCATGATGATCACAACCACGACTGGAATAGCATCTTCAATACAATTGCATGCCGCTACTATCATCTCACTCATGGTAAAGTACACACGATCAAGAAGTACAAGCTCGCTGCCGCAGATCAACATGGCAATTGGTTTCCGGTGGGTCAGTGGGATTATCATGAATCTCAACCTGGAGGACGTCTTTATCACGAGAATGCTGCTACTCACCTCAGCAGACTGGGCAATAAACCATACCTCTTTCGTGCTTCGTTATGGTCATACGATGACGGTCTCGTCGCGGGCGCATTCATCAGAAACAACATCGACCTCACGTCTCGAGACGACAAATTACAAATTCTCTCTGTCCTCTCGATATCAACTTCGAAACTCCACACCGTCCCCTTCAACATCACCGATAAGATAATTCGCAACATCACTCTTCGCTCGCATACGCTCGTTGTAGAGTGGTCAGAACTCAACCCTTACCACGATCTCAACGACGCAGAGAAAGTCCACCGCCACTTCGCAACCTGTTTCGACATCCACCCATCAACCCACACCGTCACCCTCCGGAACGAATGGAAGATGCACTTCCTAGGCCTTCCCCTCAACACCCGCGACCGCTTCTTTTCAACCCACGACGGCACCCACTACGCAATCTATATCTGGCAACCGAATCGAAGCATGTACACCGGAGACGAAGACCGACCCATCGAAGCGATTTTCGTCTGGGACATATCCAAACCCTCCTCCTACCTCCCCTCCCTGGACCCAACAGGATCCTTCCTCCCTCCAGAAGGAAAAAGACCACACATGGTCTCGCGCTTCACATTCCACGACCTGGATTTCCTCGGCGTCCGTCAACAAGGCTACATCCGCCTCTTGTCCATGCACATCGACTCCGAATCCAGTACGCTGACCATAAAAGAAAACGTCCGGGTCGTGGGTCAGGGATATTTCGACCCAGCCGAACGTCTCATGTGCGCTACATCGACGACATTTCCATTTGTAGGTCTGGGCTGCGCAAGACGAATGCAATACCATGAAGAACTCCCTCCGTACAGAGGTCACTGCAGCATGGAAACCGACGAAGTCGAAGAACCGGAAAAATGGTTCACCAATATCATGGACGTCTGTGATCGTGAGGCCGACGTGAGATTTAGTCTCATCGAGACCTGCTTCACTGGTTTGGATATGCAGAACGGACTTATGGTCCGGGTCAAAGTTGGGGACGATATCGTTACGATGGAAGATGATGTGACGAGGGAGATTGGTGTACTGGGGAAGATTGCGGGTGATGAGAGGTGGATTGTGGGACAGAATGGGTCGATGGAGATTGTGGTTGCGACATTCTAGCTAATTGTTGAAGAGAGAGAGGACTCGTGAAAATATTACAAATTTGCGCCGTTTACTTGAGGCTCTACCAGTCCTGACCGATGTACCCTCGGGCGCCATTTTTGCCCCGTCTTCCTGATTCAAGTCGGACTCGTCAGTCTTAGCTTCGTCTCTGGGATCTGTTGCACCATCTAGGTCTGACAGAAACTAACAGCACACGTTCGGTGGTAATGGCATGAGCACTGCGCCAGTTTTTTCTGTCAGACCTTGACCATCTGGCGTGACGGCCCAGGCACGACATATACTAATGGAAGATGTGATCCTGGCTCAGCTTGCTCCATCTCGCATCTGACAATGGAGGGTTTCCCGCATGGCTCTCTTCTTCTATCCCCCTTCTCAACAACTTGATCGTCCGTTAAAGTCATTGAGCTCCGTGAACCAGGAACCTTTGCACCTGGATTTCAATGCTGAGCAATCTAATTGAACAGCATATGGTATAAATCGGAAATGGTAGAGCTATCGCATCTAAATCCCTTCTTCAGGCTGTTTGACATAACGAACCTTCTCGCAAAGGCACTACATGATAATGGTTAGATTGGTCCTACGTACATTATTGGAAAGCAGACAGAAAGGTTTAATGCGTGTCCAGAATGAATTCGCGCATACAATTCACTAGATTCCCATCTCTGGAACGAATAGTTTCGCAATATACAAATCATCGAGAAGTCTGGGAGTGTTGGGAGTAGTCTTGCAAAACTTGTAAAAAACGTGTTGTTGATGGGGGAAAATCAGTCATTTTGGAGCTGTCCGAAATCTTGATTACCGCACCGCCAACGCTCACATGTTTTTTCAATAACAACCACCTCCCACACCCCAGCTCAACTTGCGACACTGAACACGCTCTCGAAAGCTGTATCGAACTACAATCGAACATAAACATCGACATCTACGACTGCTCGACGCGATAATCCTTCAGTCCGAGCTCCAAAAGTACTACCCATTCATCCTCTCCCGTCTTCCCGACGCCGATATCAGCTTTCCTATAAGTGACTGCTCGCGCAGTGTCGCTTTACCCCTTAGATCGAGCGAAGGTTCAGATCTACGTATAAGCACATCCTCACGTTCTCGCCCAGTATGGGCTTCACCACCGGCTTCGTACGTCTACACTGACAGCCCCTTACAAACAAGCTCTTCCTGCTTGCTAACGATCACCCTAGGTTGGTGGCTTGACCCTTACATACACCCTCACGTATCTATCGTTATACGTACATCGACAAAATCGTCTCTACCAATCAAGTCTCCTAGCCCAGCAAAAGGCCCTCCTCACATCACTATACGATCCTCCAACGGAAGTCTACGATGAACCAGCATACGAAATCCGACCAGCAGGTCTAACAGAACAACTAAAAGACCGCTGGAACCGCGAGATCGAAACCGGTCTCCGTCGCCTACAGGAGAAAAACTGGGAAGAATCAAGACTCTGGTGGGAAAAGCAGCTAGGAAACGTATGGGGTAAAGCAAAGGACAGCGAAGTAGGCGAACAAGTCAAAGCAGCCGGGGAACAAGCAGCAGCCAGTCTCGCAGACGCCAGAGGAAAAGCCAGCGAAGCCCTAAAAGACGCACAGACAAAGGCCGGCGAAATAGCCAAAGACGCAGAATCCAAAGCCCGTCAGGCCGGCAGAGACGCCGACAAGAAAACGCGCGAGCTCGCAAAGGACGCACAGGTCAAAGCTAGAGAGATCGCAAGAGACGTCAAGCACAAGGCAGTAGAGACGAAAGACGCCCTCGTCGACAAGGCCGTGGAAACAAGAGATGCCATCGTCGATAAAGCGCAGGATCTGAAGAAAGACGCGAAAGATCTGAAACGTGAAGCTACCGTCAAGACGAAAGAGGTCACTGGGCAAAAGAGACTTCTCGAGCTATAAAAAGCGTCAGAGCAGACGAATTTAGAGCAAAGGAGCGATTATCCGATCTCAAAAGAAAGGGCGTATCAAAAGATATGGTAATTCCAACACTACAAAGTTCTCGTTTTATGTTCTTGCCCAAGGGTGGAGTTTGGTGCTGTAGTTTATACATGATGTATGTCGTATATCCGGATCCAATAGAGGGTCAAAGGGCCGAACCCATGGCTCGAGACACTTCAATAAGACACCACATTTCACACTTGCCCCTCTTATATTTTGATGATTTTCAAGCAGATCTTACATATGTCTCTGTATGTATCATGAACGCTGTAGTAAAGTCATGGAGAAAATTGGTACTTGGGCTCAAGCAAGCAACAGCCTTCGCGGCAATATGAGAAATACAACGAAGTGCTTCGTTCCTGATAACAAGGTGTGACTGCAAGGTAGATTTGTGATAATTGCTTGTAGTGCATTTGACAATGATCTGATTGGGTTGAGGATATTCTCTCACATTCACATCACAATCTATATATCAAATCTGTATACAAATATTCTCGTCGCTCATTCACTAGTCATCATCTTCATCAGCGACTTGAAGACGACTATCTTTCCACATGAAGTCCGCCTGTCCAAAATTCGTCTTCAGCCTAACAGAGTCCATCACGCCCAAAATAGGATACAGCCGACCTCGTACGTCGTCAAATTCAAAAGGAAGTTTCTCGCCGTTCTTCGTGAACCATATCTTGTGTGTCTCGAGGTCGACACCACATCCGACGGTGTCTCCTTCAAAGTACGTATTGTACGGAAGCGTGGCAGTATTCTTATTTTTGTGGAAATAGCCGCCATCGTCGCCGTGATAGCCCCAAGACGTTGCGAACGACGCCTTAGGTACAGGGTCCCAACCAGGGAACGTGTGGGCATGGGCACCTATTGTGCAGAAGCCGATGGCGACGCGACGTGGATCGTCCAACCATTCGAATGTGATCTCGAAGTAAAAGCGTTCGGCACTCGGGGGTAGAGGCTTATCTGAGACGAGACATACTCTTTCGTCGTTAATATGCGTTACTGTCAATCCTGGATCGTTCAGGATGGATGGTGTACGGTTGTCGATCCATCGTGACGGCAGGACACCTCCCCAAGACGACTGGTGTTTCAAGAAGAATTCGGCATCTTTGTGACCAAGATGTTTGGCGTGCGCAAGAGGACTCCAGCCTAAACTATCTACTCTGTTCAGATCCGCACGCAAGCTGTGAAGTTTTCGTAGGACTGATACACTCCCTCTGGCAGCTGCAATGGATGGTAATTCGGCGTCTGTAATGGCAGCTTCGTGATCTTGATCAATCAGCTGGAGCAAGATTGCTTCAAATGAATCTACATTGCGCTGTGCCCATTGCTCTTGGGCAAGCTCTAGAGCCGTCTTATCCTCACTATCTCTCAAGGTCGCATTGGCACCATGCTTAAGAAGCAGGCGTACGCAGTCAGATTCCCCGCGTTGAGCAGCACAGTGTAGCGGTGTACGATTGAGCTTCTCATCTCCTTGGTTGATCGTCACTTTGACACTATCATCGCCGGATGCCTCGATGAGGTTGAGTAGATCCTCAACTACTTGGGCAAATCCATGAGCGGCTGCTTGTCTGAGAGGAGTCCGTCCGCCCTTGGTGACCATGTTGATGTCGCTCGCTGAGTAGTCTCGCTTCTTCAGCTCATCAAGAAGATACTGTGCCGTCTCCTGTGTGCCGTACAAGGAGCGAGTCGCATTGAAGAACGGTGTACGATTGTGATTGTTCGTGGTATTGATAGCGGCTCCTTTCGATACCAATAGCTCCACAGCAGCCTTGCGGCCATGATAGGCCGCATATTGCAAAGCAGTTGACCCACCTCTATCTCTATGTTCCATTTCACTATGCGCATCCAGAAGAGCTTCGAGACACTTTACGTGATTACCTAGTGCTGCCTTGAATAGAGCCGTGTTCCCCATACTATCTGTATCTGTCACATCTGCATTCGCTTCGAGCAGAAGTTTTGTGACCTCTAATGAGCCCCAATAGCTAGACACACCCAAAGGTTGTTGGGACTCATCATCGTCATGGTTCACATCGATTCCCTCTATGGCTAGAAACGCTTTCAATAAGTCCAGAGGGACTTCTCTGCGCCACAAAAGCCTATGAAGAGGAGTTGCACCTTCATAGTCTTCAGCATTGATGTTCGGTCGTTTGGACGAGTCTTTTGGATTCATGATGTAGGCAAAAGACTCTACTTCTGTACCTTTCCAGGCAAACATGTGCAGGCCTGTCCATCCATCACGATCTTGAGTATCAAAATCGGCTCCATGATCGACAAAAGTCTTTACAGTCTCAGCTTTATTGCAGTAGAGAAGCCACAATGGAAAACCTGCCAGGTAGCCATCTTCAGTCGGGATCTCATAGAAGTCAGCTCCTCTAGACAACAGCAGATGAAGCAGGTCGACGTTCTGATGACGGCGCACATTCAAGCCCGAAGCCTGAGCCACGTTCGTATCTCCAGAGATCTCTTTGATGTCTGCACCATTGTCCAGCAAGTCTTCTACCCAAGAACTAAGCCCAAGAAAAGCAGCAAGGTGAAGGGGCTTCAACTCTCCTCGAGCTACTACGTTATGAAGGTTCTTCCCCCACATCTTTTGCCAGTTGTAGTATACTTGTTGGTTATCGGCGAATTTTTTAAGCTCATCTTGCACACTGCGATTTAATTGGATCCAGGTCTCGTTGTTCTTTCTCTCAGAGAGTGACCAAAGCTTTTCAGCTTCTCGAAGATGATACGGCCAGTTGCCAATCTCGTATCTCAGTCTGCCCCAATAATCTTGCAGAGAGCCATCAGCTTCCGCTTGGCTGACCCCAGATGATGGATTATTGATCCAATCTTGATCATCATAGTCACCGTCAATGGATGGCTCAGTATATGTGTCAGCGTCATCATCGTCTTTGGCCTCACTATCATCTTTCTCTCCATCAGCTTCAGAATCCTCTTCCTCGGAGTCTGTTTGCTCCGCAGAAGCCTTGTCTGACTCATCATCATTTGAGCCTTCCACAGCGTCGGGAGTCTCAGGAGAAACTTCCGATGTCTCGCTCACTCCATTCTCTTGGGAATCGCTCTCGGCATTTTTACCTTTCACGTCGCGCAGTAGATCAAAGCGGGTTTGAAACAGCGGGTTGTTGAGATGTTTCAGTAATGTTAACGCAATCTCCATATGCGCAACTTTAGGATCGACCGCCAGAGACGATCGTGTCGACATGACAGACTCGCAGTTTTCGCATACATGAGACATTTCCTTGCTGTGGACCTGACGAGTCTCAGCAGAGTGATCGCAGAATTTCCTCACTTGTGCTGCATCCTGCAATTTGACAACAGTCTGACCATCGTCATTCGTCTCTACCATCAGGAATGGCCCACTCGCTTGAATTATCTGCTGTATCTCCAGACTCGTAGCATACGGATTGTAGGTGTCCTCGACCACACTGTCTGCTGAGATGTTAATGTCCTCGGTAATGGTATAGATTCCGCTGTATGCTTCGACGATCTCCTTCACGATCACCGCTCTGGGTGATAGCAAGCACCACGTGACTGTTAGATGCAGCAAATCCAAGTAATTCTGGGGCATGGAACGAATGGCTTGTTCAAAACTTTCGTTCAACCCGCCTGGTAGTCTGCGGAGATACTTCGAGACCGGACGCTGAAATGGCTGCCTCAGGAATGGAAGGGCAACATCATCAATGTAATCAAATCTTGACCCAGCCTTGGCCAGAACAGCATCCTTTGCTAGCTGTCTCTCTGCATCAAGCCAACCAGAAAGATCTCTCAGACGAACATCCAAGACAGCTTCTCTATCTGAGCTGCAGCCTTTGCTCACATCGATACATGCAGTCGTACTCAGCGAGCGCTGGATGAACGTGCTGTCGGAGCGACTGCCAATAAGGATTGATATCTTCTTCATGGCTGGATCACTGATGAGCTCTTGGAGATCATTATAGAGTTCGGTCTGGTCTTCCTGATTTAGATTGCTCACTGCATCAACAATTATGATTGTATCATATTGCAGCGCCGTCACAAGCTTTTTCATGGCATCGACAAAATTTGGTGGTCCATCGTCCTGAACTCCATGACCCGAAGCTGGTCCAGCTTTTCTACTTTTTGGATTCTTGAATACCTGGTTACACGTTTCCAGGAGTGATATCCTATCGCTATCAACAATTGCAAGCTCATACAGCTGATATAGAAGCGTGTTGCAGACACGGCTCAACTTCTGTTCTCCGAGAGCGGTCGCCTGGACATTATCGTCTATTACGCACGATACGTAATTTATGAATGGGCCTTTGGCATTTGTGGCCATCTCAAAACGCTCGACAAGTGACGCGAGAAGGACAGATTTCCCTGAGCCAGACCCACCTAAAATACACAACATCGTGCTCTTGTCGGATTTTGTCCAGGCTTGATATTTCTCATCTTCCAATATCCAAGTACAAGTTCCGTCTTGTTTGCCGTTAAGGAGTTTGTGAAATTGCGGACGAGATTCCAGGAGAGGCCCGAGGTTTTTCTTATTCACCGCAAAATCATCTTTTAGGAAATCCCACGGTGTTTTCCGTTTCACCAGATCCTTAAGCTCTCTAAAATCATCGAGCATCATGGTAAGAACTTGCGTTTGCTCCTGTTGAAGTTCGAGTGATTCGGACTGACGCTTTTGAATCCGACCTAGAGCCGACTGGACCCCTTCAAATTCTTGCATCATTTTGTCCTGAAATGCCCCTTGACTGCTCTCCATAATCTTGCCTTTGAGATCTGCAATATTGGACAATTTTCCCTGGGACTTGGAAGCTTGCGTGTTGAAGAAATCTTTGATGCCGTGTCTCAGCTTGTCGATTGCTTTACCCGACATGTGTTTCTTCACGGAGAAAGAGAAATCAAGTACGGCAGCGTAGGCGGCAATCGTCTCACGGAATAGTTTATCCACAAGAGGACTGACCTTGAAGCCAGACTTCTGGCGCTGGTCGTAGAGACGGTCATAATGCGTGATGATTACCATGACCTCAGTAATATCTGTCAATCCTGTCCCGAAGAGCGCATAAAGGGAATAGTTGTTGCTGATGGCCTTGAGCGTGAGTGAAATGGCGAACCAAGCTACACCGACACTTTCAGGAGCATTCTTCATCATAAAGCTACCAGCAACGACGATGCTGTCGATGTTACCAAGGACAGTGTCGACCCACTTCTTTGGCACGACTTCGACCTTCCCAATCTTGATGCCATTGTACTTTTCTCCAGCGTCTGTGGCTAGCTGTGCGGCCGCCTGTCTCGCGGCTCCTGGGTTGGAGAAGTTCGACTTTCCATCAGCAAGGAAATCATTGAGTAGTCGTCTAGTATCCGAATCTTTATGGCGTTCGAGCACGGACTGGCAAAAGTTGTCTAGGGCCTCAGAATATAGCGGAGTCGACGCCATGGATGATTCTATACATCTGTTCTCCGTGACGAACAGTCTATATGCAGATAGAGTTGAATCGTCGTGTCTGTAGCTGAATTTTCCGGTGCTTGACCTCAAGTGCTGTCACGTTGGGGATGTAGTCCCCTATTCGTTAGTGCTTACTTCTGTAAATCACACTACCTGGATAGAAGCCCCCCAATCGTGCACGGGCGGGGTTCAGGTACGATCTAGGCTTGGTGGGATCTGATGAAACCATGGCTGGTAAAGTCGTGATGCATTTGCACATAACTCGTGCTCTCGATCGTGAAGTCCTGAGTTGATGTATCAGTATAGAAATGTGACAGAAATGAACAACAAAACAGGTTCTCGGATGAATGAGTCGACGAGAAGCTGCACCGGAATTCTGCGTCAACGACACGTGACCGTCAGCGCTATATCTTCCCTGCTAGCCTGCAAACAATCTTTGCTGTGACTTTCTCTCACTTGTCATGTCATCAATTAGAGGAAAAGTAGAGAACGGAAGTTAGTATCAGGATGGACTCATGGGGCAGAAGAAGAGAATTGCTAAGTTAGACAGGACGTGAAGATACGATCTGATTCACCATAGCCAGGAGGATGAAATCCCAACAGTCAACGAGTGTACGGCGACTGTATATCCATACTATCTCTCGATCTTCTTATATGATTGCGCTACCTGAATTGGAGTACATGATATGGATTTTGTTCTTGTTCATACATCATCGTGTGTACCCAATGAGTGGGCGTCACGGTAGCGTCACTCACGGACTTCAATACTCTCAATAGGCTTCATTCATCTCTTCTGCGCGGGCATGCTTGTCAGCCTTCTTTGAGCGATGATGGTCCTTGACCTCGTTGAAGATAGCGGTGATTGCGTGAAGGAGACTATGTTGACAGATCAGTAACTGATGACTGAAGTGTAAATCTACTTGAGCGGTGGTAACTTACGTGCTGACGATGGCCAAGATGAACGTTCCCCATGGCAGGTCGCATGCATATCCCTTGGGGATGATAGGATCGAGACGAGTTTTACGGCAGGGACCGCTTGAACCACCATTTGGTCTTGTGAGAACTGCGACGGCGATGAAACCTCCAACAAAGGCGAGATCCAGGATGATGAATAGCCAACGAAGAACAGTAGCACCGGTGCCTTTGATGCAGAAGCGCATGATCATGCTGAGGATCGTGTAGGCTACAGCAGCTGCAAGAATGCCCTCGACTGCGCCATTCGATGCTGATGCTTTCCCGTAGAGTTGTATTATCTTTCTGATTCTAGAGCTGAAGAGGCCGAGGGAGACAATAGCAGAGAGGAATTGGAATACACGCATCAATGTCTGAAAGGCATGGCTTGCCCTTAGGCGTGTCATGAAACTCATGATGAATAGAAGGTGGTGAAGATGATTAGATATTGAGTATCTTTAGGAATATCAAGATGGTTCCAGCTGTTACAAACGATTGGGGAACGAGACAGTAGGAACAATCAGGTCATATACATACTAACATCCAGACTTGGAGCACTTGGGCATTTCTTCCAACTCAGATTCCCGTCGTATCACTGTCAGTCAGGGAGCACTCGTCAGAAACGTCATGTTATTGTGGTATCGTCGGTGCGACCGAACACAAACTTAGTAGATATTGGCGTGCAGGCTCAACGAAGCTTACAGATAGAGCTAGATCTGTTCCAGCCCTGCCATCTCATGTTAATGAAATGGATAATGTCTCCAGACAAACAAATCTCCTAAACCTTGTCAATTTGATCAACATTTCCGAGGTTTGGATGCGCATTTCCTGAGTCCTGTTACCTCTGACGCGTTATACTGAGACCAGTGACGATGAACGATGGATTTTTGTGTAGATCCGCAGTCCATAGGCGGAAGGCATTTCCAGAAAGCCCATCTGAATATTTGTCTCCATTCATCTTCGGTATCAGTAGTACAGAATTCCTGTATTTTGCTGCAGTACTGATACCGGCATGACATGGTGGCGGTACACATCGACTTGGTCGTTCAGGTTATCGTATTGGTCTGTGCTTCAATCGATTTCAGGGAACTGAGTAGCTACGAGACACTGGGCTGATCAGGCTGTGCGACGGAATGAGTCCTGTGCGTTTGGGAGAAGTGACGACGGACGATATCAGTGACGAGATGCCAAACAGCCACTACCGCCACTGTGGCGTAGAAGGTTTGTTGAAACTTGACCAGTCATACACTTGACATCCGGGTTTGTCGTTCTTGAGGAATCTCAGAGTGTGTTTTCTGGAAGTAGCTAACGTCGCAAGATCAGAGAGCCAATTCCCGGTGTTGCCTCGCGCAGAGAGCAGGGAACGTAATGACTGAGATTGGAAACCCTGCTGGAGCCATCGCACAACATCGAAATACAGTCAGGAACCAAGTTTACTACAATCCTCTTCGTCCTGCCGAGTACGTGATAATACTTGCTTTTCCTATGACAATCACTACCGCAAACCCTCCAAATTCCCGAATTGTATCTACTTAATGTCAGGTCTAGTACTCTAGTTCGATTATCTAGGCAATGGTCAGTATGACGGCCCCTTCTCAGACCATCTTTCCCATTTTTCAGAATCAATTTTCATATCCCGGAAGCCGTAATATTCCGTCGAATTCCTTACAGTTGCAGAACACGCCATACGGACCTTGACGAAAGTGTCGGCCTGACGCCTTCGAAGGAAGTTCAACTGTCGAATCGGTGCAACCATCGTAGTGTTTCGAGGGTCATCATCACCTTCAAATTCACCCTTCGAGACGTCCAATTGACAGTCTGATATGCGGTACTCTTCCGGAACGATCTCAGATAGTAGTCGAGCTGCTGTTGATGTAATATGAGGAGGGTTGGAAGTCAATGGAGAAGGACAATTTGCTTCTTCGATGAGCATACATCGTTCAGCTACAACAGCGAGAACTTTACCATCCCATGGTCCTTCTCTACCCGATCTTTGGAGACACCTGATAGCTCGTCGACGGAGCAGTGGATGCCGACACTTGAGCGCAGCGAAATAAATTGGCTGGATGATGCCCAGAGAAAGAGAGAACTGCTTTTTGTCAACATGTCCAGCTTTGATGACATTGCATCTCCGTGCCTCTAGTATGATTTCGGTCTGACTAATTGCTCGCTCAAACTTGTCGATATGAGTATCCCAAATCAACTCAGTGGTGGCAAAGAGACAAGACAGTTCAAGCAATGCTGAGACACAGGTATTATGCAATCTCATAATGTGTGCTTTGTTGACTGTCGCATCCTCGCTGTTGAGCCAGTTATCAATGAACTCGATGCACCGTTGCGCAGCATTGATATGGTGATAATATTCTCCTTCAAGATCATCCGATAATCCGTCCTGGCATGTAGCAAAGATCATCCTCGATGTGAAGCAGATGACGGAGTGCACTGACTTGACGATGTAGCTGTCTAGTATATCAACATTCGTCAGGACGTCTGGTATGTCCGCAGGATCCTGCAACGGAAATGGATTAATAGTGGGAGCCCTTCTGAAAGCTGAGAAGAGTACCTTCTGAGTATCGAACATTCGAAAAAGGAGATCTGGGCTTGTAGTGTCCTGCCGACACGTTCCAGATATCATTGCTGCATAGAATGAAGTCTGGAGTGTTTGTAGATGGAGGAGAGCTTTCTGCCACCTCTGCAGCACCAATTCTGCGCACAGAAGCAATATACAACTGATCATGATATCAGCATCCGCTTGCGTCTTTGAACATAGCTCATCTCTGAAAGTGCCAATAGCCTTCTCATAATATGGCGCAGGCTGAAGCTTTTGTTCGATATCAGTGGAAAGATTGTCATCAACATTCTGCACTGCCAACCAAAAGACAACGGCAGTCGCTTTCGCTGATGCACATATTGGGTCATTTTGACCAATGTAATTATTGATTAGTGTCCGTACAAAGTTATATTCGTCGACATTATCTGGTGCAAGAATTGATATAGCATACTCGATGCATTTCTCTTCGACCATACCGACATTTGACGTCCAAGACGCAAGTGAATTTAGGTCTCCTGGAATAGCCGAGCCTGATAGACTCTGTGTCTTGTATGATCCTTCGGTATCATTGTCTGAGGAGCGAGATCTTCTGCTCTCCCTTCTAGCAGACGTAGCAGGGGCACCGGCTGGATATCCTGCACAAGTGACACCGTATTGCGAACACTTAAGACAAGTAGGTTTGTTTTCATCACATTTGACTCGACGAGCTCTGCTCAAGTGGTCAATACAGGCATTGGTTCGGATCGATTGACGACGAGGATTACTCACTTGCAGGTAAAGCAGCCATATTTGGTTTGACCTTTGGAAACTCGAGCTCTGCGACCTGAGGATGACATTAATTGATGCTTGAGGATCGTCTATCAACCATTCGATAGGGTGATGATGATTATCTGCTGTGTTCGGAGAGTACTGTCTCCGTATAACTTGAGTTATCGACACATTGTGTTGTTAGAGCTGCGATACTGCTTGTATAGATTATTTTAGCCGCCGTCGAAGACATGGAGCTAGTGCGTGACTCCATGATATGACTCTCATACTGAGATCACGGCTGTTTCCGTAAATACCTCATGAATGGCAATGCTGTGATGGCGATATTGGATATGGCGATGTAGGCAATCCTGCCTTGCGGTGAACGTGGCTTGTCGATGGCGCAGCAACAACGCTAAACCTGTTCCTGAAGAAGCTGTGTACATTAGCGCTGGTGAGTCAACGATCAATTTTTGTTTCTTAAATTTGATCACAACGACTCATATATGTAACTTGGTACACAGAAGTGATCAGTATACTCTACTTCACGTGTTTCGGTGCAGAGTCACCACACGTGAGTAATTCGTGACAGTTCGTCACAACAAGTTTGTGAGTCTTGTATGCGACGGAAGCTTTTAGGAATCACAATGCTGTTGTAGGCAATGAATATGCTATTGTGATACAAAGCAGCTTAGAATCATGGCTTTCAGACGATCTTGAACGAGCGATTCAGTCTGTGAATCCACAAGAGGTACACAAATCGCCGACTGTTGGATGACTGTTCCGTGTCTCCTAAATCATCCTCTATCTCAGCGCAGTAAGTAGAAGTTGAAACTGCATACATGTGCTTGTACAGCTGCAGAGTGCCACACCTGAACCGAAGTGAGTGCAGAGAACATTTAGGAGCAGGATCACAGGTGATAGTTGAGAAACGGTAGTGACAAGCGCGTTCGAGTATTCATGTTTCTCATGGCACTTATAATTGATTCACTACATTTCGTTAGTGAACAGTCACACTCTCACTTCAGCTTCAGCCTTCAGACATCGAAGGCCACGATTCTTTCCGGCCAAAAGTCAACTCATATAAATCATCCTTTCGATATGGACCCGTTCTAGATACCAACTCATCAACATTCTCACAGCTTCCATTATTCTACACTCTACTTGTACCATGCGCTTCCACTTCATTGTCCTGCTGCTTACAGCATTGACAGCAGCCTGGGAGAACAGCAAGAATATCACAACATCCAATCACATCGAGCTTCGCCAGCCCGCACCGCCAGCGATCAGACTCTTTCACAATTGGGAGTTCCATGGATTTCCAGATTTGAACACAGTCAATGTAATCAAGATCGCGCTTGCGGAAGGTAAATCTAACTGCAGTTATAAAGAGTTCCTTTCCACTAACGATAGTGCAGCATTCATTCTGGCAGATGTGGCTGCGCTAAGCATCAATTGTCCAGTCTGGACGACCTCATACCTGCGATATTTCAAACCCGAGTACGCCGATAGGGTACGTGCAGTATTCTATGCCCTTCTCTTCCAGCGACTAGATTCTGGCGACCCTTTCCATCTTTGGTGGGGAGATCATCCAAACGACAATATCGTCCAACGATGTGCGAATACGGAAGCGCAAATGTATATCATCGTTAACGATGAGCAACTACTTAATCTCCAAGGAACAAACGTCTTCTTTTGTCCACGGATGTTGCTCAATCGGTGGTCACTTGGCGATGTACCATGCGCAAGCTTGCTTCCATGGGCAGATACGAAGAACATGGACACTATCGCATCAGCCATTTTACATGAGCTCCTTCATGGTCCACAAGCAGGTACTGCCGCTCAAGCTCCTGGCAATTATATTGATGATATAAATATGCCTCTACCTGGCGGCGACAAACGAGCATTTGGCCCCTATTGGGCTGCACATATCAATCAAGGCATCGATACCCTTCCGTATGCATCGTTGTACAATGTGGACAACTATCTCTACTTTGCGCTAGAGAATTACTTCATGTCAACCTGCAGCATACGCGAATTTGCTGATCCCCAAATTGGACAATTGAACATGATATACGATGTTGTCAACCTAGGCAATCCGTGAACATGAACAACAGAGTGAAGGCTGGACAATCTTGACAAGATATCTCGAGATCTTCCAGAGGACCAGGAGCAAGATTGATTGCTAAACCCGTATGATAACGGATTGCAATCTCCACAGGCACAACCATGCCATATAGCAGCGATCTAATTATCAGAGACTTGTCATCATCATCGAGGAGGTAAGGCTGATGATGATATAGGCTAGATAAATAGCAAAAGCACGAATACCACACTCTTGAGTCCTAAATTCTTCCGATTTACTTGCGATCGGAACTCATGTGCATGTGTGTGACAGACCGAACACTACGCGCACATAGATCTTATGTACGTGTATGTATTTAGATCACACAGAAGATCCTCAACTGGGCCCGCCCGGTTTGAAGTTAGATGTATAGATTGAGTCCCTTTTTCGCTGAACTCAACCCAAGCCATCATACATGTATCTCCTGAATATGACTTCAGCTGTCAGAATCCGATGAGTCGTTACGTGCAGCTGACAATCGACCGATAGAGGACCAGTCGCTGATTGATGACGTTTTGAATGATGTCTGACTCCCGTCTTACTGACTTCTGACGAAAGATTGCAGCCTTATTTATAGGCTTTCGGATGGGTTGGGTTGGGTTGGGTTAGAGGTATAGTCAACTCAACCCAACCCGTCTGGGTCGGGTTCAAAAACACATATAAAGTAAATCTAACCCAGCCTAACCCAGACCCAACCTGGAAACCCTCAAAGTACAGCCCCTCGTTAAATCATCGACATCAAGTTAATAAGTATGTAGTTGACCGTCAATTGATTAAGATTATGAGGAGAACCAGAGTAGATTGTACATCTGACCTTTTCTAACAGTGTCTGACGCAGATCCGGATTCTCGTCAGACTGAGGTTAATCCTACAGACAAAATCGTGCAGTCAAGGACCTGCAGGACTTTTGGTCGTACGTTAGTCTTACGATAGTCACACGTCGTTATACATTGTCAGACTATCGTCAATCGATGGTCGATTGATGGTTGAATACATGTATCTACTTTTGGCGTCGATATCAATAGATGATAGAAAGACCGATGGAGGAGGAAGGAGCGAAGGTGGAATTTCAATCTTGACACAGAAGTCGCGAATGTGTGAGTTCTTCCTGAATCTATATGTAATTCTATACTATACAGGTACATAACACAAACCTGTGGCTTCTTTGCGTATTCATGTGGTGATAGAGCTGTGAATGTAGCATGTGTATTACGCTTCTAGGCGCGAGAACACGCGTAAAAGCAGGAAAAAATGTATTTGGGCGGGAAGGTTGCTAGGTGACCTTCCGGGTCCCGGTCCGGGTTGGGTTGGGTTCGTGTAGGGCTGACCCAACCCGCCCGGGTCGGGTTCAGAAATACATGTCAAGTCAAATCAACTCAACCCAGGCCCATTGGGAACTTGAAGTCTAAATGTACATATATACATACATGTATTAATGGTATATAAAATGTATGAACAAGCATGATATCGGTAATTCATCGAGGGTCCGTACCGTACATGTACACATATTTGAGAGAAAGAAGCCAGGAGCGATTGACATTGAACTTTGCGTGCATATGCAAATTTGAAGAACTTCGACTATCGTCACATCTACGTAGAAAGATCGGAAATGACTTGAGTCACTCCATTCTATTGTTAGCCATCAGACCTTCCGCCTCCTCATGTTCATTCCCCCTCATCTCAAACTCCTCCGCTTGCTTTGATGATTGCATCTTCTCCGACATTGCCACCGCGTCTCTCTGTCCTGTCTCTGCATCAACAAACCAAACCAGTGGCATAGGCAATGCAATAAGAATAGCCAAGAATATAAACGCAGGTCTGATTCGACCCGTCACATCGACAATCCTACCAACGACGGCAGGCCCAATGGCTGAACTGCCTTTGTCTGTTATGGCGAACAATGCATAAAAAGCGACTTCGTGGCCTGGCGGTATCAGACGACCAAAGAATGACCTGCAATACGATGATAGCCCGCCCATAACGACGCCATGAATCACCCCTAGCGGATAGATTTCCCATGGTTGCTGTAGCCCTCCGAATCCAAGCGACTTGATGAAGGGGAGATACCCTATAAGACCATATATCGGAATGATCTCCATTAAGATCATGCAGGACACAATCGTTTTATTGGTCTGCCAGCCAAACCTTTTGGATAGAAGAGGCCATACCATCGACCCAGCAATCCCAGAAGCTGTTGCTGTGATTGACAACAGAGCTATGGCAACAGTTCCCAGTCTTAGCTCAGTTCTCGCGAACAGAATTGCTGTGCCAGACACGGTTGCCACCGCGTCGGACAACAGGAACCAAGCAAGCAAGAAGATAGCAGCTTGCTTCAATCTAACTGCAACCTGGATGGTCTGCCAAAGAGATCTCCAGGCGTAACTGATATATCCGAAATATTTGTATACACCACCTCTGCCTTGTAACGTTTGCAGTGGTGGCCCCGGACGTTGGCGTAACCATTTCGCTGCAGGCATCGTGAATGCAAACCACCAAGCTCCCGCGAGTAGAAGCACACATCGAAGCGGTAAAGTCTTCGAAGAGGTTGATGATATAAACTTGTTCATGGTGAACAGTATGAGAATACTCAAACATTGTACGAAGACAGCAGCTGCATAGCCAATACCGACGCCTTTCGAAGAGATGATGTTTGAGAGTTGCAATTCTTTCGACACAGCAGGCTTCTCAATCTTGCTCAGATTCTCATCTTCGTCCAATGCCTGCTGAGCGCTAGGATGATTTGCAGCAAGCAATGGTAGGAATGAATTCAAAAGCACAAAAGAGCTGCCCAGACAAGTCACAGCGATGATCACCAAAAAGGGGGCGACCAAATATAAACTGGGTATCAGAAGGATGAACGACATGCAGACAACCGCTCCAGTGAATCCAAATCCTAGCAGCAATCTCTTTCGATTGTCACCTATCAGAGAACGATCGATTAGCATAATCTGATACACCATGAGCGACCAGCACCAATCCTTCTCATGAGGGAATATAAAGACATACCATGATCTGCGAACGACCCAAAACTCACCAAAACTAACGCTTGAACGAAAACTGCCGCTGAGAATGTATACATAGCAAAACTTGCAGTTGTCACATCTGCTCCCAATACATGGACGACACATTGGTCGGCTTCCCGTCCATCAACCGACCGTCTCGTAAATACTTCTTGCGTAAGTCTCTTCACGATCTTCGTGACGCCGTCACTGCTGTCGCCAGTAGCAGGATCTGACGGTCCTGGTCTGAAGCAAGGGACACTCCTGTCACTCCAAAGTACTCCATTCTCTCGCGCGAGCTGCTCAAGCGTGACAGGAAGAAAGCTTCCTACACCACAGACAGCGAAGACTTCTGCTGCCGTGCCATAGCTGTACCAGCCCCTCAGCTCAAGCGTGGATGTCGGAGTCAGATCTTCATTGGAGTAGCGACGTGGCCGGACTGGGTTGCCGGATAGTTCCTCTGTAGATTGGTCATTGCTGGCCATATTGTGAATACGCCGGGAGCTCAATCTCTAATGAATCTAATATTCATGGAATACCGTTAGTATTACTCGCCGTTCCCGTAGTATTCCAATATTAATGAGTTTGCGGGTATAATGTAACGAGTGTTGTAGACCAAGTCCAGGCTCTGAATCAAGCAGCGAGCTTCTGTCAATACAGTCTTGCAGACAGCATTGCAAAGATTGCGTCAAGCCCGGTTCGTTCTCTCCATGATTCGACAGCCGCCGTTACAGTCTACCAGATCAATCACAACTTCGTGGACGTTTACATTGGATAATCCTCGCGCCGGTACTTCCGAGTCGCTGGAAGGCTGGGGCTTGGCATGGCTTTTAGTCTTCGATTAACCAAAATGGTTTTAGCTTGTCGACAGAAGATTCTTAACTAACCAATCAGCTAGAACTCACACCATGAAATAATATTGTGGATAGCATTGTTGAGGTATGTTGACAGAGTACGTACGCTGAAGCCATAACAAAGAGACAGCGATGCAACAAAGTATTTCACATTTGCACGTGGCCTATCTGGGACCACAGGCATCGTTTTCACATCAAGCAGCACTAGAAGCCTTTCCTGATACAGCTTCAGTAACATTACACCCTTTAGCTTCATTTGAGTCTTTGTTTTCAGCGATACAAAAGTCACCTCCATCACCCTCAGACACAACTTTCTCTAAAGCTGATCCGATATACGATTATGCTTTGATTCCAATCGAAAACAGCACGAATGGCAGTGTGATACCTGTACTAGACCTCCTCACACAATGCGGTCTAGATCCGACCTCATGTCTATATCCAGACATCGAAGTCGTAGCCGAACACTACCTCGAAGTCCACCACTGTCTAATAGTACATCCATCAATCCTACAAAAAGTACAAGAAACCCAACCAAATCTCACAGATGACGCATTACTGGACGCTCTCAACATTACGACCTTATACACCCATCCACAAGTATGGGGTCAATGTGCCAGATATTTAAGCAAGCACTTTCCCATCTCAAAGACAGAACGAATAGATATGTCCTCGACGTCCGCTGCAGCAGTCTACGTCTCTCAAAATTCCCTCTCCAACGGAAGCCCTAAACCATCAACGACAGCACCGGCAAAACAGGGCAACATAGCAGCCATATCCTCCTCTCTAGCCCAATCACAATCCAAACTCTCCCTAATCGCCGCAAACATAGAAGACGAACCAGGCCAGAACACAACTCGCTTCCTAATAGTTCGTCATCGAGACCCTTCTCGTCCCTCTCCTTTACCTCTTCCTCTCACAGCCTCACCTCCACCATCAACTTCCCCTCCACCTCCATCTCCATCTCCATCTCAATCCTCACCTCAGACTCAACAGACACAACTCTACCATAAATCCCTAATAATCTTCACACTACCCTACAACCAAGCCGGCGCCCTAGCCTCCGCCCTAGCCGTCTTCGCCACACACGGCTTCAATCTAACGGCAATATCAACTCGACCCAGCAGAGAGCGGAATTGGCACTACGTTTTTTTCGTCAGGTGTGAGGAAAAGAGAGATCAACAAGAACGAATGAGAGGGAATTTGAAGTTGGAGGGCATGTTGAGGGACTTGAGTGGCGTGACGGAACGGACTTGTTTGCTTGGGAGTTGGGAGGATGGGAATAGATATCCGGGCTGATTTTTGTTATTGGGAGATGGAGGGAGGGAGGGACGAGTGCATATATGTATGTATGGAATACGTATGAGACGTGCGAATTCATGGCATGTATCTGTGGGGAGAGGTGGGACTTAGATGTGCGAGATACCTGTTCGGCAGGTGTCTGAGATAGAGGGAGACGAAAGACATGGTAAAGGTTCAAGCATGCATGGTCTTCATATACATACTGATAGGAAATAGATCCAATTCATCGGTAATCATTGTACGTCAAAGCTACGCGGCAGCGGTAGAGAGTGCTGAGGTCGTGTGCAAGTAACAACGAGATCACAGATGACTCCGTAATACTAATTGTGAGAGAAGAAGTTTCTTCCCGATGTGATTGGTCAAGTGAGCGTACATATACTATAGTAGCTTAGAGAGTGGCTGCACGGATCTCAAGGGCTGTGCGCAAATAACTTCATAATCATTCTTATCTCCATTCAAAACTGTGGCCGCTGATACCGTTTCGTGTTTCGATCATTGGTAACAGTGTCTCTGTATCAAAATGATTTCTCGAGAATAAGGAGAATCTGTGTCAGCTCTTTGTGACTGTGTTTCTCTCAAGTATTGTTCGATGTGACTTGGTAGGTAGAGCTAGGTAAATGCGTCCAGAGTCTTCGTTCGGATAACTCGCAGTCTAGAACTTGACTTGTAGCGAGGCTGGACGCGGCGCTAGTTTCCTAAGCCACAGCTACGTTACGGAGACTGGTTCGACCTAGAAAGAGTTAGACTGTATCTCGAGAGAAAACAAAAAGTTGCACATACCATGACGGAGTCCTGAATCTTGCGTAGCGGGTGGTTTGCGAGCGCGTTCAGCAATATCGAGTGGGATGCAATCAATCTTCGCAACACCGCCTCCCTTGACGCGGAGGGTCGCTTCATTGCCAGTCTCGCCTCTGCTAACGACAACTGGAACCTTGACTGGTTGCCGATCAACCTTAGAGGGAGCATCAATCAGATCCAATTGATGCTCTTCAGAGCGCGGGCTGGCACTCAAACCGTCTTTCTTCACATTTTCTTTTGTTGGCAGCCCTGTGCTCTCTTGTGTAGATTCACTGAATTGTCAATCGTCGTAGAATTCATCTTCGTCATCGAAATCGGCTAATTGTTCAAAGTTGACCTTGTATCGGAGAATAGAACCAATACCACCGAAACCTTTAACGAACTGATTGCCTTCGCTAGATCTGTCTGAAACAAACTCTAGAGCAGCACCAAAGTCCTTGTATTTCTCGGCAAGCCACTCCAGGAAAGAATCGTTACTGATGACTTCCATCTCTTGACCAGTCTCCTTGTCCATGAATTGTTCTCGGTTGGCTTCCTGAGCTTTGGTGGTATGTAGGATTACTTCGCCATCAGAACTCTTCAAAACCCATCGAGTGACATCAAGATTCTCGTACACAATCAGTGTCTCGCAAGCACCAAGCTCCAGAGCCTTCAGAGTGTCTTCAACACCATAACAGACTCGTCCGCTATCCTGACTGATTTCTTCGAAGTATTTCCCAATCAACTTTTTCTCTTGAATAAACTTGACGTTGCTCAAAGTTTCGCCGGCAAGTTCGATAGCTTGGTTGAATCCGTTCTCACCACCGTATGAGACATCGACAACCTTGATGACCTTGCTCTGCAGACGATTGTCGAACATATCAGACTGATTCAGATCGTTTTTGAAATCGGCACTACCCGCGAGAATGATACCTGCAACGTTGACCTTGTCGTTCGTGATAAAATTCTGAACTGCCAATTCCGCGACCTTTCGTACATAGTTGTGTCGCTTCTCTTCTCTTAGACGAGCGAAACGTAGGGCAGACTGACCACCACGACCATGCTTCTTGGGAAGATCAACGGAGAACTTGTGAACGACGTCTCGTGTGTTACCACTAAGTGTACCAAACAGGGCACCGTTTCCGTCCATGATGATGAATCCAAACTTTTGATCCGACTCAAGCAATTCGCTCAAGGCTTCAGTATGAAATTTGTTATCACAAAGATACAAGGAGGTATTGATTGGCTTGAAGGGCTCGAAATCAATGTTGATCTTTCTTTCTTTTCCTTCCGATGTGATAATTTCACCACAGTATACGACCAGACCATTCGGAGGAACTTTGTTGTATAGTTTGAGACGCTGCTGTGTCGATGTGATAGCGGACAGAACGGACAAACGGTTCACTCTCGACTTGATGTTCGAGGCTGTTCCAAATTCTTCAGCCAACATCTTCGCTGCACGAGAGACCTGATCCTTGGGCGCTACAAGATTGTGTTAGTAGGCGCACAGAACGATAGAGTCATGGTAACATACGAATGATGAGCGAAATCATGGATGTTCCATTACCCCGAGCCGCCTCGAGGCGTTTGATCAATTTCTTGACCTTCCATATCTCAATGTTCTTCTCCGCTTCATTTGCTTGAGGAGCGCTCATTCTGAAAGAGACAGTCGTTCACGACTGTTGAATTCTGCAGGAAAATGTTTGGGTGGAGGAACGGTAGAGAGAAACTGAGGAATTATGACCCTACACCTCTTGGTATGAGATTAAGCGAGGTAGTAAGGGACGTATGAGTCAAAGGTAAGAAGAGTGAAGGATAGGCGGTGGAAGGGTGGTAGGTGTGGTAAGTGGGCTGCGGTGAGGGACGTTTCTTCATCCAGTTGGCAAAAAGTGTGTGGCACAAACGCAGTGGTGGCACAGTCATTCAGGCCCACGCACTGCAGGGTCATTTCATTTCATTTTTTTGCTGGTGACATCTTGCCGTTGCTGTGAGATCACATGATCGTGGCCTGGTCCCGTGACTGATGTCCCTCACGTGATGAGACGCGGAGTTGGATCGAGCAGCAGTGGACTCGACGCAATTTCATCTTCTCCAAAACACTGTCTTTATCTGTGGAGCCTCCCGTCGGTTAGTGCTGGAAGTTGAGCACGAGAGAAAGTGTGTACCAAGTACTTTTTACGACCGGAATCACCAACACTTCACACGGCATGAGAATTCAGATCGTGATGAAAACGCTAACATTGCAAAATACAAGGGTTGTAACACGCTTGCCACGCACTACTGTATGCCATTGTCGAAATCCTTTCTAGTCCGCATCGGTAACAGATGCATATTCACGGTAAATGATCAAGCCAAATTTTCATATGTGAACCATTCCGTCGATTAGCCTCTTATCTCCAACACTACCGAGTATCCTGGTGGCTTACTGCTCCGTTCTGGTTCAACACTGCATATATACTTACTCCATCGCAGTGCCGTCGGCTCGTCAAGCAATTTACTTTGCGAGTCTGTTCAGGACTGGCCACTTGCATGATCCGCTGACCTCAAATACAGACCACTATGTCGCTCCAATAAATCTTCCTTGACGTCCGACCCCTTCTCCAAATCCTGTAAGCAAGATAAACGTTTCAAGACGTCACGAGCAATCATTTCACCAAGATGAGCAAACAAGCCCCTTCGAATTGGGATGCCTACGAGCGAGGTCGTGCCTCATCGGTCGAGTCTCTTGGGTCTATTACTGAAGATGGAGGACCGACTGAGTATATGGGATCCCCCTCTACCAACAATTTTGGCCGTCGAATGCGAACCTCTGTTGCAGATAATGGCGAACACTCCTTGCGGAACAGACGATCCTCAATGCGATTCAATTCGATACGGCAGATGGGTGGCATCAACAACATAGACAATTTCGTATCGTCTTTCCAGAGAGCCGCAGGGTTCCATGAGATCACACCAGTTCGCAGGGGCTCCATCTCGTTTCGTGACGAAGCAGAGGGAGGAGATGTTGAAGACGAAGCAGAGGACCGTCAGCCATTCAGTAGGTCGCTTCTGAGGCAACAACTACTGAATGCAGGGCCACAATCACCACCAGTACCTCAGACACCGAGTCAGGGACAAGGACAAGGAGCACCTTCAGATACTACGCCGTTGCTTCAAACCCCAACCCAGCAGACCGGACGATCATATAGGTCTTATTCAATCCGGTCGCACCTAACGGGTATGGATGGGATGCCAAATCTGGGATCGAGCTATGGAAGTATCTCGCGTCGTTTGAACCCTACTGCACAGCACAGAGCCTCCATTCTGATCCAACAACAACATGAGGCTAGCATGCGAGCATTGGAGGATGAAGAACACAAAGATGACATGACCGATACTACCGAGCGACAGGTTGAGATCGAGACCCGAGACGATGGTGAGGTTGTGGAACGATTAGTTGGTGAATCGACCGTTCCCATGACCGTTTTCAACTCGATCAACGTTCTGATAGGAGTCGGTATCCTTGCCCTACCGCTTGCTGTCAAATATTCTGGCTGGGTCTTGGGTATTTCGTTTCTTACATTCGCTGCCCTGGTTACGAATTACACTGCTAAATTGCTTGCAAAATGTTTGGACACGAATAGTGCTTCAACAACCTACGGAGACATCGCCTTCTTGGCATTTGGTAACGTGGGACGCAGTGTGGTCGAACTCTTGTTTGTTGTCGAGCTGCTTGCTGCTAATGTTGCCCTGGTCATTCTCTTTGCCGACAGCATGAACCTGATTATACCCTCCATTAACACTACGATCTGGAAGGTCGCGATATCTTTTGGACTAATACCCCTCAATTTCGTGCCATTCAAGACTCTCAGTGTAACGAGTGTATTAGGTATCATCTGCTGTATGGGAATCATACTGCTCGTGTTCGTCGACGGTCTTATCAAACCTCATGCTCCAGGGTCCATTCGGGAAATAGCAAAGACTTATGCGTTTCCCGAAAATTGGAAGACCATTCCCCTCAGTCTGGGATTGTTCATGTCACCATGGGGTGGCCATTCGGTATTCCCAGCTGTATACAAGGATATGAGACATCCACACAAATACCCTCGTGCTTTGAGAACCACATATACGTTCACATATGGGCTAGATCTTACAATGGCCGTTCTTGGATACCTAATGTTTGGCGAAGGAGTCCGAGACGAAATTACATCGAACATTCTCAAATCAACCAGCTACCCACCGATACTATCTGTTTTGATGGTAGTTCTTATTGCCATCATTCCTGTCACCAAGATTCCGCTGTCCAACAGACCGATCATGGATACTCTGAACAAGAAGTTCCTCATCGATCTCCGTCAAATGGACGCAAAAGCGCGTCAATACAGTGAGAAGTCTTGGAAGCACCGTATAAGTCGCGGCTCGATTGCAATAACTTGCAACATCGTCCAACTGGGCATATCTATCGTTCTGCCAGATTTCGACAGCATTATGGCATTAATGGGTTCAGCATTGTGTTTCACCATCTGCGTCATTCTACCTGTCATCTTTTATTTGAGGCTCTTCAGCGGCGACGCAAACGAAATCTCCAGAAAGGAGAAAATTTTGGATTGGTTCTTGATTATCTTCTGCAGCGTTTTAGGTCTTGCTGGAACTGTATTTGCTATTATACCGAAGGAGAAAATCGGTGCTATGGCTTGTGAAGGTCTCTTATGCCTGGGAGGAAGAATGTAGTTTTGAAGAGCAGGAGCAGATGTCGATGAGCAAAAGTGTGAATAAGGCGTTTTTTGCTTCTACGATCGTTTACTTATGTGAGTGCGTTCTACATCTACTCTGCTCGTCTGGAAGCCTGTTTTGTATGCACGCATGGCGTATCAAAGGTCTACCAGCATGTGGGGATATCTCTGTAATGTAATTCGTCAAACGATGGAATGAATTGGTATATATCAAAACATTGATCATGCTATTTCCCGAATCAATACTGAACTCCGGACGCACTGGTGCTCTCTATGACTTTTTATCTGCTGCAACTTGAAGGGTGGCTAGTCTTGAATCGAACGTATGCATGAGGATATTGCCATTGTTGCTCTACGCAAGTAGAACATCTCGCTGAGGTGGTTCCATCTCATACTCGATCTCGACTTTAGCGGGACGTTTTCTTGCCTTGGGCTGTGGTGCCTTTCTCTTTCTCTTTGATCCTGTTTCAGCTGGTCCCTCTGCATCCTCTTCACTTACTTCGCTATCGTCATCTTCACTCTCGCCTGTTTCTTCCTCGTCCTCGTCCTCGTCTTCATCTTCATCCTCGTCTTCGTCCGCACTATCTCCTCCGACCCAGTCGTCGAAGTCTTCCATCTCTCCAACGTCACTTTCTTCTAAATCGCTGACATATTCAACTTCCAACTCTTTCTCGTTCTCGACTTCTTCGTCTTCGAATTCGAGTTCTGCGTCCTCGCCCTTCTCTGCTCGCTCTAGACCCCTGAGGACTTTCTTCCAGACGCCTTCTTCGACATTTAGAGGTCGGTCGCCGTACGCGCCGCTTCTCAATCTCTCGATCAATTCACGCTCGATTGCTCTTTCTACTTTAGCTGCGCTCTCTGCTTTCCTTTCACGTGTCTCTTCTCTTCTCTTTACTTTGGACGCAAGTTTTGGAACGAGTTTCTCGCCTAGTCTTTCCTCTTCTTTTGCGATGCGTCTTGCTCTGATGGCGACTTGTGTCAGTCTCGTTAACCTCTGTTTACATTTGTGGATGGTGAATTTATTCCAGTATAACAGTTTTTCGTCGAGTGCTGCGAGGGCTTTTTCGTAATTTGATGGTAGTCTAATTTTCTCCCACCATTGAGATGGTAGATGGACTCGTTCGGGAGTTTTGATGTAGAGGTATAGTGCGCCTGTTGCTGGGTCTGGACGGACTGTGGCGTAGCGGGAATTGGCTAAAGGACATGATTGACGGTTACACAGACCTGTGAGGTTGTGCTCGTTTCGACAGAAGTTTTGCGTGCGATTGTCTAGTCTTTTGGTTGTTAGTTTCTATGAGCGATAAAGACAGGGCCACATACTTGAGTTTGAAGCTGCAGAATTGCTGATTTATTACCTGCCAGACGATCTCGTCGGCCGCCATTGTTGTGCTGGGTCACCACGCTACTCGATTGTGGACGCTCGAAATTTGTTCTCGTAATGAATTCGTTTGTGTTGGCGAATGTTACGAGTCTTATCAAAAAATGCTCTGACTGCGCGTGAAACTACTGGGAAAACGAGAGTTATTCTGGACAGCCGTCAAAAGTGTTGCGGTTCGAAAAAAGATAGTTTCTGACCCGGAATTTTTGATCCTTATCGATAACAGCCAGCCTTATTATGACACAGCCTTGTACATTTTCCCTGAAGAAGGTCGACCAAACTTCCCTCGGTACTAAAGGCTACTTAGCTTGACAGTGTATTACGCTCGATGTCAGTCAATGGGGGTGACTCTGAGAATACTGCTCTCGAGGCGTTACTGGCATTAATTGACGACTATCATGACTTCAATCCTGGACAAATTCAAATAGCCACTGATGTACCAACTTCAGCCGAGTTTAACAAGCAAGTTAGTAAAGGTATACCATGTGTCTATCCTGCAGCAAAGCTTCTTAGCGAATACCCTGCTCTCAAATGGAGTCGAGAGAGGCTGTGTCAGCTCGTTAGGGAAGAAGTCGAGGTCGCGTTCACACCAGATGGAAGAGCCGATTCTCTATGTATCCTCCCTGGGTCATCTAAGAAGGAGAAAGTCTTTCTGCAGCCAGCCAATGTGAATATGACTATCAGGGAACTCTTCTCTAGGCTTAACACTCCTCATATGGAGACAGAGCCCGTGTGCTATCTACAATCTCAGAATAGCAACTTAACGAGTACTCCTTTACAAGTATTGCTCGAAGATTTGCCTGACAATTTTACCTTCGCCCAGGGCGTTCTTGGTGAACCAGAGGCAATCAATATATGGATTGGAGACGGGAGATCAGTAACTAGCGCTCATCGTGATCCATATGAGAATCTCTATGTTGTGTTACGTGGCAGTAAGACTTTTACACTATGGCCACCAGTTGACGAGATATGTATGGATGGTAAGTTTTAGAAATGGCAATACTACCGAATCCTTGAAACAATAAGAACAAGGCTGTACAATCCGATACATATCGCTGACTCAAGAATTGGGCAGCTCAAATGGTTAGAACTGGTCAATACGTGTACGACATCAAGAACTCATCTTTTTCTATTGTCATGGATCGAAATGAGGAGGATGACTCTTCAACGATGATACCATGGGTCCCGATAGATCCTCTATTACCACGAAGTGAGATCGAGAAACAACACATATTGTACAGACATGCGCGGCCACGCACTATCACCGTCTCTGAAGGTCAAATCCTTTATCTGCCCTCGGGTTGGTATCACCACGTTGCGCAGGATTGTGGGCAGTGGGATGATGGTACAATAGCACCCTGTATCGCTGTAAATTACTGGGTATGAGGCTTAGCCCTTCTTCTACTTGACCTTGTATAGCTAATGGACGTCTAGTATGATATGGACTACGAAGGCGAGAAATATGCAATGAGGCAGCTTGTGTCACGTCTAGTACAGCGCGCTCAAGGCTTCTATGCTGTCAAGGACTAGGTATATTGTTGACAGTATGATATGCAATATGAAAGGTCAGTTGCAAGATAATAGACATAAGTCTGTGGCTTTTCAAAGTCCAGCAGAAATCAAGAATGCGCCGCGACTAGTGGTGCGGCCAGGAGTACACCGGTCTTTTCTTACTGAGAGTCGATCACCTAACTCATATACTGTGCATCAGATTCTGTCCCTCATTGTAACTTTTCTCTGACATCAGTTTTGAGGTGTATCTATGTTGCTGTGCTACCAGAGGCTCGGCCTGACAACCCTCACCATTGCGATCTTGTGCAACCTTCTCAATCAGTTTGACCCTCTTCATCACTTCAAACCCTCTTTGCCTAACGCTAATAGCCCAATCCTAGAAATGTGGACCACAAATCCTTACACATCCAGGATGCATCACGTTGTTGCTCTCCTCATGACTGTATTTGTGGTCGCCAGTCTTACACAAAATGTGTCATTCACTGACCTTCCAGAATGTGGTGTAAGTTTGCCTTGACCACATGTTCTCTCCACATGAAACAAGAACGCTGACACTGTCGCAGCAAGACTGTTATAGAAACATCACAATTAACCAATTTCACTGTAAGCAGCTTACTGACGATATTGGCTTTCTTCCCGACTGCTTGTGTGTGCTTCATGGTCTTGCAAACGCGATACAGGATTGCCTCTTTGCGAACTGTCAGAACGGCACAGCTTTAGAGAATGCGCTTGACTGGGGTGGACAATATTGCTGTGAGAATATCAGCCACTCTAACAGGTTCGATCGCTCACGCTCATAGGTGAAATGGCAACAAACAATACAAAATGCAATCCTCAGGTATCAGCTAGTCCAAGCTTCGTCTCATATGTTTTCCCAACCTTTTCACTAGTCAGCAACACATATGACGCTGGATCTACTCCGACAAGCAGCTCGATTCCAGAATATCAAGAATCGTCCAAGCCTTCATCTGCCGAGCATGGTTTATATGCAGCTGTTGGGATCTTAGCAGGCTTCGCCGTCTTGCTGCTCGTATGGGCAGTGGTAATGACCATGCGAAGGAGAAAGGCAAAATCAATCTCACCACCACACAAGACCGATCAGAATCAAGTCATGAGCTCAGTACCACAGTCCACAGGTCAGGTAGAGATTCCAAGCGAGATCGATAGCAATCAGACATGCCAAATCTCAGAATTACAAGGGAGCAGTGCTCATTAAAGAGTATATGCTAGCAGAAGCTCTGGGAATAATGTGCACCTCCGTGAGCATCACTCTCGTCGGTAGATGTAAAAAGGGGGAGGTTTTAGCTTCCATCCCGGTTTGATGTTGAACATATTCAGCACTAATATTACGAACGAAGTTAAGCCACCAAATATTTAGCGTGACAATTATTTATGCCTGCGCCACTTCTTGACTTTCGCTTTGTCATTCCACGTCCCGAACCTGTTCTCATACCACTTCTCGGACCACTTGATAGTGCTGGAGATTGCTCTTGTTCTGTACCTTCCGGACTCTTGAAATTGTTTGTCAAGTTAAATCAGAACAACCGCCATCATGCCTCGCGCCGAAATAGGATCGACTAAGCATATTGCGAATCAGATGAAGAGTAAAGGACTTCAACGACTGCGCTGGTATTGTCAACCTTGTGGCCGTCAAATGCGCGATGAAAACGGATTCAAGTGTCACGTCGCTTCCGAGTCACATGTTCGTAACATGCTAGTCATAGGCGAAGATCCCAGAAAAGCCATCAATGAATTCTCGAATCAGTTTCAAAGAGACTTTGTACAATTATTACGGACAGGACACGGAGAGAAGAAGGTCAATGTCAACCACTTCTACAATGAATACATCAGTAATAAGGAGCATGTGCACATGAACGCGACGAGGTGGGCGAGTTTGACGGAATTTGCGAAACATTTAGGTCGCGAAGGCATCTGTAGGGTAGAAGAGGATGAAAAGAACGCAGAGAGAGGAGGCGCAAGTGCGTTGACCATCAGTTGGATCGACAACAGTCCTGAGAAGATGAGACGACAAGAAGCGTTGAAGAAGAAAGACAGGCAGGATCGAGGTGACGAGGAGCGAGAACAGCGAATGATACAAGAACAAATCCGAAGGGCAAAGAGAGAGGCACTGCAAGACACAGAAGAAAACGAAGATGAGGACACAACATCAGGCGAGGGACTCAAGCGAAAAGAAGGAGAAAAAGTAGTCTTGAACTTCGTCCCGAAAAAAGCAACCGAACCCGAGAAACCACCTAGCCCGCCATTAACAGATAACAGCTTTTCATCAGGTCAAGACGATACATCTGACCCACAAGCAGTGAAGAACTCCTCTAAATCCTTAGAAACGATCGTCACCCAGCTAAATCCAGAACCTCAAGCTGCAGCTACATCCAAGCCATCATTCAAATCCATATCCATGAACACAACATCAAAACCAAAGAACGTCTTCGCAGCAGCAAGCAAAAAGAACGCTTTCAGCGGAGCGAAGAAGACTGCTGTGCCCACCCAGCAAAAACCAATGAGCGAGGCGGAAAGGATCATGAAGGAAGAATTAGAGCGAAAGAGATTACGAGGACAGAATGGTGGCAACGCATTCAAGAGGCAGAAAGTTGTGTGAGAGTTATCTTGAAATTGTATTCGGACACTCTGTGTTCCGGACAGACGACACAACCAAAGTATCAGCCTTTCACGGTCTCGTGCTCGATGCCAAATACTTGTGTATTTCTTGAGCATGGCCTATAATCCCATTACAGGCAAGGAAACCGGTCAATTGTGTACCATTACATAATGAGCACTGGAGATGAGTCCGGAAGACTGCCTCCGTTCTACGATTTGGAGCAATACGGACCAAAGACCCGAATTAAAGGCTACACAGTTTCAGGACTCGAGCGTCCTTGCCCAGCGGTAATGAAGAAGTCCACATCGATCTCCAGTCTCGCCGGGATCTACTGTGTCCGATCCGAGACAGCTATCACGAGACGTTGTTACAGTCCGACGAAGAAGGTGATTTACTGTTGACAGAGCGAGTCTGGAGGGCCGGGAAGGGAGCTGATGGGCTTTATGGAAGGTGAAAGCTTAGATTGTGTACTACTTGTTCTGCTTAGACTACTAGGTCCAAAGCTCACGGGTTGCTAGAGAGTGTGCTAGAGCAGGGAAGCAATTCAATACAATGCAACTAAGACGTTGGAAGGAATAGCATGCAAAGCTGATGTCAATATTGCTGTTTCCTAGTATCTAGTCTATACAGTACTATGGAATTCCGATCCTTGAACTCATCAGGCTTTCTCATGTAGACTCGTACTTGGGTGTTCGAATAGTTCCTACTCTAGCTTTCGTTGGTCTGCGCGCCAGTATAGCTTTGAATCATCTCGGGATATTTTCTTCCAACATACTAGTAGAGTTTTGACCAGAGTCTTCATGGTATTCGCCGCACATTCCTAGATGTCAATCCTTGACAGAACTAGTCTCCTTGTAGTATCTGATAGAGTGGCACTGTCATATCCATCACTACGGAGAATTGTGTTTTGTAAGACAGAGACCTTACGTAGGCACTGGAGAGTGTTGCGCAAAAACCCGCGAATAAGCATAGCGTTCGCTACCAAAACTGCATTCTGCCCTCGAGCAAGGTCGGTTACCGACTAAGGTATTGTGCTCGGCAGTAGTATAGATACCTTAATGGTAAGGACATACCGCAGCACGGGCTTCACAAGAGTCTGGTGCGGACGAGCAAAAAACCAAAAAGTGATTTACAACGGACGGGACTCGAACTCGATTTTTCCAAAACAGCAGAAAACTGGCGTCTCTTGCGGGACGCCAGTTTCCCACCCCAGCCGGAGCCAGGATTTGAAAGGTTGGTTTTATGCCAGAGACGGCAGATATCTCCAGTTCACATATCTCTTGCGAGACTCAGAACTAACTGGCAGCTTGAACCCGCACGTATACCACTACGCCAACACTACTTCTTGGGAAGAATTTGTGACTTTGAACAATATGAATGTAAAGATTTCTGAGTGTTGTGACGCTTGGGCGTAGGTGAGAAGGTTGGTTGAGTGGTCTGACCGTGTGTAACGAGAGCTGTTGCCTGTTCGGTGACGAGATGAGGAAACCTCAGACCGAAGTTTGGGATACATCATGTCATTGCTGAGTCCGTGTTGTTTTTGCTAAGACGAAAGCTTTTGCAAGAGCATGTTTATGTGTTCGGATAGAGCTGACAATATTTGAGATCGATATATTTGGCGAGGCGACGATGCTCGTTTTGCAGCGGGATATAAGGTGTAGTTCAAGCGCTATGTGACTTGGTATGAGGGACTGCACGTGCGGGACTATTAATGGCGCTCATTCTCCATCTAGAGAAATGCAAAAGTTGTTCCTTCCTTTGCCTGAGTTGACCTCCAATTTTCTGAAGGCCTGCTTCGAATTGCTGTGACTACTGTTGTATCTGAATAACTCATAATGTAGTTTGGCGCTCTGGTGCACCTTGATCGACTCATAACCAAGTGAGAACATCAGTTCTGTGAATCGAGACGGCGTTAGGTACCTCGAGTTGCTGACACAAGGTAGTGGTAGGACAACAAACAGACAGGGAATTGTCGCCTGACCATGCATCTGCTGAGCCGCAGCTTCGTCGTGAGATGAACTGTTCCTCAAGAAAAGTCGTGTTCGTTTCAACATGTTTCCTCGCCCTCTGGCGTCTGGAACATAATTGAGCACTAAGCTCAAACTCAAGACATCGTACTGATCCTCTGATACCCTCGGTACGGGAAATTTCATAAAGTCGATTTCTTCTATCAGATCGGGCTCCTGGGATTTCAGGTCTATCCTTTTCACAATCTCCACGCCTTTCCCGATCAAAGATGAGATGGCATTGCGACTTGACAATGCGCCAACCTCAAGAACTCGCAGAGGCTTGGAGCGTTGGGGGATCTGAGTTGGAATATCTGTCACAAGATCTTTGTGACAAACTTTCGAATCCTTGCCTATCACATTTCCCTCTTTAAGCCATTGAACTAAAAAGGTACTTGAGTCGCCTCCTCTCTCCTTGCTTTGACCTGTGAGACTGGCAAGCTGATATGTTTCGAGTCCACCAAGTTTATCTATCTCAGCATCAATCGTTGCAACAAGAACATGATTGCCATCGGACAGCGCTTTAGCTCGAGACTTATGAAGATTATGGTGAGCTCGAATCAATGTCCGCGTCGTTTTTGACGAAGCTTTGAGTGTGTTTTTCACAATTTGAGAACCCTTTGTGGAAGAGGCAAGGAGTGGTGGACGACCAGCCTTCAGAGATGTCTTCTTATTTGACAGCTTCGATTTCGTAGACGACTCACCCATGACTTCTGGATGTATGGGATTTCGGCATAGCTGGTGACGGTATTCAATTCAAGGTGACATTATGAAGTCACTCTACTAACGGTAAATATTGAGTGAGGTGTCGCAAATTTACAATTTGATGTATCAACGGTATCAAATGACGATGATGGCAACCATAACTGCACTTTACTTGGCATACTGGACGACCTTTACCTGTATTTTATTGCAATGACTACAAGGTCACAATCTCCAAACTGCAAAGATTTTTCGCTGCTCGTTCAACGTAGCAAGACATATTGTCAGAGTTCATCATCCCATGCTCTGTCTCATCACACCATAGCTCTGTGCACCTTTACTATATCGGTCGAATCGATAAGCGTGGTGTCCAATAATTTCGCAAGATTTTGTTGCGAGATATAACGACACGAGCGAAACGGAAGTCCAAGTATTAATTCTGAACATGCGAATATCAATGCTTCGTCCGGTGCTAGTCCTCCACGTTTCATTCAGCATCTCTCGCTTCAAATGAGTATGGATGAACCATCCAAGTACATCGTGTCAATCAGAACATCGGCTGTTGTGCAATAGATGAAAGCTGCATCTCAGGTCGGCTCTACTACGTGAGATTGTTGCCATTATGAAATGGTCAGAATGTGGTCAGATGACAAGCATCTGAACGGCATGTATCGGGAACTGCATTGCAGTGTTCAACAGCTTCTGAAATCTCACCGATGGTTCCCCTGATCGTGTACACATGATTGAATCCCGAATCTCTTTGCAAGGCATCTGGAATGACGATATGGCGCTCGTGATGGACGTGGATGACAATTCCAGTCCTTTTGAGGCTTGACAAGTATGTGGGACAATACTGACTGACCTCCGTGTGTTTTATGCTGTTCATATCTGCAGGTGGCTCAGACTCAAGAAGGAACATCGTGTGGGAGGTTGTGAACAATCTCGACAGAACGAAGTGCATGAGCAATCGATATTTGTTATTGTGCTTGTGTCCCGGTTGGTGTCTGACCGATTCTCACAGCAGTACTTGACTTGTTCCAATTGACATCAGGAGTTGTGGAATTATATTGGGTCGTATACTTTACATATTCATCACATGGGGGCAGCAAGATCTGGTAGGTACAATCTTGGTGAATAGGTGAGTGTTCCCAGAAAATTAAGGTTCATATTCTACAGTTCCTGAATTCTGTTTCAAATCCAGCGTCCAAGTGTTACCGGATCTTCACTCCAGCAATGAAGTGTCGAGAAGAACCCCTACTTGGCCTGGCTAGCGACCGAAACATCACCTCATAAGGAGAACAGCCAATGGCTAAGTTCTCTGAGGTGACTAGTAAGTCCCTAGGAGGTTCGGAGGCTGGGCCTTAGTTATAGCATCGACTCGCGGTAATAGAAGGGGAATGCGATAGATGTTGACGGGTAGTAGCAGACGCTACACCACTTCCAAACTTTTTGGTACTTTGGTGGAGTGGCTAGTGTTCTGCACTGGTCTTCATTTGTTTGATGCTCTGTTGCTTGGGAGTTCGATTCCCGTTTGGACTGACAATTTTTGTTCGTTCAAGCACACAGATAATAACAATCACAACAGCAGCGACAAGAGACGCACTCCGATCCTGTTTCATCGTTCAGAGACATCGTCGAGAACATTGCGATCAAAACCGCAGAACATCCGTAATTTTCCACTTGATTTGGTCACGACGAGATATTCAGGAATAGGCTTAGAATCAGTACACGGCCCACTAACGGAGGCATACATACTCAGCAACGCTCGATCGAGTTACATATTCTGGAGCGTCCATGCCATTTGCAATGATCCACTTACAAAAGAGAAAATTTGTTCTGCCTTCGAGTAGCACTCCTGATATGGCACAATGGAAGGTAAGTTCCGGAGCGTTTACGATGATTCAGCTTCGGGATATCGAAGTGGTGCATATCCACTGATAGCAAAAAGACTGTTGCAGAGTGCGATGTTCCCAGGACCCAGAATTTAGCCGGTCCAGAATCTTTTGACAGCAGAGTTGACAGGTGCCTCATAACGTCATTCGTCTACAAGCGTATCGTGGTGGTCATGTCAAACCCGAATGCATGTACTTGAGATTCTCGATTTTCTCTCGAAGGGTAGGTATTATTGTGATTTTCGATAACCAGAGCCCTCAGGCAACATTGTCCTTGGTTCAAACGACCTCAAATACCTGTGCTGCATCTAGCTTCGAATTCTGAGGTTCTCATGGAAGGCGGAGAGTCAGGAGTCGTGACACAGAGAACACGGTCTTTGGTCAGTACCTGACGATTCTCCGGATATCTGATCCATTTGGAAAGTCTGTCATCCACCATTGTTACCATCAACGCCATGAGTTCGGATGGATCCTCATCTTTGGACCTTAGGCTTGACTGTCAGTGATACCCAAGCATTGCTACAGCTGGTTTATATTCTTGGCGGCTATAGCACCTCGCTTGTACCAGATCCCTATGGAGCTCATTGATCCCAATCTGCTCAAGCCATTATCATTGACTTTATACAGTCTTTCTTCCTCGAGGAGACTTGATTCACTCGAAAAAGATGCTCTCACTGTACTCCTCTCGCTTGAAGTCTAGATGTCTCTCTTCAAGACGGCTTGACTCGTATCAAGATGACTTTGCTCACATCTCTGTCAGCAGACGAGTATGAATATCAAGCTGCCCACATCAGCGATGATCGTTCACCTGGTCTGGCTGCGGCCGTTGCGATCACTATAATACTGGCAATCTCAGCTGTCGCAGTGAGATTGTATTCACGACGCCTTATGGCAGCTAAGCTGCGACTCGACGACTATCTTACCCTTGCATCATTGGTCAGTAGGCTATGTCATCGATCCAGTTCTTCGCTCCCATTATGCTGATATTTTCAGTTCTTCACCATAGCTTTCTGTATAGAGCTCATCGTCTTCATACAAATTGCCAACCTTGGTCGACACGCGATCCTAGTCCCAGACACTTTCGTATCAATCATGGTGAGCTTCTTGTTTACACCACTATCGATGCATGTCGATGCTAAACCTTACAGGGCATAACTGCCGGAGAGATAATCTACACCTTTGCTATCTTTCTAATCAAAGCATCAATTTGCACATACTTCCATCGAATATTCCCAATTCGATGGTTTCGATGGTCTCAGATCGGAATCATCATTTTTGTCTTCGCTTACACTGCTGTACAGACCGTATGTATTCTACTTACATGCGTTCCATTACGAGCAATATGGGATTCCAACATACAAGCCACTTGCATCGACATCAATACAGTCTACCTTGTCGTCAGCATACTCAACATACTCACGGACGTTCTCATCGTGGCACTACCCATGCCTCTCCTTTGGAGTCTCAAAATAAAGACACCAATCAAGATTCAACTGAGTATAATATTCGGATTCGGTGCATTGTAAGCTACCACCCAGAACCGTGTCACGCATTAATTCTAATCCTGCTAACACAGAGTCTGCATCATATCCATCGTTCGAGTGACGCAACTCGATGGCGTCAGACTCGTAGACGCCAGCTATTCTGACATCCCAGCCATGATTTGGACATCGCTCGAGCTGGGAGTCGGCACTCTGGGCGCTTGTATGCCTACATATGGACCTGTCATACGGTATATCCAAGGCGGTCGCGCTGCGATTAACCCGGTTCGATCAAATGTTTTGTCCGGACCCAGAGATACGAGAAGTCTGCCTCCTGCACGTGGCGTGAATGAGTCTCTTCAGCGTTTGAAAGGTATATCTAGCGATGAGTACTTATCTGGTACGACAGTAATTGAGATCGACGAAGAAATACAAATGGATGGATTACATGCTGGGAATTCTGGTAATGGTCCAGCGAATACGAGAACATGAAGATCTTGCAGTATATACGGCAAAGACAAAAGCACATATCTTTCGAGATGATAAGAAGACAAGGAGAGAATGGTTCAAAATGATCTATTGAAGAACACATCTATTGTTGATCATGATCTTCCTCTACCCTCATCATCTGAACCGGAAAAAGTTTTCTTGATAGGAAGCGGGAAAGAAGACATCTCTCTTGACGGACACAGTAATAGTAGCACCTAATGCCCTCCTCATTCCAGCAGAAATAATGTAAAAAGCTAGCGAGAGTTAGAAGCGTCTCACATCTCGCGCATCACGCTAATACGTAGACCCAGATTCATTTCTTTTCTGCGTGGAGGAATGTATTCCGACAAAACGATTGCTGACGTTCATCTCCTAAACCTTTCTCTTTCTCTTCTTCTTCTTCAGCATCCTCACATCGTTGTTATTGTTGTTATCATCATTGCAAATGTTGTCGTTGATGTCACTGGAGCACCTCTCTTCTCCCCATCCCTGAATATAGCTCTCTTCTCCCATCCCTTCATCTCACAACGCTCACCGGCGCAAGGAAAATTCGATTGAAAGCAAGACCGTAACTCCATTTCTGCCAGCCTATTTCCAGGCATTTGGCCCTCCTTTACACTCCTGTAAATTGAATTTGAACTGAATTGTTTTGAATTTGAATTGATTCTCTGTTGTTATTATAGCACATACATATCTCATGCATTCATGAATGCATTAGATTCTCTCTATTTGAAAGTCCCCACCACTCCACGTCTCGAACCGATTGTCAGGTCGCTTATGACTTGAAAGCTTCGCGATTGCTGGCGCTACTGGCGCTCATTGGGACGGACATAGGCAAGACACCAGTCTTGGGCTTTGACTTTTCAGTTATCTTGGAGACGGCGTAGACCATGCCGCTGACGAAACCGACGAAGATGGCGGAGACGCTGGGAAGTGTGACGGGCGCATCGAAGAATATTAGACCGGAGATCGCGATGGGGAGTTTGTTCAGGGCGCCAACCATCGAGTAGGTTGTTGATGATGTGGCTCGGACGCACCATGCTGATGTGTATGAGATGAATATCGAGGAGAGACCTGTGAAGATCATGGCACCGAAGATTGCGTTTCGGACTTGAGGAGGAAAGTTCTTTGCGAGGTTGACGGCGGACCAGTCTTCGACTAGGAAGGATGAAACCAGGAGAATCGGGATCGTAAGTAAATTGTTGTAGAACATGGCTGTATAAGTCAGTAAATTGACTCGGATGAGCTAGACTCTTGTACTCACTGTCGAAATCCTTGAAGTTTGTCAACTTGATACGCTTGCGCATACCTAGAACGTAGGCAGCTGTTGAAAGACAGTTGACCATCATCCAGATGTAGCCCGCGTTCAACTCGGACATGTGTGCTGTTGTAGCGCTGTTAACACTGTGTGACTCGAGAGCGTGTTTGATATCAGCCCAGGCTGCGATGATAGAGCTGAGAACCATCAAACCGAAGGAAAAGAGGGCCATCGATGAGACTGAACCCCCAAACCAGAGAACCTCTCCATATGCGATCAGAATGATTGTCAAGTTCTTGAAAATAGTATACACTGGGATCGAGAGGAATCGGAGAGCCTTGGTACTGGTGTAGATCATGCCAATGAGGAGGAGAGAGATAGGAAACCCTATGTTTTGTCAGTCGCAGTTCCAACTTTGGGTTGTTATCAAATCGTACATTTCTTCGCTTCATCGGTCTTGAAGTCGCGGTATGAGATTACTCCTGCGGTTTTGCAGCTCTGAATTGCGACAATGCAGACGATTGACTGTGTTCGCAATTAGTGAATGTTCGCAAAACGACAACTTGTGTTCTCGTACCTGCACAGCCAACAGAAGGAAATTGAGATTGTAGTCTGGGAACGACAAGATATACTTGTTTGCGACTGTCATCAAAATAGACGATGCGCAGTAACTGATGACGGGGAGGATAGGGTTATTCTGCCAGTTTTGTATCGTCGCAGGCATCTTGGGCGTAGTTGATCGTGGTGGGCTAAAATGTCGTCCTTGTTTCTCTCCCAATTCTATCTCGTTCCCTTCTAGAAATCTCTTCTTTTCCTCTTCAGCCATTAAGGATGTATATGTGTGTTTAGTTAACGAGGTAGTACGTAATTGGATCGGCGACCGGCGGATCGATCAAGGGATGCGTGAAGAGATGCACAGTGGAAAGAATGAAGTGAATGGGAAATGTCTTCCAGGTGAATAAAGCTGTTGTGCAAGGATAAGGACACAGAGAAAGGTGGTGGGAATGTTTGGCCGCGAAAAAGGGGACAGACAGGAGATGAGATGAGATGATTAACAGGACATTTGAAGCCAAAAAAGGATCGACGTGGGACGACCGTGAGACCTATTTTAGTTCTCCGCCGTTGGGAATTCGGATTACGCCGTACACGAGTCAAACGGATACGCGTTCATTCATCCTCATTGCCTCTACATGGTTACTGAGATTGTGGCTGTGTTCACGAATCAGATTTTCGAGAGAAAAAAACCTACGTGTTATGTTGCGTTCAGTCTCTGTCTCGTCAATACATCAGTGTCGCATAGAATGAATCGAAAATAGCTGTCCTCCTTTACCGTCCTTCTCATGTCATAATGACCATCAAGGGGTTAACTATACAACAAAACAGCTAGATTCTGCGAGTAATACCGACCAGGAAGTTATACAATGTGTATTCCTTTCTTTGGAAAACGACTTGTCATGATGGCATCCAATTACTCTGTGCAGTAAACAAAGCCAAAGTTGACACTATGACGAACAGTTGCTTAGACGTATAAAGGTTACTAGGACTGCCTTAGTGCTCAGCTTTTGCATCACGATATGGTGAGATTTTTTCATCGAGGACATCAATCACCTCATTGAAGGAGCGAAGAACTCGATGAACTCCCACGCTTCCGACTTTAGAACAATATATGGGTAGGTAGTATTGAAGCACAGAAGAGGATTCAATACTCTGGAGGGTATAGCAGGATGTGACCTGACTCATTTCATCGTACATGTGAGCGGAAACACCTCCTGATGGTGCTGTAGCTCGAGAAGATGGAATCTGTCAGGTCTTGCTGGTGTCCTTCTGGTACTCGGGAATTATTGGACAATGGTTTGAAACGGCGACTGCATCTGAGCGGGATCTTTTCTGAATTCTGATGGTAGATAGCAATTGTGACGGAACTTGTTGACACCCGTCCGATGCCTACAAGACCTTGTACGTTTGGCAGGAGAATGATGTGAGAGTGGGTGGGGAGACGTTTAGGAGATCCTGCTTCATTGTGATGGACTGGCGATTAAGCTCCCGGCGAGATCTCCTGTAACCTGGGACGTACTTCCTGCTTGGAGTCCGTAGTTTGCCCGGACACGACCCAGGCAGGCCACAGGCAACGACCGTGTAAGAGACGTACTAAAGTGCCTTCCTCGGTCATACCATAGCGTACTGTACCATGACATGAACCACTTCAGTCCCAATCATCATCCTCGTCTTCAATCGCCTGTTTCCTCCCCCGAATCCCTCGTCTCCCATCCTTCCTCCCTTCATCCTCCATCTCATCTTCACTCCCGTCCTCATCCTCATCTCCACCAACACCCTTCCTCAAAACCCCCATGTCCACAAACGCCTCCTCCACTCCTCTGCGGGTTCTCTCTCCTTTCTCATTCCCATCCCAACAGACGCCCTCAAATCCCACGACCCGACCCTTCACTACACCCCCTACAAAGCCAATGACACAAGGCAAGACTCTGATGCCGAGCTTTTCAACCACAAAAGTAGCGTGGCTGACGTCAACTCTCGCGAACTTAGTCTCTGAATCGCTAGAAGAGTAATCTTGATGTTTACGCGCGATATTTGAGAGGTGGTCGTCCATTATGCTGCAGCGGGAGAAGTCCGGGTGGAAGAAATGCACTATGGCTTTCTCGTGTGAGGTTGTGAAGTTCAGGGTTGAGTCGTCGGATTGCAGAGTTTGGTATGATGAGGGTAATTTAGATCCTGGTCCTGACGTCGATATTGATTGTGATTGTGGTGTTGTGGAGTTTTGGGCTTGGATGTGTTGGTTTCGCAGTATGGCGAGGGACGAGGCTTCGTCTTCTTGTTCTAGTTCTGCTAGAATTGCATCGGCGTCGAGGTCTTGATCTTCGTTTTCGAGATCGTGTTGGTTCTGATGGGAGGGCAGATGGACTTCTTCTATGGATGCCATCTCTGATATTTGACCTCTTTTGTTGTGAGATTGAATAGTACGTAGACTTGAAGTAGGCGTGGATTATATAGAGATACAGTAGTTTGATCGTGTTTATTATTGGTGGAATTTCCTTCTAATTATCTCGAAATAGTGTTTGAAATCGAGCACCTTTGGAAATAAACACTGCTTGTGACCCCTTTAATGTGGTCAATCCATGAGATCCGCCAAGAGCCTTCGATTAAAATGTAAAGTTGTAGAATAAAATGTACAGATTCTGATGTATTTTTACTACGTATCAAGGTCAAATATTACAACACAGAGATACATGTGAGATTGCTGATTTATGTGAGCTTGTCAGTATCGAATTGCATGTCGACTTTGTTTGCCGCCGGTACAATTCTATTTTACTTGTTATGGGAAGAGATTTTCTCCGAACACACGAGGTTTCAAAGTTCATCATGATACTTCTCCGGAGTCCTCTATAGGGTCGTCACGAGATAACGTATTCGATGACTGCGCCAATTGACGTTGTTGAGTAATCCAAGGGTCAACTCCTATCGATCTAGATTGCCAATAGTAGGCAATGCAGAGATACATCTCCTTGCACAGATCTGGGCACTCAAACGCTACATTTCCTCGGTCTCCAAACCTGCGTGGATGCAGGTAAGCAGAATCCGTCAGCCTCTCGATCTGGTGATAGATCTCCTCAATCCTAGCCTTCCACTCTCCGGGTCCGCTAGGACGTAACATCTTCAGTCCTTCTAGCCCCTGGTATTGTATGGCATTGTTCCAAAGATCCTGCCGCCAGGGCTGAGCAAAGGGCTCGAGTTCTGGTACACTTGCTTTACGAACAGCCTCCCAAGCACGTTCCCAGCGCCCACACCGCGTTATATGCCATAGTGCCATCCCATCGACATGAAATTCTTGAGTAGCATACGGACCATCTCTCTGTGGCCAAGGTAGCCCAGGAGTTCCATGATAGCAGACTTGATCCGGTACGCAATATCTGATGTAGTCCAACCGAGTATCGAGATCGTATCTCGGTAGTGAAAGTTCAGGCTGTAAATGGGCGTCCATCGTAGATCCGAAAAGCTCTCCATATATAACGAACTGAAATAACGACCGTTCGGGATCACACTGGACAGTATTAGGTTCGGATACTCCGCCGTTCCAGAAGTTCGGTGTTTGATACCACTGTTTACCGGCCATCTTGTCAATCATATCAGAAGCCGGGTTGATCAAGTCAAATCGAGCAAGATGTAGATGTCGAATTCTGTCCATGGTCAAGCCACACTTTGCGAGACACAACTCGTGCAGACCATCGATACCTCTCCTCATCGCGGCGCGTAGTAATTCCGTGTTTTCAGGACTCTCCAGTCCCCACTGTCCTAGCTCTTTGGCTGTCGCCATGACTAGAAAGTAAGGATCCGGGCGGAAGAATATCCTCGATGAGGCAGCGGCTAACCTTAAGATCGTATTCGGGTTGGTACTTGTGAATACAGCTCGCAATTTCCTACAGCATGACGACGCATTTGTATAATCTTCGATATTGTGCATGTAGTTTGGAAGCATAACCAGCAACTCCTCGGGGAGAGTTATGAGAGAATGCATAACGGTCGTCCCGTCGTCCAGGAAGGATCAAAGACCTGGACAAAAGTAGATACTGTGTCAATCGCAAGAGCCAAACCTACAGAATACTTACCTTAGTGAAGAGCAGAGATAGACGAAGTTCTGTGTAGATAGAGATGAGATTGTCAGCCCAGGCAACTGCACTGGTCCACTACGCTAGTATTGGGAGTGGAGTGAGAAGGACGATGAGTCGCCACTCGAGATAGACACTTTCAAGATATTTCAATTTGCGGACTGTCGTTGCAATACTTCTGATTGGACGTATAAGCTTATTTACAGGAGATCCCTGTTCACGAAGAAAGATGAGTGTCGAGAGTATCGAAAGTAAGATCAAAATACGACTGGCTCTTTTCAATACAGACTGCCTTCGTCATCACTGCCTATTCTTTCGACAGTGCTCACTCTTAGCCATTACACTCAGCTTAGTGACTATGAAACCTTCTAAAGAGCACATTTCTGACGAATGTCTCGTCTTCCAGACTCGCCGTGTCTGCCACCGGCAATATTGTACACACGGATTTAATGGTGCAGCCTTCAGACTAACGCTCAGCCCTCAATGACAAGCTAGTTTGCTGAAGAGCCGCATGCAGGTGTAAGCTTCGGCGCTGTGATGTGTAATTGATCTAGTAGTTGAATCATATGACGAATGACTGGAACTTGTGTTCCAAAGAGGAAGCGCGTAGAATCTGATGCAGTCGGAGAGTACAATACCACGGTAAGACCTGCATTCAAACCCCCTTGGATGTCAGACTCGATGGAGTCGCCGACCATGTAAGTGGTAGAGGGAGTTGAGCCTCCTACCGACAGTGCTGCATAGAATGTGCGCGGATCCGGCTTAGAGTACCCTACTTCTTCTGAAGTCACGATGTGATCGACCAAGCGAGCAACACCGATCGCTTCGGCTTTTGCTGTCTGATCTTCTTGTTGACCATTAGTCACGATGATAAGACGGTATCCATTCTCGCGAAGCCGAGTAAGGGTCTCAATGCTTCCAGAAGTGGCTCTCCTGTTGTTCCTGTAGGCAGGTTTGTAGATGGCGCGAAACACATCGACTTCGCTTGATGTTGGTTCAGGCAACTGCAACTTCACGAAGAACGTTTTGACCTTTTCATTATCTGTTTCGTGGTATGTGATTTTGTTATCAAGATATTTCTGATATGCGTGTTCGAGCGCTATATTATACGTGTCAATGAGCACATCTAACTTGTGTGTCTGCAGGCCGGGATACTGGCTCTGGATCGCAATAAGAGCAGATTTTAATGAGTGATGGTGATCGAATAGAGTGTTATCCAAATCGAACAGGACAGTCTTTAGGACCGGACAAGGAGGCGAATTTGCTGCCATGTTAAGTTCTTATCAGTCGAGATGGTCATAATGGTAATAGTGAGCAATGACAGTGATGGTGACAATGGTGACAGAACAGATTGATACTGATTCTCGATGACAAGGCTACCGCGAGGATGAATCATCGGGACTACCCGATGCAAAGTAACCGTTTCTGTCCAATGCTGAACATTCCGGTCCAAGCGAACCTCTTCCTGTCATAGACGTCCGCTGTATAGATACAAGACTCGGAGACCCATGTTTCGGTCGCTATGGTCAGTTACAAGTGCAGCTCCGACCTTGAATCGGCAGTGATGAAGAGGGTCTAACGTGATAATCGAGCTCGTTGCAGCAATCTAATCATAATCACTGCAATGTGAAGCTCGTACTGCCCGACCTACCTGCATGCTGGATGACTTCGCCTTCTCATCTTGCTCAACCCACTTTCCTATAGCTTAGGATCGAGGCGATGTACACATAGAGCTTCGTGTGTTTGGGAATTTACTTGGACACCAAAGATTATGGTCGTGACAATTGGCTCGTGAGTTCGTCCCCGCGGCTTGGTCGATGCGAGCTTTCAGCCAAGCGCCGAGATGTCAATCCTACATTACTGTATATGAGCACTTGAAGGACACTGCTCAATAGTTTCGTAGAAAATCTAGCGTGGTCTTGCTCAAGTAGTGTATGATTGAGGTTCAGCGGCTACTTAGCTAGTGGTGCAGAAACACTGGCCGACCGCCGCCAAGAAAACGATCTTCGTCGACGTCGACTCAATTCAAAGCTGAATGCTATGAGAGTTCCGTGATTTGTCGACGAACTTCAGTGCTCACGCTCACATCCCCGCGCCTCTACAAGATGTCGACAATATTGCGTACCCTTCGCAACCTGCGAAAAATAGGGTTCAAGGAATATGGCCACCAAATGCAATACATGGGTGAGTGCGCCGTCCGTTCGACATAGCCCAACACCGAAGGAGCTCCAAGCAAGCTCTACCCTTAACGGCACGGGCACAGTAGCTGACGAAATCCCTCAGGCGACACGAAAGCCGGTACACTCGTCGGACAAGACAGATACGGCAACAAATACTACGAGAACATAGAGGAAGATCTCCCCCTCCGAACGAGATGGATAGACTACAAAGATAGAGAACTTGACCCCTCACATATTGATCCCGGCTGGCACGCGTGGATCAGTTATATGATTGAGAAGCCACCGTCAGAGGACAAGCTGTTGGAGCTGGGAATTAGACCTTGGGAATCCAAGATGACTAAAGTCAACCAGACTATGTCTAGAGGAGCCTACAGACCATATTCAACGTAGGTGATACAACGTTGAGTACGAGGGAAATGCTGACACTACATACAGCGTGAAGCCAAAGTTCAGTGCCTGGAAGCCGGTTGCGAAGGCGAGAGGTTGATCGTCCCCGTTTGCAGAGAAGGTGGCTCAAGAGCGAAACGGTCGTACATATTTGCCGCTACGAAGGAGTTTACTTGTACAGATGAGTTTTGGGAGACATGGTCGGCGTTTATCAATCATCAACCAATTTTTACAATTCGTCATGCTCATTTCATGTGGGTATCTTCATGCCTTCTATGCCTGAAACGCCGGTTCCGAATGCAGCTCCGATCAAAGAGAGAGCAAATCAAGCCTTCTGAGGCTTTTGTAGGATCCTGCCACGTCCTAATTCGGCACGGACTTCTTCAAGTTGTTGCAGGCCGTATTTCTCGTTGCCATTCTTGCCACGCTTTCCTTTTGCTCCTTTCCTCTTACCTCCTGGGTTGGCTTTATTCCAGTCCCCGAGGAAATCGTCCATCATACCGTCAAAGTCGCCTCTGACGGCACCTTCATCTGCAAAGCTTGTGGTCGACAGCATAGACATCTTTGACTTTCCAGTCATACCGGAAAGCATAGAGCCTGTACCGTCAAATTCATCAAATTCGTCAGCTTCGTCTAAGGCGTACATTTTCTCAACCTGATCGAATCTTGCATCGAGCAGTTGCAGACCATCCGTTCTCGCCAAACTAGATGAGGTCATAGAATAGGCACTTGGATTTGTGAGGGCTCCTTTCCTCTTCTTTTGTCGGAGAGGTGTACCATTCAGTGTGTACAGGGTTGGTGCTCGGTCTTGAACACCAGAGGCTGCTGCAATGGAACCATCAGCCTTTGGTGCAATCTTCCTCGAGGCAGTATCTCGCTTGTATTTTGCAAAGTCTTTCAACCAATCTCCATCTTCTGCAGCTGCTGCGGCAGCAGCGTCCTCAGGCAATTCACCCAAGACATCCTCGCTTTCTCCATCGCGGAACGACAACTGCTCACCATCGACGACAGGTCCTGCTGGCATCTTCATCTCCTTCACCTGTGGCGCTGCTTTCTCTGTCACATCGCTCTCCCAGCCCTCGTCATCATCCACGTAGTTTGCTTCGAACTCGTACAAATCAACCTCACCCTCATTCTGTCCCACTTTTGCGAGCGTTCCAAAAACGTCCTCCTCATCCTCGTCGTCTACATATGCGTCATCTTCCAATGCTTCTAGCACTTCTCTCAATCTGGGATCCATGTCCGGCTGAAATCCTGCAATGTCATCGGGTATATCTTGCTGATCCTGATACGTCCTCTGCCTTTCGCTCTTACTGAACGTCGAGAATCCTCCGTCGAGTCTCGAATCTACCAGCTGGGGTGCTTCCTCCTCGTCCTGTATCGAAACTTCCCGTAAAGCATCCTCAAGTCTCATTGTTTTGGCTTTGCCTTTACCCTTCACTGTCACAGGTGTTGCCTCCACAAATTGACCATCTCCGCCCCCCTCACCAAGATCGCGCAAATGCTGCATATAATCGTATTGCGAGTCGTCATAGTAGATGCCATATTGCGCCGCTTCGCCTTCATTCTCACGCATAGAGTCAAGGTCGACGGAACCGGTGTCTTCTAAATCTGCAAGGTGTAAACCTTTTTGCCGCTGGTACTCAGCATAGTCGGCTGATGATTGCGACGAGGACGCCGGCAGTGCCTGGACCTTGCCAGACGTAGGGAATAGAGCGCGGTCGCCGGCATTATCGTCATGTAAGAGAGGATCGTCTTGCGAGCGGTAGAGAAGTGTGTATGTTTGCGTGGATGGGTCGTTTCGATTGCTTCGTCACATTAGTCTTCGTCTGCATTTTTGCGGCAGCATTGAACCTACATCCACTTCTTGCGAGGCATAATGGTGGTTTATTGTTGAGATATCAAGGTGTCCTGGTGGATTATGAAGACGTTGTTATGGAGTGTGAGTGTGTCAGTCAGAAATTCTACTGCCCGAAGTGGTGAGGGGATTTCTAGAAATTTATTTCACACCAGAAAGTCGTGAGGGGACGCAATTTGACGGAGTAGTTTTCCTCGAGTGCAAAAGAGCATTTAAGGTGAGCACTTTATACAAGATCTGTATATTCACCAGGTATCTCCGATCAGGCATGTCTATTATCTGAACCGATTGATGAATATGCTGTGATTCTGTACAAGTAGTATACAGTGCTAATGGAACAAAATTACTTCAATGAGAACTCTGAACCAGTTTTTAGTCCACAATTTTACCATAGAATGGAACTCCAACGCTCTGCAAAAGTAAGCGAGCATCTTTATCAGTCGATGCTGTCGTATGAATGGTGATGTACAATCCTGGAATCATTTTGGAAGGATATCTGTGATCGGATTAGTCAAAGGAGATAAAAGTATCGGTCGGCTGTACTCACGAATCGTAGTTCACCTCAATCTCAGGGAAGACACCAACAACCTCAGGATCAAGACCGAAGGAAAGATTTCCACTTCCGTCACCTGTCGTTGCTCGAACTCCCCTGTAATCTTTGATACGTGGCATGACAACATTGACCAACTTTCCTAGGAAGTGATACATATCTTCTCCTTTTAGGTCGACGGTTGCGCTCACAGTCTTTCCCTTCGTAAGACCCCAGCCAGCCTCGCCAGTTTTCGATTTGTGGGTGACGACTCTCTGGTTCGTGATAGCCTGCATGACCATACCAGCAACGTGAATGTATGATGAGCCAGATTGTACTGCTCCTTTACAATATGCATGTATAGTAATTCGTTCTAGCATAGGAATATTGCGAAACGTGATAGGTTTACGCAGTAGTCGCAGTACATCTCCTCCTCTTGGTCCTCGCAGTTGTCTGTTCTTGAAGTAAGGGGAATCACCAGTCCATGGCCGTAATCTTGGACCTTTCTCGAGGGCTCGAAAACCTGGCGGAGTATGCTGGTAGCATAATGTCATATAGTCGGGCGCAATAATGTTATGGTAAGCTTGCTCGAGCCGAGGTGAAGAGAATGGACCTGGAACGAATTGTCTGCTTGCAGGATCCGACGCAGGTGGTGGTCTGTGAGGCGCAAGGGGACCTCGATCATACTTGGGACTGCGGTATTGATATCTACAGATCCTTGTCAACACCGACTCGATTCTGTAAGTCGTCGAAATTGAATGGAACGTACCTGCTGGGTGGTAGAGGGTGCTTGCGCGATCTTGAAGACTTGAGTGGATCGAAAGATGTTGCTGGCTGTTTGTCGGGTTGTGATGAGAAGGGTGTGAATTCCAGATCTGCTTGTGGTTGATCACTTGAAGCTGACTGCGACGAAAGCGCTCGTCTCGTCGTCTTCAGGCAGGAGCCGCATAAATCGTGTTTGTTGAGTAAGCGACTCGATAGGACAGATCTCATTGACCGTTCCATGCTGGATGATGTCGAGTAGCAGTTGAGATGCTACTACCGGCTCGCTTTAGTTTGATTAACTTCTGAGTTCACAAGAATCGGAAGCGCGAATTGCGCCAAGGGCTGCTTCATAGCCTCGTGCCCGCGGAGCAGCCTCCACGTCCTACACACAGTCAGTTTCCTTCTTCTACGTTGCACCGACCTAACAGTGAATAGGTGTGTGTGTTCGTCACATATAATCCTCTTTGTTCGAAAACTACGGGCTCATGGAGGACATCGTCTGCTTCTGGTTAGCTGCAGGACACACATCGTACTCATAACCCACACGACGAGTCGGAATGACCCTGTACTCCTCCCACATCCTATTATGCAAACGTACGCCGAAACGGCGTCGAAGTAAGTCTTTGTTCAGCGTCTTTATAGGATCGTCCTTACATATTCTCAGAGCCGTAGCGGAGGCTGAGAATGCCTTGCGCATAACTCTTGAAGCAAAGGACCTAAATTACGCAGGATTTGAACCAATACTGGAGAAGTACATCCGCGACATGATCACTTAGACTCGACTGACCTGTTCAGACTTCGACGAGCCTCTCAAGACTACGTCTTCCTAACCTTTGCGACTCCAGCAGCAAAATCTGCAGAAGACCGACTTTGGGACGGACACGTCAGAGTTAACAAGAAATTTCAAAAACACCTTAAGCAATTCCGAGATGGTAGCGGAAAGAAGAAGCATGTCGAACGCCGAAAGGCAGAAAAGTATTACTTGCAGTTTATCAAGTCAAGCATGCATTTCTATCGTGGCTACATTCAACGTCTTGCCTCTCATTTCGCCAATGTACCAGAGATCAAGTCAGTTACTGAAAAATTGCATCTCGACAGTACGTATGGAACCGATTGTTGGTGCTTTTTGCTAATTATTGCAGCTCTCTCTGCGGACACTCCTATCGAAGTCAATCCAAATCAACAGGCGATTCTCTATACATCATGCCACAATGCATTAATGCGCTTAGGCGACTTGTCCCGTTATAGAGAGACGGAACTCGAACAGAAAGAGAGAAATTGGGGTCCAGCAAAGGGCCATTATCTTCTGGCTCTTTCTTTGAAGCCAGAGTCCGGTGCCGCGTACAACCAGCTTGCTGTAATGGCTCTAGCTGACAAGGACCACCTGCGCGCCGTCTATCATCTTCACAGAGCAGCTGCAGCTGGGAAGCCCTTTCCAGTCGCTCGTGATAATATCGAACGAGAATTCGAGAAGCTACTCAAATTTGAGCCCGAGGACAAACCAGCAATTTCAGATACTTCCAAGCAGACCATTGAAGTATTGGAAAATCGATTTCTCGCCTTCCATGCAAATTGCTACCGTCAACCTACAGAGTTCTTGAACTTTACCGACAAGGCATCTCAAATTCTGCAGCTCGTGACAGTGGGGTTCGAGGAGATCAAGGATCGTTCACTAGACAAGCTCGTGCAAAAGATGTGTCTAATAAACATTGCTGCAGAACACCTTGCATGGCAAGGTAGTAAGTCGGAGTTCCCGCTAGTTTCGAAAGTGCCATCAACAAAAACAGAGAAGGAAGCTTTAAACAAAATTAAAGAGGAGCATGATCGCAATTGTCAAGCAGTCTTCTTACTCCAGCGGTTCAATATTTTGACCTTCACAACCTTGTTGAAGATACTGGCTCGAGAACTGGCTGGTGATGCAGAATCGGCTCCGGATACTGGTGGTAATGCATCAAGAGATGTTCCACCGCCAGTCCGGCGACTTCTGCCACATCTACGTCAATACAGCAGCTGGTTGCTTAGCAATATTCATGCTTTGCTTAATCCCAAACATCCCTCCACCCAAATCTCATGTCTCAACTATTTCTGGAAGGCATATGTGGTGGCGGTAAATCAGTTGTTGTCCAGATATCCGATCGGCGAGATCACTGATCTCAACCATCTTTTCGAAGAGGACGAAGATACGCTCGATTTCGCACCATTCATCGAGAAGGTGAGCAATTGGCGCTACAATCAAGATAATGGTCCTCGCAAGGCAGCCTTTGCACCAAATGTGGAGCGACCACACGATGCTGAGATGTTAGCTCGTATCCGTCGTTTTGTCTTCGATGCAGCTACCATCTCAAATAGAAAAGTAAGAGAGGCGAAGTTGTTTCGGTAGACTCAAGCTAACTATTCACAGGAGGCGCTAGGTATCGACTGGTCACCAATCTCCTTCGATGGTAGTAACTTTCATCTTCAGGAGAGACCGGTAAAGGCCCCTGAGATCGTCAAACCCAAGACCCCCTCTCAGCCATTTCGAATCCGAGCACATGTAAATAGCAACTCGATCAATGGCATATCACCCGCGCGAAGTCCCAGACCAGAGCAGCATATTGAGAATGGACCCCTGCCAGTGCAGGCTCAGGCAGTGAGTGTTGCTACTCAGGCTGCAGTCCCTGATGTGACGGCCATGGAAGATATGGTTAACAGCCTCATCAACCACGAACCCACTGTGAACAGTTCTCCGGCACCTCGAAGCTTCTCACAAATGCATTCTCCGCAACTCAACAGCTCGAGCATGCTTATGGGGACTGAAAGACCAAGCTCTGCGTCTCTGAATATCATGGATATCGTGCGCAACATGTCACAAAGATCAGCGGAGCCACTTGCACCTCCAACAATGTCTCCACAAGGATCACATCGTCTGTCAAATCCTTCACTGCCAGGTATCTGGAATACAGCATTTACTCCAAGACATGGCGAAGCCACGGCATCCAACACTAGACCTGGTACAGCGTCCAGTCTATCATCAAGTCAGCAACAAAGATCTAGCGCCCTTTTTCAGCAAGATTTGCTCTTGCGAGAGCGTGAGATACAAATGAGATCGTCACCACCTGTACAGAACGACTTCAGTAGCTGGTCAACAACGAATGGTGCAGCACCAATTTCGCAACAGCAAGCCTGGACACAAGGTACACGCTCACCATGGGAACTTTCCAACAGATCTCCATTGCAGAATCATCGACCAGTACCGCAGGCTGCTCCTTTCGGTGCGATTGGGGAACGAAGAAGACAAGGTAGTCATACTCCTACTAGTGGATATTCTGGTTAGGATACGTGATAGTTCGATGTTCAACAAGCATAGCAGCTACATATGGCAAACACTTGAGAAGCTTGAGCAATGGCTCAATTATTTCAGGCTACTCTATTGCTTTTTGGGATTATCAATCAATCCTATGGCTATCATGTCGTCGTGGAAGACGGGTATCATATCATCAATACGGTCTGGTTGAAGTAGACCTCTACTTACGCCGGGTTCCCAAAGAAGCAAACTTTTAACATCCGTTATCTATGCAGAGAACTCCTGCTTTGGGAATGGGTATCTATAATAGTGTCAGCAATCAAAAAGGTTCATCATTCAGAAGATCAACTTACGAAGCACCCAGTTCTTGCAAGCTGAGCTTGGCCAACCATTGTCCTTTGTTGACGGTTGTCTTGAGATCATCTCCAGACACAATACCGGCACAGAATCCAGCAGCGAAAGCATCACCAGCACCGGTGGTATCACAGATGAGTTTGTCGTCGATTGGGTGTACGGGGAACTCCTTCACCTCAAGTTCCTCTCCTTCTTTGGCTATCACAACAATTGTTGGCTCAGTACCTTGAGTGATGATCACATGCCTTGCTCGCTTCTTGTTGGCCTTTGGTGTTTGAGCAAGCAATTTTGCGCACTCCAGGACCGACAGACTCTCGTCTTTTCCTTGGCTGACAGCCCAGGTTTTTGCTTCATTTTCATTTCCGAAAAGGTAGTCAACGTATGGCATGACCTGCGCGAGTGGGTCCTTGAAGAATTGCGGGATGAAACCGGCTGCAAGACCAAGCATGAAGACTTTGTTTGTAGCAGCAGCATGTTCAGCCAAGGCCATAGCAGCAGGAACACAGACAGTCAAATGATATCCACCAACATAGTACACACTAGATGCCTCAACCATGGCCCAGATGTGTGGTTGCTTCAAGTGCTCGACTTTGTAGTGGTTCGCAGCTGCAAGATCGGTGCACATGGTTCTGTGGTGGTCTGTAAGTACGACACCACAGCGACCTGTTGGGTGGTCTGGGTCAACATGATACTCGACATGAACACCTGCCGTCTAGTCAATATAACATTCTTGCATCTCATGCTTAGTTCACAAACCCTGGTCTTCACAATTCTTCTTTAACATTGCTGCGTATTCATCATCGCCCACAGCACCGATGTACATCACACTATTCGGCGGTAGCATGTATTGTGCTCCTCTGGCTGTGTTTTGAGCACCACCACCGGCTGCGACTTGAGCCTTTCGGTTGTTGAGTAGATCTTCGTAGATACCCATCTGGTCAGGTTCTGCAAGGAGGGTGTCGTTGAGTTTGAGGCCGTACTTCTTGAGCATATCCTGATCACCTTGACCAAGGATGTCTAGTGGATAAGATTAGCACAAGGCTGTTTCAATTCTTTTCTTTCTTTTCGACTGCGTCAGGACGACTCACCCAGCAAGGGATTCTCCAGACAGAGAAGAGGGTATGTTTGGGTTGCCATATTTGCTTCGATACCGAGTATAGTATTCTGGTATTGAGAAGTAGTGATTGTAGTCGGTGTAGGAGTTCAACTGTATTTCTTAGAGAATGCGAGTGGGAGAATGGATTGAACAATATGTCAAGCAGTAGTGGGGGAAATTCTGTACTGTACCTGAGATCTGATGTGGCTTGACGTCGATCATATCGTCGCCGGAATTGAGACGGTCATTTCAAGCTCATGCCTGGAGTGTATCGTCGTCAACCGCATCGCAACCACAACTGCAGACAAATTTGCATTCTCTAGGAGCATCCTTAAATTCACGAGTTGTCTAGTAACTTCAAGATGGCGAACAATCCTGCCTCTGAGCTTGTGTCAGCTCTTCAATCCGTGTCAATAAACCAAGCGCCCTCCGTCGAACACGATGTAAACCCATCAACAGCAGCATCAAAGAAATACCCAGCGGATATCGTCTCACCACCTCACTCCCCTTCCAGACACTCTCACTCTCTATCATCCGCCTCCTCATCGGATTCCACCATCCCATCGGACATAATCCAACCCCGTCCACGGAGAAGAACCCTCCCTCCTTTCCCCGACTTCCGCTTCGAACAGTCCTACCTCGCAAGTCTGAAGAATGCGGAATCGAACTGGCAAGTCGCATACATCACGGTTCGAGACCAAATCGTTTGGCCACTCGTCAGTGGAGTCGCGTACAATCTGATCATGTTCGGATGGAGGCACTGGAACCGAGAGACAAAGTTCAAGGGAACGAGTCTCGGAGCTAAGCTACGGAAGTGGTGGTGGGATGTGAATAACTGGAAAGTACCGACTGGGTCAAAGGGACAGAAGGTCGCGAAAGAGGCTGAGGAGGTACGTCTGAATCTTTTCGATCAGTTTTCGTGAACCTGAAGCTTTATTCGTACTTGATTGGAAGTGGGATGTGATACTGACGTGACGGGCACCAGTTCTACGTCAACAAGTTTGGGTCAGCTGCTCATGACTAGATGGATTTGATGGACTACAATGTTACTAAACAGCGTTGGTCTGGCGATCCACATCACGATACAGCATTAGATGCTGCCCATCGGACGATCTCATAAAGAGCGTCGGAGATTGATGAATCGCACGCATACATCCAGAGACTTGCTCCAGCAGAGGCTATTAGAGACGGACTCACGATCAGTCCCAAAAGGGTCGAATACGACATGGACGAGTAAATAGCTCATTGAACCTACAAAATGCAGACATTCTGACGGAAGCGAAAGATTCAGATATCAAAAACGACGCTGTGATTCACCAAATCAGACCACTGGGTCGACATACTCGATATCCAGCAGTTGAAAGAATCACCGCTTCACAATATGATCAAGTTAGATGACTCGTTCAATAGAATGAATCACGCCATTGGATTCCAACACATTTCCGATGCAGCTCCAAGCACTGTCTGCAATGAGGAAACAGGATCAAAATGTCTTTTGGACGAGTTGATGCATGAGACAGATGGGATATGTTCAAATATGTTTGGCTTTGCTCGTCGACTAGGATTTGGTGTTGCCTTGCGCGTGGAGGAAATTGGAGATTGATGAAGTGATATGCGCGGTAGGCTATAGAGGTTTGCGAAGCAAGGCATTTGTGCTGTCGAAGACGGATTGTGAGGGTTCAATAGCATGCTGAGATACAGCTTGATCAAACCAATACTCGAAACTTCATATTCTACAAAACATCAGGTGTATATCAGAGATGCAAGGTCTGTCTATTCTAGACTCGACTCGAGGTCAATTCAGTAATATCCAAATGATATTGTATCATACTACCATATCAAATCATATCATATATCCGCTATCCATCGATATATAGACCTGTAGTCCTTCCCTTTACACCTCGGGTCCTGACTCGCCTCCTCAAAAGTCTCCATAACGACATCACTAAGCACGCTCCTCGCACCAACTTGCTTCCCCAACTCCGTCGCCATCTCAAGCACACCCTTACACAACTCAATCGAGAACCCACCCTCGAAATCCTTAGCGGCGGCCGAAGTCGCCGTCACGCCTTTGACTGGATTCTGCGCCGAGCTATTGTAGTTCATTCCCGTCGAGACATTGACGACGCTGGCTAGGGTTTTGGGGTTTAAGCCATAGAGTCGGCCCATGTTGAAGGCTTCGGCTGTACCGAGGGCGCAGATGGCGCTGAGGTAGTTGTTTATTTGCTTTGTGGCGAGACCGGCTCCTGCTTCGCCGCAGTGGTAGATGTTTTCCTTCTTGCCCATGGATTCGGCTAGGGGTTTGGATTCTTCGAATAGGGATTCGGTGGCGGCTCCGATCATGAAGGTTAGAGTTGCGAGGTTGGCACCGTTGGGTCCGCCTGAGACTGGGGCATCGACCATTCTGTGTCCGGACTTTGTGGCGAGTTCGTTTACTTCGAGGGATGTCTTTGTGTCGATTGTTGAGCATTCCATGAAGAAGATTGGTTGGGCGGGTTTGGCTGATAGGAGGCCAGTTGTAGGATTCGTGAAGACTTCCTTTACGTGAGGGCCCTTGGGGAGCATGGTGATGACTATGTTCTGCTGGAATAAGTAATGCTTGAATATGGTGGTATTTGGGTCGGCTTACTGCTTGTTCTGCTACCTCTTTGGGTGTTGAGGCTACTGTGATCTTGTCTCGGTTCTCTGCCTCTTCCAAGAACTTATCAACTTGACTTTGCACAAGCTCACAGATGATTAGTTTTGAACTTGTTGGAATCTTCCGTCTGAGGTTAAGAGCCATAGGGTAGCCCATTACACCAATGCCTACATGAAATCCTTAGTCGGGGGTCCAATGAGACTTCAGTGCCATGAAAATTACCAATGAAGCCGTATGTGACTTCTGGCAAGGCGCTTTTGTTGCTTATGCTCCCTTCGGCACTCATCTTGTAGGTCAGCGCTTTGATAGAGAAAATGACCTTCTATGCTCGGCTCGATTTGGGTCAATCGAATATGAACGACTGAATTGGTGACACTCAAACCAAAAGGATGAGTCGGCAAGGCTTCAGATTGCGAGCAAGCAACCACTGCATATGATGTTAATACGAACAGTCCATCCACCTGTCTGTCTCCTCATATTGGAGAAGTATTTGTGGAGACCATCTCCCCTCATTCGAATGATGAAAACATATGAATGAGATTTGGAGAAGGCACATAGCAGAATATGTACTTACTTCTCTGAGGTGTGCTGTCCGTGAAGAGTCAAGCGTTTGTTATCTTTTCCAAGCAGAACTTGGGCTCCGATTCACTCCATCAACATGGCTGAACAAGAACAATCCGAGCTCTTCAAGCAGGGCATAAAGATACGCAGGGAAGTTCTTGGTGATGCTTATGTCGACAAAGCCCTTGCTGGAGTAAGTCGTTGTCGTGCCATCTTCAGTCATTGCTGATAAAGTGTAGGGCAGCGATCCATTTGGCAAACCAGGACAAGAATACATTACCGAGGTATGCTGGGCAGCATGGGGTAGACCTGGCCTTGAGAGGAAGCAACGATCGTTGCTGAACATTGGTATTTTGATGAGCTTGAACCGTGGTCCAGAGTTGCGAGCACATATTCGAGGGGCAATCAACAACGGTCTGACAGAGCTCGAGATTTCGGAGGTATGTTGAAGGCGATTGTTTCAGAAGGTCTTTCCAAGTGACGCCGTCCTGGAGAGACTGCTGGAACGAGCGAGAAATGCTCTCTCAATGTTCCTTTGTCGTGGCTGACTAGATTCGATTGACAGGCTATTCGTCACACTATGATTTATGCAGGAGTGCCATCGGGAGTAGAAGCCTTCAAAATTGCAGGTTCGGTAATACAAGAAATGAAGGAAAGTGGTGAATACAAACCGGAACAGAAGTAGAATAGCTATACAATATGATCTGAACATTGAACCGCCTCTTCTCTGAATCGAAGTGCGGACTCTCTATTTTGCCATGTTATGTGAGCGTAAGTCAGTCATCGAACATGGACCCCTGGCTGTATTGCCCAGAACAACTGTTCGAGATCTTGCTTGCCGTCTTGTACTGATGCAGATGTACGAATGACGATGTGAAGGTAGGCGAGGATACCTTCGAATACCACACGTATGCTCCATGTCATTGAGCTGGCTACTCGGCCAAGCCCGCTCCTGTATCGGTTGCTACCAGTAGCCGGCAAGCAAGACTGACATCTTGCTTCCATGGAGCTGTAAATCACATTGTTGAATAAAACAGAGCTGAACAGAACTGCTTATCGTCTGAGAACGCGTCGTAGGCAAAAGGCGCCGTATGTTATTACCTTTCCACGATCAGGGTAGGGAGCGGCTACGACCCTCTCAACGCGCTAGAAATGAACTCGAGACGCTCCTTCGTTACCGAAGCTATCACATCTGTTGGCCGTGTAGAAGCATACATGTTAACATTGTAAAGCTGCGAGCTTGTGATCATCGTTTTCCAGATCGTACGCGAATGTGTGGGTGGCAGGGCCCAGTGGGGATTGCACAAGCTTCGTCAGCGACGAGCTTGGAAAGCTTGAATGTTTGGACAGCCACATTGATGTTCGAGGGGATCGCTTTCGGCTTCCCAAAAGTTCAGCAGAGTGATAATCGTATCAAGGATGAGGCGTTGTAAAGATGCGTGGCAGCTCCGCCACACCCGTCGCAATTCCCAAAAAAGAAGCTCAAGATTGGTAGATGGTCTGGCCCCTACGACGTCATCTTCGACGACACGTGTTGAAGCGTCCGGTTGACGACGACGCTCTTCAGCAGATGGCATAAAACAAATGCCGAATCCTCTCTTCATGTTCAATCTGCAATTGTAGAAATCACTCCTATCGACAAAATGAATCCTAATCAGACATATTCGGAAAATTACCATCCTGTTCAAGAGACTCAGTCCTTCCCTCCTCCTCCCCCTCAATCCGGAGCAGCTCAAAATCATGATATCCCACTATCGGGCATGTCGGTGACCCAAAATTCTAATACGACAGGACAAACAGGCATACAGGGTGGGTATCAGTCTGAATATCAGACCGCGCCAGCCCAAGGTCATGATTATGCACAACCTCCGCCGTTACCACAAAGGCATTCACAGCAAGGTTATGCCGAGCCTCCGCAATACAATCCTGCCACATACGTACAGCAACCGACCCAAACATTCCAACCACCACCACAAAGATTGAAGCAAGACCTCGGTAGTGATGATCCATCTAATCCGGAGCACTACATGAGAGATCCTCATAAGCTCGTGGCATACCTAGTGCCCCTTCCAGTACCACAGATCAAAGGTGTTGATTCAAGCGTATTACCACCTCGATTCCTTATCTGGACACCTCCTCCACCACCGCTTGTTGCACCTGCTGAGGGCGAAAAGGAGGAGAAAATTCACAAAGCCCAGCGTAAATGGCAACAGGAGATTCGCGAAGCCAAGATGAACAACGACAAATTAACCTCTTGGAAGGGTGCTAAATCTCGTGCCATGAAAGGTATTGACTGGGCCATGTCTAAAACTACGTCGTCGAATTTGGACTTTCTGGGTAAAGTGGCAGACGGCAATTCGTCTGATTCCGAGCACGACAAGACTGGAACTCCTCGCAAGACTGTGCCTATCGAGGAGATCGTGCTTGTGTTCCCAGCATCCTTACAGATGACAGAGATGCAAATGCGCGAAGAGTTCGTCAATACCATGCTTCGCACCAAGACGAAAGCACAACGAGATGCCGTCATAGCTACCGGACTGATCCCAGTTGCGTTCGGTGCTGACATGCTGTTGATGTTCGTTGCTTGGCCATTTGGAGGCTTGCTTGAAGTCGATACAGTCTGGGCATATGCATCATTCCGAGGAGCAAAGACTTCGCGATCGGTCACGAAACGATTGGAGTCTTCCTCCCCAACCGGCGATCTGGAGAAGGACAAATTAAGCCTCAAATTTACACCGTCCCAACGAACCGAACTTCTGAGGAGATACTTGGAATCGGAATGTCACAAGATCGATGCCAAATTCTTCCCTGAGTTCCGTACGCCACCGACCGAATCTGAGATCGTAGAAGCCATAGGATGGAGTCCTGCACACACCAACGGGGCCCAGCAAAATTGGGAAGATGACCAATGGCAACTGACTGAAGTGAAGGAGGATATCAGGAACACCATGCACAAAGCCGCGAAGGAATGGGACAAGTGGTGTAAGACGTACGCGAAGAATCCTGAGAAGGCGATGAAAGCATGATGGGATACTCGTGTGGGTATATATGTTTCTGTAGTAGTCACGCAGTAATGCTAGTCTCTCATGGACACGAACGAACGAATGAATGAACACCTATGAACAATCATCTCAACCTCCATCTTCACTAGTATGCTGATGTTATGACGGACGAGTATTCCGCACTCGTGCTCTCGCTCGCGAAGCATCAAACCGGAGGAAAGTATTACCGACATCTCGGCAACAACAACCCGAAATGCCGAACAGGAAAGAACGTCGAGTGAGATTTGGTTTTCCTTGAAGCTGCGCACCTCCACATCCTTGAACCCCTCACTGCGTCTTCTCCATCATCATCCTTCTCCGCGTTCGTCTGCGCAAAAGTCATGGACCAGCCAGCGTCGACGACGAGGGCAAAGCGCAAACAGTCGGGCAACAAGCAAAAGACGTTGCCATGTCCGCACTGTCAACGCCTCTTTGCCAGACTGGTAAGCTGTCATCATCCATCAACAACACCATCATTCCAAGACCTCGGGTGACTGTTGCTAACCTGCTGCCCCATTACAGGAACATCTCCAGAGACACATCAGGACTCACACGAAGGAGAAGCCATTTGTCTGTGAGATTTGCAATAAAAGCTTCGCACGTAGCGATCTCCTTGTTCGTCACGAGAGATTGGTACATCCAGACGACGAGGCAAATCACACGAGTCGAAAGACGACCAAGCATCGCAACTCGACCTCGACCGCCCAAAACCACGCTGACCTTCACAATGATATCAGTCAACCTCTGCACTCGCCGAGCGAGCCAGAGCATATGGATATCGGTGCCCAAGGGAACCAGCCTCTGCTCTCACCTGCGGCGGCGCATGATGGAAGAGGTATGATGGATATGCTAGATCCTCAACTAATGCAACCACAAAACACAATGCATTCCATGGATGGTATGCCGTCACAACAGGCAGCTCTTCTAGGTGCACCATCATTGGATCCATCCTGGGGGTACGACCTCAACCTGCTCTCACATGCTGCAAGTCATGTCGCATCCAGTGGACAGAACCAGTACGACCTATCTGGTATGTCGCAAGTCACGCACGAGCAGATGCAAGAACCGATGCAGCAGCTCATGCCAGTTGCGACCGAGGGGCAGTATGCGCCACCACGCATGCTTACAGAAGGTTATGATCATCAGGCTCAAATGTTCGAAACACCCGATCTAGGGGACCCAATGCAAGATTTCACGGTTTTTTTAGATAGTATAGGATTGTCGTCCGACTGGCATGCGACAATCTTCAATACCGAAAACCAGCCAGTGGACAATTTCGCAGCTCCAGATGCTAAGCACGATCTGTCTAAGAATCAACAAAATGGTGACACTTCAATTGACTCCAAACTTGCACCTCCGCACGAGGAACCAGGGTCATTTTCGAGATTTGGCTCTCGATTGCCATCATTACAGCCCGAGCCACGCGAACATGAGTCAGTAAGATTCGAACCACGAAGTAATTATGAGGAACTGAACCTTGCAAAGCAGAAAACTACGTGGGAAGTCACCGATACCGATCGACAATACTTTGCATCCAAACTTGCGGCTTTTGACAGTGTCATGCCCAAAGGTTTCATAGCACCTTCCCGGCATTCATTATCAAGATATCTTGCGGGTTATATCAACGGATTTCACGAGCATCTTCCATTCATTCATGTTCCCACATTGTCTGTGGCGAACAATGCACCAGAGCTAGTGCTGGCATTGGCTGCTGTAGGTGCACAGTACAGATTTGAGAATAGTCGAGGCATTGAGCTATTCTATGCTGCAAAGGCTGTCGTTCTAGAGCAAGTCAAGAGACGAGATGGATTTGCAATTCCGCAGTCGTGGAATCGACCCCGAACACGAACCGGTTCTAACATCCAATCGCCTGGCGGCTTTCAAGCTCTAAGCTCTACTAGCAGTTCTAGTCCGTTCCAGCCGGTACTGTTAACAGAAGAAGCTGTAGTCGCTGATAGCAGAGAACAACTCGACTCGATACAGGCACTCCTCCTATTGACGGCATTTGCAACTTGGGAACGTCATCAAGAATTGCTTCGTGAAGCATTAGCATTTCAGAGCGTGCTTGCGCGTCTTGTTAGAGAATCCGGTCTGATCAGCCCCGAGAATCCACCAGATCCCGATACCTTAACATGGGACGATTGGGTCAGAATAGAGGGCGACAAAAGAACAAAATTGATAGTGTACTGCTTCTTCAATTTGCATTCCATTACTTGGAATGTGCCACCGCTAATTCTCAACTCTGAGCTGAAACTCGATCTTCCCGCACCAGCAAATCAATGGAAGGCAACGACTGCAGATGCGTGGAGAAAGTTGCACGTGGCAAATACTGCACCTCCTACTCAGTTCCAGACAGCTTTTGCAAGGCTATTCACAAAACCATCGCAATTACCTGAACACCCGATATCTCCTCTGGGAAATTATGTGCTAGTTCATGCCTTAATTCAACAGATCTTCTTCGCCAGACAAGTATCGTTGGACTGGCCAGGCACAACTGGCTACAGCCTTCGTCTTGAGGACATAAGCATCCTGGAACGTGCTCTGGCGGCCTGGAAGTCAGGTTGGAAGCGAGCTCCTGAGTCGTCGCTAGATCCTCAGAATCCCAACGGGCCCATCGCATTCACATCAACGGCATTACTTGGGCTGGCTTATATTCGCCTTCACGTTGATATGGGTCCTCTGCGCCACCTCGAAACAAGGAATTCATACCAGATCGCACAAGCTCTACGCGACACACCGCCGCTGCGTCGGGACGCTCGACTTACGCCAGCTTTGTTGCATTCTGCTCATGCGCTTTCAATCCCAGTACGTCTTGGCATAGATTTTGTTGCTCGGACACAAACTTTCTTTTGGTCAATTCAACATTCTCTCTGCAGCCTCGAATGTGCTTTTCTTCTCTCAAAGTGGCTTCACTCTCTTTCACGTGTTGTCATTGACAACGAACCTGCACTCTCCGAACATGAACGGAAACTGCTTGTTTGGGTAAGAAGTATGCTTGACGAAACAGAAATGTCAATACCTCTTAACGGGAATGCCGCTGATCACAGAGTCGTCAATGAGAGTCGTGAGTTAATTGGGGACGAGAGAAAGATCAAAGAGCTAGGGGTAAGTGTGGTCAGAGTCTGGAGTAAGACGTTCAAGGGCAACACGAGCTGGGCGATTGTAGATCTGATCGGAAATGCCCTGGAGGTCTATGCAGAAATGCTGGAAGAAGACATGAGGTAGAGCTTGATGCAAGCATTCAGTCCACGCGTTCTTCCTGAGTGGAACTTCTAGATCGGCTTATTGTAATGGCGTATGGATTAGATATCGAGGATCTTCCCATCCTTCTCATTCATGTGAGAATATGCGCTACGGAAAAACGGCGCACAAATGGATAATCGGACTGAGCGATGGATGAATAAATCACTGTTTTGCTTTGACTAGTAGATCGATTTGATCCTCGAACTCGTCTATCTTCTGTCTATTAGAGACAGGCAACAGAGAAATACGCCGGAGCTGGACTAAGCTAAGCTGAGTCGAACTGAGCTGGACTTGTGAGAAGTACATGCGGAAAAAAGTACCATTCAATTCTATTCCATCATCATCATAATCATCAAAAAATCAAAAAATGCTATCTTGAGATCATAATTTTCCAGGCCAAAATCTCTCTTTTTCCAGAGCGTCGACTTCCCATTTCCAATCGTGAGCAAATACAACCTCTACTTTGACCTTGACCTTTTCCTCTCGATCCTCTTTCAATTTCTTCGTCTCTCCGTTTCCATTGACGCCATCTTGAGCCTCACTTCCACCTTGATCGTCAACTTGATCGAAGTCGACCTCAATACCATCCTGCGCCGCAACTCTGATTCTCGCAATCGTCTCCTTTGCCGCTGGGACGTCGACGTGTATGCAGCAGTTCTTGCCCTCGGCATCGGTCCACCGTGCTATATCGTGTGTTCCGGCGAAGAGACGCTCGTCGTGGTAGGCGTCGCCTGCTAGGAGGATGTATTTTGTGGGTGAGAGGCGGCAGAGGAGATTTAGGTGGCCTGGGAGGTGGCCTGGGGCGGAGATTAGGGAGATTGGAGAGGATTGGGATTTGGATTGGGGGAGTGGGAAGGGGATTGTGTGAGGGAATGGGGGGATGGGTATGTAGGAGGTGGATTTTAGGGATGAGAAGCCGAGTGTGGGAGTTGGAGTCGAGGTTGTGGTTTTGGTTGTTGAGGAAGAAGATGGTGGTGGTGGAGGTGGTGGAGGAAGTTCAATCGTCCTGTCTAGAGGGAGGAGGTCGGATTCGAAGATTGAATGTCCACCTATTTCATGCTTGACTTTACCGCTGAGAAGGTCTAGAGCTCCATTCCCAACGATGAATTTTGTCTTTGGATTGGAAAAATCCCGGGGATAGCCCACATGGTCGTAGTGTACGTGGGATAGAATGATGTAGTCTATGTCATCTGGAGTGAGGCCTCCCTTTGCTAGGGATTCGACAATGTCTGGAGTCGTGCTTAGGGGTTGACGGGTTGCACAGTGTTTCTGGACGATTTCTGGGTAGAGGGGCACGGAACGGCGAAGTCCTAGGTCGAAGAGAATGTTTGTTGCTTGACCTGTAGATGGGGAGTGGTGTCTTATTAGAAAGGAGAGAGAAGGAACTGTTCTTTTGGCTTCTTGATCGGCTGGGTCAATGAAGAAGCGTTCTGGAAGGGTAAGATGACCTGAGCTGAGTGCATGAACTGTCACGGTCGACATTCTCGTTTCCTCTTCTCGTGCCGTCTGTGGTATGCTAAAGTACTAAGCTCCAATATAGTTTTGAGTAGTCACGCTTTTTCGACTGCGTTTGTTACAGCGCCACTCAAGAGGCGGGTAAACTACCTTGCACGCTCCGGATCAGAATGGAGAGGTCTTAAGAAACTTGCCTTTACTCGGCCACCGAGGGTCCCTTCTTGACTGTGTTTATATTGCTGCTGGATGATAACAGCAATACGATATATCCCCGCATTGGAGGTTCGATTGATAATTCTCCTCATTCATCATCTAGAACTGTGAGCAATTTGGAGTAGCAATCGGTTTAACAAGATCTAAAGCCGTATTCGGTCAAAGCCAATGATCAGAGGCGGATAATGTCAACAAAGAAATGACGAGAATTATATGGCTTCTCCGCGTGAGGAGGAGATTGGAATGACTGTTGTTCAGCCACGTCACAAGTAACCTGCGCTACGACGATCTCCCGTTCCTGCAGCTCAGAGAGCTTTCAGGTACAACTTCAATGATCTGGCAGACGTAACGAGCGCACTGAATGTGGTCACTTCGGAAAAGGTGCGTCTTTGCTGTGAGACCTCGAGTCTCAAGAAATCTCATCCGGTCTCAGACAAGAATAGAAGCAGAATTGACAAAAAGGTAGCAAACAGATTTGAAGCGTTCATCTTCTCGATATCTCAACACGTCACCTGTGTACTCAGGCCTTTTGTGTGGTAGAGCCTTGAGGCTATTGCAGCTGCGATGCCCTCGTATGATAGATTGATTCTCCCCTTCACCTATGGACCATCGCAATGATGTGAGATATCCTAGTGCAAAAATAGCATTCGGAGAGATTTACGTTGAACTCAAGGATTGATGCTGCCTAGAAGTGTAGATCTCGTTCCTTGCAACTCCTTGCCAAGGGCGAAGGCGACCAAAATTATCATAATTCCGTCCGATGGTGTACCTTTTGCTGCGATTGCCGGGCTGCCACGCGGCGTGGAACGAAATGAAGTGCAGAGAGCGAGGTTTCAAGTTCCTTAATTATATCGTCATCAGAATTTTTATCCGTTGGGGGCGGAGCGGAATCCGAAACTTGTACAGCTTGTTCACGTGCAGGGCGGTAAACCCCAGTAAGCTCCCTTTGCGAGATTCTGTTTGGGCGCTCAACCGGTGGATTGATGCTGGTTGATACACGTCGTCTTCGACCTTCTCGCAGCAATGACGTTACATTGTCGATGCCGTAATCGATAATGCGAAAATTGTAAAATTTTGAAAAGTAATGCTTGTCAATAACGTGCAGCCTACGTTTCTGAGGTGTTGAGCACTTACGCTCACATTCCGGCACAAGACAGGCATACGTCTGCTCACCTTTGGCAGCTAAAGCTTCTCGTATAGGATTATGATTCTCATCAATGTGCAAAGTTAAGAAATGATCAGACGGAAGATTTCTGCCACATGTTGAACACCGATTGATGTGATCCTGTGCATAATGAATCTCAAACGCTTCTATAGACGAAAATTTGAGGGTGACAGTATGTGGTGGTAGATCACATGTCATAACCGGTGTATCGTCCGATGTTGTACTGATAACAGCTACGACCTTGGCTATATGATCGTCCTCCACCTCCGACAATGGTGTCCGAGAGTCGAGGGGTTCCATTGACTCTGACGGCGAGGATGACGCATCTCTCGATCGTTTGCCCATATTGTGGGAACAGACACAAGTTCAGTAAAGGAGGCCTTCACCCAGGGGGTCCCTAACTGGCCTGCGTCACATGAACTAGAGAGGCAGTTGTAATGAATTCAAAGACAGGTCAGTGTATCAGTGTGTATGCCGGGTAGCAAGTGACGATCAGGGCAGTAGACAGTCAGACCTGGGATCGATAGATGATAGGGCGATGAGGATAATGTAGGAGAGTCAGGAGAAGAGTAATCATCTTGGCGGAGATGAGGCTGTAGTGATGTTGGTGGCGGTGATGGAGATTCTTTTGACCGCCGAATGTTAGCGTGTCTCAAGAATGGCGCCAAGATTGGTGATTGGTTGAAGTGAACATGGCAAGTGTTTCAGGATTACCCTCCCAAGTCCCGCCCTCAACCTGCGCATCTTTCGTATTGCGCGTCCAGGAATGCGAGGCCTCCAACGTCTGTTCATCTTTTTGTTTCTTGAGTATACTTCTCTGTCTTCGGCTTGCTTGACAGGCACGTCACTGCACTGTTGAAGGCGTCTCAACTTCCATCCTTCAGAAACATTTTCAACGGGACACCGGTCCATCGAATAATGGTGATCCGGTCATCGAGGTAACACACACAATCGACATCGGCCGTACAACTCTCGCGGACCGTCCTGTACAATCCAAGCGCAGGGCCATATAAAAGAGTCCTTCTTCGTGTCTTTCCTATCAATCTGCCATTCAGTCCTATCGTTCGATCGACGCCGGGTTCTCGTATGGGTATGAGGAGAACAACCTGATCCAAATAGCCTGGTCGTCATTGGTCTTGGGAAACGCATTACGCACGCAAATCTATCCGGATATACACTATGGCGATGCTTGCGCCCAAATCTCCCTATAACCCTCCGATAATATCCTCTCAGCAATTACCACCGAGGCAGTTTTCCGAATCTTCACAGAGAACACAAATGGCTTCGTCAGCCCTGCAAGACGGTCTTTTTGCCTCGCCTACTGAATCTGAATTTTCAGTGGCCTACGATGGACTGGATTTGGTACGAGCATGGGATGAGAAGCGAGTAGGAGAATGGCTACACTCAATACGATGTGGACAATATGAGCCTCTATTTAGGCAGAACAACTTTACAGGAGAAAGCCTGCTGGAATGTGATCAGAAGATATTGGCCGAGATGGGAATCAAGAAGATTGGAGATCGTGTACGAATCAATGTGGCCATCAAGCAGCTACGAAATAAATCATCAGCGCGCAGTTGGAGAAACAGAGACTCCCTTGCAGCTCTGGAAAACTATGCTGCCACGCCATCTTCGTCCGACTCACCAAGACTCTATCCGGCTCGAGGACAAGCAAGCTCCAGTAGACTCAATGGACTGAAGTCGAATTCTAGGCCAGGCTCCCCTCTCACTGATATGAACGGTCCATCATTACGATCACAGCGCTACGTGCCTAGTCCCATGGACTTCAGCAGAGACATGAACTCCGGCTACTTTAGCCAACCTAACTCCGCCAAATCCACATCTGGCAGGAAGCCAGAGACCCCATCGATTGTTGTACAGTCAACCAGAACTCCACAACATATTCGACAGAATTCAAGTCTTGATGGACTTACAGCTGGAGGGCTGCCTACTAATTCCCCTGTCATCAAGGTCATCCATGCGGGTGGTCAGACTAAGGTCGTCAATGTCAAGCTTTGCAAGAACGCGGACGAAGTAACTTGTACTGTGTTGCGCAAGATACTTATGGAAGGGAAGCTCTTCCGTAATTTCTGCTTCTACGTGCTTGACGGCATCGAACCAATTCCAGACAACTGCAGAAGGTTGTCAGATGAAGAGCTAATGGAGATCTGTGCAGATGCTACCAGATCAGAGCGAAACAGACTCATCCTACGCAAGATCAATGATGGCATTCCAGATATTGAAGAAGTCAGAAAGGCAGCAAAACTAGCTTTTGACGAATCACAGGCTTTGCATCAAAATGCCCTAAATCACAGCAACATGAGAAATCAGATCAAGCTTCAGAAATTAACAGGAGAGTCGTGGCAGGATATTCAGGCTCCCTTATCACCAGCACCTACTAAGGATCGTCACCGTAACATCATTGCCACCGCCGACGAGCGTGACACTCAGGAAGCATCGATGTTGCTTCCAGACAGGACGCATAGGGCGTCAAGGCTTCGATCGTTCTTTGGTGCCAGACCTCCGAGCGAGATGATTGTCCAGGAGCTTACGTCGTACTTCCCCGACCACAAGAGCGAGGATATCGAGAAGACTATGCGCATGTCAGTACGACGTTCTCAACGTATGAGTCGTGCTGCTAGCCGTCTGAGTGTCGTGAGCAATTTCAGTACAGCCTCAAGTCTGAGAGATGCACCGCCAGTACCAGCTATTCCAAGTATTGCAGACGCATGGCTTAACGCTCCATTACGTAGTCAGACAGCCCGGCCCTTGTCTGTATCAAGGTTCGCGCTACCAAATACTCTGTACAGAGACTCTATAGTGTCATCGGGACTACAGCCACTGCAAGAGGAGTCACCAATCGAACCAAACAGGAAATCTTACGTCTCTTTTGCGGATAGCGAACCAGAACCTGATTCTGCGGTCAGTGACACATCTCACTATTTTGGTGGCATGTTATCACCGACAGGTAATGAGGACATCAGTTCACGTCTATCGATGATCGTTGCTGAGGACGGTGAAGAAGATGATATTGAGCTCAATTCCTTCCTAGCCGGCAACAGCTTTGATAAGAATAATTGGATGAAGGGAGACCTCATCGGTGAAGGTTCTTTTGGTAGTGTCTACCTTGCTCTGCATGCAGTTACTGGTGAACTTATGGCTGTGAAGCAAGTTGAGCTTCCAGACGTAGGTAAAGGGACTGAAGGTGACAAGAAGCAAACCACGATGATCAACGCCCTCAAACTCGAAATCGAGCTCCTACAAGGGCTTCATCATGAGCACATCGTCCAGTATTTGGGTACATCCTCCGATGAAACTCACCTCAACATTTTCCTCGAATATGTTCCTGGGGGTTCTATCGCTGGTATGCTAAAGCAGTACAATACGTTCCCCGAACTACTGATCCGAAACTTCACGCGACAAATTCTAGAGGGACTAAGCTATCTGCATTCAAATAACATCATTCACCGTGATATCAAAGGTGCCAATATATTGGTCGACAATCGTGGCGCCGTCAAGATCTCTGATTTTGGTGTCTCCAAGAAACAAGGTTTCAACAACACCAATGCCCCCGGTGCACGTACATCTCTGCAGGGCTCAGTCTTCTGGATGGCTCCCGAAGTCGTGCGCCAGACAGGTCAGAGCATCAAATCTGATATTTGGTCCGTAGGATGTCTGATCGTGGAGATGTTCACCGGCTCACGTCCCTTCCCTTCCATGACGACGTTGCAGACACTCTTCGCAGTTGGAAGCAACGGTGAGAAACCCAGTGTACCCGAAGCAGCCAGTGAGGCGGCTAAGAATTTCATGAACTTGACATTTGAAGTCGATCCGACCAAGCGACCTGGTGCCGATGAATTACTGAAGGAGAAATTCTTACTGCCTGTGCAAGCGTGATTGCTTCTCACTATATGTTAACAAATCGACATGATGTAATACAAAATGTACATTGAGAACGTGCAGCGAGGCATTCAAGTGTGAAAGTCTTTTTGATCAATTGTGCTAAGCTCAGCTTCATTGTTTTGCTTTGACGATTGATGGTCTCATGATATGGGATCTTGAGAGAAGAAATCGAAACGATACACAACGACATAGAATGCAACGAAATGATGAAATAATCTAATTAGACATGAGCTTTGGACTATTATGTACCAAAATATCTCGGACATGGGTAGATGCTAGCTGGAATGAAATGAGCTGAGCTAGGCTGGGATGTGCTCATTGGCATAACACAGTATAACAGTGACACACAACAGAGCAAGCAATGAAATGCACTTCTTAGCTGACAATTCTCCCTCTCGTGTCTTTCGTGACTCTCCTTGTCGCTAGTGCCACCAGTGTTGGACCGTTACTAGTCAATAATTATAATACATCATCTATCCATCTATCTCTCCGGAACTAAGTCCATTAAAATACATTATCAGAGTGACTCCCATGTATGCAACCCGGCGCTCATGATAGTCGCTTGAAATGTGCGCAAATCAATCATATATCGTTAATCATGACAAGTCCATTGCCTGCTCTAGCTCGTTGTGCTCCTGACGCGGCTGTGTTTGTTCAATAGGTCCATTCGGGTGCATCGAGGTTTCCTTGTGCTCGCCGTTGACACCATTGATGCCGTTCGTATGAGGTATTTCGTGCTGCTGAACCGGCACACCAGTTCCGTTTACTTGCAAATCACCGCTACCATCGACCTGCCCGCCTATCTGTGTTGGTATTTCGCCGATGCCTTTGAGCTTTAGCTTAGTGCCGGGCCGGTATCTCAGTTGTACAACCAGGCTCTCTTGCGTGTTCTCATCATCGTCATCGACGCCAGCTACTTGACTCATCTCTTCGTCTTCGTCCTCGCCGTCTTCGAATTCTGGCTCGGAGTCATCATCGGGTTCATCCTCGTTGCCACTCCACTCCTTCTCAGATGGTTCTGGTGCATCAGATTCGGATTCGGATTCAAGACCTTCTGCGTAGCGTCCTCGTGCAGATCGGCTATGCATTCCACGAGGCTGTCTGCCATTTACGACACTTGAGTCGTCACCTGGCTCAGCGGAAGCAGACGTCCTCTGTTCTCTTTCCAACTCCTTTCTTTGATCGGCCAACATGGTCTCGCCGTACATGCCGCCGACTCTTGCCTTAACTTGTCGACCACTAGCTGTTACTGTAGGACCATTCTCCTGTGGAGTACCATATCCGGAATTGCGTGTGCTTCTCATGCCAGAATGAATATCAGAGTCCTCTTCCTCACCGTCTGAAAATGTGTAGCGCATTCTCTTTCCTCTCGTTCGTCCTTCGTACAGAGAGAAGCCAGGTTCCGGTCGTTGAAACTGTGCTTTTCGAGCCAGTCTATAGTCTCGACGTCTGCGTTTCTAACGAGAGTGTATTAGCATGCGACTCCTTACAAGCAAGATATTTACTTACCTCTTCTCCAATCTCAAAACGCTGTACGGCACCTCGAATCTTCTCTCGATTGACTTTGGCTACGTTTGTACCTTCTTGCTCGAACTTCTCAGCCAATGCGTTGACTTCCTCTATGCTTCCAGCAACACTAAACCAAGTATTCGTTTTCCTAGTCTTGCCATCGTTCTCACGGTACACTCTGAAGTATGTGTCTTCTTGTCCCTCGATGAGGTAATATTTTCTTCTATACGAATCCGAGAACCAAGGCTGTACAGATTTTGGTTGGTTCTTGTCGTCGTCTCGTCGTGTCTGCTTGTACGCTTCTTTGATCATGGCCTGTATGGCATCGGAGGAGTTGAGGCACCACAACACGAGAGTTTTGAGTAGTGTCAACTGCACGTAGTTAGTCCTTGTTCAAGCACGCTGCGACTTGAATACATACTCGCTCTTCAGCAGTCATAGAATTGAAATTCCTGTCCCCTGGAATTGGGTTCTTACCGCCCCATGCGACAGGCCATTGATGTTTGTTGGTACTGATGGCATCTTCCAGGGCTCGACCATAATGATCACGTCTAATTACACAGGTATCAGCGCTCTTATTCAGAGTGTACCACCGATGATATATCTGTAGGCAACGTACTCAACATCTTTCTTCCTGTTCAACACCAAACTCAAAAGTGCGCATAAAAGTCGTTGAACATGCTCATCTGGATATTCGCCAACTAATCCTCGTTCAATGTCTTGGGGGCCGTAGTGTGGTAAAGACTTGGGGAACGCGTCACTAAAGCGGCTGCGGAACATTACAATGAACGCGATCGCATCGTTGTCTGCAAGTGTATACTCATGAGGAGGGGACGGCGCGCGCTTTGGTGGTTCTGGTGTGGGCTCTTTCTCAGTCTTAGGCTTAAAGTAGCTCTTTATTCCTGTTGGTTTCGACATTTTGGCAATGAGTGCTTCATCGTCTGTGGAATGAGTCGACGAAAGCGATGAATCTGAATCGGACATGGTGACAGGATACAACGATTTAACGGCTAAGTACGCGCGTGAAGTGTTCACTTGGAAGTGGTTCTGGGAAGGCGCGGGAAACTTTCAAAGTTAAGAGCGATCTCAATTTCATTTGAACTAACAGGACACCAACTTGGCAGTCTTTCACGAACCAACGACGTCTGATGGTATTCCATCTGTCAGACACTCGAATCTCTCTTCGCGTAGTAGACTCTAATCTGTCTGACCTTTCTCTCAATCGCAGCCGGGAAGGACTTCGAAGATGCTTTCCAGATAATTCTTGAGGTAGTATATGCATGTTGAGGGGTCACAGTATCCGGAACTCGCGCGTCAATAGTGCCTTAACAGGAACCACGCAGATGTGTGCACGTCCACATCACTCTATGATCCTTCTATCTCTCTGCAATCAGAGCCAAATATTGGAGAACTGGACTGAAACGTGATTAATCGACCTGCTGAAGGAGTGTAAGGTGGTGTACCGGTCCGAAAGTGGTTCGAAATTGGTTCGATAGTAGTTCAACTGGAAGTTGAAGTCTGCTACATCGATTCCGCACGCTTGCACTCCCCGAAAATATTGTGATGGTATTTTGACATAGACATTGGACCCTACAGCCTTGAAAACTCCGTCTTGAATGGCAGATGCCATCTCGTGTATGTGTCGATTTCTCAAAAGAATGAGTCTCTGCCGAGTCTTCATTAAGATCTTCTCTGATATCTGTCGTCAGAGAGATGATCAAAATCGCCATGAGGGCGCTTGTGGCATGCCGAAGCCTCGGATGGCAGAAGATTCTCAAGTCTTTGCATAGTCCTGGTTTAGTACTCTTAGAGAACAACGGGAATTCAATTCTGCTTTCTTTCAGGCCAAATGTCCCTGTTGGGAAGCAAGATTCGTAGATGGTATTTCATGATGAGCCTCAGCTGTTAGATATGGTTACTCCCCCTTCATCTCTCTCAGCTCCGGCCAAGCCTTCAAATTTCTGGCCACTAAAGACCGGTTTCGCACCCTGCAATCCATGAAAGACTTACCAATTCATAAAGCAACAAGCAGATGCAATTGTCCTGTTGAGCAAGCTACTCGTTGCAGAAACTTTGTATGAGATCAATCATGGGAGGTGCAGCAACATGCAACAGAACGTGCTCTACATTGTCGACGCGCATGTACTGTGGCAGATCAGACCATTTGATTGGAACAATTCAACGCGAATGCCAGTAGTTGATGAGGTGTGAGCTATGTAGATAATGAGGCTGCCATACCTCAAGGAGAGATTGACGTTCAACTTCTCACGAAAATGCCAAGTCTTTTCACGTGACCAACAATTGACCGCACGAACTGCATTTTCAGTCTCCGCCTTCGAGAAAGTCACTGATTCAATATCTCAATCACCACAAACAGGTTGCGATGTAAGATCTACTCTTTCCAACTCTTCTACCAACTACTAATACTTACTTCAGCATGGGTCGGGTTATTCGCAATCAGAGAAAGGGTCGCGGCTCTATTTTCAGTACGACCTCAAATTCCTCCAGCGCAAGAAGTCGAAATCACTAACATTTATCGCAGCCGCCCACACTCGTCTCAACAAGAACCCAGCAAAGTTCAGACAGCTAGATTATGCTGAGAAGCATGGATACATTCGAGGTGTTGTGAAGGACATCATCCACGACCCAGGTCGTGGTGCACCTCTCGCCAAAGTCGTCTTCCGCAGCCCATACAAGTTCAAGGATAGAACCGAGACTTTCATCGCCAACGAGGGCATGTACACTGGTCAATTCATCTATGCAGGAAAGAGCGCAAACTTGACTGTCGGAAACATCCTCCCACTCGGCTCCATTCCAGAAGGTACCGTTGTCACCAACGTTGAAGAGCACGCAGGTGATCGAGGAACTTTGGGCAGAACATCTGGTAACTACGTAACTGTCATCGGCCACAACCCTGATGAGGGCAAGACCCGAATCAAGCTCCCATCAGGTGCTAAGAAGGTTGTTGTTTCAAGTGCACGAGGAATGGTTGGTATCGTTGCAGGTGGTGGACGAACAGACAAGCCATTGTTGAGTACGTTTTACTCCTATCATGCAACACATATTGCAATGGTCCCGCTGGATTGAATTGTCGAAATGCTAACAACATCACAGAGGCATCGCGCGCCAAGCACAAGTTCGCTGTCAAGAGAAACTCATGGCCAAAGACTCGTGGTGTTGCCATGAACCCTGTCGACCATCCTCACGGTGGTGGTAACCATCAACATATTGGTAAAGCTTCAACTATCTCCAGATACGCCGCCCAAGGTCAAAAAGCTGGTCTCATTGCTGCCCGAAGAACTGGTCTGCTCCGAGGTACCCAGAAGACCAAGGATTAGATGGATTGAATGGAGTTTTGGTGGTTGTAAGACACAAAGTAGAGCGAGATACGAGACGAAAATCGAAAAGATACCTACTTCATACAGACGGGATATTGTGGTCGTGGGATTTGTTTCGACACATACTACTATCTGCGCATGGGGAGGGTCAGCGTTGTATGCTATGAATCATAGATGCAACAAAATTCAATCACATTAACGAACGTCCAAAAATCCTATCCAGAAGGAACTCCGCTGACGGGTTTGGCTACTCAGGAGTGCGTATGCCCTTGCTAACGAACAACCAAATGCTAAGATTCCAACACTATGCGTCCCTTCTTGCTTCGTACCTCTTGATCTCAGCATGTTGGTATGGTCTTCCATTAATTTCGAGTAACCTTCCATTCTATTCCTTTGCTCCCCGTCGTCTGCAACCGCAAGCACGCATGCAGGCTGTAAACGGTGAACCTCTAGCCTTGGTTGCACAATGTTCACATGCATTCCAGCCTGCTCATGAGCCAAGCCAGTGTTTTCTCCAAATCCACCAATAGCACCAACCATCTCAAAACTCATGCACAGTAACCCTAGCAGACTATAGATGTGACCTTAGACTGTCGTGAGGCATACAACCTGACGTCAAGCTTACGAGGCGATCATGTACATCGTTGGTCGAATTACCATCTCAGCCTGGAGTACGCCTTGTGAGAAGTACGGATGGTAAGTCCTCTGCGAGTTATCACGTAGCTCAGCCTGTCAGCCAACATTGCAAGCATGAGCAGAATAATATGTAAGGATATAGATTGGTCCAGGATGCTGATTGTCCTTGTCGTCGGGTTCGCCGAAGCAGTCGTCATGCATGTACGAGACGAATCTCGCTTGAGTAAGTCGCTTGCAAGAGCAGAAGCCATCTCACATCTGCATTCGAAGGCACAATTCACAAGGTCACTGTACTCTGTCTACCATCCTGGAACAAGACACCGACATTGCAGTCGATGAAATGAGCATGTCGGGGCCATACTACATTAATCTTAACAATTTCTTTGAATGAAGAACTACAGTACTTCACCTCGACCTGCCTTACGCACTCATCACTCTCGCCTTAAGTACTTATTACCGAGAAGTGTCTTCTACTGTATCAGTTGTTACAACTATGGACAAGAAATGTTTTTACATTCTTCGTCAACAAATCTATCCTCCTCCAACACCACCCCCAAGCGGATCCGTAGGAGTTCCCTGGAAAGGTCCAATATGCTTAGGCCATATAATCTCCGGACCTGAAGGTCTCGATCAAGTCAAGAACCGGAAGGAACTCATTCCTTTCGGTGCCGATATGCCAGTCTATCTCGCACAAAAAGGGATTCTTGACGTTGAATCCAAGGAGCAAGCGAGCTTTAACACATCAGTCGGAGCGACAGGCCCAATTGGAGCATTCCCCGTCGATCTATCCGTCGATGTTGCCGCCGTGTTTAAGAAAACGGTAGAGAACCACTCTCACTTCGAGAGCCTTGCTACATATTTTATACAACCAACAGACGATTACGTCCGGGAGACGCTAGAAACCTCAAGCGTCAAGAAATACATCGAGAAACTTCGCAAAAAGCACCTCGGTCTTGACTCCTGGAAGTTGTACATGATCTCCGGCATGATGATCGCAAGAGGGGCCTCACAAACTTCCAAGGAAACCGAAGAGAAGGGTGCAAACAGCGGTAACTCTGTGGAAGTACCAGATATCGTAGGAGGTCACCTCAAAATAGGCGGGGGCAAGACGACCGAATTGGGCATCACATATGGAAAATCGACGGACTTCATCTGGTCGCTTCGCCTCACGGAGATTCACAAGGGGTTTTGGAGCTCGGAGTTTGAATTGAAGACGGAGATGCTCGACGGAGTTGTTGCTGCTTGTTCTCTTGAACCAAAGATGGAGGTCGATCAGCCGGAGCTTCGGGATGTGCTGAAATCGAAGGGTTTGAGTTCCGATGCCGTTTATGTGTATCGTGCCATGAAGGATGATCTGTACTTTGTGGTCCAACCCGGAAGTGGGGAGGAGAACAAGAGCAGTGATGACTTGGAGGCGAGCGATACGGAGCATTGAGGTGAAGATGGAGCAGACGATACGTCTATCTTACTGTTGGATCTGATCATGATGAATCTAAATTTGTCCCTCGAGAATGCCAACCTGAGTGGGCAAGTATCAATCAGAAATTATTTATTTCAACTTCAACTGTATCCGTTCGCTATATGTACTAGAATGCTCTGCTGATAGTATCAGCAACATACCACCTTCGCTCAGTGTCACTGCCAGCCTGTTGTGAACTCGGATTGAGCTTTTGTTTGCTATTCCTGTCATATAGGAGAGGAAGATAGAATGATCTATACCTCTGCTACCTGAGTTGGAGTTCCTAGTTCTTCAGGAATGAGACCAAATACAGGTGCGACATATATCTGCGCTTCTGGAACCATTCTGAGTGTTAGTGCTGCTCCGTTGGTCCATGACCGCAATTATCAATATATTGATCGTCACATCCTTCTGTGATTGAATCCTTGTACCAGCATAACCCTCAGGTGATGGGCGAAGTTTGACACTAGTGTAGCGCTCAGATGTGCTCACGATCTTTATAAAAGGAGGATGATGGGTTATAACTTTATCAATCTCATCTATCATTTTCTTGATAGACAGAATTTTCGATCATAGAATCTCTTCCTGTCCGACTGTCCACAGCTTTTTCCAGCACTTCGTAGATCTGCATCCACCGCTTCACAAGCACACCCCTCTGACACTGCATCCCACATTCCAAATCCTCTAGCCGATCTAATCTCTCCCCGATGGTTTTCATGAAAGACCTCAAAACCTTCAACACAATCCCCTCAACCACACCCTCAAACTCATCATCTTCATCAAAACCACAAGCAATACCATCCTCCCACTTCGCAGCCGGCATACAAAGCATCCTCAGCGCAACCAAAGTCCTATAACAAACCCAGTCCCCATCCATCACATACCCACCAAAATACCCAAAATCTTCCAATGCAATCTTCTCCTCTTGTCCAAAAAGCGGCAGAACAACCTCATCCAAACTGATCTCGTCCCATTTATTCACTTCCGCGATGAATCCGTATTCGATAAGTAAGAAGTCATTACTGTGATTACCATAACTTATAAACACTTCCTCTCCAGCTTCGACATCACGCTCAACCTTAAATTTATACTCAGTAGACGTAGACGAAAAGACAACTTCGCAACAAGCCGCTGTACCGGAGGCGTCGTGATTGAAGCAATCCGCAAAAGGTATCAAGGCGAGACAGTCGTCTGAATCTTTGGGCTTGTCTTCGGGGCGTGTGTAGTAGAATGTACGTGTATTGACGGCGAACCACTTCGTTAGGAAGAGCTCGTAGGTGAATTGTGGATAGGAGAGTTGCACTGTGGACCAGTCGCGGGTTAGGGTTTTGGTTTGTTTTGAGAGGAGTTTGAGTGCTGGGGTTGGGAGGAGGGATTGGAGTTCGGACGGCCAGGTTTGTGGCATTGTGGACTGGATTTCGGCGTGGGTGGGGAGGATTTGGTGCCAGGGTGTTGGTGTTGTAGTTTTAGTGGTGGTGCCAGTAGTAGCTGACTCCGAAGATGAAGATTGCGATGAGGATGACGATGTAGTATTGGTCGTTTTATCCTCGTCTTCTTCCCTATCATCGTCGTCGTCGTCGTCGTCGTGGCCCTGATCTGGACGTTCTAGAACTTCATCTTCGAGCATAAGTCCAACAGCCAGTATAGCCATCATACTACAGCCCTCGAGCCGTCTCGTAACATCCTCATCGAGACAATGAACACTTCTGAAGAATGAAGTTGGGACCGTCAATGCTATATCTCCCGCCTATGACATATGGGTCCATTAGTAAAGGGAAGTCGTTCGTTACATACTTCCATAGACAGTTCTTGTACCACATAATGTAATTGTCCACGTATATGTGTTCTACACGCAACCTAGATTCAAACATACCTCAAGAGTCTTCGTAGCAATGATTCCCATCCCCCGTCCGGGGAATCTATGTGCTGCTATTCCATTGACCGTCACGCCTTGAGTGACGATCCAGGCATTTAGGTCGTCTTCAACGGGCATAGTGGTCGAATTAGCAGATCATGGCGTCAATAGATGCTGTGTTTGATATCATCGTCTCTTCTAGTCGAGTATTGCTCTCGATTGTTTCTTTCTTCTCGAACTGTAGGATGGAGCACCTCCAGAATTAGGTCTTGAGAAGATGAACTACTGGTGGTATTGACAGGGAGTGGTATGTTGGCTTGGCAAGTTTCGTGTCAAAGTCATCGTGTTGGTTACGGATATGTCTATATGTTTGGATTGTCGGACATTTTACGTGGATTTTCTGATATTGAGGCTTGTTCTCAGATAGATGTGGATTCTACTGAAGATTACGATCACACGGTCTATGTATCACGCTAGAAATGATAGTTGAATAACATTTTGGGGATTATCTTTTTATTCGCTAAACTCGATAAACTATTTACAAGGGCAAAAAATTGAATCAGACAATCTATATGATGAGCAGACAATATCAACATCTCAAAGGTAAACCAAAACAACATCTTCAAACAACGATCCAGGCGAATAGACAGGCACTTGCAAACAGATTGATAGACGGGTACCGTCTCAGTGACGATGCTCCAATCGCAGAGTCAAATGTAGCGTAGTCTCTTGGCGATGATCAACGCTCCAACAGCGAAGATGACCATGAATGCCACAATACCTCCAAACCAAGCAAAGGTCTCTTCTCCCATGCCAGGCACATGAACGTTCATTCCAAAAAGACCGGTAATGATGTTGAGTGGAACAATGACAGAGGCCAGGACTGTAATTTTGGCCAGAGCCTTATTGGTGTGGTTACCCTTCAAGATATTGTCCACATTCAATTGCGCAAGGTAGTTAGCATGAGATCTGCTGAGCATCTTCTCAACGTGACCCAGGTTGGACATCATGGTTACCACGTGATCTTGAATATCACCAAGATAAAGACCAATGTCGCCACGAGGTGTGATTTGATACTGCTCATTGCAGCGCTTTGCGAAGCCCTTGATGACATCTGCCTTTCCGCCAAGTAGACGCATCATGTTAAGGACACGCTTGCGACAGTCACCAATCTGTTTGAGTAGATTAAGGAAGTCTGTGTCACGCGCAATGAAGACCTGATCTTCGATGTTCTCGGACTCGACCTCTGCTTCATGAATGATAGGCGCAAATGAATCGACAATATCGTCACTATAATCGTTATCAGCAACCGCTCGAAATGAGAATGTGGTAACTTACATCATAGCGTAACAAATGTAGTCTGGTCCAAGGGATAAGAAATCGCCCAACTTTGCGATACGACGTCTCACATTGCCTGCATGTGGATTGGCTGTGTAACTGAAGCTCAGTACACCTTCTTGCGTTACGACAATGTAGACATGGAGAGGATCCAAGAAATCCTCGCTGGATTGATCCGGGTTGAAAGAACGGAAGCTGACGAAGTAATATTGAGAAAACAACTCAACCTTTTCTCGAGACTCCTGGGTTTCGATATCTTCTCTGGTCAATCGATGGATCTTAAAGGCCTTTGAAATAACTTCAAGCTCAGCCTTAGTTGGGTTCATGACGTCAAGCCACCAAACACCACCCTCTGGACCAATCTCAAACAAGTCTCTGAACGAGTCTCCTCTGGCAAGAAGATCTCCAAGTCTGCTAGCATGTTTGGAATGCTGAATCTCAGAAGAGAAAAAAGTGAAACGTTGAGGCTCGTTGGGTCGAGTGACAGTAGGAACCCGTGTAACTCTCTCATTATTGCCATTCACAGGGTACTCAGTCTTTTCAGACGGCACCAACCGCAATGGCTTTTCGAAAAAGGTCTCTCCATTTAGAGCAACATTGTTGTAGGCATCGAATTTGTTCTCCGGACGAATCTCACCGAAGACCGTTGGTTCAGTCTGCTGACTGCTACCCTCCGAGAGGGTGCCCGAATGACCAGGAACCAATCCTTGGTTGCAAAGGGCGACAAACTCGTCTAGCTCTTCAAAGTCTATCTTGTAAGTTTTCCCGGCTTCATCATCAAAGTCAACAGTAATATCGTCTGGAATTGCCTCATTTGTTCCTCGGGTGAGCGCCGCTGGGACACTAACATTGCTCAACGTAGGACGTCGAGTACCAGCATCAAAAGACTGTTGTCTTTGCCTGAAATCAGGAATGGATGCATGACTGTCCAATGTGTTCGCCCTTTGTCGACGACGTGGCTCAGCAAAAGCTTCCAAGGAATTTGCTGGTGAAGTGGAACGTGACGAAGATGTATCGCGCGATCTATCATGCCTGTCAAGGATGTCTCTTGGACGGCCTGCCCTTCTGGTGTCTCGTCTTCTGCCAATACCCAATTCACCCATCTCATCTCCAGATTCATCATCGACCGCGTTCTCGAAGTCTCGAGCAATTGGAGTTCTCTCGACATTGCGAAGAGCGTCATCAATCCTAAGCAGTTCGGCATCGCCAGAGATGCTGCCCAACGGAGTGGCGGCCTGCAGCTCTAGAGCAGGAATATCCATCTTATTGCCTGGCAAGATTGCTGGTGAGGGTTGTCGACTAGCAAGAGGCGAAACCGCCAATCTACGTCTGTGATCGTCCAATTCCGGTGCAGGAGTACTGAACCGGGTGTTCATCTTGCCAGTGGGGGATGATCCTCCAGATGACATTTTGACAGTAGTTCCAGAGCGTGGATTTTCGTGAATCAGTCTGGTCGGGCTCGATCGGGTCTCTGCTCGTCACCTGCTATAGGTGTAATAATGCTTAAATTGCCAGTTTGTCTCAGGAGGGCTTTTGTGCCCTGTCTTGGGTATCCAATGTGTTACAATAATTCAGTATGAGCTTGACATGTAGTATTTGCGAGGTTCACCCTCGAAATCAAGATAGCTTGTAAACCCAGTTATGGTGGTCGAGTGGTGGTACCACAGAAGACAGGAAGCACGGTGCCGAGCAGAGGTCGAATGAAGGGAGTGGAGGAAATGTTGGTGGCCGCCAACTTGACTGGTTCGAAGGGGATCTTGCGGTCGGGCGCCAGATTTGAGGGAGTCGCTAGAGGGTAGAAAGACTGTTTGGTCAGCCCTTCTACGTTCTCGTCGAAGAGGGTTGCTTGTTGCGGAAACGCGATTTTAGAAGAGATGAAGCGAGATGTTGATGCGCAAAGTCGTGGATTGAGCAGAGAAGTAAGGAGTGGGAGGGGGGTAGTCAGCCAGAAATATATAAACGGTTGGGTCGAAAAACTCTGGTAGTAATCTCTAAGGTGACAGCAGAAAAGTTGTGTTGTATGGAGAAAGATGGAGTCAGAGGAGTGACACTGGCGCAGTGATGGTTGCTGCAGTTCGCGAGGGATTTTCCTGTCCTCGCTTGGCATGCGTCGTCGTAGTCCTCGAGGTGAAACTTGAGGTCAAGCGTCCAGACGGCGGTGTCCGTCCAAGCCGTCCCATGTCTGAGAGGACCTCCCTGGAGACATCATTTTGGCTCCCGAAGTTGCAGCTCCAGCTAGAGGCTTGTTTGTACCACACTACAGTTTCACTAGTCAACCCCCCGAAAGACTTACTTTTACTCACAGAATAAACACATCGCCAATTCCGCTTGACCAACTGCCACTACCACAACCACATTCATCATGGACGCCCTTCTAGCGCCAGTACAGGATCTCCTTGAAGGTCAGATCGTATGTTTTCAACCCGCCTTTGGCCCGATGCATTCTACAACTCTATCACGATGCTAACTCGATCTTGTCAGGACTTTGCTGGACAGCGTGTCACGGACTCGCTCTCGACCGTTCTTCTCACGCTGACTTCGGTAACTTTCCTTCTCAGCTATGCCCTTTCCACGTGGTCACATGGCTGCTAACTACTGGTTCAATATAGGTCATTGCTCTTGTTGTCGGTCTGGTTCAACAGGATCTACATCTCCTTATGTGGACAGGTTTGGCAGGCACTGTCTTGACGATGCTGGTTGTCGTACCCCCATGGCCATTCTACAACCAAAACCCGCAACCATGGATTGGGTCACGACTAAAGCTGAAAATGCCGCACAGTGGATCAGTCAGCATCAAGACTACGTGATAGAGCTGGAAACAGAAAAAAGGTTCAATATCTTGGTTTGATTTGATCGCTTCATTGACAAATCGCAATGCTTTTACTTTCTTCGTCTGCACGTGACTATGACCTCCTTCGTCGCATTCATACCTGTCTCTCGACGTGCTGGACTCGTAACGTCGTGCGTTATGTGTTTGGGCACTCATGTTCTCACAGATGGCGTGTAGTGCCTACTAAAGAATATCGGAAATTGGCTGCTCGAAAGTAATCGTGAATAAGACACTATACGAGGTTGACCCTTAACTATGCTCTATAGAGCAATCCATATTCATCTTCCATACTTCTGGAACTCCCAGTCTCGGTTGTCAAGAGGGCACACTTGACGTGTCTTGAGCCAGCGAGAGATGCAGTGGAAATGGAAGGCGTGCTATCGAGGTGTCAGTTCTCAAGTACAAGCGGACGATCCAGTACCACTCACGTTGCAGATACCCCATGCTACCGTACATTCTTCGTTGGTCGCAGCTCCCTGGTTGGCCTGACATTCGATGCCTATATGAGGTCAGTCTTCTGTATCCATCTTCAGGTAGAATCCTTCTTACAGAGATCCATAATGTGGTTTCGACAGATGGCGCAGTTGTCAACCACGATATCCCATGCCCATAGAGCGACAGCGTTCCACTTGAAAGCGTCAGTTACACGCCTTGTAGACCTCATCAATATGCTATACCTTCTTGACCTCGAATCTCTTCTTGCTGTCTCCAGTAGCCTCAACAGCACCTGCTTTGGTTGTCTTCGAAACAATCTTGGCCTTCTCTGAACCTGCAGCGCTTGCGTCTTGCATCTCAACGTCCGCCATCTTGCGGAGATCCGATTTGATCAAGCAATTTCCTACACCGCTATTCGAAAGGAGAGGCGCGGACTGCAGTAGATGAATTGGGAAACGACGCTTGTCGTGAATTAAGGACAGTAGATATGCGCGGAAACCAGCGAGTGAACGTAGGATTGTATCTCTCGGCTGTTCTGTTTGACAATCAGACCCAATCTGTAATCTGGTGTGAGAGGTGATGGCAAAGTCAGCAATTACGCAATTACGCAATTTGAGTGGTGTTCTGCAGGTGACAAAGTACAGTGAATCTGACCAGACGCCTTGAGAGTGAATGTGGCAGTACTGTAGCCTTGCAGCCTATCGATAAGGTGTGGCAGTGGCAGCCAAACTATTATTGCGCCACTCACAAGCCGACAAGTCTTGCGCATGAAAATGCGTCACTTGTCCGTAGAGTTTCCTTCTTCCCCAGATCTTTCATCAGCTTTGGTCCCATACCACACCATATCACACCACATACTTACCCTCTAAGATCATTTCCACTACGACTCTTATCCATTTCAGACATTCATACAATCTTGTCGTGTATTTGCTATCTTTATCTTGTCCTGTATCTGGCGCACGCTTGTTCTTGCGTTGGATCAGTCGACAATCAATTCAAACCCTCTTTCTACCCGATAACAATGAACACAGTAACAATCACGCACGGATCTAAAACCTCGACACCAAAAATCAAGCACCGCGACATCTTTGCCCTACCACATCGAACGCGTTTTCGCTAGGCTGTCGACGTGGACTCTGGGATCGGCCTTGCATTGGCCAACTGTTTCATAGTCAAAGCGCAACTACCTGTCTACCTCATTTCCCGCCTATTTTAACAGGTCATAGGTCGCCAATACATCAGGCCTAGAACAACATGTCTACTCAACAGGAAACGACTTCTAAAGGACCTCGCCGAGCTACAAGACCTTCCAAACAAAATGCACAGCATAATAGATCTGCAAGATCTGCAATGTCAGAAACTGAAGCATACACCTCAGGTCAAATGGAACACGAGATAGGTTCTGGTGATGCGAAGCAAAAGACAAAGAGAAAATCACACGCAAACAAAAAGAGCGCCGGGAATTACGATGCTGCTGTACACAGTGATGGACCTGCTCCAAGGAGCGTTGTGCATACAGATTACACAAGGGCTACTCCAGTAAAGCAACAAGCATATGCAGGTCCAACTTTCCACCACTCTCCAGCCGCATCCGCTTTGCCAATACCTAAATACTTTCTAGCAAAGTCACTGCCAAATGCTTCGGCTTTACCAACTGGCACGAGTAGTCCCGATCGGCCTGCTACAGAACAAACAAATACCGAATTCCAAGTGCCGTCTGGTGAACCAAAACGCGAATCGACTCCGCTAGATTTTTTGTTCGACGCTGCGCGCAAAGCTCAAACTACACCGGGAAGTGGTAGTCCCAATCAAAGATATTTGTCACCCGCTGTAGGGAGCCCCCTGGCACACTCACCAGCCAGAAAAGAAGGCGAGACACAATTCCCATTCGAATACGATTCAACGGATGTGATTCCGGGAGACAACGGTTCTCCATTCTCAACACCTTACAAAGAGAGAATCGAGGCTGTGCGATCAAATAAAGGTACGCCTGAAGGGAAACAATTGGGAGAAGCTGAGCGTAAAGCCAAAGCAGAAGCTTTCAAGCAATTCTTGAAAAGCCCGGCACAGAACAGTGGAAACCAGATGGACAATCCCTTCAACGCGAGACCCATGCCTCAGAACGAAATGAACTACCAGCAGCAGGGCGTCAGACATCACTCAAACCCGGGTACGCCAACGCGTAATGGTTACCCGAATAACAATTATCAGTATTTCCCACCTATGCCATACGTGCAGAATGGAATGTCTCCCGGACCAAGACCACCAGGTTCAAACCTCCGTAATATCTATTCTCCGGAGTTGGGCAGGATCCCAGTTGAGTTATCATCCGTACACACAAGCGAGGAGCCAAGAATCTCAACCGCTCGAAACAATGCTCCTCAGCAATACGCTCAACCCTATCCTCAGGCATACGAACAATATCATCGTGAAGCACAGAGAAATACTGCTGCACAGGCTCCAAGTCCCGCTCACCAATCTACACCAAACGCTCAGCAAGTGGAGGATATGATAAGAGGGGTACTGAAGATGGACATTACAAGCCGGGGATAGGAGGTGAACGTACTAGAATTAGGGTGTGAGAGATGACGGGAAGAATCTACTATGAAAAGGACACTCTTTTGGGAAGGATTTCATTTGTTTCTAATATACTGTATGCTGATTTGAGGTCGAATTCTGACTTGATGATCCTATTGAGTCGCATAGCTAGACCAATCTATAGACTGGCATAATATTGTCGTAAGGTCAATGACTCTTAGCATACATATCCTCTTTCCAATCTCATGAAGTGATAAACGAAATTCACTGTCCTTCACACCATATAGGATTCAAAGGGTATCATATGCAATATTCATAATCCAAGTAAAACGCCAGCACCAATGCCGAAATCAATCTCCCCCCGGACCATCGAACATAAGAAAGAGCCATGAGTTCGCTTCCATACCCTCCGCCCGGTATGAAAGCACTCACCAAACATATGCGATCATTTCTTTTCTCTCCATTGCCTGCTCAATCACTACTAGCACAACCCCTACACCCACAATTAACACACTGTACCCCACCACCCCCAACATCCTTACTCGCACTCTTCCCCTTCTCACCCTTCTCACCATCTTCCCCATCCCCGTCCCCACCTCCTACAACATCCTCCCCCCTCCTCAAACTAGCCTTAGGAACCCTACAAATACAACTCCCCCCAAAATTCGTCTCCTTACTCTGAATACAGCGCAAACAACACAACTTCTCGTATCCATTTTTCTTCCATTTCGCGATCAAATTCGCGTCCGCCTGGCCGTGTTTTAGGAGCCAGTCGTATAGTTCTTTGGATATTGCTTCGCGTTCGTAGTACAGGGAGTAGATGTAGCGGGATTTTCGGTGTGTTTGGAGGAATATGGGCCATTGGGCTTCGTGTTTGGGGGCGGAGGAATTTGTGCTGGAGAGGGCGTCGCGCATTGCGTTGTCATACTGGAGGAGTGTGTCTTCTATGTCTGTGTAGCCGGTTGGGGGTGGGCGTTTTTTGTTGCGGTGTGTGCGGATTGGTGGCATTTTGTTGTTGTCTGTTTTTTTTCTTCTTGCTTATTCGATGGAGATGAGGATTGGTTGCGAGGGTCTGGATGTTGGATTGTGAGTGTGCGTAGACCGGACGGCGGACAGGATGGGAAGAGAGTTCTGGAGGGAAGTGTTTTTAGAGGAGTTTGTGCTTGCGCTGGAGGGAGGGTTGTTTGCACGGTTGTGTTTGACTTGCGTCTGAAAAGATGACTTTAGTGGCAAAGCTGGGTATTGGTCTAGAAGTCAGTTGTAGGTGAGTCGAATTTTATATACAGGCAACGAGTACTTTCGATGCTATGTCATTTAGATTTTGGTGGCAAGGCTGAACTCTATTTGTAAGGCTTTGAGGTCTTCCGTAGCTTCGAATTCATGTAAAATTGAAACGCGATGGATTTAATGACTGTTTCAGGATCAATTGTTCAAAGCGTAATTACCCATTAGTTAGGTCAGACACTTACATGGAAGTGAAGACGAGATGACTCTTGTAGAGAACAAGTGTGACATTACATGGTTAGTGAGACGAGACCAGACTCTCGACTCTATCGAGCAAAGCGCGTCGAATAGCTCCTTCAATTAGTATTTATTGAGTTGGACGAGAAGGTAAACAAAGCGAGACGACCTCTATGATCTTGACAATATCCATTCCTCAGCGAAATCAGAACTCTACAACATTCCGTCAAGTTGATACGAACAGGCAATTTAGTGTGCACCGCTATGATTCTTCTCCAGGATTCTGTACAAGACAGATATCATGATGAAAAGGGTGTTATTCTGAAACTCAGAATGAGAAGGCCAAAAAATCCGCCAGTTAAACCCACGAATGAGTTTAAATGTCGCCTGATCTCTCGATGTGCAATGAGAGTCCTGCGGCATAGCGAGCGAGATGCTTGAGCCTCGCCGCTCCAACAAGGTAAGTATGAAGAAAAGAG